>CM053407.1:55074368-55174629 GCA_028644305.1 Xerus rutilus
TAACTCTATAGCTCTGAGACTCTAGGTGAAGCAGCACATCATGGCAGAAGGGCTTGGTGGAGGAAAGCAACTCAGGATATGGCAATCAGGAAACACAGGGAGCTCAGGAACAGAATTATAAACCTCAATGCTCCCAGTGACCTACTTCCTCTAGCCACACCCTACCTGCCTACAGTTAACCACCCAGGTAATCCATATCAGTGGATTAATCCACTGATCAGGTTATACCTTTCATAATCTAATCATTTCACCTCTGAAAATTCTTTCGTTATCTCACATATGAGCTTTGGGGGACAACTTAAATCATAACAGTGCATACAATGAAGAGCTAGGTTGGGTGGGTTCAAATCCCACATCGATCACTTATCAACCATTTGCATTCTTGACAAGCTGCCGAGCTTCTCTGTGTTCATAATAGTGCTATCTCCTAGGGGGATTTGGTGTATTAATGTATGTCAAATGTTTGGATAATAATCAATACATAAGCATGATAATGATGATGATACATTTGCTTAGTGATTTTTTTAAGGGTCCACTTCAAAACGTTTTGGGGCAGACTGTTAAGTTATGAAGAAACAGTTATGAAGGAAAATAGAAATTTGGGGACAAGGGGCTGGGATTGTAGCTCAGCGGTAGAGCGCTTGCCTCGCATGCGTGAGGGCCTGGGTTCGATCCTCAGCACCATATACAAAGCAATAAAATAAAGACATTATGTCCGTAAGAAAAAAAAAAAAGAAATTTGGGGACAATAATAGCAATTGGTTTTGAAGTAAACCACGTGGGAATTCTACTTTCAGAAATTACTAGTGGGGCCTCATTGGAAGAGACCTGTCCTGGTGGTTAGGCAGCTTGGGAATTTCTACTTGTTGAGCTTCCCAACATTGGGCAAGTCATTTAGCTTCATGAGCCTCACTTTCTTTGTAAAATGAAATTGTTGTACTGGATGAATTCTGAGTTTCTCTTCAGTGCTAAAGTCTTATCTTCTTAACCAGCTATTTCTAAATCAAATCACATTTTAAGTGCCCTGGGGAAAACCTTCCACTTAAAGAAAACACTGTGACAATGGAAAACTGCTTTGTTATGGCAAATTATTTCTGTACATTCTGGCTTGTAAGTGTGACTGCTCAAAAGTCAAGCTTATTCATAACCAGCACACTCACGTCACTGCTCCACCAATGCCTGGAGCAGAAGTAAGATGCTCTCTCAGGTCATGTGGCCCAGTCAAATACAACAGGCATACCACCTTCTCTGGGCTACACATGAATACAACGGGGTAATGCAAGTTGTTCAACACTGAATTAGCACCCTTCATCTCAGAGACTTGCCCAGATTCTAACTTCCATTAGCACATGTTTTCTGTCTCTGCCTCCTACAGAGCCATACTTCACCAACACACACACACCTTGGCTTGTAATAACGGTGTATATTTTATATTACTCAAGGGATTTTGAGTTATTAATTAAATTCATTCCTTAGAGGAAACCCCATACACATACACTACCAATTCATACTTCCTAGGTAAACATTCAGTTATTCTGTGCCAAAGAAAATGAAAAGGGAAGAAATATGATAACTGAGATGAAATGTTCCTCAATAGATAATTGTCACATAACAAAGATGATGATTAAAGGGTAGTGTAGGGAGAAAAGAAAACTGACACAAACAAGCTTCTATTCTGGGAGGCCTCAAATGCTAGATATTTCTTAGCAATGTTGTATCTCATGATTAGATAATAAGCATTGTAGTCCATAGCTCTTTTTTTTTAAAGTTCCTCAAAATTTTCTTGACCAAAGTCACACAAAGTCAGTTAACACTGAAACACTGGAATGTGACATTATCAGAGAAGGCTTCTCTATGTTTTCTGGAGGTCTTCAAGATATCTATGCTTGCAATTTTAAAAAAATGTGTATCTATAAACAAAAAATGAAAAAATGCATGCTTTTATATACAAATTATTATGCAAATTTATACTTCTGCTGACCATCAAGGTTATTAATTCAGAACCTTTAAAAGAATAAATATCTTATTTGCTGGGAAAATTGCTTCGAATTTGCTATATCCTCATTATTTGGAGGGTGGAAAAGGTTCTTTTGTGCTACTGCCAAAAATTTGCTGCCTTCCATTGAAACCCAGACAAAATTTAGAGAATGACACATGACACCAGCAACCAAAATGTAATCAGACTGTTGGAGTTGAATCTAATGGTGGAGTCTGCCCACCTGAAAACTCAGTTGGATTTTATAAAGTTGCTAAATTTTGTTTGCAAATGCAATCCAAACATATGTCTGAGATGCTTTTTAAAAAAAAAACTATTTGAAACAGATACTATTAACTAGAAATCTATAAACATTTAAAAACCTAGGTAGGAAAAAGTGAATCACAGTTTTAAATAAACTGCATTTAGATGACAAAGTTAACTTAAGTATAACCAGCAATTTACAAATAATAAGCAGCTTCCAGTGCTCTGTGATTTTTTTTGTAGCTTCTTTCAATCTCCTTAGCCAGAACACCCTTCTGGATGACTATAATCAAAACAAAAACAAAACAAAAAAAAACCCTAAAAAACAGAATATGACAGTATTGGTAAGGATGTAGAGAAATTGGAACACTTGCACACTTCTGATAGAAATAAAATGGTACAGCTGCTATGGAAAACATTTTGGTGGCTTCTCAAACAATTAAAAAATAGAACTACCATATGATCTAGCAATTCTGCTTCTTGATATATATGCAAAAGAATTAGAAGTAGGTATTTAAAGAGATATGTGTATACCTATGTCATAGCAGCATTATTCACAAGAGCCAAAAGGTTGGAAGCAACCATGATGCTAATTAAACAAAATGTGTACGCATGCAATATGTTGCTCCACCTTACAAAGAAGGTAACTCACACCTGCTACAATATGGGTGAGCCTTGAAGACATTATGTTTGGTGAAAGAAAATGTCACAAAAGGACAAAAAGTCTCGAAAAGACAAATGCTGTATCATATACACTTGCCTAGAATAGTCAAGTCCATAGATAAAAAAGATAGAAGGGTGGATACAGAGGCTTATAGGGTAAAGATCATAGAGCTTCAGTTTGTGAAGATGAAATTGTTCTGGACCTGGATGTTGGAGACTGTTGCAAACGGGGAGTGGATTTAATGCCACTGGACTGTATAACTAAAAATGATTAAAATGTCAGTTTATATTATGCATATTTTATCACAATAAAAAGTGGAAGCTGGGCAGGAGAAAAGAGCATAATGGATTGCCTGCATTAGTTCAGTCTGCCTTATTGCCTAAACTAGAATTTACCTTTGTGAAAATCTTGAGCCTTGACTTCTACGTATGTAAAATGTTAATCATGGTGTCAGATTCACAGTTGTTGAAAGGATCAAATAAATTCTTGGATGTGATAAAACAAAGAGAGAGGCTCTTAGCTAGAATTCCCAATGTGAGTCCACAGTCTTTTCTACTTTTCTAGTTATCACAGCTCAGCTAGACAAAGTTCCTCCCATGTCAGTTCTGAGATGCTAATTGCATAGAGTTCTTCAGTAGTTCAAAGATGGAGGAAGCTAAAATTGTGGTTATTTTACTACATGCAAGTGTTGAAAGGCTGATCTACGTGTACAGGCTCTTGGCTATAGAGCAGGTTACAAAATTCCCTTTTTGCTAATTGGTTAACAAGCTGAGAGAGACTAAGTGACCAAGGTTATACAATTTGCTGCATTCAGACATCATTAATAATAGAACCAATACATATATGAATCCAGGCTATCTCCTTAAAATGGAAAAAGAAGAGGGTAGGGAGAACAGAAAATTATCGTGAATTGAGCAGCTTGAATGTACTAATCTCTGATGCACATTTTCCAGACTCCCTATTCTCTGGATTCAAATAATGTTAAAGATGATCATCTTCATGACACTGTCCTTTGCCCACACCTGATCATACAAGACTACAAAGAAATCCTGCCCTCTTAGTGCTCTCCTGGGTGTTCTTATTCCCCTTCAAAGTATTTCTGGTGGCATACAGGTAGTGTCGCAACTGTTGGGCACTGAAGTTCTTTCTGGGTTCAATCATCATTGTGCTGGAAACTTCAGATATCCAGGTATGATGGTCATTGTCTAAAAGAAAAACTCCTCTCTTCCATATGAATAACATTAAGTAACAGAGTAAGGGTGCCTGTGTCTCTCAGTCTAACAGGATTTTAGTAAAATCACCTTTTCAGATTGTAGGCATAACCTTCAGTCTCCCTAAGATGCAGATATTAATCTAATGGATTGTCCCACAATAAATTTGAGTGGCAGATACTAAGCAGTATACAAAATCATTCTTCCTCTCTGACTCTGAGATTATTACCAGCCCAAAATAGTTTTTCCCTCAGAAGTTCTTTTCCTGGAAGCTCCTTTATCTTACCTGTAAATAGTCACCTAAATAGCCTACTTCACCATTTTAGCAGACTTTACCAAACGTACTTAAATCCTAGCAACAGGCCCAAGCTTAGACCCAGCCTGGACATCCCACTGCTTTTTTGCATTTAAATCTTGCAAAAACCCTGTAAGGTACCTGTTATTATCTCCATTTTATAGGTAAGGAAATTGAGTGGCTAAGTAACTTGCTATTAAAAAACTAAGTTATTAACATTAAACATTAAAGCAGCTAACCAAAATTTGAGCGGAGATCTGGCCAAATTTCCAAAGCCTGGGTACTTCAACATCATGTGGCCTCACCTCCCAGGCTCAGTGCTGTTCTTAGAAAGTGCCAGCTACCTGCTGCAGTCACACAGCTCAGCAGCAATATTTCTCATGCTATGACTGCTCCTCTCCCTAAATTACAACTGCATTAGATCTATACTGCATTCTGTCTCCATCACCCCTATGTCTCTTGAGTTCTTTACTAATGCCATGAAGGGCTTTGGGGACCTTCATGATTTTATGTGAGAAAGTAGCATTTTCCTTTTGGAGAACTGACTAGAGCACTCTTCCCACATCTATTAGTCTAACACCCCTTTCTTAAGGTCGACTCCTGTGCTAATTAAAAATTTCTCTTTCAAAAGAAACAAACATCCCCTAAGACTGAGCTTATTTCAAGACTTTCAACTATCTAGGACTCTGATGTTTAAGTGCTGTTTATTGTTGTTATGTTTGTTTCATTTTTCCCCATCACATATGGGTTATGTCAGCTTCCTACCATAAAACTGTTCTTTGCGACCTCTGCTGTTTAGACTCATTGTGTAATTTATTCTCTAAAGGCATTTGGGTTCCATATAGAAGGTGAAATGGTCTCCATTTGGCTTCCCCTGAATTCTCCATCATAAGGACTCAATTAGCATAGACGGGAGAAGTGGAATTGACGTTTAGGTTATCATCTCTTTCTTTCTTGCCAATATATGATTGCTTCAATACAGTCCAGTGTATTACTGATTCTGCTCTAAATGAATCAAGTGACAAGTCTTCATTTGCAGTTTCCCCCAAGGGGTTGGGTCAGTACTTCTAGACATTTTGGTTACTCTTTGCAGTATCTAGCTTCGATCTAAGTTAGTTCATCTCTATTCTCTGATGGATGTTTTTAGGGAGATGTGTTTTCAGTCCATTGATAAATTTGGAGGAGAATTTTGTTTGTATCATTGCTAAAAATACTTCTATTCTCATAATAATTTTTGAAGGGTGAAGGAGCCTCATGTTTACCCTTCACAGGCTAAGCCCTATTTCATATGTACTATGTCATAAAGGTTTTGTTGTTGCTGTTTTTGTTTTGCTATTGGTTTGGGTACCAGGGATTGAACTCAAGGGCACTCAACCACTGAGCCATATCCCCAGTCGTATTTTGTATTTCAAGGCAGGGTCTCACTGAGTTGCTTAGCACCTTGCTTTTGCTGAGGCTGGCTGTTATGGTTTGGATGTGAGGTGTCCCCCAAAAGCTCATGTCTAAGACAGTGCAAGAAGATTCAGAGAGGAAATGATTGGGTTGTTAAGTGTCTTAATTCTATCAGTGGTTTACTCCCCTGATAGGGATTAACTGAATGGTAACTAAAGTGGTAGAGTATGGCTGGAGGAGGCAGGAATTGGGGCTTGGCTTTGGGCATATATTTGTATGTGGTGAGTAGAGACCTCTCTGCTCTCTGATCATGAAGTGAGCTGCTTCCCTCTGCCTCCATGTTCTGCCTCACCTTGACCCAGGAATGGAGTCTGCTGTCCATGGATTGAGACCTCTGAAACTGTGAGCCCTCAATAAACCATTCCTCCTCTACAGTTGTTTTGGTCGGGTTCTTTAGTCTTAGCAGTGAAAAAGCTGACTAAAACACTGGCTTTAAATTTGCAATCCTCCTGCCTCAGCCTCTCCAGCCGCTGGGATTACAGGCATGCACCACTGCACCGGACATGTCCTAAAGTGTTTAGCAAGTCATCTCAAGGTGGGTTATTAACAAACCCACCTTGTTTCTCTATACTCATATTTTCCTAAAGCAGAAACTAATTAAGGACATCCTGATGAAAATATTTTATTTTACAAATAAGGAAACTAAGTCTCTAATTTTAAGTGACTTATTCAAGCCCGAGTAGATTAATGGCAGGGCCATAATTCAGAAACAGTTCTTTCTAAAGTATCAAATGAGCATTCCTTGATTTTGTTTTTTTTGTTTTTTTTTTTTTCCAAATTTTCTTCCAAAGCCTAACTTTATCGCTGGCCTCATTTTCCCCAAGAAATCTTTATTATTGTAATTAACATAATGCCAGTTGCCATGACAAACACATCCTGAAAACTTAAGTGTTAAATAAATAAGTTTAACCCAATAAAAATTTATACTTTGCTCATGCCACAATCTACTGCATGTTTCCTGGTTGAGTGACACTCTCTCAAGGGCTCGTCAGGTACCAGATTCCTACATCTTGCATCTCTACCATGGTTGACATTTGGCTCAGAATCTAGAGCTGTATCCATTTTAATCTCAGGGAAAAGGTTAAAGGATTTCCTAGGGAATTGTTACCAGTCAGGCCTTTACTGTAACACTGATGAAATAGTGTAACTCCTACCCATGTTCCATTTCCAGTGTCTTTTGCTTTTCTCCAACACCTAAAGTGCAATAGTCCTCTTAATTTCCATTGCACAGCCATTTTGCTGATCCCATGTTGGTGACTTCCCATTCAGTAAGGAAAGCTCTATCCAGTTGTAATATTTGCCTACCACAGATACATCTGTTCTTCATGTCCCACCTGACTGTGTAGCATGAACCATGGGGCTGGGTTCTTTGTCTCACAAATTTGAAGAATAAAATTCATGGACAAAAGGATGAGAGCAAAGTGATAGGATCTATTAAAGTAATACAGATAAGAAAGCAGAGCTCCCAAAGGGAGAGGGGTCCCAAGAGAGGGTTGCCAATGGGTGTCTGTTGTCTAGGGGATCGTGTGAACCTACAGGGTTAAGGGAGCTAGCCCTTGACCCAATCCTAGGTAAGATACTCATTGTCTATGAGCTCATCACCACCCTTTAATACAATTTTTGGGGGGGTCTGCGCTCCGCTAAATGTCTTGCTATCAGTTAGTATCTGTCCTTACACAGGATCTTTATGAGGCCAGGTTTGTGTCTGTGGTCTCTTACCCCTGTGACACAGAAAACCTGACTTTGGAGGGGCCTAAGTTTCCTATCTGGCTATCCCAGCTCTTTCTCCTGCCTCAATTGCTCTTAGAATCCTTTCAAACCTTATGCCTGAAACCTGGTTGAGGGCCATGATTACATATGACATATCTAATGCCAAGCCATTTTTAAAAAGTCAGTTTTCTTTGCTGAACTGAGAAAGAAAGCTCTACTTTTGCAACGTGACAGGGTTTAGGACACACTCCCAAAGGATATGGCACGTTGGCATTTGAGCAAACATGAAGGTCACTCTCATTCTCCTCTTGCACTTTCTCCCCTGAAGCAGGTGATAAAACCTAGGAAGGATTTTCTGATCTTCTCCTCAAGTAGGTCATAAGACTTTCATATGAGAGGTGCCTACCATACACCTAGAGGACAGGAATGTCCTTATCTCTAAAGACACAGGGATACAGAATAGAATCTGAATAAACAGGTATTACCAAGTTTCCTTTTAATTACCATGAGTCATACCTCCTTTATCCAATCACACATTTGCACAGCTGTCAAATTCGTCATCAGAGTGTAAAAATATACAGGTTTACCTGGTTCTTTGGGTCTTCTTATAAAGGTTCCTATGTCATCTAAAACTTAAATGTATTTATATACCCTTCTCTTTTTAATCTGACTTTTGTTCTAGAATATTCAGCTATGAAACTAGCAAGGGGAGAGAGATGGACATTTCTTTTCTCGTACATATCAAATCATGTAAATATAGGGGAAATCTTCATGGCTGTATGTTTTTAAACTAGTTTGTGATTTTTTTCTTGAAAACAGAGAAAGCACAGACCTCGAATGCATAAACAAGTATACTAGTGGCAGTGATATGTGCATGTGTATGGATAAAATGGCCCTGAGAGCATGAGAAGCAGCTCCCTTGCTGATAGAGGAAGACAAGAGGTCCATCTCTGCTTTCTTTGGTAAGAGGAGACAAGGCACCCACGAGTTGCCATTGCCATCAAGGTGCTTGTACACATCCCTCTCACCCCAACCCTGGGCCTGCTGCTCTGCTCCATTCATTCTTTCACTCATTTGAAAGTATAAGTATGGCCAGGTAAAAGATATTGGGTATTGACGATTAATAGGTGAGTGTTTGGTTGCAGTAGTCGAGTATCTTATAATCTAGTTGGAAACAGTCATGTCAGACTAGCAAAGGGAAGGAATAACTTCTTTAGGTTTTTAGTTGGAACAGATGCCTACAATAAAAGACAGATTAACCAGAAAAAACAAAAGCAAGTTTATTTATCCATATATTTCATAGATACAGAGAATAAGTAGTTCTCTAAGAGGTGGCTTTGAATTCCAGTTCATAGGACATCATCAATAAAGTACAATAAAATTTTAGAGAAATGGCAAGACAAAGGAAGAGGACTTTATGGCTCTTGTAGGAAGGTTGTAGTGTGGGAAGGCAAATAAATGGTGGATAAAAGCTAGTCAGTGCAGCTTGTTTATGTCAATTACTCTGGTACCATTTCCAGGCCTATACATTTCTAAAGTTGTCATTCGTGTTTAATCTTTGTTCTCCCTGGTAGAAGAGGAGGTAGGTTATTTTTTATGTTTGTGAGTCTGTGTCCTGCTTTTAAGCAAATGGGGTGGTGGTGGCATGTGGGTACAGGGAGCTTTCCGGCATCTGCTGCTTAATTGTCTTCAAGCTCAACAACCCTTCATATTTTAGGAAGGCATATTCTGGTCTCCCACACTATTAATCCATCCATACCTATTAGCATTCATTCATACATTTAATATGTCTTGAATACCTTCTCTGTCAGTCACTGCTGTGACACGAACATAGCTGTGAACTAGTCTTCATCCTAGTCTTCATGGAGCTTATAGTCTACCAGGAAGATTGGATGTTATAGTCCTGGACTTGAGGACAAGTCCTTCACAAAGGGGTTAGCCACAGAAATGAGTTGTGATGTGTGGGCAGAAGGCTGACTCTGAAATCCCTGCTGAGGACATTCCAGGCAGTGGAACCTGCAGTGGAGACAAAAAGTTTTAGGGGAAGCTGGGCGCGGTGGCTCAAGCCTGTAATCCCAGCACTTAGGGAGGCTGAGACAGGAGAATCGCGAGTTCAAAGCCAGCCTTAGCAATGGCGAGGTGCTAAGCAACTCAGTGAGACCCTGTCTCTACATAAAACACAAAATAGGGCTGGGGATGTGGCTCAGTGGTCGAGTGCCCCTGAGTTCAAGCCCTGGTACCAAAAAAAAAAAAAAAAAAAAAAGTTTTAGGGGAAATTCTCCAGGAACCCAAATATGAAAATACCCAATCAAGGAGAAGAGGGTATTAGGTGGGAGAGGTTTCTTTGGAAGATTGGGGGCCTTTGGCTTTGTTGAGGCACCAGTCTACCCTGTGACATAATACCCTCCCTCCAAGTGAGAACCAGGAACAGTGGTTAATAAGCTAATTAGCATTTCAAATGGAGGAATAAAAGGTGTTAACATTCTGCAGCTCCAGACAGAGAGTGTGACAATGCATTCAATTTAGAATCTCCTGGGGAGTTCTCTTTCTTCCTCTCTCTCTCCCTCCTCCTCTGTATCTTCCCCCTTCAATTTCTGTGTATAAATCAATCTTTTACTCTTGCTTCTCAATTCTTCCTCTGTTTTTTGTCATTTATCCTTTCTTGCTTTTTCACTTCTTTCCCCATTCATTTATCCCCTTTTCTATTTGTCTCTATGCATCCATCTTCCCCTTTCACAGACTAATGCTTAATATATCAGTGTTGTTAACATTGATTTTCATTTGCTTTATGTAACATACATGCACTTTATTTTTATGATATGCAAGGTTTTCGTCTTCTAAACACTGTTATCAGGTGGCAGCCTTAGTGCCCAGGGGTGGGGAAGGGAGTGCCAGGCTCTACCACTCCCTGTTCCAGAAATATCTGGAGTCAAATTGGTAGGAAAGAGGTTTTATTCAAAGCTAGCTTTGAAGGAAGATAGAAGAAAATTATTGTTTCAAAAGTTCCATTTTTGAAATCTCTTAAGGTGAGTAGGGCTTTCAAAAGAGAAGAGACAGCAAAGTGAGAAAAAAGTCAGGAAATGTACATATGTAGACTTATTAGCCTGTGCTGCCCCACCAAGGGTGTGAACAATCTCCTGCTCTCAGCTTCCTGGGCCCCTGCCAAGTTAGGACTCTCAGCCCTTCAGCTTCCATTCCCAGCATGAAGAATTTGTTCTTAATGGTTTTGTTTTTTGTTTGTTTGTTTTTTCTTTCTTTCTTTCTTTCTTTTTTTTTTTTTTTCCGCCAGCGGAGAGCAAATTCACTGCATTTCAACACTGTAAAAAATTGAAGTTTTTCTTCCACAGGATCTTTTATTATGTTCTCAGGATCTTCTTTCTTGATGTTTATGGATTTTGTGATTTTTTATTCTTTTCTTAAACACAACCAGAAAAGAGATTATTAGCCTTTAACCATGTTTTATGACCATCCAAAGAAATACACTTCCACCCAAATTTTCCCCACTTGAACTGAAAACCAATAAAATATGCAAAAAAAGGGGAATAGAGTTGAATGTCTTTTTCTTGGGCCCATTTTGCATGATCAGTATCTAATTGTACTAATGAACCCTAAACAGGGACATAGATCTCTGTTCTAAATAACCTTAAGCAAAATTTTTTTATGATAATATCTATTTTCTTTTTAAAATTTAACTTAATTTTTCTAATCAAGGAACTATTACATGATCAGTATAGGTAATTTATAAACTATAATTGAGATAGAGATTTAGGATAAAGAGAGAGGTGCTGAATCCTGAATGAAATCCCCACAAGCCTTTGAGACACAGAAAGCACAGTTATAAATCTTGAACAACATGCCCGTGGCTCATACCCTTATAAAATGAGGGGAAAATGCAAGTACAGGGAAAACTGACAGGAAATTGTGCAGCTTCACTGTGGCTCCACCTCCAGCCCCCAGTCCGATTCCTGATAAGCCCTTTTATAAATACTGAACCCCAGCCCAAGTCGGGGCTGCTTCTTGCTCATAAGACAGCTCAGCCTGCATTCTCCCTTGAATGTGTGTCCACTTTCCTAAATAAAATTTCTGTCTATGCCTTTGTCTGGCTCATACTGAAATTCTTTTCCTTCATTAGAACCCCACTGGTCTTGAGTTCCCTCTCTCTTCTGGGAACTCCTTGGACCCTTCTCCAGAAATCTCTCTGTTTTTTGAAAAGAAGAAAACTGAAGACAATAAAATGCCCATAAAACCAGTAATTTTTCTTTTTTCTTAAACTTAATTCGAACTTTATGATATCGTCTATTTCTAATCCATAATGATGACATATTGTGGCCTCACCTGATATCTCATTTGTTGTTCTTTTCATTTTGAATAGAGAAATGATCTTGCACATTTCCAGGCTTCTCATGTTTTAGAATCATTTTTATCACATTGGTCTTTTTGAATCGTTTTTTCACAATATTTAGTAAAATCTAAGTTTAGGCTATATATCTCATTTATTTTTCCAATTTAATTGGATAAAATAATTCAAGAAAATCACATAGAAATTTTCTGAATTCTTTAGAAACAAATATGTGGAAAATACAGTGTCAAGCATAGGGGAGAAAAGTAATATCTTTTCCTCATGCAGTACAAGATTCACTGCTGATCCTCCTATGACAAAAGAAAAACCAAACAAAACAGTTTAAAAGAGAAAAGGCAGAACAAATTCAATTGACATGGGAGCCTTCAGAAATGAAGACCTATAGAGCCAGGGGAAATTGTGTATTTTTAATCTAAATATAGTGAAAGAAGCGAATAGTTATAGAGAAATGTGATTAGACTAAAAGAAAGTGATACAATGATAATACACTGAAGGGAACTTTATAGAGCCTGTGTTGCATTCCTTCCCCCAGGTATGGGCAAGACCCCTCTGGAATGAGAGTCTTAGCACCAACTTTCAGGGGAGGTACATCAGAGTATTTCTAGAACTTTTGGCTTGCTTCAGGGAAAGAGTTCTAACTTCTATAACTCTCCTGGGTAAGGAGGAGTTTTGGTTGCTCTGTCATGCCTTGGAGGGAAAAAAAGGGGTGTGAGACAAAGAAGGTAAGGAGAAGGTCTGAGAGACCTTGCTTCTGAGGCCCCCTCAGTCTCTTTCAGCCTAAAGTGCTTAGCATGCTATGCTTAGAAGCATCATATTCTGAACCCTGGAGAGAAGTGTCAAAAATACTAAATTCATGATAAAATCCCTTTGAATTATAAGTTTCTCAGGGGAAAGAGAAGATTATATATATCACAACAATCCTCAAAATGAGTAGCCCAGAATGGTAGACACCACTGTGTACCAAAAACCAGTTAACTGGTCTGGAATCTTAGAAAATTCCTAACCTGTCTGTGGCAAAGCAAAGGAAAAAGGTGTATTATAGAAAGACTTGTTGCTTTGCTTTGCTTTGCTTTGTTTTGTTTCACAAGCTTTCCCCTTCTGACTTTAAAGGAGTATCTTCATTCTACTGTTATGGTAACTTTTATGTACTTTTAATGCTAGAATAGATGTAGACTTATAGAAAACTTATAAAAGTAGTACAGAGTTTCATCTAATTTTCCCTTTTATGATCTTACATATATTCATATGGTACAATCTTTATAACTAATCAACTATATTGATACATTTTCATTAACCAAAGTCCATACTTAATTCAAATTTCCTTAGTTTTCACCTACTGCCCTTGTTCTGATTCACATTCCCACCTAAAATACCCTATTACATGTCATTATGATGTCTCCCTAAACTGACACAGCTTTTCAGGCTTCTCACTTCTTACAACTGATCATTTTGACAAGTACTGGTGAGGTATTTCGTAGAATCACCCTGAATTCAGGTTTGTGCGATGCTTTTCTCATGGTTAGACTGGAATATTGGTTTGGGGAAGAAACACTGTGGAGATAAAAGGAAATTCTCATCACATCACATCAAATGTATGTAAGATCAACATGACCTATCGCTGCTGATGCCATGCTTGATCACATGGCTGAGAGGTGTGTGTCAGATCTCTCTACCACCAGGTTATTTCCCCACTGCTGCCTCTTCCTACCCTGTAGTCTTGGAAAGGAAATTACCTTGTGTGGCCCACACTTAAGATGTGGGGATTTGTGCTTCACCTCCTGGAGGGGTCATATGTACATAAACTGCATAGAATCTTTTTATGTAGTAGATTTGACTATTCATCCTCATTTTCTTTAATCAATCTTTTTTTTCATTTTTATCAGTATGGACTCAAACTCATTTGTTTTATACTTAGGCTATAGTCACTCAGTGAAGTTAAAAATACTGGAAACCACAGGGATAGACAGCAAATGTTTATACAAAGAGGGTAAGATAATTTCTGGCTTAGAAATCAGAGAGATGATATCATAGAAAAATTGGGATTTAAGCATAATCTTGAACTTTTTCTTAAAGATAACACCTAATACATTTACTAAAGTGATTGTTTGAACTGATATCCACTCACTACATACGAACAATTCACTCACCTTCATCACCTTGTCAGTGCCTAACATTGTATTTGAATTTGAATTTAATGCCTTCCTTTATTCAGCCTGTCTCATAACACTTCATTGTAAGTCACATTTATCACTGTCTACTTGAGATGAGTAGTGTAATTCCATTTTAGAAGAAATTCAAATTAGACCAGAATGCTTTCTACTTTAGAAAACTGTGGTGGTTTCCAATTGCTCAATGATGGACTCTGGTATTTAGACTCAACTATGTATTAAACAAGTTGAGCATTCCATTAAGTAGTTCTTAATCAGTTATAACTCTCTCCTTACAGTGACAATTCTCCCTACCCAAAAAAACATGTCTCAAAGTTAATTTGACATAGTGAGCACATGTGTTTAATCTCTCCTTACTCCAAAAACACCACTGAAATGACAATATACGTTGGAAAATATATAAACTCATGTAGAAAAAGAAATTGAGAGAAGAATCAGAAGTCTAGTGTGGTTGACACATTTTTAGAATCAGCTTAAGTGGATAGAGTAGTATATCTGACCAATGGGAGTGAAAAAGATAGTAATAAAATGTGAAAGTCTACTGTTGGAATCCCAGTTATGAACAAGTGAGCTCTCTTTACCCTTTTGCCTCTGGTAGAATTCAGGAGAGTCATGAAAACTGGAAGCACCAGGGCTTGCTAAAGGTGGGGTGAAGCTTGGAGCTCAAAAGAGGGGAA
Organism: Xerus rutilus; assembly: GCA_028644305.1. NCBI lineage: Eukaryota > Metazoa > Chordata > Mammalia > Rodentia > Sciuridae > Xerus > Xerus rutilus. The sequence continues at coordinate 55,089,145 of CM053407.1, forward strand.
TAGCTGTAAGTATGGAAATTGATCAGTTGACAGCAGCCATCCATCCTTACCATTTACAGTTCATCAACTACCCTTTTTCTTCCTTAATGTAGCCAAACATCAAATGGTTATTCACCAAAGAAATCTCAATTGAGAAACGAGGACCTGGCAACAACAGGCATAGCAATGGGCCGGGCTTTGTGCCAGCTGAAATTCAAAGATTTAAAAAAAAAAAAAGACTATGGCTCAGTCCAGCTCCTAGGACGCCTATAGCCAGATTTAAAACCTCCATGATGGAAACTGGAAGATTCCTCCATGGAGAAAGCAAATTGCTGCAGAGACTTGGCACTGTACTTCCTGCCCCAAATAAAAAGCCAACTCACAATCCAAGCAATGTAGAGTGAAAGCCATCAGTTAACAAGCCTATTCACACAGAATATGCAACCATCAATACTGATCCAATTTGAAGTCTGAGTGCCCAGAAAGGATCCTCAAACATCAGATGAAGCCCAAGCCAGAAAGACAGAACCCATAATTCAAATACAAAAGAAACTCAGAAGAATGGAGAACAAATGAAGGGCCTTGAAAAACTTTAAAAACACTATAATCAATATCACAGAAAAAAAGCATTAGTTTCTAAATAAGAGGGATCCATAGGTAACAAGCATTTTAGAGATAATTTTTTAAAAGTTATAAGAATAACCATGAGATAAAGTTAGAGTCCTCCCCCGAAAAGTAGATAATGAGTAGAAAAGTTGACATAAGAGTTCAAGAAAGAAACAAGAAAAGAATCAGAAAAAGACACAACTGAAGAAAAATTTCAAACTAAAGTTTGGTTACATTAAGATTCACTAATGATTTAAAAAGTATGAAACACATAGACACCCTGGACAAACGCACATGTACATACATACACCTCACTAAGTTACATGATTACAAAATTTTAAAGACATCAAGGAATGGAAAAGAGTCTAAGTTTCCAGAACTGCAAACATTGGCCATACACAAAAAATCAGAACAAAAGCAATATCACAATTCTCAATAATACTAGAAATGAGAAGAAAATGGGCTAAGGCCTTTAAAATTCTATAAGAATCCATTTTTACCTAGAATTATTTTACCAAACAAACTATTAATACAGTTTATGGAAAAATGGATTGTTCAGATACATAAACCATTTGCCTCCCAAACACTATTTTTAGCTAAGTACTGGAAAATTGGATCAACTAAAACAAAATTAAAAAAAAAAAAAAAAAGGACCCAGAGGATTCATTCAGAAAGCAGAGCTTTAATACAGGAGCAACCTGAAAGCAAGTCCAGAAATGCCCTGATGATGTTAAAGGGAAGTCATGAGGCTTCAGCTGGGTAGCAGGTCAAGAGAGCAAACACTAAATCAGAAGTGGGTAATGGAGGGCCTTAGAAAGACTATCTTCAGAGCAAAAAGAGAATTGAAGATTACCTAATGAGTTTGACTATATGAGCAAGGAAATGATTTTTTAAAAAATTTGGGAAGAATTAGAAATAAGTTATAGAAAATAACAACAACAATAACAACAATAAAAAAGGAGATTTAGGGGGAGAGCTCAATGGTAGAGCTAGCTTGTACAAGGCCCTGGGTTCCATCCTGAGGACCACATATGCACAAAAAAGGGAAACCAACAGTTTTATACAAATGGAAATGCCATTTAATTGGTATGTTACTTTCTTGAGCAATGGACATTGTTTATAGGCTCATAATATATAAACACAGACTACTGATTTGATTTAAAAAATTAAAAGAATGCAGAGGAATTCCATAAGAAAGCTGAAGTCTTTTTTCCTGTAAAATGATGTTGACAAGAATATCTAAGGTGGGTAAATCAAGAAAGAGTAAACTGAGAAATGTAAGTAAATATCCAAGTAAATAGCCAAAGCAAAACCAAACTCGGAGTGGATAATAGGTTGCATCCAGGGACAAGAATTGGGGGATAGGTGAAGGAACTGCTCTTACATTTGTAAGCCTTAGAGGACAATTTGTCTAAAATATGTGAACATACTACATTCAGAAAAAAAAGTTAAAACAATATTTAAATCTTATATAGGGATAAATTAATGCTATATTTTCCCTGAAATAGCTCACTGGAGTTATCTATTGACATATAACAAATTATTCCAAAACTCTGTGACTTAAAGTAGCATCAATATTTTTATTCCTCATGATTCTGTGGGTTGGCTGGACTCAGCTGTACCATTGTTCTGGTGTGCTTTTGTGTTGACTAGAGGTGATCATGTGATCACATTCAGCAAGAAGAGTGGCTTAAGGGTTTAAGTTCTCCATGAAATTTCTCTTTGTATATGGCATATTTCCTCTACCTGGGCTCTCTAAATAGCACCTTTCTCCATGCAGCAAGATACCTTAGACTTCCTTTGCCATAATGGCTAGGTTCTAAGATGAACACTCTAAGACATGCTCAGGGTGCAGTAACTTAAGCTCTTGCTTACTGCATGTTTACAAATATCTTATTGGCCAAAGCAAGTCACATGACCACACCCATCTGTGAGGGGATATTCTAGACAACAATATAAATACTGAGAGGCATGTTTCATTGAGGGCCACCAGTGCAATAGCATACCACACCTATGAATATGTGCCTCAGTTTAATATGCTTTATCTACTTTACCAAAGATGATACACTTGATGAAATTGTTAAGCCCCTTTCCATCTTTGATGTATTTGACTATTCTTTAATGTTGGCATGATTCAAAGGATATGACATATCCTGATTCTCACTTTAATCAGTTAAATATCATTAGACAGTCATAAGCTCTGAGGAGTTTAGCAAGGAAGAATATGAAAGCCATTGGAAATCTTTACTTAACCACTAAATGACCACAAGTGGAAAACTGGAGATTTATTTTCTCAATGATCATTTGTTATCGCCTCTTATTTAGTGTTTGGAGTAGGTCTTTTTATTTTCTTTTGATTTGTTGTGTCAAAAACCGTTTGTTGTAATACTGCTGTCTTTTCAATCTGCAGAGATTGAAAAAAATCTTAAAGAACAGTTGACTAATAGAGTAACTAATGTATCTTGAATTTGCAGTGCCTGCCAGGACTTCATCCATAAGAAACTGAATTCTCTGGAAACATCCCAAGCTACAAAATAAAAATTTTCAATGCTTATGAAAAACACATAGTTTGTTATTATAAAAAATCCCAAGCCTCAGTTTTGCTACCAGATATTTGAGGATAAAAACTAACTCATTAAGCAAGGCACAAATTTGAATCTCAATATCAAGAATTACATATTTTCCTTTACTTTTTATTCTTTATTTTCTACCTTCTTTTTTCATTATTATTATTTCCATAATCAAATAAAACACCTTAGAATAATTTAATTTTCCATGAAATCTCTTGAATGCTAGTTGTCATATTGAGCTGTCCTTGTCAGCTGAAATTATCGCTCTCCATCGGACATGACTATTAAAAATGACTGAAAGCACTTTGCAAATATAAGATGTTCTATAAACACTTTTTCCCAGTAGTCTACAACCCATTTAAGTGGTATTTGATCTGGCATAAATTGCTATTTCAAGCATCTTTGAACCATCATAAATTTGGATGCCGTCCTTGCTTTCTGGGTTTCAAATTCCCCAAATGTTCTTTATTGAAATCCAATATTCATTCCAAAGTATATTACATTGAATTCAACTTAACTGAGAACAGGAGCCAGAAAGGCCCCATTCCCTCAGTCACTTTTGTATTAATGATAAGAATTAGATCAAGAGATCGCATTTGATTAGATCATTCTCTCAATTGTAATGCTACTTCTGCAGGAAACTTAGAGGAGTCTTCTTTATCTATAATTTACACATTGGAAAGTGAAGATGGTAGTAATTCCAAAACACACCAGGGTAACAAGTTTATTTAAACTAAATCACCATGATAAAGAACATTTTATTTCAAGAAGATAACACTGATTGTAAAACCAGCCTATAAATGAGTATATGATAAAAACTTGAACAATTTTATTTCCTCAAACTAAAATATGTGCAATCTTAAGTAACCTAATTCTGCTTCAGTCTCCAAATACTTTGTTTAAAATAAGAAAGAAGTTCGGTGTTGAATTGTCACAGCCAGACTTACAATGTGCAGAACTAAGAGCCATAACAGACATGGAATTTATAAATTAATTTAGGGCATAGGACATTGGAAAAGGAACTCAGGGGTGGGTAATATCAGAACAAAGAAGCAAAGAAATACATAAAACAAACTGGAATGAAACCCTTTATTGTGTTTTATACATTGTTAGTGCTCAAGTCAGAGCAGTCTTTAAGGATTAAAAATATTTCTGCTAATCACTGAGCAAATAGTCTTGCCCAGAATTTCTCAGAGTGTATCTCTACATGGTAGTCTATGAGAAAAGAGTTTTCTTCAACACATCCTGCTCGTGTCGCAGTGCTGCCCACTGCAGTCCCATCCCTGAAGCTGTAGATATTAACAGATCTGAGAAGTCTTTCTTAAATACTTCTCTTTCACTTGGTTAATCCTGTTTCCTTCCCTATCTTGTTTGGCCACAAAACTTTTCTTTCTTCTGTTTTTCTTTCCTACATTCCACTTATTATCTTCAGGATTAATGTTCCCTGAGCCACATTTGAGGAAATTATAGATTTAAAATCTATGAAAAAATTATTGGTGCCTCCATTATTTTCACAAGGTCTACTGACTTTTGAGGTAGCAGTCAAGATTTCGGTGATTGATAAATGAATGATAATTATTTTAAAATGAATTGAATCATAACAATTACAAAGAAAATGAATTGTTCAAACACTTTGAAAAGTTGGCAATACCTCCTAAAATTGGGACATATATCTGCCCCGTGAACCAACTATTTGATTTTCCCTTTAGAATACACACATCTTTGTTCACCAAAACACACCTACAGGAATGGGAATAGCAACTCTGTTCCAAGTAGCCTTGAACTGGCAATAAACCAAAATCTGTCGACAAAATAATTAAAAAATCAACTGTGACATATTCATGCAGTAGAATGGTATGTAACAATGAGAACAACACAAGTGTTACTACCCATGAAAACATGGAAGAATCTCAAAAACAAAATGCTGAGCAAAACAAAGCCAGATTAAAAGCATAAATACTGTATAATTCCATTCAGGTAAGTTAAGATTTTTTTAAAAAAAGGATAAAAGCAGTCAGTGAGGTAGAAATCAAGGTTCCTGATCAAAGGTCTTCCCCATAAGACCCATAGGAGGACATCCGAGTCTTTAAAAAAGTGAAGGAATGACCTGGCAGAGATTTGGCGGAAAATGGGTTTAGAAAGGAGAAGTAGCAAGAGGAAGGACCTGAGGAAAGAGCTTGTGCTCAGTGTTGAAGGAATCCCAGCAAAACTGGGTGACTGGATCAGGAAGACTAAGGAGAATGGGAGCAAGCAGGAGATCTGGAAGACTGGATGGTTTGGGAGAAAGATGGGATATGAGCTGATTGACATTCTATTCCTTTTACTAGGTTTATTTGAGACTAATTTGCAAATAAAAGTCACATACATTTCTGGTGTCAAGATTTAAAAGAATCACTTTTGGTTCTGTTTAGAAACTGCATTGAGGTGTGGAAACAGGGTGGAAGCAGGGATATCAGAGAGAAAACAGTGGTTGGGTGACTTGGCTCAGAGGGCTGGGTGGGGAATCCATGAGAATGGTCATAGTCAGGATATATTTCAAATTAGAATGACAGAATTGCTGACAAATTGGTTGTGTAAGAGAGGGAAAGAAAATAAAAGATGACTCCAGTGTTTTTGGCTTGATCAACTCACAGATTAAAGTTATAATTAGAGATGAGGAAAACTGCAGAACATGCAGGTTGGGGAGGTGGGAAGCAGAGAATTGCATGCTTGATAGGAGATGTGGGGTGAAAATAGGTTATTGTTTTTTTTAAAAATTTTAATAATTATAGCTATCCTAGTATACATATATGTGGTTGAAATGATCAACAAAGAGAGGAAAACTGGTAATGGAGTAGAAATAGAGGCAACTGCAGGAGTGATATAATTAAGCAGGGGAGAGAGACAAATAGTCTGGGAGTCAGGAATAACCACAAAACGTTTGCCCTTATGAATGTAGCTACAACCTAATTAAAGGATTGATTTTTCTCTAATTTCTTTACCTTTACACCTATATGTCCTAATGGATAGTTGCTGCATAAACTACCAATTAAGCCAGAAATGTCTGTGAGAGAGGGAAAAAACTGACTTACTCATTTGTCCTCCATTGTGAACAACTACACATATTGGTGAGTTATTTGTTGTTATCGAGGCTGTGGAGGTATTCAGAAGTCTTAGTTACATATTTTTTTGGGTGTAGCATTCACAAAAATTACCTGACATAAAGGAATGCACTTAGAATCTGGTTTTTAAGAGCCTATTCCATAGTTTGTTTCTTCTGAAATGGTAAATAAAAGAGGAAATAGAAAAAGAGTAAAGCAAATAAAAACTTGAATGTCAAGGTTGTCTATTGTCTAGGAATCTACCTAGGAGTTAATTATTTAGAATGTTAGAATAAAAAGGGCAGTTTTTTTTCAACTGTATTGTCTAATATTTTATATCAATTCCACTTCAAAACTATTGTAAATTACTTATTTGAAAGTAAGTCAAACCTTTAAATCTTGTATTGTAAAAAGGAGAAATTAGCCCAAGAGAAGAGTAGGTTGATTTCTATACTTAAAATAGAAATCTATGACAGAAGTAGAATGAAATCTCAGTCTGTGGCTTAAGCTAAGTTCTATTTTTAAAATATTTGGGCTGATTACATGAATTTTTTAAAGTCTCAGTGCTATAAGTTATAGTTTCATAAATTATTGATTCACAAAAAGAAAAAGTACCATTTTGAAATCAGCTGTGGCACTGAAATTATTTAAAAATAATGATAAGGATTTGAGAGGATTTTATCTGGTGGAACTTTTGGTAAAGTGTTAAGACCTGTACAATGTTCCAGGTATGATATGTTGCATAGATTCTTGTATATATAGCAGGCAACTTCAGGCATCTTGGATAGAAAACTTTGCTAGCCCTGTTTACCAATGCAATTTCATCTTTAACAAAGTTAGGCTCAGGTTTGTTGGCACAGATTCCTTGTTTTCTTTCTCATCATTCCACTGCCATTCTTACCTCCATGTGTTTTCTCAAAATCTCTAAAACATAAATTCTCAGATGTTTCCAGGAGCTTCTCTAGCCTTCTCTCACTCCACTCCCTACATCACCTCCTATATCCAGGAAAATTGGTGCTTACCCCTTACCATTTCTTGAGTCTGCTCTCAGCTTTCCCAGCTCTGTACTTTGCTCACATGGTTCCATGAACCACAGGCTAGAGATGAAGGAAGAAGTTTCTAGTGATGTCAGCTAGGGAGCCTCCCACATCCCTGACTTTCTAAACTCCCCAGGTCCTTCAGGGCCTAGCCCAAATGTCAGCTCTTGTTCAACCTCATGACCTGCCTGGCATAGTCAGCTCTGCAGGTGCTCCACGGCGCCCAGCCCAAACATTATCCTCATTTTACAGATGACTAAACCAAGGCCCAGGGAGGTTTAATAGTCTGCCTGCACCACAGAGCTGATAACGTGGCAGCCTGGGATGCCAAAACCATAGCTGTTTTAGGGCACTCAGCTGTTTCCCAAATGTTCTTTGACTGAACTAAGAAGTAAATGAATTTGACATTTTCAATTTTTCTTAATTTAAAATAGGAAAGTACTCAATGGTGCTTCTCTGTCAATAAAAGTCTTGCAGGACTATAACAAAGTAGATTATTAGTGACATGAGCTGAGAAAGAGAGAAAACATGAGAAATTTCTGAAGACCAATAGCAAGGCTGTGTTGTCTGTGATGAGAAAACTGAAAGAAAGCAGATGTTTTTATCTTTTACTGACAAAAGTAAATATTTGGAAATAACCTAGATGAATAGGTATTAATGTTCAGTATGGGCCAAATAGTTTTTGATATCCTATATCTATTAATTTTAAAAATTCATTCATTAAACCAATTCTGCAAGTTAAGCGTTCAATAACTACAAAATGGTTGAAGGAGAGAAGGTCAGGGGGATAGAGTAACTCACCCTAGGTATAATTAGAATTATAGTTAAATGTCTGCAGAACCCATGTACCCATGTATTTTCACTTATTCATGATTCTGTAGACAGAAGGTAATATATTTTGAGATCACATTTTAATCACACATATAAAAATAGATAGCTGAGGCATTTGTTGACAATAAAAACTATAGCTCCCAAATTCATTACATTAAAAACCACATTACAGTACAATAAATTTGCTTGCAAAGAACTTCAAAAATTTTCCACTTTTCATTGTTGAACTGAAACTGTCAGCATTAACATCGATAAATAAGAGGATCATTGGGCAGAATTAAGATCCTCTGCATCACCACAAAAATTTCCAAGTATTTAGTCATAATGAAATTTGATCCAAAGCAGAATATTTGTCTTATATTTTAGTGGAGGTGAAATGGGAAGCTTTGACTTTCAGGATTGATTAGCAACCACAGATTAAATTCGATTAATGCCTCTAATATAACAATGCAGGCAGAGTAAAAGTGGAGCTGATCCCCAAGCATCTAGTTTTAGCAGGCAAATATGCAGAGTCCTTCCTCAGTGATCCTTATCCAGCCCAACCACCTTGCTGTGGTATAGCATATTTGTAATATTGTGATCTTTTAGAGTCGATGTGTCTCCCATATCTGCCAAATTCAAAAATTCACAATCTTCCTCTTATCATACAAATTGATCATGTTCTGCATGATACAAATGTAGCTGATTTTTTTAAAAAAACCTACCTATTCAAATATTGCTTTGCATCACATTTAATTTCAACCCTAAATTCTATGAAATCAATAGAATTTACAAGAGTCTAATGGACTTCTTAGACTTACTTGTCCTGTATTTGTGGTAGCACATGGACTTTTCCTTTCAACTCATTATGCTTAATGTTTTAACTGTAATCGTGGATATCGCATTGCCAATCTATAGTCTCTGTACCTGTGGAGATCACACTTGACATAGGTGTTGGGTATTTTGATTGGAAAGGTGTGATCTGGAAAATATGAATAGGTTGTCCTTGAAAGGGCACTGCTACTTCTGCCAGTAGAATTTATTGAAACACTTAAAACTGCCTCTGAAAAAAGTCACCAGCCTGGGGATTTAAAACAGAGCCATGGATGAGTAGGGTCATATGGCACTGAGTTAATTATTATTTGGGGCCTCAGCTCTGGCTCATTTGCTGCCTCTCTTAACTGGTTCTAGTCTATCATTTTTTCATGCTCCTAGTTTCCCCAAACTCATAATCCTAGAATCAATGTTGCTTTGCCTCATAAACCTAATGGCCAAATGCTTGAGGAGTCTCTGCTAATCATCACACTGACCAGACCCAGGAAGGTGCCTGCTGCCCCACGTGGCCTTAGAGCATTGAACAGATCCCTCATGGTCTCTGGGCAGCAGTCCTTCAAGTAGCCCAAATGAAATTTCCTCTAAGCTAATAATTGTCTTTCAAGTTTCACAATCATCTTTGAATTTTTCCGCTGTCAAATTATAAAAGCTGTTCAGCCACACCTCCTCATCTTCCCAGGGTGTCTCAGCAGGATGATGAGACATTAAAAACATTCCTACGAATTTATAATAAGGCCCATATTTGTAAGCCCTGTTTCTTTCCCACATCCTTATTACCACTACTGCCATGTTGTCAGCAGGTGAACTTTCTGGCAAGAAATTCCAATCACCAGCCATTTGTTACAAAAGAAAAAAAAATTTACAGAGAAAAAGAGAAAGAGATGGAGGGCAATGGATGTATTTTCCCCTGCAATTACGTAAAGCTTTACTTTGGAACTGCTTAAATGGAAAACTATAAAGCAAAATATTGGTAGCAGAAGTCTAGAAGAGATACGAATTCCAAAATTTCTTCTGGGGGATGCAGTTAGGAACATTAAGTTCATAGAAGTGCTCTTTGAACAACAACAATGACAAAAAAATCTCCAAAAGTGCTACCTGTCTATCGCACACCCCATGATAACCCAGGACAAAATCTTAGGATGGCTCAGAAACTTACTTGTTATCATTAACTTTCAGTTGCAGGGAAAGTATTTTAAAGGAACTTATTTCATATTCCATTCCATTTAACTAGATACAGTATGAATTTATCCATTTCACTGAGAAAAAAAATGTTTAATACCAAAGTTTGGGTCACTTAAAATCACTCCATCACTTGTTTGTAAGTAGCAGATGCCTTTTTGCATTCATTCTACATATTTGCCTTGCAATGTGTTTCAATCAGGAGTTTATTATTCTTTGCTATTGTTTGGATTCTTAAAGTGCTAACACATCACACAAGTAGCACAGAAGATTCTGCTGGCTTTTGTGTGGTTCTGGTTGCTAAGGAAACCATTTCCTTTCCACAAGAGAGTATGGGGGCATCTGTGCCATGTTGAGTCTGCTACTGAAAGAGGCATAACCTCAGGGACAGAGAATGAAGGAGGAAGGAACATATAGGAACAAAGTAGGAAAATTAATACAAATAAAAATTCTATTAAATAATGCTCTGATAGTGACTTTTATTTTGTACTAGGAAAAATGCAGAATCTGTATGTGTAATTCTCAATAACATAGAATATCTTTTTGTAGATCAGTAATACTTTCGAATGATCTTGGCATTCCCTTCTATGAACACCTTAGTGCCATTAACTCTAGTAGAACCTCTGTGAATCTTTTGCAAAAGCCCACATGGCCACTGCCAATTCCCAGAGAGAGAAACAGGTATGTCCTAAGGCTAGTGACAATGTTATGATACTGAGACAGCAATCCTCTCCTCCTGTGGTCTCTGTCACCATCCTCAAGTCCTACCCTCCCCACATCCTTGTCTGTCTTAGCTTTCTCCTACCTTCATGTCCTTACTCTTCTAAGACTACTTTGATCTTAACTTTAGACGGTGCCCTGTCCTCTCCCAGTGGTTTTTTGGTTAATAATTCATACAGTGATCCCTTTCCTTCTGCCTTGACTGAAATCTAACCATCCCCTGAGGTTGCTATAACTGCTGTCATTCCAAGAAGAGGCTGCTCATAGCCCTGTTGCCCGGAGGAAGTAGAAATGGGCTTCTGCCTCTTCAACTACCTCTTTCTAAGCTCTTCTGTTCCACTTGGTCTAAAATCTTCTTTCCTCAATTGTGCATGCCTCCTTATTATTGTCCTCCACCTCTGCCTGTCACCTGCCTTCTGGTCACTCTATTATCAAAGGCTTTGGAGCCTGCACTACAGTCTTCCTTCATGCTAACCTAAGATATTGCAAAGTTCATTAGGTAAACCAACTAACAGCATGGTGTCCATGTTACTAAATTCCTTAATTCCACTGGCCATCTCATTGCAGCTGCCCACTCACTTGCCCAGAATTTCTTACTTGCTAGGAGTTCAAAAATTCAAACCTCAGTTCATCATGTACTTACTCTTACTGTACCTCCTCTCCCACCTTCCAGAGACTACTAGCTTTTGATCTTGCATCTTTTTAGTTACTCTGCTGCTTGTCTGTTTCTAATAAACATTATACCCCCAATGTCCGTGTAATTACTAATGATTTTATACATATCACTGTTTCCTCACTGAGTCTTTGGTTACACCTCTATGAACTGTTGTCTCAACCTTGCTTCTGTTTTCATATCTACCCCAGAACCTACCCAGGATCTCCAACCTTGGGTTTATGCTACAATTTTCCACCTCTACCTCTCCCTAGAACAGTTGAGCTTATAATACCTGAGAAATTTCCAGGTTGGTGCAACTTAACACCTTTATAAATCCATGAAGATTACTTTGAGCCAGGCCTGTTTGCACCTGCTACAAAGGGATATGGCATCAGGGATATGGCATCTTCGACGAGTGGTGTGTTATTCTCTCTCGCTATCTGATGCTGTAGTCCCTGGTGTACTAGTGGATGGAGCAGGAAGGTTGTGTAATAGTGAAGAGCATGCTGGCAGGAAGCAGACAAAAGACTACCAAGAGGCAGAAGAAGAATTCAAACCCAGCTTTGTCTGGAAGAATTAATTATTGTTGATGCTCTCATAAGAACAAAGCTTGGGTGTCTGTAACATCTTCTTTTTGAAACTACAAGAGAATTTTGTCCCTGTTTTTTACACTCTTACAAATATTTTATTCAAAAAATATCTAGATCAACACAAATCACAAATTATTTCAGAATAGACCATTTAAGAATTGTAATGATTACATTTTGCCACATCAAGTTTGATATTTTTCTATGTCATTTCATTCATTCTCCCTTGGAAGCTCTATTCACTTCCATGGTTTCAATTACCACCTCTAGAATACTCCCTAAGATCAATCTATAACTCGCACCTCTCTTGAACCTCAGTCCCTTACGTCCAAATGTCAGTTGGACATCTGTGCATGAATATTCTATTGTCATTTCAAACTCACCATGTTGAAAACTAATTTGTATTCCTAACCCTATCTAAATCTGTTTGCTTCCTGCCATATTTCTGTAAGACATAGTCTTCTAAGTTCAGCTATTAATGTTAATCTTCATTTGCCTTTCTTCCTCTCCCAAGGCTGTGTTTTCTTTCCTCATCTTCAACTTTCTCCCTCTCAGTATTCCCTTGTTATCTGTGCTTTGTGTGGGGAGTAGCATATAGAATTTTCTCTTTTTATTCTTCAAACTACCTGCGTTGGTGAATACTTCTTTTAGTCTACAAATCCTGTTGTAGACATCTTTACTTATTATTTGTCTACTTTAACCTGTTTTATTTTTATTTATTTTTTTTTCCTAAATCATCATCGCCATTTTCTTCCTTATAATATCAGTGTTCCATGTTGCTGAGATTGCTCAGAGGCAAAGTGGGTGGTGAAAAAGGAAAAACTTACATGGAATACTCATACCAATTGATTAAAAGTGAAGCACTTTTCAAACCAGAATGGGACAAGGAGTATAAAATCACATGTGGTTTACAGATGAAGAAATCGAGGCACAAAGAGATGAATCACAATGAAAACAGTGATAGGACTTGAAGTGAGTACTTGGTTCTCAGGTACTTTTCTATTGAATATTATTAGTTCTAACAAATTAAACTTTTCTGAGTTCTGCACCTATTAACAACCCATTTTTTTCTTCTGTATTTTGCTCCACAGTATAATAATTTTGTTAAGAGTGGTTTCCAATGAGTCAGATAACAAACTCTCACATATACAAGTCAACCAAGGGGCAGAGAGAAGGAAGTCCAAAATATACCTATAAATCTTTACTACTGAAAAAATAAAAAACTGTAAAATGTTTCTTTCTCCTGAACCTTGACATTATTTTCTGCGTGTGTTTGTTTTTCTTTGGATTCAAATTGCAAGAGTCTAAAAGGAGAGTTCTATTTATGCAAAATTCCCTGTAGCCATTTGGGGACACTTACAGAGGCCTTCCATCTATTACCAGAAAGTATTGTACATTTTGTTAAGATGCAAAAATGGAATTGAGGCCCTGGAATTTAAAACTAGCATGATATATACTAAAGTGACTACCTAAGAGTAATGTGCACATGACCTTGATTGTTAAATGACTCTCAAGTCAGCCTGGCATGTTGACTACAAGGCTTTGAAGAGAAGAAGCTATCTCAGAGGATCCATTCTTGGATAGCTGCAAAAGCACTGTTTGATCACCTTTGTGTGGGACAACTGAGCAGTTATTGAGACCAAGTCACAGCTGGGACTATCACAATTGCTGACTCTTGTGAGAATGTCATTTTATCATATGACCTCTTAGGTGATAATAAGGACCCAAAAGACAGTGGAAAAACTGAGGGATGAAGAAATATAAATTATTACAGAGCCTGGATTTTGGCTTCCTGGAATGGGGCTTTATGTTGGTTTCGATGATGTCAACACCTTGCAGGGTGAAAACAACCATTTTTACTGCCTCATGTTTGCTAAAAGCACATTATTTTAAAAATAACTTCAAAAGTGAGCCTTATTCTCCTTTTTAAAACTTAGTTTTTCCTTTTTTAGGTGCAAGGAATTGAACTCAGGGTCTTGTGCTCCACCAATTACCTACATATATTTCCAGCCACCAAATTGTATTTTTTAAAGGAATACTTCATTACCATAATGAATAGTTTAAATGAAAATAAAATTGAAATAGTTTGTTTCAAAATAAAAATATAATACTCTTTCTTCCTTCTTGCTATTTGAGAATTTTGATCACAATAAATTGGGTATAGTACTACACAGCTTTTGCAAACTTAGCTGGCAAAATACACATTCTTTTAAATTAATGTTTATATCTTGCTGTGTTCTCTCTAGCTGGCTTGTATGAAAATAAAAAAAATATGTTAAAGACCAAAAACACTTAAATTCCATTTATTTCATGCCAACTTCATAACACTAAGTCACTGCAGACTTGAGTATTTTATTTATATTCAACAGATTCATGGTAAGTATTTACCTTATGCCATGTTCTTGTAGGAAACATTCACATGACTAAGAATAGAATCTTAAAGAATATATATTTAAGTAGAAGACTTTAGTCATATACATAATTATATTTTAAAATATGTGTTTTAATCAAGTATTAGAGAAGTTCAGTGGAAAAAGACCACCTGCAGTTCCCAGGGTGAGAGACTTTAGGGAGGAAATGACTTTTGAGCTGTGAGTTTGAAACCTTTTTTCTTACATGCATATGTTCAATTATAATTTAAATAAATAATAAACAAGTGTTGAATAAGGATGAATAATTCCTAAAAGGAGAAAAATAAAAATTATTATACATGCTTTTTTCATGGGGGAAACTTTTGTTACATATCTATCATATCTATCTAAATCTATAGATAAAATGTCTCTATCTGACTTTCTAGAAAGTACTTCTGAGTGTAGACATTCCTAGTTCTATCTATTGTTTTTGGAACCCAGTATCATGTATCTCTTCAGGGAAAGTGGAGCCTTGGGACCTTTCACATGTGTCTCAGAGTGCAGTCCTTTGACCATGAGGCCAGAGACACACAAGACTAGGAAGGAAGGGGACATCCAAACATTTCCTCCCTTCTGAATGACTTTGGAAGAAAAACCACCATTTGCTAGCATTTCAATTCACCATGTGATGAGCAGAAAACCATGTCAGACATAGTGGAGGAATCACAAGTATGCATAAAGTAGCTTCTTTGGGGGAACTTCTACTCTTGTTCTAGAAAGATACCTACAGCACATAGGATAAATTGGCTGATCCTAAAAGGAAAGATGAATTGAATGTACACGTTGGCAATTCAGTATAGAAATAAAATATTCCTTTCCGAATTAGAAGACCAAAATTTCCCTTCCTCTGTCCTTGGGCAAGTCAAAATCCTCTAGCATCAGTTTCCTCAACTGTGAAATAAGAGGCTGTCTGGGAGAGACAATCTTTCAATTCTATAGTTCTATAGTGGATACTTCTCGTCAGAGGAAGGGTGGCATTTCAGGCAGGAAGAGATTGGTGTTGGAGAGGGGAAGACTCGAGGAAGGCATGTGTAAAGCTAAATCTAGATGATGATGAACAATGCAGTCTGCTTTTTCTCCTTGGCATTTGCTGTAGTAGATACCTTCACCCCCAGAGCTGTTCTCTAAGTTCTCTACAAATGGAAGGCATTGCTGCTGCTTACCCTGTGCACACCATTAATGCTCCTGTTTTAGTTTGCATTTTCATACAATTACAAGCCTCTAACCCAATCATTCTAGGGGCTTTGTCACAACTTCAAGATATAATATGAAGTCTTAGCCCTAAGTAAATGGAGGAATCCAGAGCTAAAGTCAAGAAAACCAGGCCACATTGGTGCCAATGGGAGACATCACACTCATCTCAACCCAGTACATTTTTGGTGACTAGGGGTCAAGTTAGCAAAGTCCTCAGCAAGTCATCCGAAGAGCTGTATTTTATGTTCCACCCACTTTTGCCCTGACCACAAATTGCTCTCCTGTAAGTTATTCAGTCTCATTGAGAATCATTTTCTCCACATTTCATGTGATAATATTATTATCTCCCCTGCCTCTTGCAGTAGGTTTCTGTGAGGCATAATATAGCTACCTAATACATGTGAAAACTTTTTGGAAAAGTACAGAGAACTAAGCAAATGTAAGGCATTATTATGATTGAAGAGCTTTCCAGATATATTCACATATATTGAATTTAAGGCTTATGGTGGTTACTAGATTTTCTTTCTAAAACGTCATACTAGCTCTACCGATTTTATTGCTATATTCTTCCCAATACATTTTTGCCTTATTCTGTGCTCTTAGTATACTGAGGTTTCTGCCCACCCACTAGTAGTTAGTGGTGAGAGTCAATGTAGAGGTTATAAAAGCTATATAATAATGCAGTAGAAACATGCAGGTAGAGATGAGTGTTCAGATAAAATGCTATATCTACAAGAAGTCATGGACTAAAATCTATCTATGAAAAATATTGATTATCTTTCTCAAATGTGAGAATAATATTTTTTTCTTAAACAATCTATAAGTAATACTGTGCTATGCTTTTACCAGTAGGTAGAAACATAAATAGGTAACATAAACTCAGTTCCCAAATGTAACAAGTAAGTGCTCAGAAATAATTTAATCGTCTTGGTGTAGTTTTGTCTTAAATCATCTTTGGCTGTTTTAATTTCATAATAATTCTATCACATTTCTCATTGCAGTCATGTATATAATGAAGCCAGAATTGTTCATTTTATATGCATATATATTTCTCATATGACATTACTGATATTTGATCACTTATTACACATAAAAATAGCAGTTTCATGATTCAGCATAATAGATTCCAGTGCTCAGTTTAGGTCCATACCATATAAAATGATGATTTAAATCAAACTGGTATGCTCTATTGTATCAAAAACGACAGTGAAATGTTTAGGTGGAAAGATTTTGCTTTCAGTTTTATGTGTAAAAAAAGGACAAATATCTAATACTATCAATCAAACATAGCTAATATCTGGGAATGTTTTTATTGCAGCTGGGGTTGACACTCTCTCTTAAGCCATGTATATTTTATAAAAATGTTTGTAAAAAACTATATAGCAAATTGAATGTATCTTTTTAATTGAAATTATTAATTGTATCAGTAGTAATAACCACAGACTTGGTATGCAGTTGGACTTATATTTACTAAAGAGAAAGTTAGTTTTTCTTCAGCTTCTTAGGATCCTGGGCTAGGTCTAAAAATAAAAGTGACATGGATTAACATAAAAGCATACAAATGTATCTAGTGGGTTTTATGTGACACAGGAGCCTGCATAAGGAAATGAAGACTCAATGAAACAGTTAAGCATGTGTATTTTCATGCTAAGTTTGATAAAGTAGGGACAGTCACAGAGAAATATAATTTGACAAGAGGGTTTTGTACTAGTGGTAATAAATAGGGAGCTTAGCAAAATCTTTTTGTTCGGATTCCTGTCTGTCCCTTGTATCTTCAGAGATAAGGATGCTCATTTCCCCTGAAGAATGAGGTGGGCAATTCTTGAGTGAGGGTCTAATGACTTGCTTCAGGGGAAAGTTAGAGAATCCTTCCTAGGTTTTCTGACCTACCCTCAGCTGAGAAGGATGAGGAGGAGGTAAGAGGGACTTTCCTATTTCTGATGTTTTCTCAAATGCAAGATGCCATATTTTGGGATTACATTTTCTGAAAAGCAGTAGTGCTACTGTAGAAAACTGAGTTCATTTGAAATTCTACATGCAAAGAAACTGTTCTTTTGAAGTATAACAACCAGCATGAGAGATGCATGTGGGCTTGTTGATTTATGTGTGCTCATGAATACAGAACTGAAGCCCAATTAGCTCAAAGTGTGTTCAAGACGATGCTTGAGGCTTCCATCAAGAACTTTCACAGGTGCTTGTACAGGACTGGGTAGCTGTTAACCATCTCTTTGCAGATAGGTTATTTTGCTCTGAATAATCTAGTCAGTCCTCCACCTCTGGATTTTTTTTCCTTTCAAATTTAATGAAAGCACCTATAAGACCATATTTGGGTCAATGAATAAATACCAGTCCATCCCCATTCCCCAGAGAGCACCTTGGAATGCATTCTTCTTATCATATTGTTATTTCTTTCATATTTTTTTCCACAAAGGAAAGAACATATTGAGAACTAGAAATGAGAAGAGAATATAACTCACAGATGTTACAGAGCAGCCACACCTAGGAGCACAGCCACAAGGCTGAAGTCAGATTCACCTGAGGACTTGGGACCCATCTCTCCATCCTGTGGGAATCTTCTCCACTGCCTCTGGGGTCCACTCCCTTCTATCTTTCTGAGATAGAACAAACACACATTATAGAAAGAAATATCTCATAATAGGGGAAATTAAAACTTCAGATTTGTTCCAGGATTCGAATCTTATCTTTACCACTGGCAGCTGTGTGATTGGGGCAATGTAATTCTCTGAACTGTGGTTTACTTGTCTGTAAAAATGCCTGTTTCATTGAATAGGAGCATATATATTAATGGATGGATACAGCACCTCAGATAGTGCCCAGAACATTGTAGGGACTTAATCCCCAATGGCTGTATTGAGATAATCATCTAACTTACATTTGAATTATTTAGTCTGATTTGTTAGGTGTGGGGACAAAATTTGGAGAAAGGTTTTATTGTGTTCCTTTAAGTACATGTGGTATTACACTAGTAACACTTTAATAACAGAAGTCTGCAAATCATTTATTTATTTGAAGGACAGTTACATATACCTTAACATTTTCCTATTGAAATTCGGTTCCTCAGGCAACTAATTCAGTTGCATTTTCAAGGTGACCTCTAACATTTTACATAGTTCACAGTAAACATATTTCTTTAATTAACCAGAAAATTCAGGTGGCGTAGATAGTAATGTAGAAAACTTTTACAAGATTAACTTTTGTGATCATTAAAATAAAACCACAAACATGCTTATGTAGTCCAAGCATAATATAAAATTGACTGCTAACAGATGTGTGTGTTTTGCTACCTTATAAAACCTAACTCATCATTCTATTATAAAAGGACAAATCTGAGTTTTGGAAGGCACTTTGGCATTTGTTATACTTAAATTCAATTTTGCAGCCATCTTCCAAATTTCCCACCTTTGCTTCTTACAGTTTTTAAGACTATCGCATCCTTGTCCCCTTCATACTAGCCACACATCTTAGAAGCTAGCAACAAATACCAACTGCTATTCCCAGCCATCACCAGAGCTCACTGATCTCGTTGGGGTAATTTGTATTTGCACTGCCATTTTACTCAGTTTTACACCTTTGGTCTGTCACTTTGCCTTTGAACTCGTTTCTGGCCCTTTGGATTTGGTGTTTGCAATTGCAATGCCCAGCATTTGAACCTTACTTCCACGAATGGCTTTTGGATTCATGTTCCACTTTGGCTCAGGGCACCCCATCTGGATCAACACTGACATACCCCCACCTTCTACAGTGTTTCAAACACAAGTAATGTGTGTCTGCTTTACTATAGCTAGGATGAATTATAGACCTACAGTTTTTAAAATTAGCAATTATAATGTGGCAGCTGCAGACACCTTTCTTGTCAACTATACCCCTGTACAGTCTTTGTACAGTTTCTCATTTTAACCTTTACAGCTTCTTAATAGGATTGCTTTTACTGTCACACTGGCCAAATGTTTTCATGTAATGTATTTCTGAGCTAAAAGGAAAATAAATGTCTACCTAAAAATTTATAGTTATTTTTCTTTATACATTTTAGCTTTGTTTTTCTTCAATTAAAGTTGTCCAATAAAATTGCTTAAAGCAAACTGGGCTTTTATCTCATTGGCAATGCAAACTGATAAAAGCCACCTGTACTTATCTTTGGAAAATATTTTACATTTTCATCTAATTCACTTCAAGCACAGCAGCTGGATGGGAAGTTACAGTCAGGGCCTCATGAAAGCCTGTAAGGTTCTTCAGGAGAGTCTCCTCAGAACTGTCTCCTCTCAAGGTTGATATGCAGCAGGAGCATTATTTAAGTGCGTGGCTCTTAAATCGTACATGCTGGGAATATAAATCAGATGCAGAATACTGTCATGAGAAATATTTTAACTAAGTAAGCAAGCAAGCAATAATATCCCCCAAAATAATGCAAAAATGAGACATCTGGCTTGAGAACAGATCTTGTGGAAGAGACTCAGAAATTTTCAAGGCCCACAAGCTTATATAATGTGATTGCTTTAAAAAAGCCAACAAAACAACACAAAACCCCAAACAAGTTAAATTTGATATGCATTAGTCCAGAAAAATTTTTAAAAGTGTGTTTCTAATTTACTCTGGCAATTTAAACAACCACTAAAGTAGTTAACTATGCAACTTCCTAATGAACTCTGAAGTAAATTCAGAATATACTCACTTTGCTAAGTCAATGATAAAAATCATACTGTACAAATCATACTATAGCTCCTGAGGATTAAGTTCCTATACTGTTTTAAGGCATTGTCCTGTGCCATAGCCATCCATTAATAAGCTCAACATTTTCACAATGCAGTCAGTTCCACAGACAAGTATATGAAAGCTTACAGAAGTTAATTATGTGGGTTCAAACCACATAGCTACCAAGTGGCAGAGGTAAGATTTGAATCCTGGAATACATAAGTGTTGTTCAGAAACAGTGAGAAAGTGAATTTGTTGTATATATTGAACAATCTCATCATCAAGAATCACAAAGCTGTTACTTAAAATTTTCCTCAATATGGTTTAGTGGAGTCGTGCAAAGGTACAGTTGGGTAATAACTCTTATCTGGGGCTCTGTGCCATTGGATTCGGGTATTAACACTTCTCTGTTGGTCTGGCTTAGCCCAGGAGTCAATTTTGGAGTATCTAGAAGAGTATATGGGCTGTGTATCTTTCCCTTAATCTTCACAAATATTGTTTTTCTCAGCTGAGCTTTTAAAATGTATTGAGCCGTCCTAAGTCCAAGATTATCCTCTCTGACATGGATTCAATGCGCTGCTGCTCTATTGCCAGTCAAGTGGAGCATCCAATGCTGTATCAGCTGAGTGGAAGATAGGATTGATTCTCTAATGAAAACTGAGGTGCCAGAAGGACAGATGCCTGAGCAAAAGATCATATAACTTCTGCTTTGAGGGAGGCTGTCTTAAGGCAGCTATAACAAATCACCATAAACAGAATGGCTTATAAAAAACAGAAGTTTATTTCTCACTGTTGTGGAGACTGGGAAGTCCAAGATCAAGACAGACTCAGTGCTCAGTGATGGCCCATTTTCTGGATCATAGATGGTACCTGCTAACAGTCCTCACATAGCAAATGAGGCAAAGAACTGCCTTGTGCCTCCTTTATAAAGGCATTGATCCACTTCATGAGGGTTCTGCCTTTTAACCTTATCCCCTCCCAAAGGCCCCACCTCTTAACACTGTCTGTTTAAGAATTCAGCATATGAATTTGAGGAGGACACTAATATTCACACCATAGCAGAAGTCTAAAGCAAACCACTAGGTAATGTAAAAGCAAGATTCCTGTCAGAAAATGATTTTCAGTTTATAGTAATAAACACACAAATGGATCCTACTAAAGGATTTAATGTCCAAATTGGCAACATTCTGCAATGATTTATCTCACCTGTGTTTTATAGATCATAAGAAATTTAGTGTAAGCCTTTCATAAGGTAAAATGCCAGGGAGTGCTTTTTATTGTATGTGTCTCCTTAGTATCACCATGCCAGCACTCTTCAGCTGAGATTACCAGAATCATAGCTACAGTTGAGAAAAGGTGGATTCATAGCCTCAGTTCAGTGAGAGAGAGCACACACCATGATGTATTGTGGGACATCTGGTAGAAAGATTTAGGAATTGGCCTTGCAGCAGGTGATTTTGAGGAAAGCACAAGGAAGTGAAGGACTTTCCCCCTGGACTTGATTCTGTAAGGAAGCAAGGATGACTTTATCATCACATATCTAAATAATTTTTATTCAGCATAAAATTTGGAAGGAATGAATCCAGGTGAACATCATAGTGGGAAAGACGCAGCAGATAGTAGCTTCTGTGGTTTAGATGAGCATCCCCAGTGGCCCATATGCTGACAGCTTGGTTGCCTGCCTGTGCACTGTTGGGAGGCACTGGAGCCTTAGGAGGTTGGGTCCTTAGCAGTGGAAGGATGTTAGGTCTTGTGGGTTCATTGAAGGTGATGCTGGGACCCTGGCCCTTTCCTTTTCCCTTTGGCATCTCAGCTACCATGAAGGGAGCAGCTTTGCACTTTGCATGCTCCCTGCCATGGTGTTCTGCTTCACGGAAGGCCCAAGGGTAATGGACCATCTGGCAAAAGAGTGAAACCTCTGAAACCATAAGCCAAGGCAAATTTTTCCTCCTTATAAATTGATTATCTTAGGTATTTTGTCACAGTGATGGAAACAATAGTCTTGTTTTTTATCTTGATCCAGCATAGTCACTGAACAGTCTTGTCTAACGTTGATGTTCTGTGAAACTGATGTTCCACGGGAGAACACCAGTGCCCAGCTGTGAGATCCAGGCCAGCTCTTACCCACCTAATAGTTCCAGACCAGCTTTCATCTACCAACTACTCTCTTTCTCAAACTGCATGAATTTTTGCATATAGTTCTTGTCAAAACTAAGCCTCTGAAAGAGGAAGCCCAGTTTTATAACACATGATGTTAATAAAAGTGGTTTAAAGTTATTAGCAGTTTATTTATAGAAAATTAGAAAAGAAACCATTTCCTTGAATGCATTGAATTTTAAAAGATCCATAGATGGTAAAAGGGCATACAAGTTTTGAAAGACATCTTATTTTTCTTAGGAATCTCACAGTTTCAACCAAAAGGGAACTCTCTATACCTAATCAAAGATAGATATTCAAGTTTTACTTAACAATTAGATAATATAATGATTAATGAAGAAATAATAGCCTCAGAATTTTCTGTGCTGGTAAAAATGTGTCTCTAATATTGTATCCAGTGCTTTTTAACACTATATTTAAGCATAAAGACATGACAGCAATCTTAAAATATTCTTCATCATATGGAATAGCCTTTAGATGTATTCTGTTTTGTTCCAAAAGCCAAAAGTATCATCAGTTTTATGTAACAAGGAACAAAGCTTTCTATTCAACAAAAGGAGTAAGTTTCTTATAATCAAGAGCTTTCCAGAAATGGAATGAGTTTCTTAATTACATAGTAAACTTTGCAGCATTTGAAGTGTTAGAAACAGAGTATGAACACTGGGAAGGCAGGCATAACCGTAATGACCCAAAAGGAACTTTATATTAGATGGTTGGTCAAGGCCCTTTCTAACTCTGGTATCAAAATCAATGAACTTGAGAAGTCAGTAGGAAGTCTGTAGGTTAGGAAGTCAGTAGGTTACTATGATTAGAGCAAGTTAAAGGTACTATATTAAACAGAATTCTCCAGAGAATTCACCCTAGAGGTGAGCAAAAATTAAGTCAGCCTGGGCTCATTCATTCCTAAAGTCAAGCTGTTGAAAATTGTCCTCTACTGAGAATAAAATTCAGTGAGCATTGTTTTCTGCGAGGAGACTCTGCCCTTTTTAATGTTTCATGTCTAGGCAATAATAAAACCAATTAATTACTTAACCATGCCAATGCATAATGTTGAATGCTCCGCAAAAGCAGACATTCCCTCTAACATCTTCTTAACAATTCTACATAGAAAGTACCATAGTTATCCTTGTTCTTTAGATGTTACAGCATGCTCAGAACTACCATGGAGCAGAATGCAGATCCATACTTGCCTGAGTCCATGGATTATGTTAATAATTCCTGATTGTACTGCATCTCAGTAGAAGGCAGATCCAAGCCTGGCACAATGGCACACACCTGTAATCCCAGTAGCTCAGGAGGCTGAGGCAGGAGGATTGCCAGTTCAAAGCCAACCTCAGCAAAAGTGAGGCACTAAGTAACTCAGTGAGACCCTGTCTCTAAATAAAATACAAAATAGGTCTGGGGATGTGGCTCAGTGGTCGAGTGCCCTGAGTTCAATCCTCAGTACCCCTGCCCAAACAAAAAGTAGAGGGCAGATTTGGCTGTATAACTCCTATGATAGAAGAATCATTTCCTTTCTGCTGAGACAAAGAGGTGCAAGGGCCAATAGCTATTGGCAGCATCCTAATCAACACAATAAAATGTCTAATTTTACAAGGCCTAAATAAAGGCCAAGATTAGATTAAACTATAGTTTAGAATCTTAGAATTTATAGAAAAGATAATTATATCTACAGGCTTGTATATCTTTAAGCTTTTCTTTAATTTGGAGCATTATATTTTAATGTTACCTAGTGAACCACGTGGGAGTGGATCTTATATGATCAATTATTTTGAAGTCTAGCACATAGCCTAATGATCTCAAAATAAATATTGTACTCAAGTAATAATAGTAGCCAGTAGTAATAATTGAGGTGCTCAAAGTAGCATAATAGCAAACAACCATGAGGTATTTATTATGTGCCAAAAGTCTTATTGAAATCCATTTCATTAAGTGCTCAAAACAGTTCTATAAAGTTGGTCTTTCATATTGTTTAGATATAAAGTGCCCCCAGAAGCTCATGTGTGAGACAATTCAAGAATATTCAAAGGTGAAATCATTAAATTATGAGACATATAACCTAATCAGTGGAATAATCCACTGATATGGATTGACTATGCAGTAGGATGTGGCCGGAGGAAGTTGGTCCCTGGTAGCATGACTTTGAGGTTTGTATTTTGTCCCTGGTGAGAGGAGCTCTGTCTCTGTTCCCAGTTGCCATGATCTAAACTGCTTTCCTCTATGCTCTTCTGCCATAATATTCTACCTTACTTTGGGCTCAGAGCTATGGAGTCAACCACCTGTGGACCAAAATAAACATTTCCTCCTCTAAATAGTTCTTGTCAGATCTTTTGGTCACAGCCATTGAAAGCTGACGATAACAAAAACTGGTACTGAAAAGTTGGGTAGTTGTTGTGACTAACCTGATCATGTGATTCAGAAGCCTTTGAAGCTCATTTGTGGGGAGGGAAGGAATTTTGAACATTTTAGAGGTGCAAGCTGAAAAAACTTTAGAATGTTGTTAGCAGGGATTAATGGGTGATTCTGGTGAAAGCTCAAAGACCAGAATGAAGACAGGGCTGCAGACAGTAAACACTATGTTTAAGAGATTTCAGAAGAGAAGGAGTGTATTATAAATTGTGCTCGAGGCATTCATGTTATGTTTTGGGAAATAAGTTGTCTACATTTTGCCTGTGTCCTCAGACTTTTTGTGAAACTGAATTTAAAGGTGATATCTAATTTATCAGACAGAGGAAATTTCAAGGCAGCACAACATTTAGGCGATGACATGGATGTTGCTGGTGACTTTTAGCCAAGTTAACTGTGATAATCAGGAACATAAAGCACAGCAAAAATATTTGAAAAATATTGAAGTTTGACCAGAAAAATGTGAGTCAAACTGTGGCTAAGCAATTTATGGTTGTGAAAGACATTACAGTTATTAAAGAGATGCTAAGTTCTTTGTACAAAGACAATAGGAATGTTGGCTTGAGGACATCTCAGGAATTGGCAAGACTACAACTGTCTCAGGTGCAAGAGTGTAAAAGTACGAGATTCCTTTTAAGAAGAGATGACAGTGGCACCCTCTTTGTACAGGAGGGTTCTAATAATTTGTTTCACCATGCTCAACCACCCAAATACTCAGAGGCTATGAAAACCATGGTCTCAGAAGTCTTGGCTATCTCTGTTCAAGATGGTCATCAACCACATGGTGTTGGTTCTGCAAGGATGCAGGATGCTACAGTTAGGGGGTCATAGAGGCTTCCACCAATATTTTAAAGAGGTCTGGAATGTCAGGCAAAGTGTACCAGGGTTGGAATCCCTTTGGACTACCCTTAAGATGGTGATGCATGGAGATGTGAGAAGGAAACCAAAGCTATAGTGAAGACCCTCAGCATTAAGAGATGCCAGTAACATGGAATATATGCTAAAGAAAGCTGCAGGAATCAAGCAAAAACAAGCCATGAGGAGATCATGTGAGTTGCAAATAACAAATTCATAGGGGCAGAGCTACACCAGCCCTTTGGAAAGAACATGATGCCAGTAGACTTGAATCTAGCTCAATGTGGAGCTACAGAACTTGTTTTCCCAGCTGGATTTTAGTATTGTCTTGGTTGTATTCTTTCTTTCTATGCCCCTTTTTCTCCTTTATGGAATGTAAATGTTTATTCTGTGCCATTATATACTAGATATATGTGACTTGCTTTTGATCTTTACAGGAGAAAATATCCATGAGTTTGCCTTGAGTCTCAGATGAGATTTTGGACTTGAACTTTTGGGTAGTTCTGAAACTGTTAAGACTGGGGAGTCTTGGAAATGGACAAACTGTATTTTGCCTTGTGAGATGGGCATGAGCTTTTGAGGGTTAGGGGTAGAATGTTATGGTTGTGACATGAGGTATCCCCCAAGATCATGTTTGAATAAATGCAAGAATGTTCAGAGGTAAAATGATTATGAAAATTGTAACTGTTTCAGTGGATTAATCCTCTCATACAGATTAATGGTAATTGTAGACAGGTAGAGTGTGACTGGAAGAAGTTATCCCAAGGGGGTGTGATTTGGGGGTTTATATTTTGTCCCCAGTGAGAAGAGTTCTCTCTCCACTCTCTAATAGCCATGAGCTGAGTTCTTCACACCCTTCCATTATGATGTTTTCCCTGATTTCATGTCCAAAGCTATGGACTTGGCTGACCATGGTCTGAACCTCTGAAACCATGAGCCAAAATAAACTTTTTCTCCTCTAAATTATTCTTATCATTTTATTTTGGTCACAGTCATGAAAAAGTTAACAAAACAGTATTACTATTTTCCTTTAAAAAATATTGAAATACAGGCTCAGATAATTTAGGAAATGTGCCCAAGTTAAAATATCTAGCTAACTTGAGAGCCTCTATGGAACCTTTGGGGACTCAAACATATGAACATTTTAATTTTAGTTAATTGAGTAAGGCAGTAAGATGTTGGAGAAAATAGTCAATGCATTGTTGAATTTTTTTAAACTCTTTTTTAAGGGGTAAGCCTCAACCTACAAGCAGCTGAACTTCAAATTCAATAATTTATTAACACAATGAAATTAATGCTTTTTAGATTTTCCTTTGGGAGGTACTAACTGTAGCCATTCATTCAAATAAATAATCCAAATATTAGGAACATTCCAGTTAGTCTCATGTTGACTAAATTTGATGTCATATATTATGTATCACTATGCTCTACACAAACTCATTTTGAAAATTGGCCTGAGTATTTAATTTTGTGTTTGTAACAAGTTTAACAGAGTGAACAAAATACTCTTACCATGTACTCAACCATCAATGCCATTAAATAGTAGTTTAGCAATTTACTGCTGGTTAATGATCCAGGGCATCATGATAGTTCTTGAGGTCTCTCAGGTAAACACAATCTGTTTGAATCAGTGTTGCATGAGAATAAGATTATTTGGCATGACCTAATTTAGAGTAAGGTGATGAAGACATAATTTCAAGTTTCCTTATTCAATTGATAAAACATAGAGTGGATTAAAAAGGAACACTGATTTGGATTCCTTTTCTCTAGGGGCTTAATTCTAATAGGGATGTTGAGACAATAAATAGGAAATTTTATATGTGGAAACATAAATAATATGAACAGCCGAGATACTAGATTATAAAAGCAAGATACAGAAAACCAGTATTCAGGTCTTTATTTTTGACATCAACATGTATATTTAGTTCACTTTTTATATAGTGAACAGTTTCCAATGTGTCCTCAACACATTGCACTCCTCAAACTTGGTTGTGCATCTGAATTACCTGAAGAACTTTTTAAAATGCATTCTCATATTCAATATGTCTGTAGTGTGCTTGAGAAATTGCAATTCTAATAATCTCCCAGTTGATGCTGATGACACTGGTCTGCAGATCACACTTTTGAGTAGCAAGAGTTTAAATCATTTCACAAAAATCTTCTCCAAGAATTCCCCATTAAGAATTTAACAAAATCATGTTATATTCATATATAAAAATACCAAAGGGAATTTCACTTTTATGTATATGTAGAAGAAAGGAAGTTTTATAAAATAGAAGAGGAAGAACAGGGAGACAGGAGAGGGGAAGAAAAGGCAGAGGATGGGGGTTGAAATCAAATTCCTTGCATGTATGATTCGGTCAGAATAAACCTAATTACTATGTATGATTATAATGCTCCAATAAAAAAAGAATTCACTATTAAGATCTGTTATATCTTATTTATATATAAACACAGTTAGATGGAGAGTTCATAGTAGATACAAATATATCCTCCTCCTTAAATATGACAACGAGGTAATAAACACTCTTGGCAGTTGCCCAGAAACTTGGCTCCTCATCTAAAAAGACCAGTTATACAGGCCAAGGCCTAGGACCATATTCAGGGACCATTTCAGGAGCCCAGCAAAGGTCAGACCCAAGACTGCTAGCCGTCAGTCACAGGGGAACCCAGACCCAGGGAAAGGACTGCCTCCAGGACCTCTGTGGAGACCTGGCCTAAGTGGGGCCCAGGACCACCTCCAGTTCCCCACCAGAGTTCCTACCGACCAGCAGGAGTACAGGCCAAGGCCCAGGGCCATCTTCAAGGATCATCACCAGAGCCCAGCCAAGGCCACTCTCACTGCCATCTTGAGTTACCTCCACTACCACAGCCATCATCTTTAGTGGCAGTAATGTCCATCTGGGCACACCTGCTGGGGACTGGAAGTAAACTCCAAGGTACTCTGTAATGTCATTACAAGATTATAGGATAGAAACTGCAATACCTCAGATTGGCATTGCAAGAAAGGAAAATACATAATCAACATGAAAATAAAAGGGAAGAAAGTGCCCCAAATAAACCAAGATACTACAATAATAGAATCCGTTGGCAGCACAGTTGATGAATTGTCAGAGAAAGAATGCAGAATGTATATAATTAAAATGATCTGTGAATTAAAGAAGGTCTTAAGTGAGAAAATACAGGCAAAAATTGATCACTCCAACAAGGAAATAAAACAGCAAATAAAGGCAACCATTGATCACTCCAACAAAGAGATAAGAGAACAAATAAAAGCAATCATCAATCACACCAACAAAGAACTAAGGGAGCAGATACAGGTAGCACAATATTACTTTTAAGAAAGAGCTAGGGATTGTGAAAAAAAATAAGAAATTCTTGAAATGAAGGAAACAAAAAAAAATGTAAAAACTTAATAGAAAGCATCACCAGCCAACTAGATCACTGGGAAGACAGAACCTTGGATAATGAAGAAAAAATATACAATCTCAAAAAAAAAGCTGACCATACAGTGAAGATAGTAAGAAATCATGAACAGAACATACAAGAATTATGGGATAGCAGCGGGGTGCGGTGACACAAGCCTGTAATCCCAGCACTTAGGGAGGCTGAGACAGGAGAAGCGTGAGTTCAAAACCAGCCTCAGCAACGGCAAGGTGCTAAGCAACTCAGTGAGACCCTGTCTCTACATAAAACACAAAATAGGGCTGGGGATGTGGCTCAGTGGTCAAGTGCCCCTGAGTTCAATCTCCTGTACCAAAAAAAAAAAAGAATTATGAGATAGCATCAAAAGACCAAATATAAGATTTATCAGGCTAGAAGAAGGCACAGAATTTCAAACCAAAGGAATGCTCAATCTCTTCAATGAAATAATATCATAAAATTTCCCAAACATAAAAAATGAATTGGAAAATCAAATAAAAGAGGCTTACAGGACACCAAATGTACAAAATTACAACAGATCTACACCAAGGCATATTATAATGAAAATGCCCAGCATACAGAATAAGGATAGAATTTTAAAGGCCGCAAGAGAGAGAAAGCAGACTAAATATAGGGGGAGACCAATTTGGATCTCAGCAGATATTTCAACCAAGACCCTAAAAGCCAGGAGATCATGGAACAACATATACCAAACTCTGAAAGAAAATGAATGCCAACCAAGAATCTTATATCCAGAAAAATTGAGCTTCAAATTTGATGAAATAAAAGCCTTCCATGATAAAAAGAGTTAAAATAATTTACAGCAAGAAAGACTACACTACACAGCATTCTCAGCAAAATATTCCATGAGGAGGAAATGATAACCAACAATGAAAATATACAAAGAGAGGAACTACACTAAAAAACAAAAAAGGCCAATCAAAGGAGAAACCAAGTCAAGGTAAAATCCAAAAATAAACCAAAATGACCAGGAATAGAAATCATATTTCAATAATAACCCTGAATGTGAATGGCCTAAACTCATCAATTAAAAGACAAAGAGTGACAGAGTGGATTTAGAAAAAAAGACCCAACAATATGCTACCTTTAAGAGACTCATCTCACAGGAAAAGACATCCATAGACTCAAAGTGAAAGGGTGGGAAAAAATGTATCACTCACATGGACCATGTAAACAAGGAGTTTCCATTCTCATATCAGATAAAGTGGACTTCAAACCTAAGTTAGTGAAAAGGGATAAAGAAGGACATTTCAAACATCTTAAGGTAATCATACATCAACAAGACATAATAATCCTAAATATCTATGACCCAAAAAACAGGGCATCTACATATATCAAACAAATCCTTGTCAACTACAGAAATCAAATAGACCACAGCACAATAATACTTGATAACTTTAACAAAGCTCTCTCACCAATGGATAGATCTTCCAAACAAAAACTAAAAAAAGAAACCGTATAACTCCATTTAAAAAATCAAACATTTAGACATAACAGACATATATAGAATAATCCATCCATCAATGAGCAAACACACTTTTTTTTCTCAGCAGCACATGGATCCTTCTCCAAAATAGATCATACATTATGAAACAAAGCCAGTCTTAGAAAATACAAAAAAAATATAAATACTACCCTGCATCCTATCTCACCATAATGGAATAAAATTAGAAATCAATGACAGATTAAAAAGTAGAAAATACTCCAACACCTGGAAACTAAAGAATATGCTATTTAATGATGCATGGATAACAGAAGACATGAGGGAGGAGATAACAAAATTCTTAGAGGTAAATGAAAACTCTGATACAACATATCAAAATCTCTGGGACACCATGAAGGCAGTGCTAAGAGGAAAATTCATTGCATCAAGCTCATTCATTAAAAGAAGAAAGAGTCAACAAATAAATGACTTGACTCTACATCTCAAAGCCCTAGGAAAAGAAGAATAAACCAACACCAAAAGAAGTAGAAGACAGGAAATAATTAAAATCAGGGCTGAAATCAATGAAATTGAAACAAAAAAAAAACAATGCAATAACTTGGCAGAACAAACAGCTGGTTCTTTGAGAAAATCAACAAAATTGAGAAATCTTTAGCCACCCTAACAAAAAGAAGGAGAGAGAAAACCCAAATTACTATAATTCATGGTGAAAAAGGAAATATCATGACAGACACTACTGAAATACAGAGGATAATTAGAAACTATTTTGAAAGTTTATATTCCAGTAAAATAGAAAACCCTGAAGACACTGACAAATTTCTAGAGACATATGACCTACCAAACTGGACCAGGACATCATACACAACTTAAACAGATCAATTTCAAGTAAGGAAATAGAAGATGCCATCAAAAGCCTACCAACCAAGGAAAGCCCAGGACCAGATGGATACTCAGCTGAATTCTACAAGACCTACAAAGAAGAATTAATGTAAATATCCCTCAAACTATTTCATGAAATAGAAAAGGAGGGAACCCTTCCAAACTCATTCTATGAGGTATCACCCTGATACCAAAACCAGACAGAGACACATCCAAGAAAGAAAATTTCAGACCAATATCCCTGATGAACATAGCTGCAAAAATTCTCAATAAAATTTTGGTAAATTGCATACAAAAAAATTAAAAAATAGGGCACCATGATCAAGTGAAATTTATTCCAGTGATACAAGTTTGGTTCAACATATGGAAATCAATTAACATAATCCATTACATCAATAGAATTAAAGAAAAAAATCATGTGATTATATCAATCAATGCAGAAAAATCATTTGACAAAATACAGCACCTTTTTATCTTCAAAACACTGGAAACATTAGGGATATTAGGAACATACCTCAACTTTGTAAAACCTGTCTGTGGTAAACTCAAGGCCAACATCATCCTAAGTGGGGAAAAATTGGAAGCATTCTCTCTAAAAATAGAAACAAGACAGGGATGCACTCTTTCACCACTGCTATTCAACATAGTCCTTGAAATATTAGCCAGAGCAATTAGACAGATGGAAGAAATTAAATGGATACAAATAGGAAAAGAAGAACTCAATCATTATGTGCCAAGACATGATTCTATACTTAAGAGGATCCAAAAAATTCCACCAGAAATCTTCTAGAATTAATAAACGAATTCAGCAAAGTAGCAAGATATAAAATCAATATCCATAAATCAATTGCATTTTTATACATCAGTGATAAATCCTCTGAAAGAGAAAGTAGGAAAACTACCCCATTCACAATAGCCTCAGGAAAAATAAAGTACTTGGGAATCAATTTCACAAAAGAGGTGAAAGACCTCTACAATGAAAACTACAGGACACTAAAGAAATTGGCCAGGTGCACTGGCGCTTGCCTGTAATCCCAGCACTTTGGGAAGCTGAGATAGGAGCATCACAAGTTCAAAGCAAGCCTCAGCAACAGCAAGGCACTAAACAGCTCAATGAGACCCTGTCTCTACAGAAAACATAAAATAGGGCTGGAGATATGGCTCAGTGTTCTAGTACCCCTGAGTTCAATCCCTGGTAAAGAAAGGAAAGGGAAGGGAATGGAAGGGAAGGGAAGGGAAGGGAAGGGAAGGGAAGGGAGAAAGAAATTGTACAAGATCTTAGAGGATGGAAAAATCTCCCATACTCTTGGATAGGCAGAATCAATATTGTCAAAATGGCCATACTACCCAAAGTGCTATATAGATTCTATATGATTCCAATTAAAATCCCAATGTAATTCCTTATAGAAATAGAAAAGGCAATCATGAAATTATTTTGGAAGAATAAGACACCCAGAATAGCCAAAGCAATCCTTAGCAAGAAGAGTGAAGCAGGAGGCATCATAATACCAGACTTTAAACTATACTACAAAGCTATAGTAACAAAAATGGCATGGAATCGGCAACAAAATAGATATGTAGACCAACGGTACAGAATAGAAGACACAGAGACAAACCCACTTAAATACAGTTATCTTGTACTAGACAAAGGTGTCAAACACGTACATTGGAGAAAAGATAGCCTCTTCAACAAATGGTGCTGGGTAAACTGGAAATCTATATGCAGCAAAATGAAACTAAACTCCTATCTCTCACCATGCACAAAATTCAACTCGAAGTGGATCAAGGACCTGGGAATTAGACCAGAGACCCTATGCCTAATAGAAGAAAAAGTAGGCCCAAATCTTTATCATGTCAGATTAGGACCTTACTTCCTTAACAAGACTCCTATAGAGCAAGAAGTAAAATCAAGAATCAATAAATGGGATGGATTCAAACTAAAAAGTTTCTTCTCAGCAAAAGAAACAATGAAGTGAAAAGAGAGCCGACACTCTGGGAACAAATTTTTGCCACACGCACATCTGACAGAGCACTAATCTCTAGAATATATAAAGAACTCAAAAAACTTAACACGAAAAAATCAAACCAACCAATCAATAAAGGGGCTAAGGAGCTGAATAGACACTTCTCAGAAGAAGATATACAATTGATCAACAGACATATGAAAAACTCTTCAACATCTCTAGCAATTAGAGAAATGAAAATCAAAACTACTATAAGATTTCATCTCGTCAGTCAGAATGGCAATTATCAAGAATACAAAAACAATAAGTTTTGGCGAGGTTGTAGGGGAAAAGTCACACTTATATATTGCTGGTGGGACTACAAATTGGTGCAACCAATCAGGAAAGCAGTATGGAGATTCCTTAGAAAACTTGGAATGGAA
Source organism: Xerus rutilus (assembly GCA_028644305.1). Lineage (NCBI taxonomy): Eukaryota > Metazoa > Chordata > Mammalia > Rodentia > Sciuridae > Xerus > Xerus rutilus. The sequence continues at coordinate 55,123,088 of CM053407.1, forward strand.
CCACCATTTGACCCAGCTATCCTACTCCTCAGTCTATACACAAAAGATTTAAAAACAGCATATTACAGTGGCACAGCCACTTCAATGTTTATAGCAGCTCAATTCACAATAGCTAAACTGTGAAACTAACCTAGATGCCCTTCCATAGATGAATGGATAAAGAAACTGTGGTATATATACACAATGGAATATTACTCAGCAATAAAAGAGAATAAAATGATGGTAATTGCAGGTAAATGGATGGAGTTGGAGAATAAGCTAAGCAAAGTAAGCCAATCCCAAAAAACCAAAGGCCAAATGTTCTCTCTGATAAGTGGATGGCGATCCATAATGGAGTACATGGGAAGAATGGAGGAACTTTGGTCAAAGGGGAGAGAGGGGAGGGGGCATGGGGACAGTAAAGATGGTGGAATGAGATGGACATCATAGCCCTAGCTTCATGTATGACTACAGATATGATGTGATTCTACATCACGTACAACCGGAGAAATGAAAAGTTGTGCTCCATCTATGTACAATGAATCAAAATGCATTCTGCTATCATGTATACCTAAATAGAATAAAAATAATAATAACAATAATAATTTTAAAACAAAAGAAAAGACCATTTATAGAAGCTAGAAGGTGATGGGACATCTGTCTTCAGTCAATGATTTGCCTCATATCTAAAACTATCCACCTGAGGATACAAGGTAATCATGAGCTCTTGACACAGACACGTCTTGGAAATTACTCTGAAGCCACCGATTCATTTTGTAGCAGTTGCCGAACAACAATCCATAGATAATAACTTTTAGTCACTACCAATTTTGGCCAGATTGGAGCCAATGACCTTTAGGTCAAAAGTTCCATATTCCATTTCTAGTCCCTGGAGCCATCAAAGGCTGTTGTTGAAAGATTTGTAATTCATGAATTTCAGCTTGCTGCCTCTAGCTCAGCACAGATTGTCTCGAAACTCAGTCACACTTAGGATATTCGTTGTTCGTGTCATGAAATCCTTACATTGGTATAAAGATTTACTTTTGGTTCCTTTTGTTCTTTTCCTAAGCCATCTTTCAACTAATTAACATAAAACTTACCATGGATAATTATCTACTTTTATTGGTGGTAATGGATTCCTAGTATTCCTAGATAAAGATATCAACTAAAAAGCTTATGGTTGATATACTTAATATTCGTTTTTGGTAACATTTCCAAATATGGCATTAGCTTTCTTTTCTGAGTATAAGATTATTGGGGTAAATTAGTGGAGACATAAGACACACTGTGGAATGAAAATTTTAACTGTTTTTATCTTTATATCACTATTAATAGTAACCTGAGGTAATGGGAAGGAAATAGTGGGTCAGACCTGTGTTTTCATTTACTATTCATTCCTGTGAGGTAATCATCTAAATTAATAAAGATTTGGCCTTTTACATGGAGAAAAGAGCATGATCCAAATGGCCTCATAAAAGGAAATTGCTGAATGAAGTCATTACTCTAATTAGCATTTATGTCCCCAATGTTAACAGCATACCTTTTTAGAAAATGATGTTTAATACATTCCAGCCTACCACATTGAGTGGTGGTTGTAACTTGAGTGCCAATTTTAATTGTCCTTTCAATATCAATTTAGACAAATATGCTAATAGTGTCATGGTATGAGATAGATGCCTCTAGTGGCACCATTGCTGAGCTGGGCTGACTAGTTGTTTGTTCACTGTGATGAAGTAAACCATCCAAATGTATTCATTTATGAAATCTACATGCCTGCCCAGTTTCTTTTTCTCTCCATGTTTATGTAAAGAACATTCTTATTTAGCTGCTGGATCCCTTTGAATGATGCTTCCTGTCCTCTTACCAAAGATTTTGTTCTATATATAGATCACATCTCATTTTTTCAAACTGCAGAAAACTTTTCATATCCCCTAGTTGAATATTTTGTTAAAATTTTGCAGTCATGGGACTATCATTTTGGTCTTCAGAAATCATTTTGTTTTCCCAGGGTTTTTGCTTTTTGCTATCAGTGTTTCAGTTTTAATAATATCAGATGTGTGCTTAAGTGTGCTTATGATTGACTAATATTCTCTCTCTCTCTTTCTCTCTCTCTCTCTCTCTCTCTCTCTCTCACACACACACACACACACACACACACACACACACAATCTTCTCATCCAGTCTTCAAACCATCTTCCTACTCTCTTGGACCCCTCCAATCTATTTCTCCAATCTATTTTCCACAGAGCAACATGAATGAATAACACTTATAATTTTGTGCAAAGTTAGAAAAATTATGATTGTAACAATTTTTTTCTATTTGCCTCAACAAATGTTTTCAGTGAATAGTGTGTACAGCTTCTGATAATTTGTTTTTTTCTGTTATGTTTGCCAACATGTATTAAAATGCAACTTTTGGGAAAAAAATAAAATAATAAAAAAATAAAAAAATAAAAAAATAAAAAAAAAATAAAAAAAAAATTTAAAAAAAACAGAAAAAAAAAAAAAAAATCTTTCAATAAAATAATGTAACTCTTCTATCTAAAACATCTCCCAAATTCCTTTGCTTGGCTGACAAGACTCTGCATGATCTGCTTCCTGTGTTTCTGGAGCCAGATCCTACCCTCTCCTCCTTACTCATGATGCTTCAGTCATGTTGACTTTCATCTGTCCCTATATACACCAACCTTTTTCTTCCCCAGGGACATCATGCTTTCTATTCTTTGGCCTGTAACCTTCTTCTGGTTTTCATACAGTGTGTACATTTTCATCTTAGTTTAGATAGCATCTCCTCAGATAGACCTTTCTTACCCACACTGCGTAAAGTAATTCTCTTTTTATTCTCTTCTAGCACTCTGGTTGTGTCCTTTATCCTACTCATTCATCCGATTAATTTTTAATGTCTTTTCTCTTCTGAACTCAGTTCCTTGAAGACAATAGCTTTATCTATATTGGTTATTTGCTGGACACATTTTAAGCGCTCAGTTAATGAATGGACAGTTAGGACTGCAAAATATTATGTGGCAACTGGTTACTACATAGACTAGAGGATGATAATCTGTAGCTTGTGGACCAAATCCACTCCACTAAACATTTTTGTACAGCCCTGGAAATGAGAATGGCACTGACCATGTGCCAATGTTGTTCTAAAACCTGGGAATGCAGAGCTAAATGATAAGTGGCTCCTTTTGAGAGGCTAAAATTTAGAGCTATGCAGACATTAAACAAACAGTTCCAATAAAATGGAAAGACTATAAGAAGAAATATAAATAAACTGTCATAGAGCCACCAATTGACGCCTGAATGTCTGTGAAGACTTTTTTCAAGAGTGATTCTTTTGGAAATAAAGATTGATAGGAATATCTAATGTTTCAAGGATATGTAAACTGGGCATGCTAGATCACAGCATCTTTTATTAATGAAATCATGAGTATTAGGAGAAAATTCAGGAGAATGATCTTATTCCCATGAGAAAGAGGAGGTCATCATGACAATACTTACAGTTCTTCAAGTGCAAGTGGCTAATCTAAGTTCCTACCGAAATACTATGCAGCCTTTCTGTTTCCTTCCCTTGACATCTGAGTACTATTGTGAACCCCATACCCATCACCTTCACCTAGCCCAGGCCATCATCATTACACCCTGTAGTAGACCCCTCACGAACCTCAGAACTTCCCCTCTTGTTACCTCCAATTCATTTGACATTCTGGCAAGTAATTTTAAAACAGATCTGCATGCTTTTAAAAAACCTGTACTGTTTTTGTTTGTTTGTTTGTTTGTTTGTTTGTTTTAAATTTTTTTTTAGTTGTAGATGGACACAATGTCTTTATTTTATTGCTTTGTATGTGGTGCTGAGGATCGAACCCAGGGCCTCACGCATGCAAGGCAAGCGCTCTACCACTGAGCTACAATCCCAGCCCCTGTTTGTTTGTTTTTGAGGGAAACTGACCCATATCTTTAGAAAAGCCTAGTAGGCACCATGTTATCTCAAGCCTCAATGCTCGCCCATGTTCTGGCACTAGATTCAGTATTCTCCTTTTAGTTCTTCCAAGGAACTCCTATTCCTCCAGATTTAAGGATTTGCATATTTGCTCCTTCATCCTGGAATGTCCATCCCTTTTGCACCCCCTAAGCCTATGCTTCACTTTACTTACTTTTTCAAGCTCAGTTTGGACAGTGAGCCTGGGGAAGCTGTTCCTTCCCTGACTCTATGTGTTCCCCACTATCAGAAGCAGGATATACTTAGACCACACTGGTCATCATTAGTCTGGAAACAGAGCACCCTCCTCTCTTCCTCCCCTTCATTTTTAATTTCTTTTCATAATGTTTTTCCTGAGGCACATATTACTTCCTTTACTTTTCTCTCATCAATTCCATAAATTTTATATAATAAATTTTTATTCCTGAGTTTCATAACTTACTAAAGAATGAGAAGGATGACATAAAAGGCAAAGTTACAGTGTGAAAATTTGAGGAGCAAGAGGAGCACACTGCAATAAAATATGAGGTTGATTTTCACAGATAGTGAGTAAAGTAGATTCAGAGGGGGAAAATCTGGATTATTTAAGACTTGCTAGCTTCATGCGGACAGATCCTTTGGTTAGAAATCCAAAACCCTTGTTTTCTTCAGCTTTCTGGTTGCTTGTTGTTTTTCTGGTTTATGGATTAGTACCTCTTACATCTGAATTGCTACTAAATTTAGCCATACTCTAACCATGTAAGACTTATGTTTCTAAGTGTCTCACAGATCACAAGATAATCACAGTGAAAACATTGGCTCAAAATAAAAAGGAGGAAATTTTAAAGTGCCACATGGACTCAAATATAAAGTTGAAATGCCTCATATACAGCCCTCCACAAAGTAATCATAGTTCACACCCTATGGGAGACATACTTAGAACTAATTCACCAACAGAGATGGATGTAAATGAAAGACCTGGAAAAACATAGAAAAAGTCTGAAACCACAACCAATTTTCCAGAAGAGTACATGTAAAGAGCAGAAACATACAGAAAAATGACTGCTCTTCATGTTTACATCAAGAAAGTAAATGAGTCCCGCTTCTCAAGTGGTTGAAATTACTGCCAATTTCAATTTGCTATTATTCTCTATTTATTGCCAATCCAGGACTTTCTAATATGATGACAAAGAATTATAACCTGTTGCCATTACCTTTTTTAAAATTTAGTTATTGGTTCTGGGGATTGAATCCAGGAACATTATTCTTCTGATCAATATGCCCAGTCCTCTTCACTTAACTCTGCTTTACTCAAATTGTTAAAGTTGTCCAAGCTGGCCTCAAATTCATGATTCTCCTGCCTCAGATGTAATCCCCGAATAGCTGGGATTACAGACATATGCCATTATTCCTGGTGCCATGACATTCTTTAAAATTTTTCATGACAGAATTTTGGAATGAGAAATACTTTAGATATATGATCCTATCTGTAATTTCACAAATGAGGAAAACAAGGATCACAGGAATTTAATATTGAATCCAATGTCTTTTGGGAGATTAGTGGTAACCTCTGCAATAGGACTTCAAATCCTCTCTGCACAGAGCTCTTTCCACTATACCAGGATTGGAAAAATCTAGCAAACAAATTCTCCAAGTAGAAATAAAGTTCTCTTTCATTGTGTTTTTCAGACCTTTGTTGGCAACTGAGGATTAGAGATTTGATATTTAGCAAATTTCTTTAGTCATTAACCAACAATCAAATTTAGATTAATCAAAAATTTCCATGGGTATTTTACTTGCATAGCAATGACAAAAGAAAGTCTTAGAGATCTTCTAATATTGCAATAATTTTTTTAGTATCATAGTTAATAATATCATTGGGAGAAGGAAGTTATATGACAACCCATAAATGTTGTGTGAGAAACATAATATTGTCCTTGAAAGGTTCCGTTTCCTTTATCAATTTTTGAAGAAGTAAATTTAATTAAGATGACTATCACAAGAATTGCTAAGCTTTGTGAAAAGGCCCATTTATAAATTCATTAAAATTTCACTTCTACTTTCTTATTTACTCAGCCATGAAGAGACTTTCTTTTAATCATCTGCTCACTAGACACCTAAAAATCTTAAACAATTAATAATTACATTAGTAACAAATACCAAGTCCACTCAAAAAGGCAGACTTACACATTTTTTACTAACTGGAATTATAAATTATTTTTTCTCACTACCATTTTCCAAAAATATGTGCATGGAAATTTTGCATGGGTTCCCTGAGAGAGTAGAGTCTTTATATCCATCCTAATAGGTGCCCTGACTAGCCAGGACACCTCCACTGTGACTTGAGGAGTAACAAAGACTTTTGAAAAATGTATTCCCCCACTAGTTGACTAGTTACTTTCCAAATTCTATGATTAACACTTTAGATTGTGGTCTGAAATCCTGTTAAAATGCAAACATTATGTAGGACTTGTTAAGCCATTTATAGTCATTTACATCTTAGTTTAAATTAGCAATCAGTGGTAAACCAGTAACTTAGCAAGACCCAAAGGAAATTGGAAATGAAACACATATAATGTATGGAAGAAGAAGAATAAAACTGGAATTTGTTAGAACTGTGAGCTGTGAAAGTAGACTAATGAGAGGAGAGTGTGAGGCACTGAGTACTGAACACTATGGAACCTCATGTGAGAATGTATTACTGAGGTCGCCTAGAAAGGAGGATAGGAATATGAATTTCTGCTTCTATTCTATTGACAGAAGTCAGAAATTCCTCCACCTCTGAGTTATGACTAATTAAGTTCCAGTAGTCCTCACACAAGTCCATACTTATATTTCTTGAAACATTCATTCATGTTTAACCTTCTAACCTAGATCTTGATAAGTTAAAAGCAAATTTTTCAAGTTAAAATAAAGTGACCAAATGTATGATAAGAAAGCAGGATGAAAAAGTGTCACAAGAAATGGACATTTGTTAGATGCTTAATATTTCACACATATTCAGTGTAGCAAAGCAATCCAACAAGAGAAATATCATTGACACAATGTCACCTAACATCATTAACATATTTTGCTGTTTACGCAATTTTTGTAGTCATTTTAGAACAGATTTCAATTCATCATTTATGAGAAAATGAGTTACTCAGGTGATTATACAGTGACCAAACATGTCACTTGACTAAAAGCATTATCTAAGGCCATTCTATCCAGTATCATAGCTACTAATTTCATCTGGCTATTGAACATATGAAATAGGTCTTGTCCAAATAAAATATGCTGCAGGTATAAGCTATACATTGAGTTTCAAAGACTAAGTATATTATAAGTAAACTATTGCACTAATAACTTTACGTTGATTATATATAGAAATGAAAATGTGTTGGACAAAGTAAAATATTAAAATTACTTTCAACTTTTTCAATGTAGATAACTAGAAGATTTTAAAGTACATATGTGGCTCATATCTATGGCTCACACTATTTTTGCTAGACAATGTTCCTCTAAGAATTCAATATTATTTTAAAAAGAATTCAATATTATTTAAATGTGATATGCTTGTGATAAGTTTGACATACTTTGAATTGTTTTTTAAAATTTCTTGTTATTGGGGCTGGGGTTATGGCGCAGTGGTAGCGTGCTCGCCTAGCACGCGTGAGGCACTGGGTTCGATCCTCAGCACCACATAAAAATAAAATAAAGATATTCTTTCCACCTACAACTAAAAAAATAAATATTAAAAAAAAGAACTTTAAAAAAAAATTTCTTGTTATTATAATTATAAATGTTCAAATGCTTTATTTTAGAAGTAGATGTGTATCTGACATTGAAAAAATTGAATGTGACTTCTTTCTGGTCTCTTGAGGATTTCCTTGCATAATTTCTTTTTTAAATTTTTCTAAAATATTTTTTTAGTTGTAGACAGATACAATACCTTTATTTATTTATTTATTTTTATGTGGTGCTGAGGATTGAACCCATTGCCTCACACATGCTACGCAAATGCTCTACCAATTGAGCTTCAACTCCAGTTCAGCATAATTTCTTTATGTATGTTATTTGGTAGAGATGGGAACTGTTCTGAACTCTTCTGATAATGACTGAAGAGTTGTCACTGCAGGGCAGAGTGTCTGGTTTCCTTTAAATGAATGAACCACCTAACTTAGCCAGCCCATGGACTATTAGATGTAGCGATGATTGTTCTGTGCCTGTGCACATTAGCTAACATGTCTAAGGGGATGTTCTGCCAAAAGGACCACTGAGTAATTGCAAAAAATGCTAGTTAAATTGACTTTCTGTTGAGTATTAATGTGTAAAGTCAGACAGTAAAATTTAGAATTATGTCATTGGGGACATACTATTGTAAAATTGGCATTAATGTAATTTAAAATTCTTAGGTTGAGTTTATTACAAATAATTCAATTCTATGTGTAAGAAAATAGAAAAATTCACACTTTTGTACAATTGTTCACATTTTGAAAGTTATAGTTAACAAGAAATTTTTAAAAATCCAATTGTGTATTGTTTGATATAAGTATCAGTCACAAAACATTATTTTGATATGTTCCCTATTTCTGGCTCATACAGGATTAATGCTTTTAACCACAAGAGAAAAAGATCTTATCTTTTGAAGTTAGGGAGTTGCCACATCTTGGTTTCAAGCTACTAACTATATATGACATGATGAGGAAATGACATGTTGGGTTTCTTATTTTCCGCAGACCCAAATTTAAGCGTCAGAGCTGCTTACTAAAATAACTTCAAAAATCAGTTGACAAAAGCATTCTGAAGTGAGAAGAATTTGTATCTTATTTTCTGTGAGGGAATGAAATTTTAGAAAAGTAGAATATTTGCTGGGTTATATTTACCCTGGTACTTATAGAATTTCTAGTTTACTAAATGTTGCCATCTGACCGTAATTCTTGCCGTGTCTGACATGAGTTAGAGTGAAGTTTGGTGCTGGTATCAACTATTATTACCTCTTGTTTAAATGTTAAAGACATCTTTATGAATTTAGGATCCTCTTGTGTTGCCTCTAATTTTACTACTATAAATCTAAATTTCTGGTTTGGATTCAAATGATTGTTTACTTATGATCTGCCAAGTTTTCTAATGAAATTAGTTATGATTGGATGGGAAACTCTGCCTTCTCCGTTTCATGTCAGAGTCAAATTTTGCAGGTGCCATTAAGGAAGCCAAGTATCAAATTGTTTGCTTCATTTATGGTGAGATTTAAATTTTGCAGGTGCCATTAAGGAAGCCAAGTATCAAATTGTTTGCTTCATTTATGGTAAGATTCTCAGCCACTTAAATTTTGCCACCCATTGTTCCCATCACAAGATCTGTCCTCGAGCTCTCTGTAGATTCTGGGATGAGCATGTTGTGTGCACACCCCTGCCCGTTCCTGCAGGCATTTATCTCTCTTCTACTGAATCCATTTCAAGGTGTTCAGTTTGCTACTAGTATTTTTACATTTCCTCATTCCTAATATTAGTTTGCAGTGTCCTTCCTATTCTTTGTCGTCATATCAAAATTTAAAAGCCTAAAGAATACGATGCATCTCAGAAAATACTCTTTTGGTTTATGTTACTGTTCAACAAAACCTGAGGGTCCAAAAAAGAGAGGTTAACCAAGTCATGGAAATGGCTTCTTATTCCTTTTTCACCTAAGCCTCACCATTAAAATCAATGTGAATATACTTTACTTTGAAAGACAAAAACATGCTTTAAAAATTCTCTAAGACTAAGACTTCTGTGGTAAGTTGTTGTTGTTGCTTTTTGAGGGGGGACCAGAGATTGAACCCTGGGGCACTTAACCATTGAGCCACATCCCCAGCCATTTTTTTCATATATATATATTTTTATTTAGAGACAGTATCTTGCTACATTGCTTATGGTCTCCCTAAATTGCTGAGGCTGGCTTCAAACTTATGATTCTCCTGCCTCTGCCTTCTGAGCCACCGGAATTAAAAGCATGCATCACCACACACAGCTTGTGGGAAGTTTCTTTTGCCAGATGTGGGGAAAGCAATGGAGTAAGGAAGGAAGAAATTAGGTTTTCTTCCTCTTTCCTTGATGGTCTTCAAGTACAGTACATAAATAAGTTATTAGAATGTTGCTCTCATCTTCTTCTGATGGGCTGGAGATGAGTCTTCCTAAAAGAGAGCTAGGGACTAGAATTTGCAAGGGCTACTCTAGATGGGTTGAGTTCATAGTGTCATCTGTTTTAGTTCCTCTCTCTTTGCAATGAATGAGTATGTCACTATCCAGTGTAAATTGGCACTTATTAAATATTTTTATTTTTATAAAATAAATCATTGACATTTTATGGACTATTCTTTTTATTCAAATTTATAAAAGCTTTTTCATTTTTATAATGAAGTGCATTCACCCTGTTATACTCTTTCATAGCCATATCTTTATGAAAAACGTATTCATGCATAAGTGTTTAGCTGAAGAATAAATTGGACTCTTCAAATAATTGTCACTTTAATTTTCCAGTCATTGATTAAAAATAAGGCTATGTAAGTTGACAGTTTATCCCAATATAACAGAAATAAGTGGATAATTTTATGTGTCATTTCAAGATCATATTAGATTTGTAGAATTTGATATTAAAGTCGAATCAAACTGCTGATGTATAGGTCATTCTTTACAAAGATATCCAGTGAAGGTTTAGAAAAACTTATTTCTTCCTACCTCCTCCCCAAAGTATGCACACACTTATTTTTGGAAGAGGGGAAGGAAAAAAATCACCAGAAATGTTCCTTGTTCTTGTGGTATGATTTGGCAGCAAGATTGCCTTTCCATTTTGAAACTGATCCATTTGTGCTCATTGATTGTGGCTTTGAATAAAGTCCTTTAGCATGAGTCCTGAGCAGGTTGCAAATGTGTCACACCCCCTTTCTCCCCCACTTAAACAGTTATAGACTTTCCACTTGCTTCATGTATTGAGAAAGTTCAATTTCTTAAGGTCCATATATTCTTAACTGCAGAGACAAAATGACTTCATACTCTGGTGACAAATAAATGGCAAAAGTAGTCCCCATATCTTGAACATCTGCTCTGATCCAATCATGCCAGTTATCCTTTCATTATCATTAACCTTTATAACAGCACTGTAGCGTAAGAGGAATTCTAATCCACATTTGGTACAAGAGTGCATATGTAAAATGCCCATTACAGCATCCAGCTCAGTGGTGGTGGTGCTGAGAATAATATTAATAGTAGTTGTAGTCATTTTTTTTAAAAATGTTATTATTGTTAGCCGGGCGCGGTGGCTCAAGCCTGTAATCCCAGCACTTAGGGAGGCTGAGACAGGAGAATTGCGAGTTCAAAGCCAGCCTCAGCAAGGGCGAGGCGCTAAGCAACTCAGTGAGACCCTGTTTCTACATAAAACACAAAATAGGGCTGGGGATGTGGCTCGGTGGTCAAGTGCCCAAAATCCCCAGTACCCTCAAAAAAAAAAGTTATTATTGTTTACAAGGTGGGGGTCTCGATATATTGTCCAAGCTGGTCTCAAACTCCTGGACTCAAGTGGTCCTTCCGCCTCAGCCTCCTGAGTGCTGGCACTGCAGGCTGGTGCCACCACACCCCGTTTATAGTTGCTTTTGTTGCTGTTGTCATTTTACAGCCTATGCTCCTGTTTTATTTAGCAAAATCAATTTAAGGATATTAAGAGGAAGTAAGGTTAAGGGACACAAAGATTAGATGAGGGAATCCAAACTAAGGTTTATCTCACCAAGATCTATGCTATTCACCATCCATAATATTGGGAGTTTTTCCTTATTTTTGAGACTTTTACATTCACTAAATCTTGACACTATGCATAGAGTCACTTTATTCTTAGTAGGACGATATTTCCAAATTATATTTTAAAACAGTCTGGTGTTTATTTTTTCCAAAACATGCTGATATAATTCTTAAAGGATACTTTTTATCCTTGTATATGAAGTTGTATACAATTTGAGAATAATTTCAGTGGCTGTCAGCTTGGCTGGTACTTCTGCTGTTTCTCTGAGTGTTTCTTATGCAAAAGGATGAAAATCTTGCTTTGTATTCTCCATGAAATGTATTTCTCTGTGTAGCAACTATATGGATTGTTTCTGTACCACTTTTAAACTGCTATTTTTGCTAATGAAGATAATTTTAATATCTTACCTAATAATTCATACAATTTTACATACAAAAATCAATCTGTTAGTTTCATGAATCAAATTGTGGAAAAGACAATTACTATATAAATTTATAATCACATGATGTCAATAGGTATAATTTCTCAATAAAGTTCTGCAGGACCTGTTATTCATTTTATTCTATGGTATGCATTTATTTCTAATCAATAAAAGTTTATTTACTTTGAGGAATTTTTTTTCTTTTTTTGGTATTGAGCCCAGGAGCACTTTGCCACTGAGCTACATCCCCATCCACCCACCCTTTTATTTATTTATTTATTTATTTATTTATTTATTTATTTATTTATTTGGTACTGGAGATTGAACTCAGGGGCACTCGACCACTGAGCCACATCCTCAGCCCTATTTTTTTGTGTTTTATGTAGAGACAGGGTCTCACTGAGTTGCTTAGTGCCTCGCCGTTGCTGAGACTGACTTTGAACTTGCGATTCTCCTGTCTCAGCCTCCCTAAGTGCTGGGATTACAGGCTTGAGCCACCGCGCCCAGCTTCCATCCTTTTATTTTTGTAATATTGAGACAGGGTCTCACTAAATTGCTGAGGCTAGCCTCAAACTTGCAATACTCCTGCATCAGCCTTTCCAACCACTGAGATTACAGGTATGCGCCAACATGTCAGTTCCTTCAGGGAAATTTAAAACTTAAAACACAAATGAAGTAAGAAACACTGAAGTGTGATCCATTTTTCCTAGTACTATATATGCTTAAAGTTATTAAAGATCCCAGAATACTACTTAAAAGTGTATCATTCTTTGAGATACATGAGGGTTATTTACTAGTTTTACATTATGTTTATTAGATAAATATATATTGAGATTCCATAGCAAGCAGAACAGTGTACTGAGAGTTTTGCTAGCCCTTAGCAATGCTGACATGTAATAGTTCATTAACTTCTAGCCATTTCTGTTTGGCTCAGAATTTGACTATTACTTATAAGAATTTGATGCATTTGAAATTCTTCAAATCAAATTAAAAAGTAACTTTTAGCAAAATGTACATCGTCCACTTTGCAGGCTCTATAATGGAGCAAAAAACATTACTACATGTATAAGAACCACTTTATAAAGTAAAAATTTTTCCTTACACTACTTTTACAACTGTGAATATCTGCAAAAATAAGCAAGAACACTGGTGGCATGGCCAGTCTTCAGGATATTTGCTCACTTCATGCCAGCACTAGATTACACTGCCATTAAAACCATTGCAGTTTTAAGTTTCCAAGTTCTTCCTCATTCATTCTGACTTTGTCTTGATGACAACCAAGTGAGGAAGGCAAATGGAGTGGAAGTGTGTTATTTCTGCCTCCCAAAGCCTTTCCCTCTGGAGAGACTCCAGAGATGAAATTTGTGGAAAATAAAATGGGCTCTCCCTCCTTCTTCTGAGATTGACAGCCATCTCCTACCTTTTCAGCACATCACTCTTGAGTTTAGCCGAAGTAGAGTATGTTTTGGTTGTTTACAAACCAGAACACAAGTGATTATAACAGTTATTGATATTCCCCTTTTTTAGATAGAGAAACTGAGCCTTACCTCCATTAAGGTTTAAGTAAACTGCTTGAAGTTGAGTTCTGTAGAAAAGCCTAGATCCCATGTCTTTCAGTTAAGGGTTGTTTCTTTAACAGCACTCTACTGTCCCAGATACCATCAATGACCTCTGCAGATAGTGAGGGGTGTTCCTTCCTCCTCTATGTCTTCTTGATGCAGTGTTTAATCCATTTCCTGATATAATGCTTATCTGTGTGATATCAAATTTGGTCTTCCACACCAGACTGTTGAGCACCTTGGAAGACAAAGATTTTATTATAGTCCTCATTTTCTCACATATACTGGAGTGCCTGGGTGTAGAGTCAGTACTCATAAAGATTTTAATGAGTGAGCAAATGAGTGCATAAATTACTCAGTTGATCGAAAACAACAACACAGGCTTGAAGTTGATGTCAGAAGTATGAAATTCATTTTTAAAAACTATACCTATGTTCTTTACCAACCAGAATTTTAGATATTTTAAATAAGTGATTTATATTTAAATACATACCTTTGAACATACAAAGGCGAATATATAAATGCTTCACTTAGTAGGCATTTATCCCATGCTTATTTATGTGCCAGGTTGTCATTACAGAGATAAATAAGAATTAGTCTCCCTTTTAAAGAGGTCTCTCAGACTGATGGGAGAAACATGATTCTGTATCTCAGATAATGAAGCTATGGGGAACAAGCTCTGGTGAGATGGACAATGACTAGAGCAGCAGGACTGTCAGCAGCCATGGGAACCACACAACTGGCATGGAGATAGAGCTCTGGGCAGAGTGCTGCACATATCAAGGCCAACAGCCACAGCTCCTTGGAAGCTGCAGAACAGCGCAAGGTGCTTTACCTCTCTAAGAGTATGGGACTTGAAAAAAAATTACATGGACTCTTAACCTAATTACCTTTAGAAGTTGATACTCAAGTCTTGTCATCAAAGTTACTTGAATAATTTTGAAAATAACTGTATCATTTGGGAATAATGCATAGGACTATATTTTGGTTCAATACAAAGATGATAATGAAAATAGATCTTTGTCTTTATGCATTAAAGCTCAATACAGTAGAAACAACAAAGGACATAAAACCATATATGTGTACATGTGTGCCTATATATGTCTTAAATTGGACATTTCTATACAAATTATGCACACAATTGGAGAAAGACTTAACTCCGGCATGTTTGGATATCATTTGCAGACAATTACTACGGTACCCCGAAGCCTCCAGCTGAACCAGCACCATTATTATTAAATGTAACAGACCAGATACTTCCGGGAGCCACTCCAAGTGCTGAAGGAAAACGAAAGAGAAATAAGTCAGTGAGCAACATGGAGAAAGCAAGTATAGAGCCTCCTGAGGAAGAGGAGGAGGAAAGGCCTGTGGTCAATGGAAATGGAGTCGCAGTAACGCCAGGTTGGTCATTCACATTCTTCATAAATTCATCACTTTTTCATTGTAGATGCGACTATATCATTGTGCTTCTGTGTGTTCAGGTGTAAATATACTACAATTATCTTTAAAGAGAGAAGATGATTCTTATATCCAATTTACTTTATTTTTGTCATTTTCATTCAACTTGCTTTAAATTTTGGTTTCCCTTATACAATATTAATGGCAATATAGGAAATGCCTTAAACCTCAGGTTTTCCAAATCACATAATTGTATAAAAGTTTGAGGTACTTTAAATTAATGTTAAATCTCTTCTTGGAATTACTGGTTATGGGATTGCTTTTTTATGTTTATTATTAGTAGAGCACAAAATGATTTTAATAATATTCATAATTATTATCAAAACAAACAGAAAAACTACAGCATTCTGTTAGCCTCTTGCAGTAAGTTTCCAAAATGTTAGCTTTACCTATTTATTTTTTAATATGGCATATCAGTGGACATTGAAAATCTAAGTATGTGTTAAAGCTCTTAAAAAATGTTAGCACATGCACCTTGAGTCATTATTATTCATGAAATATTTCCTGCTACTACTTTGATGTCTGTGTTTTTATTTTCCACTGTGCTGCTTCTCTACTGACATAGCATTTGATTTTTAATGCTCAATTATTTTTATCAAAGAAATGCTTCATAAACTGACTTGTGATCTTCCTTTTCCAAAATATCTATAAAAAGCATTCTTCATTAAACATAAGGCTAATATAAGGAGACCAAATCTAATCTGAGCCTATCAAGGTATAAATCTATAAAAAATGGTTTCATCTTGATGACTCAGGACAACCTCCTCCATTAGTATGCCCAGGTAAAAATGTATTCTCTGACTATAGCAATCATTGATTTCTAGATATAAATGCTAAAAAAATCACAATCAGTATTTAATGTAACTTGTCTACTAAACAATGGTCAAGCAGTGAGACACATTCCTCTTTTGATTTCTAAGTATCTGTGTGAAAATATTTGCTTTTAATTATATAAATAAAATGAATTTACATACATAGTACATAGTTTTCTTCATTGATCTCTGATGTTGAGAAGTAAAATAACTAAGTTGAAGAAGTAACCATAAAAGAAGCGGAAGTTAGGGATCAGAGAACATTTACAGAATTTCTTGCTGATTAACACTTTGTGATCAAAAACAAAATATATGACCCTTGCTAAGCCCATAGGGTAGATTTCTATTTCATTTTTAATTTGTGCTAGGCAAACGAAATAAAAGCATTATTGAGTACAGATTCTAAAACTAGAAACTTAGTTAATTGTAGTACAGGGCAGGGGCCTGCTGTGCAGATGTGGGGCAGCCACAGAAGTCACCTCTTCTCTAATTCTTCAGATCAGGCTGAAAAATTTCAGACTTGTCTCTCAGACTAGTAGGCATGAATGACACTCTCCATCCAGGTAGGGAGCAGATCCTCTCGTACAAGAGAAGGATGACATGCCCCTCCTGCCCTCCAGTTTTAATGGGGGTCCCAGAGAAGTTTCCAGAGAATCCCCACCCAGTTCCACCTCTTGACTATTGACTGACAGCAGGATAACATCAGACTTTCAAGTCCCCACTGTATTTTATGGTTAGTGAGAAATATCTTTATCCCCCTGAGTTCTGAGGTCTGGTCTGTATAAAGGTCACAAAAGCCTCCCCTTGGTCCCTCCCTACCCACTCCCCATACATTCACAGAGTAATGGGTTCTTCTATAAGCATTTTGGCTTGCACTTCTGCAGATAACAGGTTGTTTGCTGAGGAATGTAGCATATCCTGCCAGCTGAAGACAGGCATGGCTACAGGCAAATGGCTTTTTTTTTTTTTAAATATTTTTTTAGCTGTAGATGGACATAATATCTTTATTTTATTGCTTTGTATGTGGTGCTGAGGATCGAACCCAGGGCCTCACACATGCGAGGCAAGCGCTCTACCGCTGAGCTACAATCCCAGCCCCCAAATGGCTTTTTTAAAATAAGAAAGCATGCAAGAGTCAGCACAGTGAGCCCAGTTTATAGAATTATTCCCTTAAACTCATGTTCCCACCATAGCATCTATCTGTTCCCTATCAATTAGGGAATATATTGAATCTAAAAAACACTATTCCCTTTTATTAATATGTTAGGAGTGAGGATGGGGTACTTTTATGGGTAGGAGGTTTCATGGGTCCCAAAGGAAATGGAACAAATTGAATTCCTTGTGGTCAACCACAACCATGAACTAGACTGTCAACAGATTCCACTAACAGTGGGTCTGCAAGCTTGACTGGGCTCATGGCCCTTTTACTCAATTTCTTTCCTGTTATGTAAGTTGATCTATGAATTAGGCATTTCTTCAGCCGTGTTCAACAATGGGAACAGTCACAAACCAGAAAATTGGTCCATCATCCCTTATTAAAAATCTTTGGACAACTCTCATCTTTGAAATGCCTTTGTTTTTCTTCATTTATCCAATAGAGACTTTGGAAATTTCCTTGACCTCCTCTCATACACATTTCCCAGCAGTTCGCCATTTGAGCTTCATTACATTTTTTTCAATCGTCTTTGTCTTGCTTTTATCTTCTTCCCATGAGCATTCACCAGCAACAAATACATCAAAGAATAATGAGAAAAACTGTTTCTTCTATTTTAGTTAATACTGCCCTATGTTGACTATAATAATAATATCAAATCTTAATTCAGAGTATTAATATTCTAATCAGTGAGGCACAGAAAGAGAGAAAATCTTATTGGGATAACCTTAATCCATTATAAAAGAATATTGAGAGTAATGTAACACAGAATGTGAATGGATGGGTTCTTTGTCTCACCAATTCAAGGAATGAAATCCACAGACACAGGGTGAGAACAAGACAACTGGATTTATTAAAGTGGTAGAAAGAAAGTAGAGCTTCCATAAAAGGAGGAGTTCCAAGAGAGGGATGCCAATGGGTAGCTGTTGTCTAGGGGTTTTTAAAGACTTACCTGATGGCCTAACACAGGTGATTGATGGGCTGAGGGACCAATCATGATCTTCAAGCTCCCAGCTTAATAAGCCAATAGAAGTGCATAAATTTAATCCCTTATTTTCACAATTAAGAGGACTGATCCAACCTAGTGGTTTGGCACATCTGTCGGGAGAGAAAATTCCTCAGGTAAGGGTAAATCTGGTGGT
Organism: Xerus rutilus; assembly: GCA_028644305.1. Lineage (NCBI taxonomy): Eukaryota > Metazoa > Chordata > Mammalia > Rodentia > Sciuridae > Xerus > Xerus rutilus. Next base: position 55,141,319 of record CM053407.1, read on the forward strand.
CACTATGGCTAGGGGTAGAGGTAGGGGTAGTAAGGAAGAGCCATGTGGTGGAAGCTGTCAGCAGTGACAAGATGTTCTAGCTAAGGAGGAGGTATTGTGGTTGCAGCCGTCATGGGCAAGAACAGGATGTTCTCCAGGCCCCACATCTCCTTCTGGGATACCATAGTCTCATTCACTTCTTCCCTTCTCTGAGGGCTTTATCCTGTCTGCCTATGAGAGGTCTCCCTTAATGTTTCATATGGTCAGTAATAGTAATAAATAAGATGCTTACTAGGTGTTAGGAATACCTGACCTCACTATAGATATTAGTTTATTTGAGTATCCTAACCATTGTATTAACTGGGCATTAGTTTATTGATTGAAAAAATGACGTACACTATAGTTAAATCATTTGCCTGGTCACTAGAATTAATATACAGGAAGTCTGGGTTCTGAACCTGTTTCTTGCCTCTATGCTATCCCGAGTCTTATAAAACCAAACACACACGAAAACATTTTCTTAGTGATACGTAGACATGTGACCATTATTTTATCTGTACATCTTTAAAAGTGGTATTATAAATTTCCATTCACCAAAACTATTGCTTTCATTTCTGGAAATCATTTATAAGTGAACTTATTTTCCTCTGTGGATATAAAACATTCCTAGTTTTTAATTTTTATTCTATATTATATAAACATCAAAACTACCTGTCTTTGAGTCCTTATATACTTTAGAAAATAAAATATTTGTGCTATGTAAACAAAAGTTTTAAGAGATCCTTCAGTTTTCATCTCTTACTTGTGTTTTTTCTATCTTTTCTCCTTTTAGCTTTAGTTCACACTTAAATCTGTACCAGTGAAAATTCTTATGAGAATATTAATTTTGTGTAGGGTTCTCTCTTTCAGCTCAGAATTATATCAGACATGTGGATTTAACCCGTAGGCACCTAAGAAAACTGTATACTAATGATTTTTCAGAATCTCAGATCTTAATGTTTGCCTTTCTTTCATACATTGCCTTGATGATGGGAATCAATATAATTCTCTTAGAAATGTACTTCTGTCCTTGCCAATAATAAAAATTACAAAAATAAAAGTAAATAATAATGACAAATCTCCTTTAATGAATGAATGCATGCAATGGGTTAGGCATATAGAACACATGTTATTGCTAATTCCTTAATAATAATTATTTTATGAATGAGATACTAATACTTAGCTTAAGGTACTAAAATAAGGTAAGAGTTTGTTTAATGGCAGAGTTGAGACTTGAACCCAGTAATACATGAACTTATCCTCTGACACACCTCCCTGAGATGTTAGCCATGATGAGAACAAAGTAACTTCTGACCTCCATAAGTTACAACTCTGCAGTCCAGTGCATGCAATCTGCATTGTATTTCCAGATTTGCCTTTTACTGAGTTCATGGCAGTGGTGTTAGATCTAATGCTTGTAAGGATGATGGTGCTATCTTTAAACTGATGTTTGAAATTCATATCCCCAGGAAACCATCCCTGACATTAGCCTTACCTGTACTTATATATCTTTATCTTTCTATTTACCTTGTTAGGTAAATAGTTGACACCAAATACTATAGATTTAGATGCAGCCTAGAGTTGCTTGGGCCAAGTTTGTAACTACTGCCCCTGTAAGCAATTGAAATGCAAAACATTTCACTTAAACTCTTATCCCACAAAGTAAGCAAACCTGCATACAAAGTCCTTTATCTAATTTCTCTAATTCTTCTTTCACCCAGATACCTCAGAATTATCTTTGTTCTTCTCTCCCCCAGACTGATACTTGTTATCAGGCATAAATTATCACTGGATCCTTTACTTTTACCCTTTTCTTCCAAATATCACTGCCCCATCCCAGAGCACTGCCTTGCCAACCCCTTTTGTGGACCACAGTTCCAAAGCTGATGCCTCCAGCTCCTTCCCTTCTATCCCTCATCAAGTAAGGCTTCTTAAATCCACACTCACTCAGGCAACTATCCTTCTCAAAACTTGATTGAGCTTCTATTTTCACTCATTCAAACTCTTTGAACTACAACCTAGGACCCCTGCATTTGACTAGAACTGTTTGCTTTCTTCCCATCAGCTCCCTGTATAAGCTCTCTTCTCATATAATACACCACACATATTTGTACCTCCTCTTTTTCTATTCAAAATCCAGTGAAATTTTTTATATTCCCTAGGAATTACTTGTTGACCCTCCTGATAAAAAGCCAAAGCTGACTGTCTCTTTAATATCATTTACATTTTTCATTTATTTGAAAGGTATTATTTAGTCTGGAACTCACTGATAACTTTTGAACACATGAATGTCTGGCATCCCACAGACATTTTAAGAATTGTCTGAACAAGGGTTACTTTTCCTTTTTTTTTTTTTTTTTTGGTTTACTTGTCCCAGTAATTAGCATGTATCTTTAAATACTTCATGTACTTAGTAAATCTTTATATTTTAGTCAATTACAGCTAACTTCTAGAGAATGTTAAAGATGTACTGTATCAACACTGGATTTTTTTAAGTGCTCATTTTACACCATTCAGTATCTTCACTGCAGTGTTGCCTAAATTTGATCCTGCACTCTTGACAGTTGCATAACTAAAGAAAAATATACAAAAGTATATTTTAAAGTATATATTCTCAGCCATGAGAATCATCCAATCTTCCCAACTTTGAAAATACTGAAAACAGATGGTTAATAGATAAGCAGATAGAATTTTATTTTATTTTTTTAAACATTGGACTCTTCTTCATATAAGCCAAGTCCTATAAACCATAGTAATGGGGTTAGGCTTTCTTGGATTTCTTTCATTTCATGAGTTATCTGCTCAACTTTTCCGGAAAGTAATTCACTATTATCTTATAGCTTCCCCTCATCAGCTATTAGTAAGCCTTGTACAAAGAATTAGAAATGCACATCTATTTTAAAAGCAGTTAAATCTCCCTGTTAACACACACACACAATGCCAGGAGGAACAGGGCCCGTGAGAGCTACCTTCGCCAACAAAGAGAATACAGTATGTGCACACAGAGCTGCCTTCTCCAGGCCCCCAAACCCGCAATTAGTGCAAATGAACTGCATCTCCCAGAGACCAAACAGAGTGCCCCTTATGTGATCCCCGAGTGTCCTCAGCAATGATCTCAGTTCACCATTAGGGACCCACATCCAGGTCCTGTGCTGCTTGGCACGCTGACTATGCATGCACCATCAGTCCTGCTCCTGTGAATGAGATCCTGTCACTGCCAGAAGAATTATGTCCTCCATAGTGAATCTCGCTGTTTTCCTGTGAATAATGCCCCACTCTGAAACTGCCCCCATGCCTACTCCCTGCTTATTTTTGTGTGAGTTCACAGAGACTGAGATTTGTGTATGCACTCAAATCTTCATCATTTTGTGGGGGGAGAGGATAATTAATTTTATGATCTTGTTCCTAAATGCTGTTGTGGGTTGGATGGGAAAAATTCTAGGACTGTTTTAAACTAACCTTCTAAACTTAGATACTCCATTTATAAATAAGGACCATTCCATCTTTTCTTAAAAGGATTACTTCAAAGTTAACACTGCCCTAAGGTAAAATAATCTGAGTATGCAGATATAATTACAAAGTAATAGGATGATCACTTTAGACTTTATGGCTAGGAGCTATAGTAGTAATTGAAAATACCATGAAGATATGACATCATGAGTTTCAGGAGTGTCATTTTAAATCAAGACAGACTCACTTTTCAATCAGATTGAAAGTGATTCCTTTATGTGAACCTCTTCAAACTCTCAAACAGATTCAACATTTTCTGGAGTTTGCACTCTACCTCTGAGCAAAGAGCTATTCTACTTCTGAGGGTTTATATAAATTTGTGTGTGAGAGAGATTTGCCACAGGACTGAAGAATGCAGAACAAGAAGGACCAGGGAAACACCCTAGATTCAGACAGCACTTAGAGAAAGCCTATGGACCAGCGGGGTTGTTGAGGTGCCTTTGGGCTTACCAGGACTTTCTATTTATTTATTTATTTATTCATTCATTCATTCATTTATTTATTCATTCAGTCAGTCAGTCAGTCATTCATTCCACTTAGGTATACATGATAGCAGAATGCTTTTTGATTCATTGTACACAGATGGGGCACAACTTTTTATTTCTCTGGTTGTACGTGATATAGACTCGCATCATATACCAGGACTTCTTAGAGTCCTTTTCTACATCATAATCAGCTATTCTCTCTCAGTCTGATTTTTACCTGTCTCTCTGCATTTCCTATGTTATACATCTTCTCAGAGAAGTGATCATGATTCTTAGTGTGAAATCCACCAACTCTGTTGTCCAAGGTGGCTCTAAGCCCCTGCCTAGCATGTGTGAAGCCCTGGGTTTAGCCCTAGCACCACAAACAAAAAATTAAAAGGTTTTAATTACTTCTGGCCGAGGGCTGGTCTTTCTGCCTAGAGAAGACAGGAAGCCTCTGGATAAGGAGTCTCTGAGCACTTGTTTCTTTTACCTGGCTCCATTGTTGGGAACTGTATTTTTTTCCCTACTGATCTCTCAATTTCATCAAAAAAAAAAAAAATTACCTTGACTCCATTTGGCTTCAAAGAATAGCACTAGAAAAATCAAAATGAAATTAAATAAAGTTGTCTTCCTTTTCTCTTCCAGTCCTTTGAAACTTCAGAAGTTGGCATTGTGTTTTATATAGTATTATTTTCCTTTCCTTTTTTCAGAAATTTTAAAACAAGCCTAAGCTATATTGTATGTGTATATCCAGTATTTTAGTTCATATCTTGCTATGATCTTTGAATATTTTCAACTTGTATATCAGTTTCTCTCACCCTACATAATGCAGAGGATTTGGGTGGCTTGTTTTTGTATGATAGTCATATTTAGAATTCATTACAGGATGAAATTCACAAAGTGCATACAATATTAGAGCTGTAAGGATTATTATGGCTATTATCCCAGTCTACTTTTATTAAAATGTTAAAAATTAAATACTGTAGAAGGAAGAAAATACAGTAATTAAGGCAACTCTCCTCCCCACTTAATGGAAAATCATTTCCTCTACAAATCTTTTTCACTGATTCTTTTCAATTAACTTCTTTTTATATCTTGGGAAATATTTTTCCTTGTTATCTTTCACTCATAGACCTTGAATTTTCTTTCTTCATAATTTTCCATATTTTTTAGTCCTTCACACAATTTGCAACCAACTGTGGGTTTTAAATATAGATGAAATACAATTCAGAGGCATTAATACACTTTCTTAGTAATTCACATTTCCCTGGCTAGTGCCTGAGTAGATGAGATCCAATTTACTTATAAATGATAAAAAATCATTTCCTCCCAGGACTGGGGATTTCTGCTTCCTCAAATAATACAGCATTTCAAAAAGCAGAACATAATAAATCTTTGTACTATGTTCCCCAAATTCTGATGTTTTATTCTAGACTTGTGTTTCCTTCTTGGCCTCAAAAAATGAAGGGAAATATTAGTAAGCATTTCAAAAAATGAGTGTTCATATATTTTTATATATTCCATTGTATTTAAAAACCACTTCTCTATATGCTCATATCTTAAAGACAGGAATTTATAATGAACAGAATTAGTTCTGCAGCACTAAAAAGTCAAAAACCACCAATTAAACATTAGTAATCACTGTGCATAGAAAAAAATCAAGAAGGTCCAGAAAAAATAATTTTTGTTAACTGGATGGCTGGAGCACTGAGTAGCAGTAGGAGGGAAAACTGTTTTGCACTGTATTTGTCCTTTGTACTTTAGACTTATGTATGATGTACATGTTTTATTACATCAAAGTTTTTTTTTTAGATGAATAGCAAAAAGTCACCAATCATACAATGTGAAAATATTTTAGCACTCACAATTCCTCTTCTCATTTTAGGAAGTTTAGGCAAAGGAAGGAAATTTGGTAAGAATTCTGAGAAATATTCTATAATTTTGACTTCTTTTGGTCAACTGGTTATGTAGAATACAGGTGGCTGCTACATGACAACTTCATTTCTAAAGACAATGTCTTCCACTTTTCACTACAGGACATAATCTATCACATGACCATGATAAAAAAATTAATTATATACGATTAGAAACAATTACATTATCCTACTAGAAATAAGACAGTAAATACTCAATAATCATAAAAGCTATTACAATAATACTTTTCTCTCATCCAAATATCAATCCTGAAGTGTTAATTCATTTACAAGAGCCTATGGGTCAAATTCTAGTAAGCACTCCAGCTCCCAGCAGTGCAGACTTCTTTCTACAATATAGAATAATACCTTAGATCAATGTAATGAACATACTTTTGTTCAGATTGTCAGGTTTGCAAGAAACTCTGGTGAAACCTTCAGTCCCCACCATTCCCACACTGTGGCCAATACCATAGAGGGGCAGAAACCAGAGTGGGGAGCAATCACTTGCAAGCAGATTCAAAGTCAATGTTGCCCCAGAAGTATAGGAAGAGACTAAGCCTTCGGCTAAAATTAGATTTTAGATTGGTGAGCGATGCCTCTGATTCTACTTTAAATCAGTACCCTCAAAGATGCCAAAGTAATGCCAAGTTCATAGCCCAATAGCATCCCCTAGTGCCTAGAAAAGGCAAATACAAAACTTAAGAGGAATAGAGAATTTAGGGGAAAATGTATGGTTTCTAAGGATTTTTTTTCTCCTTTAAATTGCTTAACCCCATTGCATGTCTTAATTGGGGGAGCAAAAGCTCCTTTGTGTATATACTTTTTCAGCACTTGCATTACTTTTTGAAAACACTCAATATCCTAAAAATCATAGAAAATTGATCACATTTCTTATTTGTCAAGATAGAAATCATTTGAATGGCTAGACTGATATAACTACTCAGTTTATTTAGTAGTTATGGTAATAATATGCAACATTACTGAACACTTACAATATTCTAGTAGTTTACTGTTCTTAGCACTTTATGTGCATGTCACATCTAATCTTTGGAGGTAGGTAAGGTTATTGTCTCCATTGTACAGCTAAGGAAACTGGGGCATGCACAGAGTAAGTAAATAACTTGCTCAGTATCACACTGTGAAGCACAGATTCAAACCCAGGTGGTCTGACACCACTTAGCAATTATGTTCTCCTGCTTCTTATGGAAAGTATTTGTTGCTATCTGAGAATTACTAAAAAAGAAGAAAAAAAATTTTATCTCAAATTATTCTTATTCTTTTTATCACTACAAATATGTTCCTCAATCCTCTTCTTCTCAACATAAATGTTTTTCAGCCATATTTACTTCCAAAGAACTAATATGAAGAAAAGGAGAAAAAATTATTGCATTTTAAAAAATCTGTCACAAAACCATTGAAAATAAAAATCAAAGTGTTCTCCCTCACAGAGTAAAATAAATTTTGGAAATTTAAATTTTATGACAGTTCAAAGAAATAAATTTCCTAGCTATCTTACAAACAAATCCTCCATTACCTTCCCTGATATCTAAGGGTGGCAGTTACAGAAATCTTTACATTTACCATATATATAAACCATGTCAAAATGAAATATAGATAACATATAAAATAGATATTTTTCTTCTTGAAGTGTTTTTATCTTAGGTTTTGGTTATTCTTTATAGAAATGGCAAGAACACTCAAAATCATTACATTATGGTTTATCCTTTGTCTTACAGCTGAGACAGATAGGGTAATAAACATGTAAGCAAAGGAATAGCTACTATGTATATTTTTATAATATCAAAATCTTAGACTAGACCAGAACTACAAAAGTTATAAAATCTGAACTAAATGGAAAAATGTGTACATTTTACTCTCTCTGAATTAAAAAGCTTTTCATCTTTTGTCCTATGTACAGATCTTTGAGGTCTTCTGAATTTCTTATGGAAAGAAGGAAACCGTACTTACTAAATCCAGCAAAACAGTTAGGGTAGTCAAGATGAAAGGAATTATATTTCTTAAATCTTTACAACAGTAAAAGTGCAATAAAACCTGGTTTCATAGGACCTTGTTTATAAGACTTTACATTTCAAATGTCTGTTTTCTGCCTCCGTGTTTCTGTGGAATTTCTCAGAAATTTAACAATCCTGGTCCCAGAAAAATATTTTTCATCATTACCATTCTTTAAAAGAAGTGTTCCTTCTTTATTGAAGTATTCTTTGTTTCTATTGTTAGTGCAAAAATCTCCTTTTTCTAGTTTGTAATATATCTAAACAACATAAAAAAGCAATGTGGAATGCTCAAGAATGCTTGTGTTTGATAGTCTGTTCACTTCAGCAGCAAGCACCTTAAGGAAATGTTACATTTTCCATATCCAAAGAGATAATTTTTAAATTTTACAATAAAACCACACGGAGAAGGACATCTTGGAAATCATAAAGGATAATTTTACTTGACCATCTTTTAAGTAAGAAATAGCTTCATGCTGCTCTAAATGGAAAACATGCATGAGTTATTCAATTCCTTCTTAGTCAGAATCTAAATAGTTCAGGGTTTCTAAATAGACTACAGATCTGATGTGTATGTCTTGGATGTGAGAGTGTGTTTGCACACATATATTCTAATGCAAAGTACATGGAGCTAGAGGTCCTAAGAAGAATGGTTAACATAGATACCTGATTGGGATGCAAGATCATGTTGTTATCATTGAAAGTCCCTTCTGTTCTTAATGGTTAATTTCTAAACTACTTATGCATTGACCAAGCTGTCTGATTTTTAAAACATTTAAACTAAATACAAAAGAAAGACAATCATATTATCCAAATTGCAGCAAAGTTAATTTCATTATCCTTATTAAGTAGGATAACAAATATAGTATAGCATGAAATAGTAACTTATAGTCCCAGAGATGGTAATTATTAATTCAGTGGATTTTAAAATGAACGCATTTGATAGACTGTTTTACAAGTTGTATGGTGTCCCTTTAAAATTCATGTTGAAGTCTAAATCCCCAGTCTCTCAGAATATGACTTTATTTGGAAATAGGATTATTGTAGACATTATTAGTTAAGATGAAGTCATACTGGAGTAGAGTAGGTCTGTGGTCCCATGTGACTGGTGTCCTTATTAAAAGGGGACATTGGGATGCAGATACTGGGAGAATACTATATGAGGACTGAATTAAAACTTCCACAAACCAAGGAACTACCATAAGCTAGGACAAGCTTGAAACAGATCCTTTCCCAGTCTCCAGAAGGATCTGGCCTTGCCAACTCTTTGATTTAGGACTCTTCATTTCCAGTACCATGAAAAAATAAATATCTGTTACAAACCACTTGGTCAGTGGTGTTCGTTGACAGCCCTAGCAAACCATTACATACCATCTTGACCACACTCCTCTTGACTATTGCTTAGTCTGGTGCCTGACTTTTAGTAGACTCCCAATAAACTAATTAATATGTGCTATTTCCCAGTAATATAAGAAATGTAAGATCAATTCCTCCTCTTACTGACTGTTTAACACTGGATTTCCTCTGAAAGCTGCCTTAGGTTCTCTTCCTTCTGCCTGTCACACCGGCTCCCTATACAATCTTATGCAACTCTTTTGTGTCATTGTGTATCATTTGACAAATCCTCATTGTAGTACTATGTATAATTCCCAGGAAGTTACTGTATTTAACTCTATTGGCCCCTTGATTCACTGCCCAGGCCTGATGGAGTATCTTATCTGAATGATGCTGGTGAGAAGAATTATCTAGGTCTGCTTCACTCAATTCCTCTTTTTCTTTCTCTAAATGTTGTTTTGCTCTTTTGGGAACAGGTTCTGCCACTGCACGGAAGGCTCTTCCTGGTTCAGCACTGCCAATAGATAAATTAGACTGATTCTAGGTTGTATCAGCAGCCCTGAGTCTATAACTATATCCCTATTACTCTTTATGAATAGTGAATGTGGGAAGGTCATGGTCCTCCAGATGCCTTCCTCATTTTTCAGTCTTATTTTTTGTTCAGATGGAGGAGATAGGTGCTACTTATGGCTTCCCTCTCAACACAACTCATCGGAGCCTGAGAGAAAAGAATTTCTTACTCCCTCATTAAACTCTTACCAAGTATCTTGCACATCACAGGAGTTTAATTCATATATGCTAATGTAGTGATTGATTAAGAATAAAGAAATGAATGATAAATGGGTTAAACAAGGAGCACTCTGCTCACTAACCTCTGGCACAACAATAAATATGATTACAGACTTCTTCAAAGTCTTTCTTTTTTCAAGAGATGCCTGACATTTCCCTCAAGAATTTAACAGTATATATAATGGTAGGGAAAAGTTGATTTGTTCATATCTAAACCTTTGAATGAATTCTCCATCAGCATATTCTCTATTTTCTTTTCATCATGCTTTAACCAGTTCCAATCCGGCTTCACCCATCACTTCACCATGAACACTTTCATAGCAGGTAGCTAATGTACTGTCCTTTGTGTTAATACTTGCTATATATTTTATGTCCTTATCTTGCTGGACTATTCAAAATCTTTGGCCAAAGCCAATTGCTTTCTGTTCCTTTGCTTGGCTTCTATGGCACCATGGTCGGCTGGTTTTCCTATTAATTCCACAGCTGCTTTCCTCATCAACTTTTTACCAATTCCTCCTTACGGTGACTCTTAAATGTTGGAGTTTCTCAGACAGCTGCTCTAGGGAATCTTGTCTGCACTTCTTCTCACACTGTTTCTCTTGGCAATTTCATTTACTCATGGCTTAAATTATAATATAATCCAGCCATCTGCTGTTGTCTTTCAAGTTGATCTTCCCCAGCCAAAAACTCTCTGACTTGACATCTCCATTGTGGGACTGGCAGAGGCCTCTAACTCAGCATGTCCAAAACCATACCCACTGTCCTCCCTCACCCACAGAGTCCTGCTGCTCCTCCCACGTTCCCTCTCTTCAGCGAATTGCTTTGCCTCTTACCAGGGTTACCAGGACTTTTCCTTTTTCCTTATTTGTCTATTTTTTTTTTCTTTTTTGGAAATCATACAAAATTCTACACTGTAAATATTTTGTCAATCAGCTTTTTCCAATTCTCAAGCTATAACATTATTTTTTGTCTGGAGCACACAAAAGTAGCTCACTGCTGGCCTGTAAACCTACTCTTGCCATCCTTAAGTTCCCACTCATTGTTAAGAGGATATTTGTGGGAAATAAAAATCCAATTTTGTCATTCCCTAGACAGTTATCAATACTGTCTCTTTGCTTTTGGAGTACAGTTCCAAATCCTGAGGCCATATGAGTAAGGCCTTGCCCAATCCAGCCTTTTTTTTTTTTTTTAATCAATTTCTCACTTCCTTCAGATTTGATAGCCTATTGGAAAAGAGGCTTTTCTTGACTGTGTAAGATTAAATACACATGTAAAAGATCCTATCTTTACTTTTTCGGTAATTCTCATCTCATTTAAAATTGAATAAAGATATAAGGTTATGTGAAGACTATACATAACTTATTTTGAATTCCATCAAAGCAGGAATCATGCCTCCCTTGTTCACTCTTTTGTCCTCAGTGCCTGGCACCAGTGGAGTACTCAATAAATATTGTTAAGTGAACATTCAATCAATGAATTAGCATGACCATGCATTGTAATTTTCATTGCAACATGAAGTTCAGTATGTTCAGCAAATGCACTATGGTGTGTTCCACATATTGGTACTTGGGTATTGTAATAAGCTACAGCAAAGAGAATTTCACGAGAACAATGCTACAACTTACAAAGTTAGAATCTCCATGCAGAATCAAGGAGACTGCATCACTAATGGCCGTAATATTTTCATAATTTCCTCCTTTATAAGGGCAAAGCAATCAAAGCTTATATGGTATTCTTGTGTTTCCTAATTTCTAAAAGATAATTTCATATTGCTCTCTTTGATTAATGGAGATAAGGAAAAAATTGACCTAAGCAACTGCTATTGAGACAAAGATGACATTGTAATTTACTCATTTGTTATCTTTATTGATTTTCAAAGTTATAAAAATAAGTGCCAATAAATTCAAAGACATATTCAAGAAAACTTCTCCCATTGCTGTCCAAATTTACTATCCTAAAGTAATCACAGTTAACAGTCTGTCATACATCAATTCATACTACTTTCATGTTCTGTAAGTCTATACAAAATTAGGGACTTTGGTGTTGGCTTATTTAGAAAAATAGGATTGATAATATACACTACTCTGAAAATTGGATTACTCTTTCAAATAGTCATTATAAGTACCTTCTCAGGTCAATGGATACAAATCTAATTCATTGTTTTTAAACTATATACTTTCCCATGGTAATGATAAACACATTTACTTAATTGTATTTTTTAAAAGGCATGCACACCATTTCTATGGTTTTGTTACTACAAATGATACTGCAATAAATATTATTTTTATACAGATATTCTTATACAGCAATGCCTTTATTTCTAGAGGATACATTCTCAAAGTACAATAACTGAGTCAAAGTACGTGTACATTTGCATATGTGTATGTATGGGTTAGTTTTCACAGCCCGTTGTTCTTCCCACACGATTGTAGAATCACCCCACGTTCCCTCTTGCTCTAGTCTCATCCCTCTGAATCTGTCATGCTCTCCTTGTGGTGTCAGGGCTCAACAGTCCTTTTGGGGTGCTTCTGAAGCATATTTTCTTCTCATTTATCCTAAGGATTTTTATTTTTTCTAGTGATAACTGCTCTATTCTTCCCTGGCACGTAAGACTCATGGTCTGTTCTTAATGGCAGAAAATCTATCTGGAAAGAGAAAACCATAAATAGTGTAGAGAAAGTATACATTAGGAAATATTTTTTAAAAAATCTCCATTATACAATTAGACCTACACTTTGACCTAAACATTTGCCCAAGAGTCCCATCCTGAGAGAAAGGAGCCTTTAAAATTATCTCCCACCTCCCTCCCTGATGTTTCTCTTCTTGAGACCTGTAGAATGTCTTTATTTCCGACCTTTTCTCCACCATCCAAAACCTGAATTCTCCTAAGATAAAGGTACAGAACCCATGCTGTCACAAAGTTTTCCTTGTAAAAATTTTCTCTTCTTTCTAGAACCTGTTTTTGACACGTAACAAATTTCTAGCAATGCAGTTATTCACCATTTATATTTAACTGTGTTTTGCAGGATTTTTTTCTTCTTTTATTTTCTTCTTCTCCCTTTTTTGAGACTTGTGTCCTATTCCATTATCATGATATGGATAGAATAATTCCCTCACTGTTATCCTTAGATAAGACACTTGGGTAGTACACATTTTGAACTGTACATGTTTGAAAGTGACTTTCTTTGACCACACGGATGAATGATAGATATCTGGGCAGAGTTAGGCTCTGGGGTGCTGTACTTATCTAGACTAGATGTTACCATACTAAGTTTAAACTTAGACAGATGAAAGGTCCCATGTTCTTTTCTTCCTCTTTTCTTCATGAGTAATCTTGTTTCTTCAATGAGAAAGCTGCTAATACTACTTACTAACACTGTCATATGGAAATTTCAACAAGATGAGTCTGGGAGTCTGGATGTTTCACTCATCTGGCTTCAGATTCCAGTGCTTCTTTAATTTAGTTAAATGTTCTTCTATTATATGTAGCAGATTATACCTTCCATGCTATTCCTTTCTGTCATTTTGGAACTACACCATTTACATGTTGAGGTTGTTGGGGTTTGTCCTCCTTCCCTGTTCTTGTTCCTCTTAAGGTATATATCTATTTGAGTTTTTGTTCTGTTTCATTAGGTTTCTATTGCCGCTGTAACATACCACCACAGATTTTGTGGCTTGTGTTATGTTATAGTTCTGTAGGTTATAAGTTTGATGTGGGTCTCTGGGGGCTATAATCAAGATGTCGACAGGGCTATGTTCCTCTCTGCAGTCTCTAGGGAGGAAACCATGCCCTTGCCTTTTCCAGGATATAGAGGCATCCGGTGTTCCTTGGCTTGTGCCCCTGTTTTTCTGTCTTCAGAGTCAGCTTCGACACAGCAATGGAACTCCTCAGCTTTCTTTTGTCATATCTTGCCCCTTCTACTTTTTAGGATCCTTGTGGTTACAATAGACCCACCTGGATAATCAGATAAGTCCCTATCTCATAGTCCTTAACTTAATCACACCTGCAAATTCTCTTTTGCCATGCAAAGTAACATTCCCATGCCCCAGGCATTAGGACAAAGAACTCTTCAGGGTTCTGTTGTTCAACCTACAGCACCCCTGTTGTGAAATAGTTCTTATATTTCATCCTCCAAATTTCAAATTCAGTAAGCAGCAATAATTGCTTGAATGATAGACAAGGATGATGCGTGAAAGAATTTAAAAAGGAATAGTTAGAATTTTCAGAGCTGTTGGCAATTATGCTTTTTCACAAATATTTCCCATTAGCATTCATAGAGAGTATTATCTGGTTTTGGTATATTTCACACTCATTCCAGAGTTCCTGTGGCTGGAGAGACTAATTACTTGCTCTTGTTTTTACAGAATCCAGTGAACATGAAGACAAGAGTGCAGGTGCCTCAGGGGAGACGCCCTCCCAGCCTTATCCTGCACCTGTGTACGGTCAGCCTGAGGAGCCCAAGGAACAGATGGAGGACACAAAACCAACTAAGCCTGAAGAGAATGAAGACTTGGATCCATTGCCTGATAACTGGGAAATGGCCTATACAGAGAAGGGTGAAGTCTACTTCATTGAGTGAGTTTCTACATTTCTTTGAATGTTGCTACAAAATCATAGCAGAGTATAAATGATGGAGCAAGTGGAGATGTGGTCAAAAGAATACAGAGGATTTTATTGTTTCCAGTAACAGCTTCCTTCTTGGGCAGAGAATAATGGGATAGTGCCTTAACATAGTTAAAGATCTTAGAATACAACTACATAGATCTGAGAATGAATTAATCACTCAGTAAAATCTATCACAATTATAACTAAGAAGGTGATTTCTAGTGAATTAGAAATCATCTATACCTCATGGGGAGATTGCTTGCTCCTCTCCCTCCAGGACCCACACAGAATCCAAATGAGATCTTCCCTGTGGCTTATGCTGTGTTGACATCAATGTCACCATCAAGTTCAGGACTTTCAATACAATGCAGCTGTTTACAGCACAATATTTGCTGGTCCCAAAATAAAAAGTTGTAATCATTTGATTCTGAGGTCAAGTGTCAGTAAAATACTTTGTACAGTTTGTCATAATTCCTTTGGCTAAACTCCATTTTATTTGTTGCTTATTATTTTTATGACTTGCCAAGGAAACTGAAACACTGACCCTGAGACTCCCTAGTGATGCTCAACCTAATCTTTTTTTTCTTTTAGGACTTTTTTCTAAAATATTTATTTTTTATATATTTTATTAACAATAATGTTCAGCTTTCTTTTTCTTTATTTCTAGTAGTAGAACAACTTAAAAATTTTTAATTGCCATATAGCAATTGTGCGTGTTTATGGGGTCCAGTATTATAATTTGATACATGTATTCAGTGTAATAAAATCAAGGTAATTAGAATTTCCATTTCCTCAAATGTTATCACTTATGTGTGCTGAGAACCCTCAAACTCTTCTCCTCTAGGTATTTTGAAATGTATAGTTAATTGCTGTAGACTGTAGATGCTATAGCATATATTTAGTAGAATATCTATTGGTTTATTTTGTTTTCATTAGTGTCTTATAGTTAGTTATGCATTAGAGCTGTGTTCATTTTGACAAAATCAAACCTGCATGGGATTTGATTTTTTCCATTTTATTCTCCTGCCCTTTGCTCCACTCCTCCCTCTGATATTCTCTTTCTTCTACTGGTCTTCCTTTAACTCATTTAATTTGGTGGTTCCTAGATTACATAAAGGTGGATTTCCCTGTGGTATATTTATACAGGCATGTAGTATAATTTTGTCAAATTCATTCTAAATTTTCTCCCCTTTCCTATCTCTCTTACCTCCTTCTCAATCTCCTTCTACTCCACTGATCTTTTCTACATCTTTATGATATGCAACCCCTCTCCCTTTTCTCCCTCACTTCGTTCTAGCTTCTGCCTATATGAAAAAACATTCAACCCTGGAATTCATGAGCCTGGATTATTTCACTTAGCATAATGTTCTCCATTTCCATCCATTTACTGGCAAATGCCAAAATTAGAACATCTATTTTAAAGGAACTCTGAAACTAAGAATTTTGGCCCCAAATTAAATTGTTGACATGAATAAGACACCTCAAATGTTCATTAGGAACAGTAAAAACTAAAAACATTATTAACACACTACTCTTTATTTTCTCAGAGTTTTATGAGCCTTAGAGAGAAAAAAAATAATAGAAACTGAATTTCTCAGTGCTGGCAGTAGATTAAAAATATGTAAAATCTGATATTCAAGAAAATTATTAAAAACTGGATTCCCTTTCCCAACCTAGATTGATTTATGACTTAGATCTCCATAGGTAGAACTCAGTTGTGAAATTGAAATGTTACCACATACCAATCTTTAATTCTCACATGAAGTTGGGAACTTTGATACATGTGGCCAAGGGAATGCATAATCAGGTAATTACTTGGTGCTCTGTTTGACTCCAACATGGATAAGAAATGCAGTGTTTTGCAGAAAATGAATCACTAGCATTCACCTTTCAGCAAATGTTCTAAATTAACAACAAAAAAACACACAAAAGAATCTCTTCCATGATTTTTTATTGCTATAAACAATGTTACAGAGATATCTTCTATTAATTAATTAGAAAAGAAGTTATGTAGAATTTTGTAAAAAATAACAAACTAAAAAATCCTCAATACGTGTATCTCTAGAAACATAATTTATTTTGATATTGATAAGCATAGCATGACATCATCATAGATCAGAAGTAAAAATATAAACTTTAGATGTGAGGTCAGACAGTGATGTTCAGAATAATTAATGTTCAGAAGAAAAGACTGAAAATATACATATTTTAATTATGCAACAAAGAAGGAGTAATAATGAAAAGAATAGGTTGATTAAAGAACTATTTCCACACAGTGTTTCTAATAATGCAATTATAAAAACCTCCTTTGTCTGTGATTATAAAATAAAGTTTCCTCTTTTAACGTGGTCCGGTTTGGGGTTGTGAAGAAAAGGATCTTTTAAAGACTGAAGTTGTGCTTTGAGTATATAGTAAATAATAAGACTCTATCCAGTCTTGAGAAAATCTAGGAGAATGATTGCATTATTTTAGTCACTCAGCCAGTGTTACCATTCAAAGATTCACAGGATCTTTTCCCTTCTCTCAAACTTATTATCAAGTTGGAGAACAGAGACAAATAGTTATAAACTATTAGTAAATAATTTCTGGATTGTGATACTATTCAGAGAAGGGTACACCCAGAACAGATTTAAAATGTAAAAGGAGGCATCATGGAAAATGTGAGATTATATGCATTTAAAAAGTTAATAATGTGGACAGGCTTTCCTGGTACAGCAGCTGTCATTACAAAGACCCAGTCCCTAGAGTTCCCTAGGGGTGAGAGATCATCAGGAGAATCCTGAATCTACTACAGAAGTATGTATTAGTTGCTCGATCATTAGTGCCTTTGAAAGGCAAGCAAAGAATTGGCAATTTTTTGTTTTTCTTTTTCTCATTTGTTTTTGTTTGGTTTGTTTTTTAATCTTCCTAATGCTAGAGGGAAGGATTGATGGGCAATATCAGGAGCACAGATAGGTGGAGATGGGAAATTAAGACAAAATGGAGAGGATAATATCATTTGTGGCAAGAGAGCTAATAAGGATGGAGGAGACATCCTGAGAGTAAGGAGGATGAAGAAGCCTGGAGGAGGGGCTGAAGTGTCTGTGCAGGAAGGTGAACCTGGGAAGCAGGAGGTACTGCCTCTGTTAATTAGCTGGAATCAGCCACTTAAAAATCAGCTTTTCACAAAATAAATGAAAGCAGGGGCCACGGCAGTATGAGATGACCTGCTTAGGAATGTTTTGAAAAAGGAAAGATAGAATAACAAAAGAGGAAGGTAAACTAGACAAAGGAAAAAGTAAAAGTCCTGTGAGGAAAGAAAGCTAACCTCAGTGAAAACTCTCCACTGGCACAGATACTGAGATGCAGTCGGAGTAATGGAAGTTTTCCCAACAGTCAGCTCCTGCACCCCCATCAAACTTCACTAGATTTTGTCTCCTGTGAAATGAGGCTCATTATAAAAAAGAAAATAAGTGAAACAAAGAAGAAAAATTCTGATTTTATGTATAGGATATATATCACACATACACATACACACATAAACTATTTATTTAATTATAAATAGAAGAGAACTCTGCCTATACTGAAACATAAACTTTGTGCTCCCAAAAAAATATATATATATATATGGGGTTTGAATTGAGGTAACAAATAATTCTATTTATTTATCTTCTATGCAACAATGTTTTGAAATATTTATTATTTACTCAGTATTGCAAAGTAGTTTTGTGGCTCATTCTTTGTAAGTTATGCATTTAAAAGATGAGGCTTTTTTTTCTTTTTTCTCAATCCTGCTGACTTTGTGGGCCAGCTATGTTTCCCCCGCTCTTTAAACTGCTCCTTTTGATGAATGATGAAAGCAGATTTCTTTTATCATTTATAATATTTAAATGGGAAAAGGTGAATATCTGATAAAGTATGTTTAAAGAACATAATTTTAAATTGTGAGTTGAATGTACTCTTCCAAAGATGCTTTAAAATAGTAATAATGTCATGTTTAGCAATTTTCAAAAGACTTTCAAATGCATAATATTGTGTGAAACCAGTTGTTTCTTTGACTTAGATCATCTTCATTAATATAGCTTTTAAAAAGGCAAAGTATTTAATTATAAATTCAAATGAAGAACATGTAAATGCAAATTCAATAAGGCATCCTATCGAGTGCTTCCATTTTTTCAGGTTGTGTTCAGATTACCTTAACAAAAATAACTAACATGTTAAACATTCACACACTTTTCATTTTTGTCCTCACTTTATGAAATTGAGGCTGATAGAAATAACTATTTGCCTAGAAGTCATGTAACCAAGAAGTGACAGAAACAGTGTTCTTTGATTCTATTTATTCAACAACTGTTTTGAGGACACATACTATGTGCTGAGAACCATTTTAAATCCCAGCATTGCCACAGCCGACAAAACTGACAAGGTTCAGACTCCCATGGAAGATAGTCTGTCTCCGGGGTCCTTGGTGTAAACAAATTTACTATGGTGCCTACTTTGCATATATCATATTACAACCACCCAAGGCAGTGCTTGATTTATCTTCATTTTATAGATGAGGTTCTAAGGCACCCTTGGATAAATTAACATACCCAAGGTCACATAGCTCTGTTATCCTACAAAGCCATGCCCATTATCCCATACTACCTCCAGTTTATAAATAAACATTGGCTAAAGTAAACTTTTATATTACAAATGGTATTTGTTTAATAAGTTTCTTGGCCAGAAATTTACTATTCCAGAGGCTAAATGTTCCATAAAGAGGAGCTGCCACAGGGTTAATCTGGATTGACATGCTTTGGGAATCCCATTAAATTACTTCTTTGTTTGGGAGTCAGTTTAGTTAGTGACACAAAAGAGACTGCTATTGCTTTGGCAAAAAACAAACGACAACAAGAACCTATTTGTTTACTACCATCTTCCTGAATGGCAGTGAACACTATGTCATCTCAAATAATAGACTTTTAAATGCAGGCTTTTGAGATTGGGAAATCACATCTGTGAAAAATGTCATGGCTGTAGATGGTTTCCAAATCTTTGTCAAGGTTGGGTTTGCTTTTAAATCTAAACAAACATACAGTAAGTCTATGTTTCTTCTTGTGTTGCTATTTCTGTATCCCCTTAAGTTTTACATAACTCATCAGTTACCATTTCTAATACTTTGAAACTTCATATATTACATAGAAGACAAATGAGATGGAAACTTATTGGAGAGAAATGTAAAATAGTTTTGTGGCATGCAGCATTACCAGAAAATGTTTTCTTGTTTTAGAAGAAAACATTGGCATATCCCTACCAGTTGCAAAATCTGGCTTAAGCTTACTTTCTGCAGGATGTATTACAAAATCAGTAAAGCAGTAGCTATTCTCTGTATTATCTTTTGTGTATGTGTGTGTGTGTATGCCTGCACAAGATCCTGGTGTAATCCCCCGTCAGAAAATAAGTGTTTCAGACAAAATAGTATGAACACTCACAATGTCCAAAACAATGTTTACTATAAAACTTCTTTTTTAAAAGCTTGTTAAATACATGAAAGGCAGTGTGGTGGCAAGCTCCCTGACTCACATGCTTGAGGAAAATGATAGGAGCAATATTTAGGAAACAGTCATTAAAAGGTCATTGACAGTAGTTTTATATGTGCATTACCTTTGGATAAATAGGAAAAAGTTAGTAAAACTTTGAGTAAATGGAGTCCTTGAAAAAGTTTCTACTGCTAATCATATATCCATTCACTGTCTTTAATATTTCTTTTAGGAATGATGATGTGGAAGGAAGTTTTGAAGTCATTTAGAAGTAATATAATCATCTTGAGGATTTTTCTATTAGATATTATCAATTTATGTACCCTTAAAAATAATATTTGATGACTTCATAAAATATGGTCAACAATCTATGATTTTTGTCTCTGAACCTATGTAAGTTCTCCTATTGAAACCTTAACATCCATACACAGTTTGAATAATCATTGACTCTAAAATCTGTTATTGTTTTTAGAATAAATGGAGAAAAGGAAAAGAATGTTAAATAATAAAAGATTGTTGTTCCACTATTAATGTTTCTGTTGAGTGAAAACACTTCCAATATTCATGCAGTGATAGGAATGTTGTTTTGCCCCAGGTGGCAATAAAAGGAAAGAAAGAAGAAGAGAAAACAGAAAAGAGAAAAGAAAGGAGCGCATGCCTTAAAATTGGGTTTGAATTTGGTCCCTCTTGAATCCAGTTAGGTAAACCTAAGAAACTTAGAAGTGGTATTTATGCTCACTTGAAAAAACAGAGTGAATGAAAAATTGGAATGCAGGAAAGAGTATGGCATGAGCTATAGGATACTTTCAAGCTCTGCTCCTAATAAATATTCAACCCATTGGCAGCATTTTTTAACTTTAGGGCCAAAGACCTAATATTCATATGTATATTATGTAAATGGGGGTTTTAAAAAAAGGACTTTATTCTGGAAAAATATTTATATTTGAATGAATAAAATTTGATTTGAACACTATTTGAACAGAGAATTTAACTTAATAAGGAGAAAATTTTTTTCCAGTGCTATTAACAATGCCTTCTCAATCACAAAGTTCTTTCATCTCTATGCACATGCAATTTAATTCAATACCTACTAAGAGCTTCAACACTTCCAAAGGAATTTAAGTCATGATCACTACCCTCAAATAGTAGGTAAGGGTTTATTTCTGAATGACCAGCAGGAGCATGGACTAGATTGCCACCTGGGGGAATGACATAAAATACTCCAAATGCAAAGCAATATTAAGTTCAATATGCCCCTGGTTTCACCAAAAACCTTTGCACTTGGAATTCAGTTATATCTGTATATATGCTAGCTCTTTGACTTTCATGCACTAACTTTGTAGGCTGGGCAGGTTACCTAGCTTCTCTCAACCTTTGTTTCTTCATCTGTAAAATGGAGTTAATAATACTTAGCCATCAATTCACTGGCATTAAATGAGATGACATGAATATTCTGCTGAGTTCCCAACAAAATAGATAGTGAGAACTGTGAGAAATTGGCTGTTCTGTGACGTGCTGTACTGTAAATATCTTTTCCAGTTGAAATGAAACATGCTCTATGTGAGAAGAATGTTTTCTCAGAAAATAAGATATTATTATTTAACCTGCTGGTTTTGTCAGTTTGGCAAAGGTTAAGCTTACAAAATGTACAGAAATTTCTGATTCATTATGGGTCAACATTCTGCGTATCTTCAAGGCCATCCTGATATGAATGTAAACTAAACTTGTGGAGTTGAATGAAATCTCAGCTCTGGCTTTTCTTAATCCTCTAGATAGATTCAATGTATAGTTTAACATTAGAGAAGATTTTTGGATATACCCATAGGATAAAACATTTTAAAGATTTTCATCCAGCTTTTTTGACACTGAACTTAAATAGCTATTGACTTTTCTCCATTTGATCTTTCACATTAGTGTTCAGCACCTTAGCTCTACCCATAGAAATATGTAAAGCAGTGTAAGTTTATGAGTCAAGGTTCCCAAAAACTGTACATTCCATTCCTCAGTTAGAATAAGAAAAGTTTCTGTGCAAAAGTAGCCTATGTATATGTAGGTATCCTTTTGCAATATAAGAAGATATAGCATTTTCTTTTCCTAGTATTTATGCAACACAATTTAATCTGATATAGAAAACTGATATCATGCGTCCGAAACTGAACTAGCTAGGAAAGTGAAATGAAATCACCTTCTCAAATTGGAGAAAAGATGGTATACAGATGGTGAAAAATTCTTCAGTGATTCCATTTTGTACACAGTTTCCTGACCAGCATTTAATCCAATTTTCAAATGGAATTATTACAGTTTAAAAATATGTAATTTAAAGGAAGTAGAAAAGCTATTTGGTATGCTGTCTCCTAAATACATTAAAAATGTCCCCTTCGTAATGCATCTGGAAGGAGCATGCAAATTATAAGGCCAGTGAGAGTAACTATTGAAAATACTGTGCTGTATCTTCATGTGATGTTTAAGACAATTACTGGAGGTAACTACTACCCACATTTCTTTCAGAATTATTTCTGAAGAACAGCAAAAAATGCTGTTAACTATAAGAGACTCAATCTGTCAAAATGTATTACAGTGACACACATTGCTAATTCAACCTTAAAAAAATTCATCCTGTAATAAAATGCTTTACACAAACTTAGGAAAGCCAGGAAGTTCACAGTTCCCTAAGAAATTAGCCAATATTTTAGACCCATGGTGGTGTAGTATAGAAATGGGAATTTGACTCCCTGTAGTGGTTTACTAATGGTCCTTAATATTTATTCATAGATGTGTTTGCTTTTATAAATATGTCTAATGGACAGAGAAATGACTTTTCTTCAAAATGGGCAAAGGATTTGGAGGATTTGGAAGAAGCAGGGTAAAAATAAATTGCCCACTCTCCAAAGTTTCCCCCCACCTCATAGAAACATGCATATCAACACAAACACACACACACAGAGCACACTGAGGCATGTGTGTAATGAGTATTTTTAAAGCAATTTATTTAAAAAATGAGAGCAGCAAGCTCTGAAGCCAGTATTCCTATCCTCGCATTTAGACTAGTCCACACCTCCATGCAAGAGCATGAAGTCTTCAGAGGAAAAGACTAGATTATGTTGACATCATATAAATAAGGGCTAGAACCAGATGAAAGTGTCCACAATACTTTATATCCTCCTGAAACTTCATAATGAAGCACTATCAGACTTTACAAAGGTCAAATTGGGGAAAAATAAAAGTTGGCATGCTCTCCTGATGATTTATTACTGGATCAAACACACAGACTTTATCTGATTAAATTATTAGAGCCCTGTTCAGAGGCATCTATCATTGAGGAGCTCTTAAAGGTGAGGAAAGTGAAGAGTATTTTCTCTTTACTCCACATGAGAGTAGAAGTAAAAATGGATTTTTTTAAGGAGCAGAGATTTCAAAACCCACCAGTCTTAATGTCCCAGTTCTCAAATCAGAGATGGCCCTGTGTAGGCACATGTAATGATCATAAAGAAAAATGATACTTGAAGAGTGCTTTAACACCTTGGAATAACTTTCATGGCTCCTTCCTCTATCTTTTTGGCTTCAGAATTCCCTTCATTCGGGGGAAACTTAGTATCTACAAGTTTACTATCAAATATACTGCTAGAAGGACTTTTCTAAACTTTACTTTTAATACATATTGGTTCATCAGATTATCTAGCTAACATTTGCAGCTCAGAGATGATAAAATATAGTTAAACTTCATTGAAGGGAGAAAAATACATGTGAAAGTTTTATCATCATTAACATTTGACCTCCTAACAACTGTGCTCAAGTGCCCCTGTTATCTGATCCTAATTTCTATTTCCAACCTATTTTCCATTCTTCTTATTTGTGTTCCATTTGTTGTTCTTCCAAGTGTTTCTGTATAGACTTTATACTTTCCTGAAGGCACGTTCTATTCTGAAGCTCATTGCATTCTTGGTAATTTGTCCATTGGCAGTGAGATCCCTTGCTATAACTGTACACAGTAAGTGTTTTAGCTTTAATGAGCAGCTGAGCCATTGAGTGATTCTTGAATTATGATGTGCATAAGAATCACCTATGTTGCTCACAGATGATGGAGGCTTTGTAGTCTCACCTCAAAGATTCTGATTTGGAAGAACCCAGAAAGCATTGCCAGCAAGTCCACCAGGTTATTCCAGTGCAGGTGATGCTAGGAGCACTTGAATTAACCTTCCTCTGAAAACGTTGCTCCTTTTGCTTCTTAGATTTCTGGCAAAAGACTTGCAAGAAAACGTTTTTTTTTTTCAAAATGAAAATATCATTTTTTCATTAAATCCTGGAAACTTCATTTCAGAAACATTAGAATGCAGACATTTTTATCCTCTACCCTCATACATAGGTTGAAAATATTTAGGAGGACATTAGCTTAATGTAAATTAAGAAAATTGCCATTAATCACTTTTTTAAAAAATGTAGGAATCCCAGGAACATGCTGTAATTTGCCTCATTACTGCCTCTGCCAGCTCTGTTGTTAACAGAACAGTTGTTTATGAAAAGGGCAGGTTTAAGATGAAAATAATGCATTTGCAAAACTCAGGAAACAGTATCAGAGTCTGTAGACTGTGCTCTTCCAACTGGAGAATCCTGTATTTGTAATAAATTCCTTTTGCTCTGGATGAGTTCTGCATTTTCAATGAGGTTAACTTGGCAACATTCAAGTTGATTTTAATAAAAATAGCTGCTTTGAGGACAGGGAGCTGAGGTTGCCAAATTTACAGCTGCCTTGCACAATTACTCTTACACCTCCTTCAGGGCTACTTAGAACCAGTAAGCAAATTAAGTGTATCGATTGCAATTTTGTTGGACTAACCCCGCTTATTTTTTTCTTAAGGAATAAACTTGATTCCTTTTAGTATGTGTCTGTTCAGAGTGATCTCTTTTCTTTTCAGCCATAACACAAAGACAACATCATGGCTGGATCCACGACTTGCGAAAAAGGCTAAACCTCCAGAAGAGTGCAAAGAAAATGGTAGGTTA
Source organism: Xerus rutilus (assembly GCA_028644305.1). NCBI lineage: Eukaryota > Metazoa > Chordata > Mammalia > Rodentia > Sciuridae > Xerus > Xerus rutilus. The sequence goes on from CM053407.1 coordinate 55,166,471, forward strand.
TTAAGTTTTTATGGTGTTTCAGTAATGCCCTTTGAGAATGTTTGTGTTTCTTAAAAGAGGGACTTACCTAAAGAAGCCATAATCTAGTTGAAACAATTTTCAAAATGTCCTATTTAAAGCTCAGATAGGAGAGAGAATTAACTCCGCGTTTCAGCAGGGCCATGTGGTTTTGCTTTTTCTCCCTGAGGAGATTGTGCTGAATTTCACATCTCTGTCATCTCTGTTGATTCTGTTTGACTCCTGGCCTGACTTTCCGCCACCTACTAAGGACTTTTGGTTTGCAATATGTCTCTCTGAGGACTCTGATCTTTTAACTGGAGTCAGATGTGATGCATAGAGAAAAAGTATTGTGGAACTATAAATAATATTTGTTTGTATTCAAAGGCATAGCATTCTGCCAGTTATTAGGGAACCAGTATGAATAAAGGTGTATTTTTAATCGAATCTTTCAATTAAAGAACTAATTACATGAATGTCTTAGGTTGTTCTTACTATTTTCTAGTATTAGTTTAAATATAATTGACTTCCTTAAAAATGGACTGTTTTCACTCATGTGAAGAATTTCTTAAAAATAGTCCAGAGGACTAGATGAATGTAAACCTTGTTTTTAAGTTGGTAAATTGTATACATGAAGTCTGCAACTGATGTAATTTTTTAAAATATTGAGGTTAATGTTGAAACAGTGCTTATAATTCAGCTAAGATGGTAAATACTATATTGTCCTGATGATTTATTATTTGACCACATTTGCAACCTTTATCTGATCAAATTAGTACTGCCGTGTTCAGAGGCATCTGTCCTTGTGAGCTTTAAAAGGTGACAAACCAGGCAAATAGTATTTAAACTTTTTAAAAAGTTTTTACAAAACCAACTTTTAAAAAGTCTCTAACTCTACAAGTCCTTTCATTTTAACAATAATTCTGTTTTTTATCAAATAACACCGTGCATTCCTGTTATAAGGCAGCTGTTCACAGGCTAGATATACTGCTGAGTTAAATTAAAAATTAGTGCAATTTTTACACACATATAAATACACAAATATCCAGTTTCCAATCAATATCTGCATTGAATTTCATATTCATAACTATATCTCTATTCCTCCTGTGTCATAGTACAACTGTGTGTGGTTTAACCCATAAAATTATTATATGACCTGGACTTTTGAGCACATTTAAGTTTAATTTCATTGACACCAATAAGAATGTGCTGCAAATTGTGACAGGTTATAAATTAAAATGACCTGATCTCTTATATCTGGGAGTTATAATTTACTTATGACACAGATGTAAAACCTTAGTATATCCTAATTAAAATGAATTTAACAATTTTACAGTTCTGTGACATATTGAACTTCATAACTGTCTTGTTCCTTTAAGTTGTTCCTTTTATTATAAATGCTCTTAAAGTCAAATTTTAAAATCCTAGGAGAAATGTAGACATAACATATGGCCAAATTATAATATTTCAGTTTTATCAGATTTTTGAGAAAAAAACTACATTTGTGAGTCTTCTCAGGATGGTAGATGCCTAGAATATAATGTCAGTGTCCTATGAACCAAATGTCATTGACAAATGCATCCTATAAAAAGTTTATAGTTTTGATCAATTACTCTCTGTTTTCATTTTCTATGAAATAAATAATTCATAGATAGTTTTACAGACTATCAGAATATTGTACAATGGAAGCTAGTATTTAATTAATGAAAATGCTGTTATTCTGGACGCATACTTAAGTTTTCTTACCAAGAAGAGTACACTTATGTAATGTTTTACTTATCTATTTTTTTTCCTTTCTTTAACATGGACTGTAGCTTGTTTAAAATGTCGGATCTTAAAGGATTACTATTGGGCTGCCAGTTAAGTCAATCATGTAACAAATATCAGTTCAGACACACAGTCTACTAATTTTCTGAATGTTGGGAGTGTGCATAAAATGTCTATTTAAAACCTGTTGCTGCTCCAGATAATATCTTTCTTTAATAAAGACTCACCCTTCCTCTGCTAGGCAGATAGAAAGCTAATTACCCTAATCCAATTTAGAACTGAGCCAACCTGAGGTTGGGTTGAGTTCTGATAAGAGACAGTACATCTCTGGTTTGCCCCTGTCCTCCAGGCATTTGCCTACTAGGGTTTTCAATGCTCAGCCTAGTGAAGGTTGGCAAACATTTTTTTGTAAAAGGCCTGGTAGTAAATATTTTGGACTTTGCATATCATTCAGGCTCTTTGCAACTACTCATTGCTCAAAACCAGCCAAATCAATTTATAAAGTTCCCAGATGTGTTCTGCTAAACCTTTATTATCAACATAGAAATTTAACTTTATATTCTTTTCTGTAACAAAATAGTCTTCTATTTTTCTCAACTGTTGGAAAGCTATATACTGTTCATTTGTGGCCCATACAAAAATAGAGGTGGGCTGGATTTGATACGCAGGATGAACTCTAACCCAGTGTGTTCCTGTGAGGCCTTTCCCTTGGCACACCTTGAACATGAATATTTTTAAATATTTTTCTGCTCAGGATTGCAATACTGCAGAAAATCTAAGGTGCATCTTGAGAGTTTAAGCTTTAGAGGTTTTTTATTTGGTCAGAAGAGCTTGCAGCTTCAGAATTTGATAAATGTCAAAGGTTACTTGGTCTAGTGCTTGAGATCTCTCAAGTTTATATTTTGTCACTCTAATCTCTCAAACTCTTCCATTCTCTGCTGGTTACTCTAATTTCCAGCAGTGGTTTTCTTCCCAGGCTAAGTGTGAACTCAGATTTCTAAGAGCCCAAAATTCACAAAGCCACTGCCAATTCTTCCCTTACCTCTGCAAGATTCTCTTCTGAATCTTGGAGTTTCTTAGCTTGTCATTTCAGTAGCTCTCTGATCCCTTTAAATTACTTGTTTTTAATATTTTACCTAGATCCTCTGTTTTCTTATGGGTTACAAGTTACTTTATCTAGAAAGGGAAATTTTAGGGTAGTGATTTTTAAATCACACATCTTAGAACTTACTGAGTTGCCTATCATCAATCATTATTGCTTTGCCCAAATTCGTATTTTAATAGGGTTGTACACCATGTTATATATGTATGCATACTGTATATGATTGTATATAATCATGTGTATATGAGTATATAAATACAGATCTGTAACATGCATCTTCAGGGCTGTGCACATAGGTGCCTAATTTCCTAATCAGTTGTAGTAAGAGGAAATCGAGTGAAAGAAACCCAACTTAAATTATCATCAGGCTTGTGAAAAAACTAACAACTGGCTTCTCCTTGTTATCAAGGGGCTAAAGGAAACATGGATGGCTCACTGCAAAATAATATCAAACAATCACTTATTTCATAGACACTAAAGCCATCATTTTCCCCATTATCTGAAGGATAGCACTGCTACTGAACATAGTAACACAGTTTCCTCTCACAGTATGGCTGCAAATGCCAGCCTCCTTGTGTCCTGTGCAATTGTCATAGCTCTGTACAGTTCTGGAGCTTTAGCATTAGTTCACATGGCAGAAGAAAGTCCCCACCTTCCACTGGATTCTAATATTAGAATTTAGGGGAGTGCTGTTTAGCAAGCCAATAGAGTCTTACTTAAAATGCCATGGAAATAGAAGTTAACTATTAAATAATTTAGATGCAAAACCAGTTAAACTGTGTAGAAAGCACCAACATATCTGTCCCCTCAGAATCAGTGGTGTGGGACTTCTCTTGAGACATTTCCAATTATAAACATTCATATTCTGACACTTCCTTCAAGAATCACTGAGTTGGAATATCAAAAGTGAATAAATCCTTCTGGGACCATTCTTTTCTTAAAATTGAAATATGATTAAATACAGCAGGACCATACTGTTATGCTCAGAGGAAGAAATCATGTGGACTGGAGTCAGGAAAAACTATTTCAATCCCAAATCTATGAGCTCTTGTGTACTTAGTCTTTTGGATGCTGGGTTTTCTTACCTGTAGAATGGGAACTACATTTACTTAATACAGGTTCAGCTCCATATTCAGAAGAATAATGCTTGTTGTACCATAAATTCTAAATAACTGTGAACTTTATAACTTTCAGGTAGTACTCTGAGCATCAGAGTAGTGTCTGAGACTCATGGAAAAGAAGGGTGAAATTTAGACAGGTGTCCTGGAGAGATGGAGATGAGTAAATCCTTGTAGGCTAAAATTATCCATCCTGCTAATTCCAGCCTGATATTAATAGATAGGGGTTTTTTCTCTCCATTTTATTAAAGTGGCTCTGGATGCTCACAAAGTTATAATTTCATCAATATGAACTGACTAGGTGGTTTCATTTTTGTATTTAATATCTACAAATTATAAGTAGGTTTTCTTTTTCAATCACTAAAATTCCAAAATTATAAAAATTTATTTATGTTCAAGTACTAAACACCTATCTTTTAAATATTATGAACAAATTTGAATCTTATTTTGTTTCTACTGATATCTTAGATGTTATAAAAAATGAGGAGGTGGCAAATATCTTAATAGAGACAGTTAATAATTATTTAGCTAACTAGTAATTATTCGTGTTAGTCATGATTTTCTATAGCAACACTTTGAGATATGCTTCAACCAATAGAATGGTACCCTTTCCAGTATTTTTGGCTCAGAAATACTCAGAAATACCAACAATTTAGAAATATAAGACTTTCATGGAGGAAATTATTTATTCCAAATAAATCTCATAGAATAAATAATTCCACTATTGTGCACCAGTACCAAATTTTGGGGCTGCTTGTGGCGGGCAATGGTTCTAATTAGTCCCAGTGTCGACTCAAGATTGGTTGATATTCAGACCATGAAAGCTGTTATATATGTTAAATGTCATTCCTGAAATAATTATTTGTTTATCTTGCCAGTGCTAATATTTCTTGGAACTATCACATAGAAACTATGTAAGGATCATGAAATTCTGTCCTACATTTTTTTCTTACTTGCTCAAGTTTACTTTTAGGTTTAGAAAAGTGGTAGCTTGTCCTTATATTTTAACACCTTCAATTTAAAAATTGTATCCATGCCATCAAATCTGTTTGTTCTACACAATAGCAGAATGACTTTAAAAATTTTCAAGCATGAACTTTTAAAACATTTTTATTTTTAGCTAGATACAAATTCACAGGAAGTTACAAAGGCATATACAAGGAGGTCTAGAACATCCTTTATGAACTTTCCCCCAAGTTAACAAATAGAATATAATATCAAAACCAGGAAATTGACAATGGTACAATATAAAGAGCCTATTCAGAGTTCACCAGTTATACCAGTATTCAGTGTGTGTATGTGTGTGCAGGGGAGGGGTGTGTGGAGATGGTCTATGCAATTCTATCACATGTGTAATTAGCCATAACCACAACCCTTCACAATCATTAATCTGTTCCTCATTTCAATTACTTTGTCATTTTAAAAATGTTATATAAGTGGAGTCATACACTGTATTAACTTTTTAGATAGTTTTTTTCCCATTCAATGTAATTCCTGAAATCCATTCAAGTGTGTATACCAATAGTTTGCCTATTGCCATATACTGTGCTACTATAGTATGGCTTGTACATCCTATTTACACATTTACACTTTGAAGATTTCTGGATTGTTTCCAATTTTTGTCTAATAGAAATAAAGCTGCTATGAATATTTGTATACAGGTTTTTATGTGAACATAACATTTTTACTTCTCTGGGATAAGTGTCCAAGAGTACAATTGCTGGGTTAAATTGTAAGTACATTTTAATTTTAAAAGAAACAGCCAAACTATTTTCCAGAGTGGCTTTCCTATGACATTTCCCACCCACACCCAATATGTAATTGAGATTTTTGCATTCTTCCCCACATTTGCTGTTAAGATTGATTTTCTTTTTCCTTTTAACCATCCTGATGATACATAGTGATATTACTTTTTGGTTTTAATAAGTATTTCCCTAATATCTTATGATATTGAATTTTTTCATGTAATTATTTGTCATCTGAATATTCTAATTGGGTTAATACTTAATCCTGTCTTTTACCCAATTTGTTTGATTTTTAAATTAAGTTTTGAGAATTCTTTATGTATTATAGATACAAGTCCTTTAATCAGATATATTGTTTACAAACATCTTTTCCCCAGCCTGTAATTTGTCTTTTCATCCTCTTAGCAGGATCTTTTGTGGAGAAATGTTTTTAGTTTTGATGAATCCAGTTTATTGCCTTTCCTTTTATGAATCATGCTTTTGGTAACTTGTCTAAGAAATCCTCAGCTAGCCCTAAGTCCCAAAGATTTTCTCATATGTTTTTCTTAAACAGTATCTAGTCTTATGTTTTATATTTAAATAATCTATTTTGAATTAATCTTTGCATAAAGTATAAGGTTAAAGTTGAGGTTCTTTTTCTTTTTTCATTTTATTTATTTGCATAAGGACATCAAATTACTTGAGCACCATTTTTTGTCAGGACTGTCCTTTCTCCATTGAATTATATGTGCCTTCTCATCAGACATCATATGTTCTGTTGATCCATGTGTGCAAGTTTCACTGGTACCACTGTAGCTATAAGTAAGCCTTAATATTAGGTACAGTGATGTTTTATTCAGGATCAAAATTGTTTTAACTATTTTAAGTTCATTACCTTTTCATATAAATTTTAGAATCAGGTTTTCTAAGACTACAAAAATCTTGCTGGGATTCTCATAGGGATTGGATTGAACCTATATGTCAACATGGGGAGAGTTGATAGCTTTACTAATGTGAGTGTTCCAATCCATGAACATAAGTCTTTATTGTTTAAGTCTTCTTAGACTTCTTTTATCAGCATTTTATAATTTTTAGCAAAATATAGTGTACAGTTTTCACATATACCTAACCATTTTGAACAACGTAAATGATTTTGTGTTTTAATCTCGGTATACACAAGTGAAATTGATATGATGTGTTGATAATGGATCTTCTGACCTAGAAAAACTCATTTGTAAGTTACAGGAACATTTTTGGTAAATTCCTTGTAATTTCTACCTAGACAGTTTTCCATTTACATAATCAAATTTCTTATTTAGACTGCTGACAAGGTACATTATATTGAGTGATTTTCAAATATCAAACCAGTCTTGCATACTTAGGATAAGCTCTACTCAGGCATGGTGTACAATTTTTTATATACTGCTTTATTCAACTGGCTAATTTGTTATTTTTTTTAATTATTTATTTTCTTTTTTGGTGCTGGAGATTAAACTAAGGTGCCCATACATGCTAGGGAGTACTCTACCACTAAATTATACCCCACAACCCCAATTTGTTAATGTATTATTAAATATTTTCGTGTCTGTGTCTATGAGAAATATTTACCTTTTGGTGCACTTTTATCAGGTTTTGATATTGTGGTAATATTGGCCACATAAAATGAGTTGGTAAGAATCCTCCCTGACCCCTTCTATTTTCTAGAAAAGATCAGGGCAATTGATATCAATTATTTTTTAAATGTTTGCTAAAACTCTTCAGTGAAACCACCTGACCTAAAGGTTTTTGCCAGGGGTATTTTTATTACAATTTTAACTGCTCTAATAGTGGTGATATTATTCAATTTATGTACTTCATCTTGTTCCAGTTTCAGTAATTTGTGGTTTTATAGGTGTTAGTCCATTTCTTCCAAGTTGTTGAGTAAGACAACTTGATCTATTTTTCTGTTGTTCAATTTGTTGAATAAATTTTATGAATTTGTCCTTTGTATTTATATCTGTATTCCACCTTTATATTCTATGGCAAGATTTTAATTTCTATTATTTTGTTTTTCAGTTGTAATTTCAAATTACAATTATCAAATAATTCAAATATGTATAGTTTTTGTATTAATCTTTTCTCATCCAAGTTGTGATTTTCTTGGCGATTGGTATGAGGAATTAAATTGAGTGTATCCTACACATTTTTTATGCAGACATTTAAAACAAAATCTTTTATTTTAGCAGACGGTGTCCCTGTTTTTGTTTGGTATGCAGGTGTACAATTTTTGTACACCTATTTTCTAGGCTATAGTAGTTTCAAATGCAATTTAGTTTTAAGACCATTTTCAATGCTGTTTTGGTCTGCTTACTTGTTCTGATTTGGAAACTCCTGATATACATCCCTGTTGGTGCCACCTACAAGTTGCAGAAGGCTCTTCTCTTTGTCACCTGTTGTCACTGGTAGGGATGA
>CM053407.1:55175129-55374315 GCA_028644305.1 Xerus rutilus
AATTTATTTTGTACAAGTATCTAGCCTCTTAGAAATAGAAGCTTGGTTGAGGTTTATTGAAAATTTATACTTTCCTTTCTGAATTCTGAATGTGTGTTCGTTTTACTTAATCTAACAACAGGGTCTTGGCAATCCTCAATCACTGTTCTGTTTAATTTAATTATAACCCTAGTGCCTACAGCTATGTCATTTTAGCTTTTTATGCAGCAGCATTTTGAAATTACCTTTTCCATCCAGTCTGAAATTCAGCTTGTGGGTTTTTCTGAAGCATAACTAAATTAAAATCCCATCTCGTAAGTGGATGCACACTCACACACATTCCTTTTCCTTCCTCTTCACACACCTTATAACTCACCAGATACCTGATGCCATACATCAGTAGTCACCTTTGCACCATTTGAAGGAAGAAAGCCCAACTCAAATGAAGTCATACTGTGGCCCTTGCCCAATTTGAATTTTTTTTCTTTTTTTCTATTTTATTATTATTATTTTTTATTTGTATTATTTAGGCTTACATGTTAACAGTGCAAATTGATTTATTGTACATACATAGAGGATAACAACATATCAATTCTCTAGTTGTAAGTTGTATAGAATCACAATTTGACTTTTGCTCTCATGAGACCCTTTTCCTCTATTAAAAAAAAGTATGTGTATATAGAAATATATAAAAATACATATAAAATACAAATATATACATACATATATAATACATTCATATGATATTGTTTTTAAACTGTGTTGTCTTTATAAGACAAATATATTATTGTTATATATTAAAACATTTTATTTAATCTAAAAAAAAAAAGAAAGCCCAACTCATATATAAATAAGTTGACATATGTGTTAATTTGTTCTTTTTCTCAAGTAGAATAGCATTCCAGGTGGTTTATTCTATTAAAATCAATGTATAGGATGATATCTGAGAAAACTTTTGTAAACTGTAAAGCACACAAGTTGATTCTGCTCTCATGGGGATGCAGGGTGAGTAACCTGATATAGGCCACAGAGACTGTTTCCTGGTGATGACGGGGACACTGGAGGTAATGAAACCCCTGTGCTCTGAGTTTTAGAGGAGGTTGTATCTATTTCATGGACAATTCACCTTTTATAGGTGAATTCAGCATATGTCCTCACTTCCTATTTTACTTCCTCCTTTCCTTCCATTTCAGGACTCTTTTACTTGGTTGGCTTCTGACTTAGTTCTTTCAGTGAGTTTGTTTGGAATAAGGGAGAGAAAAGAGATGAAGGAAAACACTGTGCCCATGCATAATTGCATAAGGAAATATGACAGGTGTGTGCAGGTGTACATGCATTGGGCAAAGTCAACATCTGGCATGGGAAATGCCCTTGGGTTAATGAGGAAGGACTTCTTTTAGAAGATGGGCTCTATTGCTGAATTTTAAAAGACTGAAGAATCTTATTGTAACATGGAAGGAAGAGAGAGACTTGTTAGACATGTAGGCCAACTCAAGGGGATTTATCAGCAGAAGAAGCAGGTTTTCTAACTGAAGCTGAGGTGAAATCAAGTATAGTCATATGTAAGAAAAACATAGATTGAGAATCATAAGATAAAAGGCAGACATGTTACAAAGTTATAGGTACTCAGATCAAAAAGAAATTAGACGGGTTAAGTTCATTATCCTGTAAATGATTATATTAAGCTGTGGAGAACACAGTCCTGGGCCCAAACCAGGAAACATACAGATTGCTTGATAAATAGCTAACAATGGTAGCAGTCCAAAGACACTTAAGTTTCTATCGCAGGCTCTTGTGATCACACATCTCAGTTGCTTTTGTAGTTAGTTATTGTTGAAAATAACATTTATTTTCTAAAGCATTTTAACAGATACCAAATTTTATCTTAATAAGTACTCTATGAAGTAATAAAAATTAATGCACATTTAAGAAACCAAGGCCTAGAAAGGTACAATGATTTGTCCAAACCACTTGCTGATGGAACTATAATCAGAATCCTCATGGATAACAAGCATCAAGAGTCCTGAGACTTATAATGTCCCATATCTTCCTTTCCTAAAAGACGCCAAACAACAATATCACTATAGATATCATAAGGAGAAAATGCGTGTATGAGCAACAGCGTTTGTTAGAGCATCATGCACACAGCATCATTGCACAGCTTTGGAGTTCACATTTAAAGTACTGTTTGAGTATTCCTCTAACATCCCATTGGGTTTTAGCATCTCATTAAGCACAATGGTATTGTGATTACTATTTGCTAGTATCATTCAAAGGACATGATACCTGATGTTCTTGGAAATACAGTATTCTCCTAAGGAACGGTAAAAATTGTCTCACACTTATTCAATGCTTGGCTTGCTTCAAGGACAATATGCAGTCCTTAAAAATACTTTTCTTATATTTAAAAAAAAAAAGTGTCCATTGACTCCTTCACTAGCTTGGGGCAAATAGATTGTGGCTTGTTAGACCTAGTAAATATCATCAAATCTCTCTGGTTCATACAGTCTTTATAGTCTATATTTGTCATGATTTAAAAGTTGTTTCTGCTAGGCATAGTAGTGCGTGCCTATAATCCCATCAACTTGAGGAGTCTGAGGCAAGAGGATCGTAAGTTCAAGGCCAGACTAGGCAAATTAATGCAACTCTGTCTCAAAATAAAAAGGGCTGAGGATGTAGGTCAATGGTAGAACACCACTGAGTTCAATCCCCAGTACCAAAAAAAAAAAAACAAGTTGTTATCTTTAGAGAATATTTTCATTGTATATATATAAATATATATATATATAAATTCATAGGCAAATATGACAGAGTGACTATTAATTTTTGAAACTAAATATGAAGTAGCAAATTTAAGATATTAATATAGATCAGGGAACTAAGTTTGTCATAAGAGCAAATCCATTATAGTGGCCAAAATGGTGATGAAAATTTGAAAGGATAATGAGACAATCATCTTCATACCTAGTTAATATAATACCTTAATATTGTGTAGATAGCTGTGAACCTGTAACGGCAGAAAGGAAACTAAGATACTGTAGTCAGTAGGAACATGGGCTCTGTTTGAAGTCACGTCATTTGGGCTCAGATCTTCCTGTCATTTACTGGCTATGTGAACTTGCTCTATAAATAATTCCTCATGTTATTGTTGAACAGAACACATCATTTTACTTCTAAGTCTTTCCTCAGATTCTATTTGGAAGAAAATAATTTGAAATTTTCTCAAAAATACATCTCCTCATAAGTAAAACCCACAGAGTTGATTACAGTACAGCTCTGTTTTCTACTCCAGCACTAATTTAGTTGTTATTTTAATATTAAAATCACCATGTATTAAGTAATTAGTGTGCACTAGGAGTATTACATAGATACATTCTCTCACTTAATCCCCCCAACACCCTGATGAGACACATAATGTCATTATCATCATTTTATAGAGAAGAAAGCATGATGAGTTCATTCTTCTGAGAGAGAAGAAACTGAAAATAAAATCTAATGTACCTCTGTTTACCTCAAGACTTCTCTTCTCATTTCCCACTTCATTTTCACTTTTTTTAATATTTTGTTTAGTTGTAGATGAACACAATATCTTTATTTATTTTATGTGATGCTGAGGATCGAACCCAGTGCCTCACGTATGCAAGGCAAGTGCTCAACCGCTGAGCCATAGCCCTAGCCCCATTTTCATTGTTTTTGATAGCACTGAAATAGCAAACATGCTTCCCTTTATTAAAAAAAAAAGTCACAGTGGCATCCTAAACGTCATCTTAATGGAACAACATTGTTCAAAATAATACACTTTAAAAGTTAATAACTTTTGATACAATATAATCAGTAGTCTAGCTCACTTTGGACATATACTGATTAAAATAAATACTTAGAGAAGACCAAAATATGTGGCCTTATAAAGCAATTTAAGTCAGCCATTCAAATTACTGCTGCCATCAAAGTGTTACCTTTTAACTATCTTAACATACACTATGTGAATTCACTTATGTATTCTGAGCTATTGTGAAATTTTTTTCTGATAGAAGGAACAACTTTGTGTTTTGGTCAAACCAATTCCTGTACAACAGACACTCTTCTCACCCAATAGAGAGTGACATTCTTTACATTTCAAAGTTTGCTCCTGTAAACATGAACAAATTCATTCCGTGTGTCTCTATTTCTATGGAAGCAATAATTTTAAAGACAGACCCCAATTGCTTTATAAGCCTGTATAAATTTTGTAACATCCTACAAACAAAAGATTTATATTATTTTTTGGTCATCACATATCCAAAATTATCTAGAGCACTGATTATGTTTCATCAAAAGTGAATTATGGGGGGCTGGGATTGTAGCTCAGTGGTAGAGCACTTGCCTCGCATGCGTGAGGCCCTGGGTTCAATCCCCATCACCACATACAAAGCAATAAAATAAAAACATGTGTCCATCTACGACTAAAAATATATTTTTTAAAAAAAGTGAATTATGGGGGGCAAGGTGAATTATGTTGAATAACAACTTTATTCCATTCTGGAAAAAAATGTGGGGCCTTTTAAACATCACTCTATAGTCAGACATCTATAATATTCATCATTAAATAAAGGAGAAGCAGTGCATTAGTGCATATTAATATGTTCTAATTAATATGTCATTTTAACTCCCAATTTTCTACTTTCATTTATAAGTTAAATGATATAATTAAACATAGTTTCCATTGTTTAATGAATGGCCTGGTGATAAATGACAAAATTTTACAGTGGTCAGATCCAAAGGTACAAAATGAAAAATATTATTTGCAAAGGCAGTGGCAATATGTGTAAGTTCAGTTGCTTTTAGGTCAACAGTTATTTTTCCAATTGCATTATGCCAGGCACAGTGCTAGAGGCTTGCATTAAAAAGATGAAAAATATGGTCCTTCAAGTTAATTTTACAACTCAATAATGAGACAAACACATGTTTAAAGCTTTTCAGTGCAAATACAGGGGCTAATTTCCACAGGGAGTTTCGTCAGTACAGAGGAGGAAGGCAGAATACACCCAAAGCTTTTAGGGCAGGTACATTTTGTATTTTCTGCATGATGTTTGTGTTAGTTAGCTTTCTATTACTATAACAAATTACCTGAGATAATCACCTTAAAAATAGGAAAAGTTTATTTTGGCTCACAGCTTTAGAGGTTTCAGTCCATGGTTGGTTGGCTGCATTACATTTGGCTCTGTGGTAAGGCAATTATATCATGGCAGGAGCACAATGCAGAGGAGGCCACTGACCTCACTGCATCTAGAAAGCAGAAAGAAAGAGCAAGCAGAAGAAACCTAGGTCCCATAGTCTCCTTTGAGGACATACCCCCGGTGACCTATGACTTCCCACTTAGCCCCACCTCTTAAAGGTTTCATTGTCTTCCAATACCATGAAACTGAGGCCCAACCCTCTAACATCTGGGTCTTTGAAAGATAACCCAGATCCAAACTAGAGCAACTTTTATTGATGCTACTTAGTTTGAAAGTACCATGGTAGGTACTTGCTGGACACTGAAGAAAAACATGCATGCAAAAATGATAAAGAAGGCAGATATAAGAGAGGAAAAAGAAAATCAGGAGTATTTTAGAGTAGACTAAACTCTAGTATTCTCAACATTCTAAGTTGGAACTTTGGGAATCCCTTCCCAGAAGCAAATAAAAAAAAAAAAAAAAGCAGTTTTCCCATACAGGAGCCCCACACCAGCTATCCAAGATAGAAGTTCTTTGAAAACAAAATTAGGAGAACCAAAATTAACTATTTCTTCAAGTGAAGTCTTTCAATTCGTGCAATGTGATAGCCTTTGAATGTGACATGACCAACCTAGGTTGATTGCAAAGACAGGAAAGAAATACCATTAAAATGGTCTAGGACAGCTTTTCAGATAGGTAATTTTGCATTCATCTATGTAGCACATGTTTTTCAATTCATCTTGACAAAATAAATAAAATGTAAAATGAAGATTATTTTACATGGCACGAGATCAGAGACCTTGTAACACCTATGAGACTCTTCCTATGGTACAGAGTTTAGGAAGATATCTCATCAAATAAATAATAAAACTAATGCTATGCAATTCTTGATTCACCCTTTTTTCCCTCATATCTCTAGTGTTTCTGTTTCTAGGCCTTTTCATAGATACCAGCTACTTTAGTCCATACAAGTCTGAATTTAGTTTCGTATTTAACTTAATAAATGATGTGCCCAGGTGTCAGAGTATATGTGTTCCTGTAAGATAACAAATGGGTATATGTTGTGAACTTTTTTTAAACTTGTCCTCTGAGGATCTGTAATGCCCCAGAGAATTGAGAGTAAGTGTTAATTTGTTCAGTTGTGTATTGTTTATTTAACCTTGACTTATTGATATAGAAATGTTGTTTAGGCAGAAAGAGGTATTGAATCATTACTCCCCTAAATCTGAACAATGTACCTGAAATTGTTCTCTTCTAACTGTTGACCATTATCCTGCCCACCCATGTGTAATTTTGCTATTATTAACCTTCTAACTTGGCTTCACTTGTGTCACCCCTGCCTGATTTCTACCTCAATCAGATTTATTAGCTGCAAGCAGCAGCGCCCTATCCATCAAGTCTGTCACAAAGAGCAATAGCCAAGATGTTAGAGGCATCCTTCACTTTTAACTTCCCAACTGTGGTTAGGCAATTAGCAGTTATATATTTCTACAGATTTTTTTTTCTGGGAAAAAGCAAAGCCAATATTATTAAATAACTCAATTTAGAGAAAATTATGACTTAGGAGACCTATTTGAAAGACATAACTTACTATTTTAATTCTAATAGTACAATGTAGTTAAAATAATTTTTCAGTGGCTTTTGAAATAGATACTGTAAAATAATTTTTTAAATGCATATCTCCATGTAAAAGCAGAAATGATGAAAGGAAAGCCAGCAGACTTTATAACTTTATATACATATGTAATGCAGAGATTTAAACTTTGATGTACATAGTTTGAATCCCTTATGTCTGACAGTCCCTACCTCTCCCTAGTCTCCTGTAGTCCACATATGTCACACATTTATATTATCTGTGTGGACGAGTAGCCATTGAAGTTTACATCCCCTGAGAAAGGGAAATGATAGAAAAGAGATCTGGTATTTATCTGTCAGGTTCCGTAGTGGGAACTTTCCATATATTATCCTATTTATGCCTCATAAAACTCTGTGAGGCAGGGATTTAACCAACATTTTACAGAAAAGAAAATGAGTTGCTATGAATTAAAAAAAAAAACTGATCAAAATTTGTTCTAAGTAAAAGCACTGGAAATCAAATTTAAAATGTATTTTTACTTTAATTGTTTCAATGAATAATATGTTATATTGCCCAAAATGTATATCCTTCTAGAAATATTTCTTTTTGCATAAATAAGCCAAAGGACCATATTCTATATCAATATCTGTAGAGCTTCTTATTTTTGTTTTTATTTTGTTTTTAAGCAGTTGCCAGTGTTCATTTGAAAATTATCATATATTTTGTCTATTTAAGTTACTTCTAATATTCTGCTGTTAAAATTTTTATTGCACTGAATAACTCAACATGTAAATCATTTCAAACATATATTCAGCCATTTTTTCAAATGCCAACTTTGTTGTCTCAATGTCACTTGTATAGCCCATCCTTTTCCTTAATATGACATGTTGCTTTTATCTTATACTGAATTGCATTTTGTATTTGAAAACTCAACTCTTTCTCACTCTATGTTTTATTTACTATATCACCCTGGTAATATAAACATATTTATATAATATATTGTTAGAGCTACTTAGAAGGAATACTTGTTAATTTCAGTTCTGACTTGCATTTCTCATCTCTCTTTAGTTTATTTCCCACTGCTATGCAGAGTATTTTGTTTTGATTAAACTGCCTTTTCCTTGCTAAGATGTCTGAAGCATATCAATTAGGCAATTGGTTCTGATCAGTGAGAGAGTTCTTTGGCTCCATTTCTACCACGGGACAGTCATGCCCACAAAAAGCCATCCCTTAGGGTCTCCGTGGCTGAGGCATTGTCCTGTGATATAAGGAGCTGATTTTCCTAATGGTATTTTGAAGATCCAGTTAGTTAGTACTTGTAAAATTCAATGAACGTAAACTATCCTTGAGATAGCAGCCCACACATGTGACAGAATCAGCATGGAATGAGAGATGCAGACTCAGGAGCCAGAGCCAGTGTGTCCCGTCAGTGTCACCTGCTCACTGTGCAAGCTTTGACAGATTTCTTCACTTCTTTGTGCTTCAATTTCCTCATCTGTAAGATGGGAATGATAATAGAGTCTAACTCTGTGGATGCCAGTGGCTTATTCCATGCTTTTGTGGGAATTCGGAGAAAAGCATGTTCTAGTTTGGATCTGAAATGCCCAAGTATCGAAGGATTAGCACCCACTGTTGATGCTATGGGAGGCAATAGAAATCTTAACATGTGGGGCCTAATGGGAGGTCTTTCAGTCATGGGACTTTCTCTTCAATAGGGATAATGGGGCCCCAACCCCCGCTCTTTCTCTTTCTCTTGTCTGTGGCTGTGAAGTGAGTGATTCTGCTCTACCACACACTGCCCACCATGATGGGCTGCTCTCATCCCAGGCGCAAAGCAGGAGGGCTCATCAATCATGGACCAGAAGTTCTGATGTCTTAAGCCAAAATAAACCTTTTATCTTCATAAGTTGATTATTCAGGTATTTGTTACATTAGTAGAAAGCTGACTAAGACAGTGTACCAAATGGACAGACATCTTTAATTTTGCTACCTAAAGGTATGTTTGTATAAGGAAAGATGAGCCCCTTCCCACCCAGGCAAGAGCACAGGGCAAGGTACACTGAGTGATGGATTAATTGTTGTTCTTCTCCCCGCTCTGCAAAGAGCTTTTTTGCAACTAACCCAATAGCACAGCCCTATCCCATGGTCTTGATGACACTGTAGGATTCTCATGAATGTTAAATGAAAACACTTAGAACCATGCCCATCCCAAGGTATGTTCTCAGTAAATACTAGCCATTTTCCCACCTAGTCCTTTCCATAGTCTGCATCTCAACAAGATAACTCACAAATAACTGATTGCAGTACAGGGTCGTTTTAAAGCACAAAAGGCAAGTAGGAAACTTTATACCTTTTCTTTTTTTATAGTCACCACTTGTTTTAATTAGTTATAAGATTATTTATAACTGACATAATCCAAGTAATTTAATCAAACTCTCTAGAGACATACAAACATACATGTGCATAATTTTTTTTTCTTTTGGGGGGCAAATTTCAATGACCAATCATTGGTATAAAAATATTATACCAATATTATTGGTATAATATTTGAATTTCTGAATTCCCAGCTCATATTCACACTTGGGTCTGAAATGAGATGCTTTTCTAATGCCAAGTTAAATGGGACTCCATATCTGTCTTTTTTCTAGAAAAATAAAATCAGTGATTACAGTCCACTGAGATGCATGTCAGCAGAGTGGAAGGAGAGGGCAGAGTGAAGGCTGATTAAGCAGCAGGTCAGGAAAATGTTACTTAGGCTATGATGCTGGAGTGATTCAAAAGAGTAAGGGGAAAAACCAGGAAAGGGGAATTTCATGGAAGTCAAAGGCAAGGAGATGTTAACCAATTCCAAGGAGGAGGTTAAGAGTGAGTGGGTAAGACCAGATTGGGTCAGGATAAATATATAGAAGTTGATTCTGTCACTAAGAGAACCATTTAAGTAGTTTGTGCTGAAAGTTCACCTATCCAAACTCTATTTTAAAGTATAATTTTATGGCTGTACATATGGTAAGTTAGAGCATAGAAATGGTAGCAGTAGGCCACTCAGGAGATGAGAACCCAAAGTAAGAGGTATTTTTGAAGAGGACGTAGTTTGATTTCAAGACTTGATTAGATGATAATGGAGCGGGCTAATATTTTTGACTTTGAAAGATAAGCAAGGAGATTATAATTGAGGGACAACATATATTTTTCTTTGGTTTCCTGCCTTGAGTTTAGGGCCTTCTTTATTAAAAATTATTCAGTTTCTCCTTCAAAAAAGAAACTATATTCCTCAGGCCCTGGTGGTCTTAAAGAAGCCTCATATTTTTCCAGGTTTGAACAAAGTAACTTAGAAGAACATATTTCTGGTGATAGTCTACATCTTTTCATAATTATCTCCTTATCCATGCCATATGGGATACCTATAAATGTTTGAAAGAGCCACTTCTCCAGAGAACAGCCTAAGGATTTCTCATAATGTGGCACATCTGGCACATGGCTTTATAAAAATATTGTGCAAGGTAAGCCCCGTGTGCTGTGCTCAGGAGCATGGCATACGTCTCTCCATCTATACAATCCACATGTGTCCATTGCTACCCTGAAGTACAAGTATCTATGCATTAAGATTCATATGGTAGGAAACATGCCCTTTTTTGATGATGACTTTCAATGACCTACCTAAAGACACCTGCTCATGTCAGTACAAATTGGGTTAGCTCACTAGTGCCATATGTGTATGCATATGAAGCCTAGATTCACTGAATTTCATTGGATTAACACTGAGGACACTGAGAACATTTTTTTTTTATCTTTTTGCTTGATGAATTTCTTGTCTTTGCTCCAGGTTAACTGTTATTTTGCATATGTCATATTAAGTAGCGTTTCTACTTAGTATTCTGAGAAAATAATGAGGAAACTGACCATACAAGTGAAATTATGACATGTATTAGGAAAATACTTTAGAATTTATAAAAGTCCTGAGGGTTGGTAGTAATGAGATTAAAACTCTTAGAATGAAACACACAAACTTGCCTCTAGCTCATCATCTAGCATTTCTTAAAACTGTACTAAATAGTACAGTCATTCAGATACCATCCAGAATGACTGACATACCTGTTTTTTAATGTACTACTTCTGAAAAAATGAGATTTTTATTATCTCATTTTGTGAAGTATATATTTGATCCAGGATGGAAAAATGAACTATGCATTCAATTCTGGGTCATTAACATATGCAGAGTAATTTTTTCTAGAATCTGGTCTGCAGTCACATATTGGATTTTATTTTATTTTATTTTGTGCTCTTGAAAACAAACTGAATTTTAAGAGCATCTAGACTCTTATTTGTTCCTGATCCCTAAAGAATTTCAACTCTTAGGTTGTGGGTCCAGATGAGCAGCTCAGGAAGGATACCTAGAAATGGCCTCGGGCATAAGGAGAATACAGGCAGGAAAGCTGACACAAAATCCAGAGGGGCACAGGGCTTCCAAAGCTAAGAATTCACTAATAACGGTAAGCACTACCATTAGGTCAGGTAAGATGTTAACTAAAACTGTCCCCTGGGTTTTGTAACAAAGAGGTTATTAGTAAATTTGGCAAGTGGGAATCCTTGGGGTAGAAACTAAATTGAAGTGTTTTGAAGCATGAGTAGAAGGATTATCAAGAAAGATGTGTTAGTAGATCCGGGCAAAACAAAGCATTTCTGACACATCCTGGCAGCGATGATGATGATGATGATGATGATGATGATGATGATATTTAGCATTTCTTGAACCCCTTTAGTGTAGCAGGCACTGTGGGAAGCACTTTACATAAATTATCTCCTACAACCTTTACAACACTCCCATTTTACATATAAATGAAAATTGATAAGCTAGACCTCTTTTTTTAAATCTCACCCCCACTTCCTGCCTGCTTTTTTTCCTACCTTCACCCCTTCCTCCCTTCCTTCCATCCATCCATCCATCTATCCAGTATGTCTAACAAAAATTTATTCAACTCTTTTTAGATTGTAGAACTTTTGCTGTATGCAAGAAATATAACTAAAACACTACTTAGTATGTATAGTAGTCAGGGAGAGTTATAGCAGTCCTGATTCTTTGCTTCCTAAGTGAAAGCCTTTCCTTGTTCACTTTCAGTTTCTCTAGCCTGTCACTTTCTCCACATTACACCACCTCTTTTGGGAAGAATGCAATTCTTGCCTCTTTGCTCTTGCCCTTAAGTGCCAGGACCTTGGATAATACCATCTACTCCCATGTGTTTAATTTTCTCTGAAGACCATACCGTTGACATAAATTGAGACTTCTTAAGATTACTGTGCTGAATATATAGGGCCTCAGAGTGGTTCTGACTAGACTACATCCAAATGAAAATGGTGAAGGCAAGCTGTTGACCAGGATCATGCTCTGGCTTGCTTCCTCTAACACTCTACCCTGGGAACTTCAGGAACGTCTTTAGTATGGCTATCTTTAATTGGTGAAATCTCTTCTTAAATATTCTTTCTTCTATACATTTTACCTGTGTTTGTCTTTTTCTGTCACCAGCAGCCTTCTGCAGACACTCTACTATTGCAAAAGCCTTGCTCTCTCTCCTGTTGTCAGGGCATAACCTTCCCAGCCATCCTCATCCGGGCTCTTAGCACATCTTTTTGAACACAGCCCCTCCTTCTCACAGCAAACCACAGGCACACTGCCCTCTGGAAAAATTACACCAACACTTGTCCTATCTTTCTTCAAAGGTCTAAGGTGGACCCCAGGTAATATCTTTTATAAGGTGCTATTCTTCTATAGCCATGATGTCCTCTAGCCATGGGACTCTACACTTCAAGGACAGCAGCTCTGCCTTTAAATTCACCTGTTTCTGCATTTTAGAAACCTTACAGAAAGTTATAACCGAGCATCATTTCTGTGCACCTAGTGATAGCAGAATACTGTGTATTCATGTTGCCTTTGAAATTCTGCCGTCAGCACACCAAAGACTCTGCTATAAGGAACCATGCGGTTCACCCAGGCAGGAGACTTCCCCTCCTTCATATCTGCATGCTGTGGCTTTCAAAGTGCCTTTATGCAGAGTTTTAGAGTTCTATGCAAATATTCAAGTAAAATTTTAAGTCTGCCTGTCTTGGAAAATATTAATCATTTATTTAATATGCAAATTGGTAAAGGTTTTCAATCACATTTTGGGGGAAAGTTTCTGCTAAAACCACACCTATTGATTTGCTCTCCCTTAAACCAGATGCTGAAATCAGGGGCATTTTCTTCAGATTGGGTGAAATGTACAGTAATTTTAATATAGCTATGACAATTCTCCTAGATATGGCAACATATTTTCAATATTAAAATGTGTTGAGTTTTTCTTCACAGTTACTTCTGATGTTATATTTTACAGTCCTGCTCCCAGGTTCCCCTAGATAAAGAAAACTTAGGTGTCTCCTTCAGAATGGTAACATATTTTCCTTTGTCTCTATTTTTATACCTTAGTCCTACTATTTGACTTTAGCACTCTATCCATCTCTTGCTACCTTAACTTGTGGTTTCCATAACTTAATTTTTCATACTGGTTTTTGTTTGATAAATGTGGTCTTCTTCCTGGATTTATAGCAAAGATTGAGTAGTAGCATACAGGAGAATTTTGTGAGAGAAGATGAAGAATCAATCCATGTAAATCATGTAAGCAAGGTACAATAATATATGGTTCATTCAAGTAAAGTTTTTCAAAAATAGCGTTTTAAAAGTACACCATGAATACTCCACCTCCAACTGTAAGGAAAAAGCTGAATGAAGGAAATAAGGAAATAGGAGAGGCTGCTCAACTGTAGCACAGGTTTATTTGAGACAAACCCCAACAGAGGCTGGAACTATCTTCCACTTATAGCCTAGGGAAGTTATAGGGGAGTAAGGGAGCAGGGGAATTTTTGTGGTTAGGCTGTTGCTAGAGAGTTGTCAGAGAAAGGTCCTTTGGTCATCACCTTCATTCTTTGTGGTGGTCACCATTCCATGTTGAACAAAGTGTTTCTCAAGATTTGAGTCCCAGCTAACAAATTCCCTTGCTTTGTGTAATGATGGAATACTGTCTGGGGTTTAGGTCAGGCTGAATCAGAGTGACCATGGGGTGACTGTTGTTCTAAGAGGAAGAATACGTTTCAAAATGGCATTTTCTAGGTCAAGTTCTCCCTAACACCAGCTGCATGACGGAGTCACAATATTGGATTTCAACCAACTGTATTCATACAAGAATCTCTCAAGCAAAATAATTTGATGGTTCTGTGAAGCTTGTGCCAAAAGGATTTTTTTCCTTCAAAAACTTGAAACATAAATGCTTGAGAATCAGGTTCAAACAACACCTTATATTTTAATCTTCTGATTATACTCTATAATCATTCCATTTTTTTAAATCTGAGTTTTTAATATGATTTCTTTCCAGTAAGATTTTAAAAAGGTCTAAATTCAAAACTAGAAAAAGTCCTTACCTCAGGTTATAACAACAACATAAAATTATTGTATTCTAATGAAGAAATTAAAGTTACACAAAATATGAAAATGCCAGAAAACCAAGTGAATTTTATTTTTCCTATCAAGACCAAAAGATATTCTCTCTCTCTCTCTCTCTCTCTTTCTCTCTCTCTCTCTCTCTCTCACACACACACACACACACATACACAGTGTCTTAAAATCTAATTTCCCTTTTTTAAATTTATTTTTAATTTCTCCTCAGTTATGCATTTATACCACTCACCCAAGTGTAAACCAATATGGAAACACACCCTCACTTAGGGGGACTTTATTTACAAAATCATTTGAAGTATTATAAATATTTTTTATTGTCCTAGAACTAGTATGTCCATTTTTCCTAGCAAAGAGTTAGCTCAAATTGAATGTAGAAATGATAAATAACTAAATGGACAGATATATAACATGAAATATATGTGGGAAGATGGTCAAGAAGAGTAAAACAAAGTGATAAGAAGAGAACTAGTAGAAAAGATACCAGTTTTGGATAGGAGAGACAAAGCAAGAAAGTTTCAGAAACAGAAGAGAGAACGTATCTCATGTATCTGTGCCACCTATTGGCAATTTAAATGACAGCATTTTGGGCACAATGTATCATTCTAACATAAAAAATCTCTTTTTTTTCAAACAGTTGTGAATTTGAAATGACAGACTGAATCAGTACCCTGTTTTCACCTGGATATAATAGGCAGTTAAACGTAGAATTCTTTTACTAATTGCTGAAAGTAGGAAGAAGATATGAAATTTAAAGGGCAGTTTTTCAATGAATATGTGTGACTTGCATGAATTACCTCACTCTATTGATTCACACACTCAGATGTAATTTATTTGAAAGAATAAACATATTTACATGATTTCAAAGTAATTGGTAGTGAAAGCAGCTGTATGCAGGGGTTGGGTATCAATTGGTTATTTTATATTGTCTCTTTGGAAAACAGTAAAGAACTTAGTAAAAGTTGATGCCTTGGGGAGCAGCTCAGTGAGTGTCCATCAGTGAGAAGTCAGTGTTGTGGAATGTGTAACCCTCACTACTCCTGCGATCAACATGGCCACAGCTGTTCTGAGCACTGATTTGGGTTAGATGCACTTATAAGTTCATCTTGTCAGCTTAAAACCATGTAAAGCATTCACTTTTGCAAAATCTAAAGGTCATTCCCAAATGCCATAAGAAATTTAAGAACACTGAATTGTCTTAAAATCTCTGAATATTCTTTGAAATGTTAGCTTTAGAATAATGGTACATAGCATGATTAAAACACGTTTGAGAAAGAGAAAACACATATGTGAAAATAAAGTATTCAATTAAGTTTTATGGGATTCATTGCATACTTAATTAAAGTAATCTCTAGTGCTACTGCTTATGGTGCTTATTTAACAGGAAAATAGAAGAATATTATATTTGTGGAATATGTCCCAGGTCAATATGTTTTCCAAAATGTGTAAGTATGAAATAATTGGTAATACCTCTGCTCTTAAGAGGCTTAAAATATCTGGCCTCTGCATATATAATTAATTTAAAGACTCCATTTTTAGGATCATCATAGATGTGAATGAAAAGGGAAATAAGCCATAATGGTGTTAATAAAATCCTTAGCTCAGGACTAGCAGCTCACCAAAGTTTCTGCAAAGTGAGAAACATTGTTGCGCATATAAGCAACAATTAGAAAACAGAGATTTTGCTTTTAAACAGTTTTCCCCACTGCAGATTATTGTGTAACTCTGAGTGAAATGTTTTCTATTGATCAAGTTCAGAAATTTCCTTGCCATGTCACAGAGATTTTGATTATCAATCTGGTGTACATTTTTAAAATATGGTAGATTGATGAACATGGTGAAGCAGTTTCTATATTTATTTAAATATAAAAATACTCTTAATTATAATTTCACTGTTTTAAACATTTAGAAGCACTTTGTAAGCTCTTTTACCAAACTGAATATGTATTCTCAGTCAAGAGCCTCTGAGTTTAAAGACAATTATAATTTTGATTGCTCTTACACTGAATTTTAGATTCTTTTCCTTCTGAATACAAACCAGGAAAAAAATGAATTATTGACTAGGAGCTGCTTTTATTTTTCCACTTTTCAAAAGAAAGGAAGGAAGGGAGGGAGGGAGGGAGGGAGGGAGGGAGGGAAACACTGACAAAAAACAAATTACTGCTTAAGGGATATCAATGTAAATACAAATATATATGTTCTGTTCTGAACAGAAGATTTACTGCTTACCCCTTTCTTGTTACTCATATAATATAAAGCATAAGATGGAAGATGGGAAAGGAATATGTTTTCATACATATACACAAACACGTAATACACATTCATATGAACACACAAATACACTTCAGAATAAAATGGGCATTGATAAAGCAATACTTCCCTTTCATCTCACCAATAGTAGCAGTCCATAGTTTTGCTTTTTGGTTACCCTCAAGCCTACTATGTTGAAAATATTAGTCCATCATGATTTCAGCAGGAACATGTCATGTTTGGGGATTAGTGGATACATTTGTGTGATACTCTTTATTTTCCAAAGTGCCATCTGTTAAAAGGAGCATTTACTCCTGAGCGATAAAACAGATGCAAACCCCAAGTCTTACCTTGAGTAACCTGTGACCTAGGGCAGTTTACATCATTGTCATACATCTTACCTCTAATCTCTAAAAATAAAATGGATAACTCTTGCCATTAATGGTTGATGAGAGAAATTAAAGGGCATAAGATGGAAACCATCTAGCATACCACCTGCTACTACTTTAGGTTATGTGCAAGTGTTAGTCTGTTTCTCTCCCCTGCTCACTATTCTTCTTATTAAAAGAACATGGGTTATTGTGTTTTAAGAGCATATCATGTGTCTAGAATGCTGGTAAACATTGTAGATATATTATACCCCACAGTCCCCATAATGACCTTAAGTAGGTATAATTACACATTTGAAGATAATGAAATTGAGACTTAAAGAAGTGAAAAGTCTTGCTTGAGAGTCAATCAGCTAGTAAATGATAAAGTCTGGTTTCAGACCAAAAATCTGTATTTAAGTCTAGGATACTGTAACTTCTTAATCTAACTTCCAAACCTAGAAAGTTCCAAAAAGATTACAAAGTTATCCTTCTTGGCTCTGCGACCAGAGAATAAAATACTATGAGAAACTTCAACATGGTCTGACCATCTAAGAGAGTTTGGGAGAAAGGCTTGTGTTAGATTTTGTGGGAGCCAACCATGTACCAGTGGCTGTCAGTAACTGACTGATTGGTTAACACTCGAAGAAGGGTAGGGCTAGTAGGCTGCAGGGGGCGCTTCCAGTGTTCTTAGGAATAGATATGGTACCCATTGTAGCTCATGGAATTCTCTGAGCTGCTCAGAAAGGCAATAGTCTTAATAACTCTAGAAATGTGATCTCTCAGAAAACTTCTACATGGACTCGCAGATTATTTCTAAATATATGTCTCATGCAGGTATGTTCATACTTATATTGGTTGATTATCTCTGGTAGGAAAATGTAAACCATCTCTTTTCTTAAGAATATGGCAAAAGGTCCATTCAGAAAGCAACAATGCCACCAGAGTGTTTTTCTCATTAAATTTATTTTTAAACATATAAATGAAACATAAAAATTATTAATGGGGTAAGGTGAGGTTTTGATACATGGATACAGTGTGTAATGTTTCAATCAGGTGAAACTCACCTATCTCCTCCAACATGTACCCTTTCTTTGTGGTGAAAACTTTCAAAGTCCTTCCTTCTAGCTTTCGGAAATATACAGTACATTGCTGTTACTTGTAGTCACCTACTGTGCACCAGCACACTGGAACTTCTTGCTCTTCTCTAACTCAGTATCCATTAACCAGCCTTCCCCATCTCTTCCTCACACTTACACCCCCAGCCTCTTGTAGTCAGCACTACAAGATATACCATTATCTTCTATAAGATGAACATATGAAGGAGATCATGTGGCACTTGTTTTTCTGTACCTGACTTATTTACTTAACATCACAATCTCCAGTTCCATCCATGTTGTTGCAAATGATACTTTCATGCTGAGTAATATTTCACTGTGATTATATATAGTTCCTTTGTACATTCAATGTTTGTATCATATTCTCTGCTGAACCCCCTTTTCCTCTTCTCTGTGAACTTCTCTTTAAAATCTAATTGGAATATGTTGTCTTCCTAAAAGATTTCCCTGGCTTACACTCATTTCTACTCCCACCCTCCAACAAGACCTCTATATTTTGTACATCTTTCTGCTGATATAGTTATTGTACTTGACTGGAATTCATTTATACATGCCTTTTGGTCCTAGCACATAATAGGTGTTCAATAAAAATTAATTAAGTTAATTATATAGTTAAATGACTAGAGATTGGATCTTGGTGATTTCACTTTTAGCAATGCCTGGCAGCATGCTTGCCCTTGAGTATATACCCTGTACTTTTTAAAAATAAATGAGTGAATGATGCGTATAAAAGACCTTGAAAAATGCCACACTACTCCAGCTTATTAGAGATGAAGGATTCTTGTACAGAATCAGAGTTGTCATTTAAGAAGATGTTTAAGAGATAGAAGGTAGAATATGTTGCAGCATTAACATAGTGGCACAAATTTGAAAAAACTCTCACAGTTCAGCGTAAGATGAATTGACAATAAATGCCATACCACCAATAAAATCACAAAATCCCCCTTCTTCCCTCTTTATAGTATGTGTAGGAAGAGACACTTCACTAATGTTATAGGGTAAAATCAAAAGCAACCACTTATCAGAAAGAACATTCAGCCTTTGGTTTTGGGCGATTGGCTTACTTCACTTAGCATGATGTTCTCCAGCTCCATTCGTTTACATGCAAATACCATAATTTTATTCTCTTTTAATGCTGAGTAATATTCCATTCTGTGTATATACCACAGTTTCTTTATCCATTCATCTATTGAAGGGCATCTAGGTTGGTTCCACAGTTTAGCTACTGTGAATTGAGCTGCTATAAACATTGAAGTGGCTGTGTCACTGTAGTAGGCTAATTTTAAGTCCTTTGGGTATAGACCCAGGAGTGGAATAGCTGAGTCAAATGGTGGTTCTATTCCAAGTGTTCTAAGGAATCTCTATACTACTTTTCAGATTGGTTGCACCCATTTGCAGTCCCACCAGCTGTATGAGCATGCCTTTTCCCCCACATCCTTTTCAACACTTATTGTTGTTTGTATTCTTGATAATTGCCATTCTGACTGGCGTGAGATGAAATCTTAGAGTAGTTTTGATTTGCATTTCTCTAATTGCTAGAGATGTTGAACATTTTTTTCATATGTCTAATGATCGATTGTATATCTTCTCTGAGAAGTGTCTATTCAGTTCCTTAGCCCCTTTATTGATTGGGTTGTTTGTTTTTTTGGTGTTAAGTTTTTTGAGCAAAACTCTGATTCCTGGCTTGTCACCTTTCTGGGAAAAGTATAGGAAGAAAATATCATAAAGAAGAAACTGAAATTCAAATTGGTTAAATGAATCTGTTAGCCTCAATTTCAAAGATGGCCCTAAGAGCTTTAAAAAATGTCTAATTCTTCAAATCCCTGACTCAGATGGTAGAAGTGATTGAAATGGGAAAAAATATGAAGGTATTAGTGTTTCCTTAAAAACAAAAGTGTTTTGTGAACACAGGAGGTAGAATTGTTATCAATCTTTGAAAGAAGAGACAAATAAGAACTAACAATTATACAGATTACTTCTGAGCACTTAGCGAAGAAGGTGGTGATCCTTAGAAGCCAGATTAATAGCACTTCTGAAACTAAGAAATACCAAATTATTATATTTTGTACAACCACTAAATCATAATAAGAGAGTACTAATGATAGACAGCCATTATTTAGTGAGAAGGAGCATGGACAGGCAATGTGCTCAGTGAAATGTATTTTGATTTTCATCAACATTAACATAATCTCTCAGGATATCACTGTGGATAAGAGAAAGGAATATGGGTTAAATAATAAACAGACTTAAAACTGAGAAGATATACCTGAAATTTCTAAGTTCATATTTTCTTAAATACTATTTTTAAATTAATAAACTGTTTTCTAGAACAGGTTTATATTTATAGAAAAATGGAACAGAAAGCACAGGATTTCATTCACTTGATTTCAGTTCACCACTAAACATAGTTTGCCTTTCTCTTAGCATCTTATATTTGTATGGTATATTTGCTACAAGCAATGAATTGATACTGATTGAATATTATTAGCTATAGTTCATGGTTTACACAAGTGTTCCCTCTTTGTATTGTACAGTTCTTGTGACTTTTGTTTTTAAGTTTTTATTTTTTTATTTGTCTAATTAGTTATATATGATAGTAGAATGCATTTTGATTCATTATACACAGATGGAGCACAACTTTTCATTTCTCTGGTTGTACACAATGTAGAGTCACACCACAGGTGCAGTCATACATGTACCTAAGGTAATAATGCTCATCTCATTTCAGTGTCTTTCACATCTCCATGCCCCCACCCCTTCCTTTTCTCCCCTATGCCCAAAGTTCCTCCATTCTCCTCATGCCCCTCCCTCCTATCATGGATCAGCATCCACTTATCAGAAAGAACATTTGGCCTTTGGTTTTTGGGGATTGGCTTACTTTGCTTAACATGACATTCTCCAACTCCATCAATTTACCTACAAGTGCCATAATTTTATTCTCTTTTAATGCTGAGTAATATTCCATTGTGTATATGTACCACAGTTCCTTTCCCATTCATCTGTTGAAAGGCATCTAGGTTGGTTCCACAGTTTAGCTGTTGTGAATTGAGCTGCTATGAACATTGATGTGGCTGTGCCACTATAGTATCAGTTCTTGTGAGTTTTGACAAATATATACTGCCATGTTTTCATTAGAGTATAATGAAGAATAGTTTCCTAAAAACCCATGTTCTACCCATTTGTCCTTCTCCTCTTTCAATACCAGATGACCACTGATCTTTTTATAGTTTTGCCATTTCCAGGTCAAATTATTGAAATCACAGAGTATGTAACCATTCATACTTTCTTCTTTCACTTAGTAGTGGGCATTTTAGGGCTTTCTGTGTTTTTTCATGGCTTGCTAGCTCATTTCTTTTCACCTTTGAATAATGTTCCATACTATAGATGCACTACAGTCTATTATCAGTTGCTTATTGAAGGACATCTTGGCTGTTTCCAATTTTTGCCCATGATGAATAAAGTTGCTATAAACATTAATAAGCATTTTTTGTGTGGACACAAGTTTTCAATGCATTTGATAAATGCTTAGGAGCATGCTTGCTGGATTAGATGATAAGAGTATGTGTGGCTTTGTAAGAAATTGCAAAGTGCCTTCCAAAGTGGTTATACAATTTCGCATCCCCACTAGCAGTGGGATGCTCCACATTCTTACCAACATTTGTTGTCAGCATTTTTTACTTTAGTTATTCTAATAGGTGTATAGTGGTACTGAGAACAGGATTTAAAGATAAGTTTCATGTGTAGAGAAAGAGGAAAACCTCCTTAAGAAATTCTTCACATGAAAAATAAATGTTCTTGGTAGATATTGTAGATCATAAGCACAACATCATGAACCTGATGAAAATGCTAACAACAAATAAAAACAAAACAACT
This sequence comes from Xerus rutilus, assembly GCA_028644305.1. NCBI lineage: Eukaryota > Metazoa > Chordata > Mammalia > Rodentia > Sciuridae > Xerus > Xerus rutilus. The sequence continues at coordinate 55,196,969 of CM053407.1, forward strand.
TCTTGCATGTTGTTGAAGTATACTGATTACATAGTACCCTGCTTGTGGGAGATAATCATCACATTATGTTCTATTCATCAGGGTACATGTGGAAAATGATGGCCAGTTCCCCTTGAGCCATATGGTCCATTGAAAGCTTAGACATGTCCACCCAGATGTTTAGGTTGTTGATAATGATATCAGTTAAAAGGTAATGCAAGAGAAGAGCAGGACAAAAGGAAATAATGAAACTATATCAAAACATTTTAACAAATATTAAAAGGGATTGCATTTTTAGGTCTCCAAATTGCTAAAGAAAATTTCCCTATTCCCAGATATAAAATGGGAATAACATTTCTACTACTCTAATATTAATAGTGAAGATTTTAGGGGATAATGTCTATAAAGGGCTTAGCATATTGCCTGACATATGATGACTGTTCATTGTTGGATTGGATACCTAGTGGGGGTCTGGAGGTCAGGCAAGAGCTGTTGGCTGGGAAGCATATAAGTGACATTTGAAGTGAAATGACATTTGAGTAAGTTGACTTGCTCACCTGGGAATCTACAGAGAGCAAAAGAAAAGAGGCCCAAGGAGGAAGGGGAACTAGCCAAGGACATTATTGCAAGAAAGAAATGAGCAGATGCAAAGCTTTAGTCATTCTGGTAGGCACCTGAAGCCAAAAGCCTGGGAAAGAGGACTCCTTTATAGATATTTGCTTCAATTGCCTTCTTTCCTTTTATTCCTGAAGAAAGAGTCCCTCTTAAAGGGTGGATCATTAGTAAGATTATGTGATGTTAATGAAGTCTTTCAGTTTCTCCATCTGTGGATTTGCATCGCACCTGTCCCTGCAGTACCTGAGTATCTTAACTGCTGTACATGTAGGGAAATATTCACGTGTTCATTATGCAAAAGAGATCTGGCAGATTTAGGTCTAGATGTGGCAGAGTAAGGAGAGCTGTGACATTGTGCGATTACCCATTCAAAACTAAAAATAAGACCTTGGAGAATACAAAGAACAGAAGAGGCTATTAAAATTGAACTTAAGGTGAACATGATGATATTCTATACTACAAGTTAAAAATTAATTTTCAATGGTGTTTCTTTAGTTTTGATATAAAAACAAATGTGATTTTTTTTCAGAAGAACTCCATTCAGTTATTGATAAGCAATAGACTAAAGGTACTTTATTTTTTGTCTTAAAAGCATGACAGTAAACAGTAACATAATTTTAGCATTTGGATCAAATTTATATTTTTTGTTATTCAGTAATTTTAGTATTGATTTAAAAGGTATTTTCAAATTGCTAGACATCCAACAAGACTGACGCCCCTGTACCTAGTATTTGAGTATATCTCTTCAACAAAATTTAGCTGAATTTTTCTCTATACTTTTAAAGATATAGCTGTTTTCCGTGTTCTATATACTATTAATGTCTCCTATGAAAAGATTAGATACTTCTTGTTAAAATTAATTGAACACTATTTATTTGGCTTTTTCTTAGAGAAAAGAGTGTTTTTTTGTATTGTGGAGCTTTGTGAATTTCATATTTTCAACTATGTCACCCTCTTAATGATACAATGAGCAATGGTATATCAAAAGTCCTCATCTAAGCAGAAACCTATGATTAGTGTTGCCCAAAGTTCCCGTTGATACAGTACTTAGTCTGTTCTAGGCTATCCTGAGCAGTTAACATAGAAACTCATTAAATCCTCACAACAAAGCAGATACCATTATTATCTGCATTTTACAGATTTGGTAACTGAGGTATATATAGTTTATAACATGCTGAAGATCTCTGTTTTAGTCAGCTGCCAAAAGATCTGAAAACAACTAGAGGAGGAAAAGTTTCTTTTGGGGCTCCCAGTTTCAGAAGTCTCAGTCCATAGATGGCCAGCTCCATTCCCCAGGGCCCAAGGAAAGGCAGAATATCATGGCAGAAGAATATGGCAGAGGATAACAGCTGGGGATATGGCTCCAGGAAGCAGAGTTAGGAAGACTTCCCTCACCACAGACAAAATAAAAATTCCAAAGGCATGCCCCCAGGGATCCACCTTCTCCAGGCACGTACCCTCCCTACCTACAGTTACCACCCAGTTAATTCCTATCAGTGGATTAATGCACTGATTAGGTTAAGGCTCTCATAACCCAATCATTTCACCTTTAAGTTTTTTTGCATTGTCTCACACATGAGCTTTTGGGAGACACCTAATAACTAAACTATAACAATCCTTCACTACTTAAGAGATGAAGGCTTAACTTGAATCCAGTCAGGCAAGTTCTAATGTCTGCTTGCTCTCCTCCTAACTATGACAGATGTTGCCTGGAGATAATCTAGCTTTATGCTCAAAGGTCACTATCGTGAACTACAAAATCCTTTGGGGACAGAGGCTGCATTCTTTTAATACATTGAAATGTTTATTAAGTAGCTTAAAAAGCACTTCCCCTTTTTGGTTCTCCTCTGCATTCTAAACATCAAGAGAATCCCCCATGATACAATACAATTCTAGAAATGTGTATTCTTTCAGAAGTTGGTTCTCAAAAATATTCTGAAGGCAAACACATTCAAATGCGAAAAACAAGAAGGTCGTAAAAATCAATGCTTACTCTGCACAAAATCAATGTTTAACATTAGAACAGTTCCAGGCCCCAGATGGGCACTAAACTAATGGAGAGATGTCCAGCAAAGCAGTAAGGTTACCACAAGTGTGAATGGATTACACTGTGACTGGTACAGGGAGAAATATTTCTAGAAATGACCTTGATGTCAACATTTCACTACTGCTACCATCACTGACATAGTTACTTTTGTCTTCTCACTTGTTGCACTTTTCATGATGTGAAAGTTATTGTATCACAGTTCAACAATCAGAGCATGAAGCTCCAAGCACCTATCTCACTATTGCCTGAATATTTCACTGGCCAACCATGGAATGAATGAGTGAGTGAATGGATGGATGCCCATGGTGGAAACCAAATGGAGAGTTGGGGTGACTCTAGTTCAAGTCTCAGCTACATCATCAATCACCCTTTCACCTTATGGAAATGACTCCCTTTCTAACTCTGAGACTCTACTTGCCATCTATGCCAACAAACATGACAATAATGCAAAGGGGAAAAAAGTAAGTGGAGAAAATGAGAAATGTTCTTGTCATCTTCAAATTAATAAAGATCTTTTTAATTAGGAAGGCACAGACTCCCTAACAATATTACTTTTTAAACTCACAGAGGCCCTCCCATCCTGTCTGAAAAACACTTTCATCACAATGAAACATGTGCTTTTCATATGCTGCATCCAACTTAGTCATCTCATTAATGAAAGCAAAATTATAGAACATTTATTTGAGTTGATTAAATTATTTCAGAATGGGGCAATTTCAAGATATGAATAACTTCCCATCTTTTATATTTCTAACTATTACATGCCTTCTTCCTTTATTCTGCCCTGAGGGTGTATAAAGGTTATAAAAATTTTAAAAGAATATATCCTAAAAAGTCTTGCATTTTAACAAGTCCTCAAGATTGAATTACCAAAAAGAGTTAGTATTGTTTAAATCATACGAATGTTATGCATCAATATTTTGTATTCTTCATTTCAGCACAGTCCTCCTAGTAGTACACTTGGCTAAAATGGGAGGAGGAAATAATATATTGTGAATCTATTCTGCAATAATTATAAAGAAAGTGAGGAGAATGTTTAAAGTAAGGGAGAGTCTCATCTTGTTTCCAAAAGAAAAATTTCCATTGACTTCTACAAAGGATATCTTCCTGAATAAATCAAATATGTTAATAACTATTTAAGAAAAGTATGAAGATCCGTTGGTGTAGCAGCTGCTGTAGGCATAATCATCTAAGTGTTATCTAAAGTATGGAAAATGTACCATGAGAGAGCATTTGAAGTGTAAAGCAGATGTAGCTTTAGATTAAATGAAATCACCAACGAGAAAGTTACTTTTTTAGTTATTCTCTTCTGACTATCTAGTTGTACTAAATCTCAAGTCTGAAAGTCTCAGTTTGGTAACATGTCTGCACCACCTTGAAAATATTTACTAGTTGTCCTATTTGCCAAACAAACCCTCTCATTCTAATTCAATGGTAGGAATCTATTCTCTAGAGAAGTAAGCTCCTCTAATGTCACGCACATTCAGATATGAAGAATAGGAAAGCCACAAAAATAGGAACTTATTCTGCCCAGAAAGAAATATTTAACATCAAATTTCCCAGTCATGGGTGACAATTAAACCAATAAAGCAAGGTTCTTCTCAGAACTTCTGACAATAGTATCTAGTCAAAATTTAATAAAATTTTTACTTCTATTTTAGTTATATTTACTGTTTCCAGTTTTGTTAAAGGATGCTATTTTTCCTTTTATGTAGCAGTACAGACTTTCCTGTTTATATTTTATAAGCCCAATTGTGCATTAATTTAAAGAAAAATAGTATATAAACAACAGTGCAGATGGCACATAGATGTGATGAAAATCCTGATAGTAGGGTATTAATAACCAAAGTTTGGGAAATAGTACTCTCTCAGGACCAAGTATATGGCGTCTCTTATAACTTTCTCCTTCCACTCCTCTTAAAAGCTGCTGATGCTCGGATACCTACGTGTACCTCCATAGCTCTCATCAGGGCCATTAGCCACAGATAATGATGGGAAAGAGAACCAGCACACTAGAATGAAGCCACAGGATTGGGAAAGTGTCAAGAGAGCAATGTTTATGTGTCATACCTTGTAGTAATTACAGGATTAAGTGAATGTTTTCCGGCCAGATCAGATGCCCTTTGACTTACATCTTCACCTGTTAAACTGTTAAAAGACATGGTAATAGGTGTCATTCTACAAGACACTGTGTATTAGCTTTCTGTGGGTCACTGGCACTTTGCTAAAGCTTGTCTCTAGTTATCTTGTTCTAACCTCTTCATGTTTAGTTTTAGTGTTGCATATGATGAGCTGTTTTCTAGCAGAGGTGAGGATGGATATTTTTGTACATTATATATACACAAATGAGCATATACATAAATATATATATAAATATATATATATACACATTTAAATTGTTTATAATATGAAGCATGGGACTCACATGAAAGAGTCTCATTTGGGGGACCCAATTTTTGTCTTAAGACAGAGTATTTTTAAAAATGTCACCTTGATTTTGAAAGCTAGGTCAGAATATCTCTTGACTTATTTCAATGTGGTCTTCTGTGAAGTGTTAACTGCCCCGGGTTTCGAATGGTACCTTCAGAGTGGCTCATTTATCAGATTCCTATTAATAGTAAGTCAGTTTCCCTGGCTGTACTGCTTACAGGTTAAATGTATCAGTATTATTAATGCCAAATATTATCCTATATCTGCATATAGAGATGATGCCTCCCTGAGAATTGCCACAATCTTTCCAGAATCATTCTGATAATAAATTTGTTGTAACTGATGAATTGACATCCAGATAGGGTAATCAAAATGACTGATCCTTCTGAGAGACTGCCAACTGTGCTTCCTATAAATGGGCCACAGTTGATTGCTTTGACCTGAAGTTAAGTGTAATAGTCCCAACTTAGATGGGTTTAGTAACTCTTCTGCTGATAAGTACACAGTCACAGCCTGGTTGTTTTATGCTTATGAGCATAATTGGGATGCCTAAAATAAGATGAAATTGCTGAAGCTTCATTTGAGGAGCGAAACCTTGGGAAAACTTATTAACTTAGCATTTCTAGTTCATGTGTGAGTATATAATGAACCTTGTTAAGAGGACAGTCTGTAAAGAGTGCTGCTGTTCTGGTTTGCCCTTTGAGCATCAGAACATGACTGCACAGAACATGCAGGACCCATCTGGCATAGCTCTCTGCTGGTAAGAAAATCCAGTAGTGTTCTGTAATTGGTATCTGATGAAGACAACAGAGAGATTAGCTGATGATGTACATCCACTTTGCTGTTGAGGTAACTCATGATAGCTTGCCTTAGTGTCCTCGGGTATGTCCATTTCCTTTTATTGAAAGACTAGTGATGTTTTTAACTCCTCTATTCAGGTCAGAGCTCTCATTTTTGTACATTTATCCAAGATCTGCTGATTACCTTTGAAAGCTTTACTTCATGTCTATGCCAATTTAGGATGATCATTTTCCTTGTAGGAAACTTTGTAAATGTCAAAAATTAAGTCTCAAGAACAGAATTAAGGATGTAAAGGTAAAATCATTTTTACTCCATTCTCCTTCCTGTACCTCATTAAAAATCACCATAAATATATGCAAAAGAGAAAGTATTAAGTATGGTACAGTTTAGTTCCAAAAGTATTCAGAGGAAAATATGATTTTTAAAAATCTTTAAAATAGTTCTATATGGCCAGATTACTGGATGGACATGAGTGAAGTGGAGACTAGAACCAAACCCAATTGTCTCATCACTTTGGGTCTTTAAATCACATGAAGAAATTTAGACATTTTTCTAAGAGTCATGGGAAGCCTTGATGGGGCTTCCAACTGGGAGTTTCTGTATTTTCTGAGAAAAAAGGGAGGTATAAGTCCCATACCTCATTCTGAGAGGAATGAGGAAATGATGTGATTATAAGTAAACAAATGCAAGATTTGGAATACAAGAAAAAAGCCTAGTGGAGAAACTTAAAAGGTATAGAACTTGGCTGTCCCTGTGGGGATGGGGAACTGCTTCATCTCTGTTATCCTTCCTGTCCTAATCCACCTACAGCTCCTGGATGGGAGCAGCAGCCCACAACTACTGACTGCCTAATGCGAGGCTCAGAAGGCCTGACCCAGAGTTTCCCATGAACAGGCAAAAGCTACTATCCAGCCCAGAACACATATTTTCCTGTCCTGTTTCCCCCACTCCTCTTTTCCTGAGAGTACTCTTAGTAAATCTTGGGCAAGCATTCCTGTAATGAGTGCCTCAGAGAACCCAGTTCAAGACAGAGGCTTCAGGGAAGTTCAGAGAGCCAAGATGAAGTTGGATACCACAAATTTATAGTGGTTAAGCTGGGCAACTATATATTTTTCTCCAGTATTAATCATTAGCTGAGGGTAGATCTGATAATCAGACCTTTATATAGATTCATAGATGAGGATTTTGCCAGCTAGGTAGAATGGAATGACTATAAGGTAAAAATATATCCATAAGAGCAGTTTAAGTGATTGGCCATGAAAGCAGAGCAGAATAGAGAAGAAAAAGCTGAGAGGATGGAACAGAAAGGTAAGAGGAAATAAAGGGACATAAGGACCAGGGTTGCTAATAAGTTTTTATTAAAAAAATATATATATATATATATATATATATATATAGTTTATAAACAAACAGACATATCTCTATACACAGTATTATATATACTATGTAGATACTAACATGCATATTTTCCCTATACTGTTGTCACTTGGTATCCAGGAACCCTTGTGGATACCAAAATATGTGGATACTAAAGTTCCTTATGTAAAATGGCATAATTTTTGCTTATAACCTATGCACATCCTCATTTTAAATCACCTGTAGATTAGGTAAAATACTTAATGCAATGTAAATAGCTATTATACTATATTTTTAGAGAATAATGACCAAAGTGTACACACTTAATACAGTTTTTTTCAGCATACTTTTGATCTGTAAGTTGAATCCAGTTATGTAGAATACATAAATACCAATGAGCAGACTATATATGTAATTTGTAGGAGAATCAGAAAAATAGAGAAAGTTCACAGTTAAAATTTCAAGATATAAACACTTCAAATAAGGTAAATTGCAACAGAATTACATTATGGAACATTTTCTTATTCCTCATATAGCCAGCATTTACTTGAAGCAGCACCTAGCTTTCTCATATAGTACTACTAATCAATATTTTGTTAAATCTAAATCCTTAGGCCAATGAAGCATTTATCCTTAATGAGATTAATAGTTAAGTAAACATTGACACATCCTCTTTTTCTGCCCAGCCAGAGCAACAGGAAAAGATTACTGGGTATGAATTTGGATTTCTTTCTCCTGTAGAACAAGGATTTTTCAAAGTTGGCTTAAAGCCCACTAATGAATTCTGAGGATCCTATTGATAGACCAAGAATAAATTTGAAATTGAAAGTCTTTTTTAACTCTTCAGAGTGGCACTCTCTACTATAAGCTTTAGTCTTCATTATGATTCAAGGCACTATAGTCAACTAAAAGTTGTTAATTATCACTAAATTTGTAAACCAACATTTGCACATTACCCCAGTTAATTGTTGATTTTAATTCAGTGTTCTGACTGCAGCTGAACCCTGAAACTCTGGAAAGTTGAATTTGAAGTGCCCCAGGCAAATAAGAGCTGGAATAAGTAGGCCATTTTTTTTTCACCCATAAAATGGCCTTACTAAAACACATTTGAGAGTCTCCACTCCACTGGAGCTCAAGTGCACACCATCTACATTCAGTGGAAGGATAAAAAACAGTCTCTGAAGAATCTCCCCCAGTTACCACTACCCCTTCTCTATGCATCACCTCCAAGGGAAAGAATGAGAGGAACTACTGTCATATTCTCCTTCTGATCAAACTTAAGGGAATGAGTCCAGCTCTGAGACTCTTGATGTCTCTGTTCCAAAATCATTTAAAGTTAACTCAAATTTTTGACTGCATAGTGTGTAGACTAGTCAAAGATACAGATGGGGAGAAAATTATTGGATGTTTTAGAATCCTGTGACATTATTGGAAAGCATGTGCTTTTCATCAAAAATGAGGACAAAGTACCAAAATGCCTTTAATAATGTCAGAATAAATCCATCAGAGCTCAGAGTCATTTGAAAATTATTTATGGAGGGCTCATATTTCAGATACATTTTTTAAAGGATGGGCTTATGGGCTACCATGAACTGAAATGATTAGGCTCTGCTCTTGTGATGCTTATAGGTGACAGCAAGGAAGATATAGCATATCTAAGCTGGAGGCAGGGTCTGGAACTTCAAACACTATTTTCCGATACTGTGCAAGGTCCAAGACAGGGCCCTTTTCTGCAAAAAGCATGTCTAACACAAAATGTTTATTCGTGTATTTCTATAGCATGCATCCTTCCAACTTCCTGAACTTCTATATTTCATTTCTTTGCACAATTTCTTGTATAGGTGGGGTTTTTATGACCACAGTATTTTCTGCTTGGTTTGGCTTGGTTTGGTTTGGTTTGGTTTAAGTGCCTGCTACTCCCCAACCCATTATTATCAAATGTCAATCAGCACTTATTATCGAATGTCAATCAGCACTACGTTCTGATCTTTAGCTGTCATAATAAGCCTACAGGGATTAAAACATTCAAAAATGTTTTTCCCAAACACATTTTAAGAGCTTAAGTAAATAACCTATATAATAAATATATTTTCATTAATATGGCTCAACTTAGGAGTTTTCAGCACCTAAATAGAAGGAGAATGTGTCATTAAGAAGGGAGATACAAAACTGCACAGTCACTGTGCATTAACTGGAAAGTGCATAAAAACCATAAATTGTTCTTCAAAGTCAAGTTAAGGGACAAGCCATATGGAATCTATTTGGCTCATCTAAAATTTACATTGAAATAAAAGAAGTGAAACAAATTATATTTCCACTAACTTAGTTTTGCCTGAAAGAGGAAACTACCCTTTCTAATCTCCTATATAGACCAGAACAAACAGGTTTGCATCAATAACTGTTGTTTGTTTAATATGTATGTTCAAAAACAGCATCAAATCAAACAGTTTTAATGTTCAATTATGTCAAATAGCCCCATTTGGATTTTTTATGAAATAAATCTAAGTAAATATTGATAAACAGCACAAAGCATATTAATAATGTGTTGTCTGAGCTTGTTATTTGGGGGATTAAAATCACAGCCAAGAGAGCAAATAAATATTACAAGTTACACTGCATCATATTTACCAAACTTCCTAAATTATTAGCAAATCCACTGGGCAAATGCAGCAGGAAAGCACAATCTGTTTTCCATGAAAATGTGAAATCCACTTATGAGGCATAACATGGTATAGATGAGATTTCAGATATATAATAACAAAAGAATTATTGATTAACCATTTTCATTTCCAAAAGGTCATCATAGTGATCACCTTGTAGGTTTACCCAAAATAAAACAAAAGAAGTGTCTATAAGTTTTGTTTTTTTTTTATTAATTCCTCCATGTGTAGAGAGGTAGAGATCAATTTAATCAATTTGTACCAAGATAATGATTGGCATAAGCCCCCTACAACCTTTCTGCAAAGAAATTCCAGTCAAATAGGTGGTATTGAAAATGCATGCACAATAACTCACAATGAAAAGTGGAGGTGCTGGTAGCGGTGTAGGAACTGTAGGGGGACAGAATGTGCATAAATGGGGAAGGGGCCTAGCGGCCTTCTTCCTTGAGCTGGATTGGGCCTTAAATTGGTTAGGAAATGAACAAGAACCAGTGGGGAAGCAGAGACTTTATGTAACTGAAGTCACAGTCACACTTACCTTCCAAGAAAGGACCCCTTTCCTCTTGCTGTTCCTCTGAACAGCTTTACTGAAGGAAATGGGACGGAGGTTTTGGACTTGCTGCTGAGAGGATGAGAGGACAGAAAGAAGAGGGAAAGGATGAAAAAGACCCGAGTCAAAACCTACAACTGAGAGGCTTTCTGCAAATAACATGAAATGTTATTTGTTTCATTTGTATAACACAAGCCCCTCGATCTACCAGACTGATGTTTAATTTCCTCCAACAAATGTCATGTGGGTGAGATGTATATGGTGATGGATGGTGTTTTGTTTTGGCTTGGTTAGATTTTTTTTTTTCCTTGAAATTAAGGAAGGAGGCTGAATTCTTTGACTGGGTTAACTAATTATAATGGAGAGACCACATTAGCCAGGAGGTGAGTAGAGCCGTAAACTAATCAGAGATGCTCCTCTAGTTGCAAACAGCTCAGGTAACCAAAATCCCTAACCGTGCATAAATCCAAAGCGATTCCACACAGGTAATTGCTGTTGCCATCTGCTAATGTCTGGCAGAGCTTTTTGTTTGTTCCTGTGGAAATTGAAAGTTTTCAATAATTGAAGTGATTCTGATCGTGTAACTCTTTTCTCTCCACTATCCCACAAATTTTGATCATAGGGAAAGGCTTAGATTCCATGTTTGGTGGTGAGGTAGTTCAGACCACTTGATCTCTATCTTCAAGCATACAAAGACAGTAACTAATATCAAGGTTATGAACATATTCCAGTTTGGTTGGCTCTGTGTTTGTTAAAGAGGTAGAGAGCTTAGAAGACAGCATGGGACCAAATTTATAGGACCTCAGATGTTCAAGTCAGGAATTAAGTTTAATTTACTCAGAAGCTCCCTGAGAAGCAAAACGGAGGGCAGGCTGAAGAGTAGGTATTGATATGTCCAAGCTAAATACCTCCCTCAGGTCCCATGTCTCTATATCTGATGTCCCACTGCAGATTTCCACTTGAATTTCTCTCAGGTACCTTCAACTTGACTATTAAGCTCATCATTTCTCTCTAAATAACATTCTCCTCCTGTGTTTCCTGTTTTGTTTGTTGGTACCATTTTCCTTGCCAAAAGCCTACAAGACAGCTGTCTCCATTTTTTCCTTACAACAGATAACCATTTAGTTACTGTGCTATATTATGATGATATCTCTTCAATTCATCTTTTCTTTACCAAACTATCATCTCTTATTTCTCATTGGTATTACTACGGTGTAATGTGGTAGTTGAAAGTTAAATCTAGTACTAGATACTAGACACATTTCAAGTGTTCAGTAGCCTCATGTGGCTGGTAGCTCCCATTATTGGGCAGATCAGCTCTAGAGATTATGACATTGAAAAATAATAAGGTCAAAATCAACAATAGAAAACCTTAAGAAGGTGTTCTGCAAGAAAAATGAGTTTATCCTTGTCATAGTGCATTTGAGAAAATACAAGCAATTTGTTGGGAAATAACAGCCAGTGGAAAGTGTAGTTTTAAAATAAGGAGAGTTGGGGATTACATTTCAGAAGAAAACAACAATCCAAAAATATGAAAATTTAGCCCTAATGTCTGCTTTAATTGTGGTTCACTTGAACAAATATTTACTGAGCTCCTAATACTTGCCTGATGTGTGGTGTACTGCAGGACCCTCCTGCTGTGTCCCTCTTAAGACAGCCTCCTTCTCTCCAAATCCTATGGTTATAGTCTCCTGTCTTACTGCTTCAATTAAAGCCTTTCCAAACATTTTGTCTCCTTGATCTCTCTCCTCATAGCTGACTACACATAAAATAGTTGCTACAGAGTTAGGCACTTTACTCCTTGTACCATCTTTATCTGTCTAGTTTGACTATAAACTTCTTGAAGACAGAGGCATTTTTGCTTCCATGGTCCTCAGAGTGGAGGAATCTGAGTTCTTGGAACGTGGTTCTTGAAAAAGTGACTGACTCAGGCCGCACTTGAGCTCCATCTCCTACCATTATCAGGTCCCATCTAGGAAATGAAAAATTCAAGACCAGTGGTGTTTTTTTTGTTTTTTTTTAAAACTCTGCGCTAATGGTCAAACTGCTTCCAGTGGCATGTAGGCGTGTGAGATGCATACTCTGAAATCCTTCTTGACATAAATCGGGTAACCAGGAATGTACAGTCTCTGCCTCCAGCTACTTTTCAGGTTCACCAGGAACAGAGCGTATTCAGAGTGGTTGCATTATGAACGTTATTATTTTTTTTTCTGTGTACTTTTCAGTTAATTTCTCTTCAAAGGAAGATGTTTTTATCACTGAGTAGTGAACAGGAAGAGCTTCATTTTAAAGACAGGCAAAATGCAAGAACCAAACAGCCTCCTAATGATGCTCTTTTCCCATTTCCTGCTCTTAGTTTATTGTATGCCCATGAATGAGGGGGCAAACTCCATCCAGGCCCCAGAAATTCATGTTGTGTGGAGGAAATCCATTTCTACGCCTTGCAAAGCAGAAGTACAGGTGCAGCAAGAGAGTAAACAGTACCAGCTGCTCCTTGGCTGTGGTTCCTTAAAGAGAAATTAAAGACCAAACCCAGGTTTGGCTAGAGTACAGAATTGCTGAAAGGACAACAGCAGATTTTTTTGTGACTTTGACCCCAATCTGGCATCTCCACCATAGAACAGCATGTCTTCACAGGAACTGTGGCATACAAAAGCTGAGTGTCAGAGTTGGTTTCTACCTATAGTCTGGTTACACTTTGGTGATAATATCCTGGCAGACATGGAGACTTAGCCAGGAAATTTATACCAGATTCACATACTAAGACTTTAGAAGCTGATTTGAGATATGATGAAGAGAACGTGTAAAACCAGAAACCAGTCACAGAAAGTGAATTCTCATTATCAGTTTTTTTTTAAGTCATATTCCCAGGAAGCCTCATAAGCTCATGATTTTGTTGTTGTTGTTTTATGTATAACATGAATCCACTTTTTGTTTGTGTGACTATTAAGCTTTTAGAAAAGGATCCCTGCGTAGTCTATCAGAACACAGATTGTATTATAGATATCACAAGAATATAGTTTCTTTTTGCTTATAATGTGAATTCACTTTTTTGTGATGCATTTATTTGTTTAGAAAACAAGCCTAGGCTCTGAGATTAAAGAAGATATTACACATCAGTCTCCAGAAGTGTTCTCTCCACTCTGACCAACTGACACCAGGCTTTGTGTCACACGTATACAGCCATCTAGGATAAAGGGGACCAAATATTATATGTGACAAAAAATAGCAACTAACAACAAAATTGTTGATTTTGATATCACTCCTGACTCACTTTTGACACTTTATTACTTCATTTGGCATTCTGAGACATTTTAGGAATCGTGGGGAAGAATTTTCATTAGACACCATCAATGATAACAGAAGCCAAAGTCACCATTTTTAAACTTGTATTTGGAAAATGTTTTTCTTCCCACATATTGAATTATAAACTTTCACAATAGCATCACCTTCATATTGAACACTATAAACCATGGTATGTCACTCGAGAACACAAGACAAATGCTAAGAAAACACTCAGTGGGCATGTCACGTCATTGTCTCCTGGAAGTCTATTATCAGTGCTCCTGGCCATTTATTGTTGTATGGTTTTCTGTGATGCAATTGGCTCCAGCGACCCTGCCCTTGTGCTGATTTTGTCTCTTCACATACCCATGATTCCCATCTGCTGTCAAGACCTAAGCGCAGAAGCTGGATGAAAAGGTGAATGAAATACCACGGCCCATTTCCTGCATGTGAGTGGAAGCAAAACTTTCTTTTCAGGCTGGGTCTTTTCAGGTAAACAGCCTTTGCCCTGCTTTGTACCATCACTTTCTGTTTAGAATCTGTTGTGCCCTGAGAGAAGAAAACATTGCAGAGTGCATGTTCCTTTTGCATGATTTCTCCCTCAAATTCCACAATGCTTTTATGGGTCAATTTGTAAGGAGTTGAAAAGGCAAGACCTTTTGTATAAAAAAAAAAGAGTGTGCTGTGCATTCAAAGGAACCTCTACTAACCTGGAATGATCTGCTTTATCTCTCACTGAGGAAGTAAAGAAGCAACTAAGAAGTTGCTGAAAGGTGGCAGTGATGGTGGAGGCTTGTTCAACACACCACGGGCATCTGAATGCTCTCACTGGTGCAAGCAATAGAATTCCTCATGCTTTAGGAGCAAGATGTGTGATTTCCATCACAATAGGGAATTCTGTGCTTTCCACGCTCCTGTTCAATATAAAACTTTTCCAAGCATTCCCATTGTATCACTCTGAGCCCTCCATACCTCTGGTGTAGACCAGCCCTAAAGAGAACTGCTGTGCACTCCAATATCATGGTTGCTCACTGAATGCCATTGCTATTCCCTCACTGTGGACCAGTCTAAATACCAGGTGCCATGCATGTCTCAAAAAAAAAAAAAAAAAAGAAAGAAAAATTGGATTGGGGCCTCAAAAGGCATCTGGTGGCTTCTGAAAATAGGTCAGCATGGAGATGTGGCTGGGAGTTAGGAGGTGTGATGTATTAGTGGGACACAGTAGGCCAAACAGAGGCAGGGGCTCAAAGAAAGGTCTCTGGGTAGAAAAGAATGACCACGCAAGTGCCCTGAGCAACCTGTGTTGCCAGATGGAACCAACCAGGAAAAATCAAATTGCTAAAGCTCATGATGAAAGCATTTAAAGTGGGACAGGCAGGAAACTTTTTTGTTTAGTTTTTTTCACTAGTTTGTTTTCGCTTTTTAACATATGTATTCTTAGCCATAGCATGACAGCTTGGTTTGGGCTCCCACATGAGGAGCTTCAGACTTTCCAGATTTCATTAAGCCTCTCAGACAGCTCACCTCCCTCCTGATGGCTCCAGGTATAATTGCAAGTTGAGGACAAAGGTCTGCTGCAAGGACTTTCTCCTCATTATGGTTTCCCCTCTGGAGGGTTCTCTGTGACTGGTTTGGCAGCCTCAGTCAGGAAGGATCCAAGTGGCTTTCACCTCATTGGTTTTCACTCCATTGCTCTTGGCTTTCTCGGGAATTGTTTAATTGGGTTACTATTGTCTGGCTGGCAGGAACCTACAAAAGGGACTCGGTTTCTAAAGCAGGGTCTTCCTCTCCAACCCTGAGTGGCCTTATTAAGCAAATGCAATCCCTTGACCAGCCTGACTCTTTGTATAAACATAAACATGATCCTGGGCCAGCTTCTTCACCTGTACCATTTTTTAAAAGAAGAAATCTCTTGGATTAAAAAGATTGGTGAGTTCACTGCAAGATCTTTTCCTGAAAAATCTCCAGAGACCTACTTATGTGAAGGACCTTGTTCAAAATGGCATTTCCCTGCTTCCCATTTCACCTTGTCCTCTTCTTTGAGAATGTGTGAAACCCTTGGGGAAAGTATGTTTATGTCTCTGCATAGGATTTACCAACTTGGATGTATTTGGGGCCAGGCAGAAGCCGAGTGCTATCTTAATAGCGGTGAGTCTCAGGAAGAAGTTTCCTTTGCAATAGAAATGTTTATTTTGCCTTTAGCAAGAAGCTGTTTGCTTTCTGTCTCCAGATTTTCTATGTGCTGATTGAGACAAATGCATCTAATGCATCTGACAATGGATGTAAGCGCTGGGTGACTTTTGGCTGAAACAGAAGCAATTCTTAGGGTTCTCTGTGACCCCAGGCACATCTTCAAAGCAGGGTAGTGGTTGCTGCATTAGTACCTGAGGACATGTGGGTTCCAGTGGCTTCTGCCTGTGGTTCTCAGCTTGTGAGACCACTTGGTGCCTGTACTTTGTTTTCTTGGCTTATAAAGTTTTAAAAGTAGCACAGAATGTACCAGGGTAGGCTCAGCTGGAGGTGATTAAAAGGAAATCTTGGGTAAACTGGCAGAGAACTGTCCACTGGTGAGATGCAGGCACAGCTAAAATTCCTGTGGTCTTCTGGAAAGGAAACCACATCTTTCAGAGGAATTAAGAAGGGGGTTAACAGCTTGAATTTCTGACCAAGTGCCTATGCCACTGATATTTCGAGGAGGGTAACTCTTCTTAAAGTGTTTCTATTAAATGAAGAACATAATAATACTAGCCGGCATTCATTGAACCTTTATTATAAGCCGGAAACTGTGCTAAGCCCTCTTAACACATTATCTCATTTTAATCCTCACAACAGTCCCTAGGTGCTAAGTGCTTTAATTGCCCCCATTTATAGATCAGGAAACCAAAGCAGAAGCACAGAAAGGTTAAATAAATTATCCAACACAACACAGGAAGCAAAGTGGCAGAGCTGGGATGAAAACCCAAAGCAGACTTCAGAATCCAAACTGCAGAACTTCGAGGTGTTCACTGACTGAGTTTAGGTCTCAAGCAGGTGCATGCTGGGGATGGGAGATGAGGGCTACTGTGGAACTGGCTGAGAGTCAGAGTAACCAGCCAGCAACTCTTGGTAGGGCACAGGCGTTTTCAGCCAGCTGTCCTTACATTTTGTGTGCCTGGTTGTTTTCTGACTTTCCTTACCTGTTTTCTTCCATCTGCAGGTGCTGATGTGTCTGTCTTCTCATGTGTTTCCCAAGTTTGTCTATGTCGCCAGGATTCTGAGTTCACTGTCTTTGTGTTCTAGGATACCCATCCATTGCCTTTCTCTGAATTACACTGTCTCCTTTCATGTAGGGAATAAGGGAATTATATAAGAGATGAAGTAAATCAAAGTCACACCTTTCATTTTTCTCTTCTCATTTATTCCCATTCCATAAGAAACTGGAAAAAAATTCTTTCCCCCATTAAAAGAAAAAAGTTAAAAGTACTTAGGCTGTTAGAATGAAATCATTAAATTAAAAAGAGGATGTAGATATACCTCAGATGTGTGATTTCTTTCCCATATTTTTATTGGTGCATTATAGTTGTATGTAATGGTGGGATTTGTTGTTACCTGCACAAAATATGACAATACAATTTTTTCACTATCATTCCCCAGTGTTTTTTAATAGCAAGAAGAAAAGGCTTGATATATGATAGCTTTGTGTAAGAAAGAAACTTTGGACTTTATAGTGCTGATTCTTATTTTGACCATGTCCAGGGTAAATGTTGGGGCCAGGGAACCATCCCCATTTCCCTGCATCTTTTAATAAAATTACCTGTCACCTCTTTCCTGAAATCTGGAAGCAGATTTTGACTTCCTGATGTCCTCAAAGGCCCCTCAGTAGCCAATAAATTTGAGTATGTGGTCCTATTTTTCATCTTTTCATTTTATTTTTCATATTCTCTTCATTATACAATTGCTATGATTGACTTTGTTAAGATAACTTTGCTAGGCTTCTGATCTCGTACTGTTTCTACGAATGCACAGAATATCTGCCTGGATACAGCCCAATTTGCTAAAGTTTCAAAGCACTAAGTCCTTAGTGCTCTGCTCTTAGCACAGACTGCTCTCTGAATGTCTGGCTGAAAAAGGGGAATATTTGAAGGCAACTAATATCTGGGAGGAATATTTTAAATCAACCCATATTTTTCTCAGGTTACATAATAATTGTCTGACTGTTATATTTGTTTCGATGAGACCCTGATGGATACAATGCTTCAGTCATTTAGTGATTAGCTAAGTGAAGTGTATTATGCTTAGCTTTGGAAAGGCCTAAAAGATGAAAACTTTTCACTTATTATAGGAATACCTGTGCACAGGATTAAAATCAACTGTACTCTGCATCTGAAACCGGTGTAAAGAGAATAAGAAGAAAACATTATTCTCAGCCTTTGAAATGTAACTCTGTGCTTTCTCACTCCTTGTCTGCTGACTCTTAGCTCAGATGCTGCTACAGTGACTGATAGAACCCATCAGTGCTAGTGCCAATGCTGTCCAGAGTATTGAGCATAAGACAGAAAACACTTCTCTGCAAAACTGTGAGATAATCTCACACAGACACTAAATGGCAGCGTGATTGGGATGTCCTTTGCTCGATTGAACATAAATGGAGAAAATTCAGGGTCAGGAGGGGAGCATTCAAAATCAACAAAGAAATAGCTAGATTGTTGAATTGAAAGATAAACCTGGAAGTTTTAAGGCTAAGAAATAAAACACAAAAAGGATATGGATATGGCGAGCAATGGCAGTACAATCACTTTCCAGGATACAATTGGGGGTCATCCTTTAATACTTGAAAGGGGCACTTTATACATGTGAGAAGTTATGCAAACACACTGCACAACAAGCCATTCCTTCAAAGGCTCTCTGATGCTAAATGTGCCAGTCGAAAGTCTTTCAGCAGTTAGGCTGAAATTGGGAAATTTAAAAAAAAAAAAAAAAAGATGTAGATATACCTCGGATGTGTGATTTTTTTTCAAATTTTTTCGTTGGTGCATTTTAGTTGTACATAATGGTAGGATGCTTTTCTTACATATTCATACATGCACACAATATGACAGTATAATTTGGTAGCTATCATTCCCCAGTGTTTTTTAATAGCAAGAGGAAAAGGCTTAATATTTCATGGCTTTGTGAGAGAGAGGAACTTTGGACCTTATAGTGGTAATTCTTATTTTGGCCATCTGTATTTGGACCTTTATGCTGTTCATAAGTAACTCCATTATAGTAAGCATGGGAATAACAAACAAATAAAACACCAACCAGATTACTTTATTATATAACTAACTAGTTATAGTTAGTAAAGTCTTAGGGGAAGAATTAAAATTTATCACTATAATGATATTTTTGACATTTTCTGATGTTAAATATTTTCACATATTGTTTATACTTTCCTCATTGCTCCACCATTAAGAATGGAGATAAGAGGCTCAGGGTGTAGCTCAGTGATAGAGTGCTTGCCTAACATGTATGAGGCACTGGATTCAATTCTCAGCACCACATATAAATAAATAAATAATAAAGATCCATCGACAACTAAAACAATATTTTAAAACAAGGAATAGAGATGATATTTTATAAATCTATGCTAAGCAAGTTTTTTATTCTTTTCATAATACAAGCTCTTTCAGTCTATTTTATCATGTAATATTTTAAACTGGGTAAATTTGGTAGACGATTTCTATTTAGGCATTGAATCTTTTTACCATTTAGGTAGTTTTACCAAAGGTGATTATTAACTCAATTAATTGGATACAAAATGCGAATTTTTTTCGGAGAATGTCAACAAAGCATAATTATCACACAAATCGCCAATAAAGAAATATGTTTCAGGAAATAGAGACTACACACAGCCTGAATTCCTGAGACCTACGATTACAACACAACCTTTTTCATCAGTTTCACTGACTAGATATGAAATGTGTTGGGAATTTCTTGACTGCATGTTTAAGCATGGTTAGAATTCTAATTTTAAGAAGGTTTTAGTTGCAAAGCCTTGCAGTTATTACAACCTAAATACCACAGGAGTTAATAACATCCATTCATTTCAAAATAATTATGCTTCTTTTTTTATAAAGCCAAGTATAAATTGTTTTTGGCAAAAGAAAAAGTTTTAGCTGACATTTTTGGCCAGGCCCAGGCTGAATTATTTTTTTCTACTAATGTACAGAATATGTAGCTAGATTCAGCCAAAGTTGCCAAGTGTCAGATAAGGAAGATATGCTATTTTAGTAAATTAATAATTTAATATCTAAGCCTAATGTTTCACATGAAATGTAAGTTACTAAATTATTAAGCCTCAATTTCATTTATACTTTCCATTAAATTAGAAGCTTCAACTCTGAAGATTTGAGATAATTCTGACTTGATTTTGTGGTTCTTGGCAATTGGCTACAACCTGTGGAAAATGTAAAAGTGCACTTCAATATGTAAATATCTTACCTACTTAAGGTCCAAACTATGTCTCTTTGATATTTCCTTATGGATTTTGGCTTTTGACTAAGTCTGTTTTTCTCTTCAGCATTATTTTTAATAGATCTTAAAAAAAGTAGTGCTAGTCTGTTTAAAAATTTAAGTCTATCCACTCCATTCATCAGATTTAACACTATGAAGATGTGCTTAAAGACATAAAATATTCTAATTAGTAAAAATGCAAGCTCTGTGGCTGTGGTGTCAGGGTCGTGGCCTCCATGTGTGCCATAGAGTCTGGGATTACCATTGCCTATGCCATTTGCATTTTTTCACCTTCCAGGATTTTGTTTTTCTTGCTTTTGACTGACCAGTCACACGGATATTTTTTGGAATAAGCTTCTGATTAAACACCTACACGTAAAACGGTTAATGTGATTTGTGAAAGCAATAAAATGCCTGATAAATATCGGAACTGCTTTCATTTAGCCTTTGAGAAGGAGCAGTCAGCTTCTATATTATAATCATACTGAATTTTTAAAGTGCATTACCAACCACTGCTTTCCTTGCTCTCTCTAATTAGCAGTTATTAGCATCTAAAGAAAGTCCAAAGAAAACAGGCAAACTGTGATCTGCCTTCAAACCTTCAGTCGGCTTTTGAAAGTCCTCCTGTCAGCAAGTGTCTCAAATAATTACCGTACCACTCACACACATCCCCTGAATGAAGTTTGCAATCATGGAGGCCGATCAAAAGTTCATTGAATCAGCAGGAAGTGTAATAAAGTAAACCAAATAGATGTTTTCTTTTGCTAAGAAGAAAAAAATAAAAACAAAAACACTGCATACCTCAGTGATTCTGTGGGGAAATTCATCTCCTGGAGAAGCTGTGAATCTGCGCACCTGACTCTGAGGTGAGCTAAGTGATCTCATATGCTCAGGCAAACCTCCACACAATTCTGAGTCAGGCACACTGAATTTTTTTTTTTTTTTTTTGGTACTGGAGATTGAACTCAGGGGCACTCAACCACTGAGCCACATCCTCAGCCCTGTTTTGTGTTTTATATAGAGACAGGGTCTCCCTGAGTTGCTTAGCGCCTCGCCGTTGCTGAGGCTGGCAACATTGAACTCGCGATTCTCAGCCTCCCTAAGTGCTGGGATTACAGGCTCGAGTCACCGCGCCCGGCTAGGCACACTGAATTTGATGGAAATTTCTCCCCGGGATTTCTGCCTTTTTTCTTTTTCTTTCTTTCTTTCTTTTTTTAAAGTATCCCCTCCTGCTATACTTGAGAGAATTTAATCAACTAGCAATCCTGGTGGGAAAGCCAACCCTTTTGAGGTGCTGACTATAAATACGTTATTTGTATCTTAACAGGGGACTCTCTGGCCTAAAACATCACCAGACCTAAAGAAATGATGGTCTACTGGGAAAGATCTCAAGAAATCAACAAATTGCTACACTTTGGGGAGCACATCCCTGTTTGCTTCCCTCTTTAGAAGTATTTCAGAAAATTGGAAAATTCCCTTTTTCTCCATTTCCAACCTTATCTGTTGAATTATCCCCATTAAGTCTTTAGAATATTCAAAGATACTGATAATTTTGTCAGAAAATAAAGAACTTCATCAGAAAAAAAATGGTTTAACTTAAAATCTAGAAAAGTAAGTAAAATCAGAAATGAAAGGGCGTTTTTCTCTATTTTGAATAAGTTTTCAGGAATACCATTTAGCATTAAAACGAGCACTGTGCTCAGATGTCTAAGATGATCTTATGAATGCATTAGGCCCATTTGATATGAAATCTGCTGTCTGCAGAAGCCTTTAGCTAAGGAGAATGTACATGCACATGCATGTTTACACGCAGGTTCTTAATTCCTGTGTATGTCTTCTCTCTCATCATTATAATATTTATTCAAAGGTGGCTTACAGACTAGAATCACCCGGGAACCTGTTAAAAATTAGTCTCAGCCCTCATCTTAGATCTGCTAAGTCAGACTCTGCATTTGCATTTTAAAAAGATTGAGGGATGTTTCTCTAAAACTTATTTTAAGAGAGTCCATGAAGCATAGTGGTTGTCACAACAGATTCTGTATCTGAAAGGCCTGATTCAACTCCCAACTCCATTGCTTACTGGTCATGTGGCCTTGGCAAGTTGCTTACCCTCTTAATGCCTCGGTTTCATTGTTTAAAAATGGAAACACCAACAGTACCTATGTCTGTGGATTCTCATAGTGATAAAATAAATGTGTACTTTATTACAAAAGTTCTGGCAGATAGTAAATGTCACTTAAAATCACTTATTAAATATGATTAGTATGTTAGAGTGAGACTTGCCCTCAGAACAGAAGCAGCTGTGGGGGTTCTCAGCCACTGGTTCTTGCAATCTCACAGGAAGGATTTCGGGCCAGTGGCACATAGTAGAAACGTAAAGTTTATTTGAGAAAGTGAGAATAAGAAAAATAAGCATACAGTGCAGGTGCTGAGTGACCTGGGCTATCTCCACAGAGAACAGCATGGCCCTTACAAAATCAGGAGTTTAAAGAGGTTTGAGTATATATGTCCTCATTATATTCTCTTGAACCCCTTAAATGGTTACTTGTCTCTTGATATAGCCTTTAACAAATTTCCTATGTGAGGGTTGTGATGACCTAGTCACAAGGAGTTGTTTTGACATGGTTTTAGTGATAAGGGAGGGTCGTGAGGACAAGATCTGGAAACCATAGTTCCCTTAAGGGGTTATAATTAACTGTGGCTGGGGGAGTTTCTGACATATCAGAATCCATTTTCCTGAAGCTTGTGTTCTTCAATAACATTCACCATGATTTTAAGTAATAATTCCTTTAAGGAGCTATAATTATCTAGGAGTTAGAAAAGGTTCCATTTGGTTCCCATCTTCTAGATGCTTGCCTGCCCAGTAAGATTCTTTGTGGTCTTGACAGGGGTCAGACAGATGCAAGTGATGGGAACATGAGGTTAAGGGAATAATTCTATAAAATGGGCCCACTGTGTTATCCCCACCTGCTTTTCTTTTCTGAGAAGGAATTTACCTATAGCTCTGCCTGGCTTAAGTGGACAGGATACGTCACATTCCTCAGCAAACTACCTGATATCTGCAGGAGAAATGCAGGCCTGAAATAATGTCCATAGAAGAACCCAAATTACCCTGAAGAGGGAAACTTTTGTGACCCTTTACATTGACCAGATCCTGGAACTCAGGGAGATAAGGATTAATTCCTCCTAACCATAAAATCTATAAGAATTTATGGTTAAATCCAATTAGAACTGGTCAGCACGGGCCAGAGTGACCCAGAGTTGTCATGGCAGTAGGGACTTAAAAGTCTGATGTCATCCTGCTGTAAGTCAAAAGTCAAGAGGTGGATCTGGGTGGGACTTTGGAAATTTCTGGGATCTCCAAAGAAGCCAGAGTGCAGGAGAGACATGTTGTCCCTTTGATACCTGTCTTGGAGATCAGGAACAGGTCCTTATTCCCTGGTATTGAAGATTAAACATCCAAGAAACATGGAGGCAAGTGTAGAACCCAAGTTTTATTTAAGAAAAGGGACAGCGACAGACTTCTCGGAAGAGAAGGGGGCCCAGAGATGGTGTTTGCAGGAGTGGGTGTGTCTTGCTCTTTTATTGACACCAGAACCCACCTTTTAATCATTGCCTTCTCTTTCTTCTCTATGTACTTGCCTAAAGGCAGGAAGGAGCAAGAGCACAGGGGTTAGTCCTTGGCAACCCATTCTGCTGGGAAGTGTAATCCAGGAAGTTAGCAGTAGCAACCCATTGTCTTTTCTCTGATGACCAGCCCTCATCCCCTTGATCCCCATCATTTGTTACCTACACTCACTACCTGACCTTCGCTCACTGCCTCAATTTGCTGAGGAGTATGACATATTCTGTCCACTCGGGCCAGATAGGACTGCAGGCAGATTGCTTTTTGGCAAAGAAAGCATGTGGGAGGTCAGCACAGTGGGCTTATTTTATGGAATTGTTCTCTTAACCTCCTGTTCCCACCATTCTCATCTATCTGTCCCCTTACACCTCTCCTCTCTGAGGTGACCCATTCTCTCCCTTGAGAGTGTGCCTTTTCCTTTTTCCTATCCCTTCCAATAAAATTACACCTGTTACTCTGAGCAACATGTCTGAAATCTGACTAGTTTGCAAGAATTGCAGTTTAAAGGGTGGTCTCCATGCTATCTCAGTTTCCTGAAAGGACCCAGCCCTGAAAGTCTCAGTTTTCTGATTCATGAATTTTCTTAATGCATATGTTTTATGTCTGCCCTTCATTGTCCTTTCTCCTGCCCACTTGTTCATGACTGCCTAAACACATAACAATTATTCATATATATGCATATATTATATTCCCCCCCCACCATCCTGGTGATTAAACCCAGGGCCTTGAGCATTCATTGAAAGTGTTCTTCCACTTAGTCACACCTCCAGCACCCTTATATTATCATTATTAAATATCATTATTATTAGCTATAGAGAAAGACTCTGTGCCTTTTGAAAAATATCTTGAATAAATGACATCTAAATTACTAAGAAAATAGCATTAGTTTGAGAACATAAGGTACAAATGTATTTTTTTTAATTATATGGTTCAAATGAGGCTAAGACCATGAGTTTAATCCCCATGTTTATCCATTAGCCCCTCATGGGGAGAAAAACAATAATATAAGAAGCAAAAATTTTTATTCCACTAGAATTTCCAGTAAAGAAACTCTTCCTCTCTCTAGCCCCTGCTAAAACCCCAGCCTCTAAACCCTCCTAGCCTACCTCTAGCCCCAGGAAGCTCTCTCACAAATGCTTGCATTGCCTAGAAAGAATAGAAGAGGAGAGGAGAAGAGAGGAGAGGAAAGGGGAGAGGAGGGGAGGGGTGGGGAGGGGAGATAAGAGGGGAAATAGGAGGGGAGGAGAAGGGAAAGATCTCAGGCACAGCACCAAATAAGGGCATGAAAAAACATTGAAGAGGAATGGGAATGGAAGAAAAAAGTTGGTGATATATGGGTCAGTTATAAAAGACATATTATGGCCATTTATAAATGGTTTTTTATATTTTTATATAATTTTGTATATATTTTGTATATTTTACGTTTTAGAACAAAATGACTTCCTACTTCTATACTTATTATAGAAACCAATTATAAATCAGACTTGAGTATAAGTTTAAAATCTTATTAAGTTGTATATGGAACACATTCTCTAAATATTTATTTATAATTTTGCTTTTAAATGTTTTCTTAATACTTCTATATTTTATCTATTTTTTCTAAGGTATAACTTTTCTCTGTTTAATTGAAATGAGATACTTTGTATTGATTTGTCTTCAAGTATTTTGGTGTTTTAACCAAATATTTTTGATCTCTTGTTGACCTCATTTTAGTAAATTTTTCATTTCAGATAATTATAATTTTTAGTTAGAAAATTACATTTGCTCCTTTTATAATTTCGATAGTTCTGCTGATCTTTCTCATCTGTTTATTCATTGTTACCATACTTCCCTTATGTAGTTTAGCTTCTCTATAAAGTGCTTGTCTTCTAATTCTAACATATGATCATCTGAATCAATTTCCATTGACTAATGGGTCACATATCTGTGTTTTATTTTTTCCATATATAATGTTGAATTACATTTTTGTGGTTGTGTTGTTTTCCTTTGAAGGGTGCTGAGTTTTGTTCTAGCTGATCACTGACCCTTAAAATTTGGTATTATTTACTTGCTAGGGATGTCTTTTTTTGTATTTGAATGTAATCCAAGGATGTGCCTTTTACCTTAAGGCATTTTTCTCATTTCTAAACTGTGGCCTTTCCAAGATCACAAATACTTTGAATGTCCAAAGTACTCTGTGAGACCTCTCTATCTGACTGAGGTGAAACTGCAGAGCATTCCAACACTGTACCAACTTTGGTATTACCACTCAGCTGTTTTTCTCTATAGCAGGTGATCTCTGCTAGGCTTTCCAGTGCTTCACCCTACATTTGAGATCAATCTGCAAAAAAAGGACCTTCAGTGAGTGCATGCACAGATTTCCACCTCCTTTCACCACTAAAGCTTCCACATGAGTAAACTCGTGTTACCTCAAGCAATGCATTTTCTTTAAGCATCCATTATACATCTTTCAATTTAGACTGCGGTTTTTTTGAAAAAAAATCACATCCTCATTTACAACAGTATATACTTCTAATTTCCTTTAATAAATAATAGCAGTAAGTGAAAAATGCATCATTTACATCTTTCTCAAATCTATGTACATTTTCAGCTCTTAGAATAGACATAAAGCATGCCTAACAGTCTAACTGGAATGGCTAATGACTCTTTGGGAGAAAAAGAAGTAGGAAGCTCAGATGATTAGAGGTGACAGCTAAAACCGTACTCTTAGAAGCAAGATTGCTGTTGTGTTAGACTTTTTAAAATTATTTTTATGAGAATAAATTACATCAAGTAATTAGGTATTAATAATCACATTTCAAGAACACAGAACTTAGTGTATAACTCTCATCGGTTTTCTTTTCAGTGCAACCCCTCAAAAGTATATGACTTTGTGAAAATTTATTTCTCTTCACTTTTATTTTCTTGAGTAACTGAAGAAAATGCATGTGAGCATGCCTAAAATCCCAGTGGCTTGAGAGGCTGAGACAGGAGGATTGGGAATTCAAAGCCAGCCTTAGCAACAGTGAGGTGCTAAACAACTCAGTGAAACCTTGTCTCTAAATAAAATACAAAAATAGGGCTGGGGATATGGCTCAGTGCTTGAGTACCCCTGAGTTCAATCCCCGGTACCAAAAAAAGGAAAGAAAAAGAAAATGCATATAAGTCACACAAGTGGATTTTTGTTACATTTACCTTCCAGAAATAAGAAATAGATTATCTTGAACAGAGAGAAAATAATGAAATGAGTTGGTAAGTGTAAAAGTAAACCAAAATTTATGCTGTCAGAAAAAATTTCACACATAGCAAGATTAGTATTATACTTTGCATGTTTGAGTAGAAATACATTTATTTTCTAAAACTATCATGCACATTGCTAGAGTTTTTTTTTTTCTTTTTAGTGTGGTAAGAATATTTAATATAAGATCTACCCTCTTAATTTTTAAGTCTATAGTACAGTACTATTAACTATGGGCTCATAAGTTTTAAATCATCCACTTTCCTGTGCCCCTGTGACAAGTAGGAATATACACATCATGCACCTGGCACATGTGCCAGTTATGTATGCCTTGACCCCTCTTCCACGCTGTGTGCAAAGCCCTGTGCTCACAGCAGATGCTCCAGATGTGCTTGAGACATGGTCCCTGATGATGTCCTCTTACCTGTTAGGATTTTAAACTATAGTAACTTATAACTCAAGAGTCAAATTATGAGCACTCATTTGAAGTACACATTGGAATTGCTCCAATTTACTTCTTCCTACTTAGATATCCTTTCGAACTTTCACACTTTAGGCATCTTGGCTTGACATTTTCCCACTGCCCAGAACTTAGGAGAATATATAAATTGAAGTATTCTACTCTAAATTTTCATACAAATCCATTTATGAAAATAATGTTTCTTACCACTCTTATAAGATATACAGAGGAAAATGTTCTTATGAGCACTGTCAATGTTTTCTATCACTTGTGTTCTAAGAGAGAAAGACTTCCCCAACCCTGTGCTAATACAGATATATTTTGTAAAAAAAAAACACTCTTGCAAGTAATCAATTCAAAGTCCTGTAAGAAGAAAAGTAAATTATGTCTACAGTCGACCATACAATGATTGTTTAATGCCTCAAAGAATCCAAGGAGGCCATTGTGGTAGGGTTGCCCCTTACCAGAACTGTGCAGCTTTTATATTAGTGAACTGGTTGGGAAGTGTTAACCTCATCTCTTTATTTTCTCCTTTGTACTAGAAGCCAGTCTCATTGATGGGTCCCTTGTTTTTAGGGTTTCTCAAGAGTCTTCCTTACAGCTGGGCCTCACATCAGCAGTCTCCCAGTACTCTGACAAGGTGACTGTTGACAACATCAGTTTGCACATTTGGCCAACAGTTCCACAATTTCATCCTCGAGTTCCTTCAAAACTCTTGGGTGAATGCCATCTGGTTCCATTGATTTATTTAGATCCAATTTGTCCACTATACTTGGAACACCTTATGTACTCCTTGCCACATGATCTATTACTCTGACCTGTATAGTCTCAACTTCCCTCCTTTCTTTCTCTTTTATCTGATCTTTTTTATTGCTCAAAGTCATCACACTAAACCAGGTTTCCCCATCTCATAAACTTAATTTAATCATATTTTCTTTTCATTACTCAAATTACATGGCCAGATTTAGTATTTCATTTTTGTTACACAGATTAAATGGCCAGAGTATAAATAGCACTTCTAGGTAAAGTTTTGGAATAGGTGATAGTTGGAAGTGAGTCATGAGGTTGATGGAAATACAGGAAAAAAAAATACAGGAAGGAAATACAGGTCCCTAGTCTATTCTTACATTATGATAACTAACCTTTCCCAGAGACAATGAAATAGGACTCCGACCAATTTGACCTTCATCAGAAAGGATAAAAAAAATCTCATTTCCAACTTTGGCAATTGAGTCACAGGATACAAAGAAGGAGGCAGTTTGTTATCTCCCACTGTGGTTTACGGTTTCATTTTGAATAGTCTTCCTGAAAGATTCTGGGTGTATTCTTAAACTTTATTTGCTTTTTATTTCTCAAGAGAACAGTTGTTTGTTCTGAGGATCCTCCCATTTTGTGAATTTACATATTTTCTATTTGAAGCACTCCCCAAATTTTTCACTTCGTGGAGTAATTCTTTACTTCTTGTTCCTCACTTCCTGCCAAGAACCATTGGTGTGTACTGTTTGGTAATTGCCACTGTTAAGCCCTCTGAAGGGCCTTTATTCAAGTGTTAGATTTAGTGATTCTAGTTACTGTTGTTCTGGTAGCAATAAAAAGGCAAATGATGAGCCGGCTTTCAACAAACAGTCCTTTATTGGTGCCAGCACTACCCTGGACTAACTCCACCCTAAATCGTTGTGGCATGCAACTATAGAAACTCAAAAAGGTTTGAATAATAGCAGGAACTCCAAAGTAACAAAACAGCTAGTGTACCCCAGTGTCCTCTGGCATCACCCTCCTGTCAAGACAAACTGGGTCACTTAAATGCCTGCTTATACTAGACTCCCTCTGATCGGCCAGACCTCAGCCCCCTTTCTGAGGACTCCCACAAGGCTTCTGGGATGCTGTCCGCAGTGTGGCTGTCTCACTGATCCTTGTGCAAGCCTAGCCCAGCTCTTCCTGTGCTCTGTTGTCCTTGTCCTTGCTTCCCCAGGTTGTGTAGGGCAGCCTCACCCAAACTTTTCCTAATAAGGGACCTCAAACTGCTAATATATGAGCCTCAGGTGCTGTGCCTTACTGTTCCCAAAGCTGCTAGTCTTTCCAGATGTTAAAATGGCCTTGGATTCTCTGCAAAATTTGAAAAAATGGTTAGCTGTCCTGGACCTTTTCCCTTAAAAAAGGAGCATGGCTCAGTCCAGGCTCCATCTCAGAGAATTACATCTTTTCTACAACCAGCCATTTCAGCTTGTCTTCTTAACCTTTATCCCTACCTTTCTTTCAACTAGATCAAATTGTGTGGGTACAGATGCCAAGATTTGCCCCATCCCAATTGTCACTGTCCTTGTTAGTCCTATTATCCCTTACACACACATACATGCACATGTTCTCACTCCTGTCTACGTGCATATTAACTAACAAACATAGACCAATAGATTCCCGGAAGGGATATCCATCAGTTATAAAAACAGTCTTGCCCTTACAGGCTCTGCAAGGACATGCTTCATTATTAGTGTCTATCCAGGGTTCCCCTTGGCAAACAAAATATGCTTCTACGTAGATAATAAAAACGAATCTCTTCTTGTTAGAACTCTCACAAATGCTGGGACTAATCTGGCATCACTTTCATAATTAGAGGATGAGGCCAAGACACAAGAAGTCAGATTTACTAAATGCAGATCTGTATCTGGAAGTATTGTGTGTGTGCTAACTCACCTGGAAATTTCAGGCTGATCCTTGCTTAGGGTGATCATGCATAGCCTAATAATGATCTAATAGCGTCTCCTTATGCAACCCCACATTTTGAAACAGATTATATCTGAACTTTTCAGATGAAAATACCAAAATTCATTCTGCCATCATCACTCACTCCCCTAAAGAAGCAGTGGTTTGTACAGTACCATCTAGTTCTACATTGTCCACTAGGATAGCTATGGGGCACATATGGCTATTTATACTTAAGTTAATTAAAGTGAGATTAAAATTAATTTTTGAAATTGCACTGTCCATATTTCACTTGCATAATGGTCATATATGCTAGCTGCTACTGTATTAGTACAGATTGTAGAACTTTTCTATCATGATACAAAACTCCATTGAATGGTTCTAACAGGTGTCCCCATCCTTGCATGGTTGTTCTCTTTTCAACTGAACCACTTGTGCCCTGAGTTTTCTTACTACATTTATCTTTCCTGCCTTTTAGTGCCCTTCCACTCTGCTGATCCCACTAAGTGTTAACACAGTTTTATCTATTTGTTGGTATATGTTCCTTTGAAAGTTTTCATAATGCACTTGGTTATTGCTTAGCAAGAAAATACAGAATGCCTGCCGTTCTTCCAATTATGAATATCTGCTTTACTAGTATCCAATTATGCTGTGCTCTTCTATTGCCATTTCTTTATGCATTTGCAATAACTTTTGTTTCTGAGTGAATCATAGTGTAATCTTTTGGAAGTCATTTTAAACAGCAGTTAAGCTCATCATGTATAGTACCAACCATGCCCTTAACTCAGCTGTAGAGAGAACAATCTGGAAAGCCCTGACAGGTCCTCAGATGCACAAAATAAGAACCACATTGCAACAGCTGCACGAGTGACAGTGACTAACACTTGTCACCAATGGTGAAACACAGCCCAATTTCAGAGTTTTTTCAGTGTAAAAAGAAAAATTAATCTCAGAATGGATAAAAAGTAAAAGCTTTGGATCTAAACTCTACATCTCAAGTCTGTGGCAACTAGAGACAATTTATTCAACACCTTCAAGCCTGTTTCTTTTTCTTTTTTTTTTTTTTTTTGGTGATGTTAAGGATTGAACCCAGGGCCTTGTGCACGTGAGGCACTCTACCAACTGAGCTATATTCCCAGTCCCCAGATCTGTTTCTTAATCAGTAAAATAAGCACAGTAGTGTCCCCTCTACCAGGATGATTGTTTTGACAACTAAAAACACATATAAATGACTCAGCACTCATTAAGCACCTTTTATATATTTGGTATTGAGCAGTAGATTGGATTGGCTCCTATTCTCAAATAACTCATAGTCTAGTATTTTAAAAAAAGCATGAAAATAAATAACACATTGTGGATTATCAAGACTTACAGTGACTAACTAAAAAGCTGGAGGTAGAAAAGTAAAGGAGTGCCTGATGAACTTTTGAAGATGGGGATAAAGACAGATCAGGGAAGGTTATCAGGAAGATCTACACATGTAAATCCCCCCACCCACACGCACACCCCTTTCAATCGCAAGTGAGTCTCAGAGTACAGGCAATGAATGATTTTATTAGGATTTTTTTTTGAATTGTCAGGAGCATGAAAGGTTATATTTATTTAGTTTGCTTCAAAATAAAATAACAGTCTTTTAGTAAATGTGTCTCAGAAAATAGACTATAGCAAAATCTTCATTCTGGCCCTCCTCTAAAACAATTCTGTTTAGTTACTTACCAGAAATAGTAGAGAATGGATTTATGTTTCCTGATCTTACCCTGTCTTCTGTATTA
Source organism: Xerus rutilus (assembly GCA_028644305.1). Classification (NCBI taxonomy): domain Eukaryota; kingdom Metazoa; phylum Chordata; class Mammalia; order Rodentia; family Sciuridae; genus Xerus; species Xerus rutilus. Next base: position 55,228,937 of record CM053407.1, read on the forward strand.
GGATTTGTATCTTTTTTGCAAGAAAAAATTGGTAAATTTTCAGTGGCCTACTGTCTTAGAACGTTTGTGCTGCCATAACAAAATACCTTAGACTAGGTAATTGACAAACAACAGAAATTTATTTCTCCTAGAGATTGGGAAGTCTAAGATCAGGTGTTGACAGTCAATGCTGATGAAGCCCTGTTCTTCACGGACGGTACCTTCTGTGTCTTCACATGGCAGAAAAAGGAAAAAAGGACACAGTGTCCTGACATAACAGAAAAGATGAAAAGGCCAGGCAGCTTTCTGAAGCCTCTTTTATAAAGACATTAATTGCATTCACGAAGATGGAATTCTCATGGCTTAATCACATCCTAAAAGGCCATGTTTCTTAATACTAACATAAGGATTAAGTTCCAACGTGGATTTTGAGGGACACAAACATTCAAACCACAGTAGCACCATTCCGTGCTTTTTAACTATTACCTCATTTAATTCTCACACATTTCAAATTATTTTTGGAGACAAAAATTTTTTTAGGGCACACCATTCCAAACCCATGCCTAAAATAACCCAAGAAACCTACAGAGAATAAAACACTCCATAATAAACCCTGGAATTTAAAAAAAACCTGTTACAATAATTTGTATAATGTTAAAGTAATTTTTAAAGCATCAATATTTTCTAGTGTATATGTAACATAAATGGTGCATATTTAATATGTAATTCTAAACCAAGTGTTTTCTTTCATAACAGATAACCTCTGCACTTGGGGGCTCCGTCCTGACGGGCCATATCACTGCCTCATTCATCTGCCTGTGGCACCTCCATATTGTGCCATTGTCTGTGGGAATCTTTTGCTTTAGATTTCCTCCTTTAGATTTCCACTGCTGCTCTTTATCATTCCACATATTCACTTCACTCTGGATCATGTTAGACCTTGTCAACAATTCCTTTGACATTGCATCAGACATTTGCTCTCTTACACATTGGCCAGTTCATGCCTCCAGCAGCCAAAATCCATACTCTAAATTCATGCTCAAGATGTAGATTTCTGTTCCCCAGAATTTTGAGTTACCCCCACCCACTTCCACCAATAGATATGCCTCCCTGAAATCCTATCCACCAGGGAAACTTGAGGCCCTATCATCATGCAAAGAATTGAACTACATCCCTGACCCAGTGATGAAACATTGAAATATTAAAGCTAACAACTTTTAATATTCTCTTTATTATTGTAAAAGTATGGGTTAGGTGTAGGTCTTACAGAACATGTTAAATGCTTACAGACCTTTAAAAGATGGAATTTCTGTAGAGGCTCAATATACTGATCATTCTCACCTTAAAGTTCCCTCCTCAGCACCCAACTCCTTACCATCATCTCTGCTGCATCTACTTGCTTCTCTTTGCAGGGCTGAGGATGTGTTCTACGAGTGCATGGTACTGATTGGGACTGTCTGAGCCTCTGCCAGAGATGCTTATTTCCATTTTATACTTTAGAATCAAAAATGGGAACAAAGAAAATATATTTCATACTGAACATAATAGTTCCCTTTTATAGAGTCAGCCTGGTTATTTTGACCCTGGGATATTAAGTTATAGCATCTATTACATATACACAGACAGAGGGCAGAATCATTCTTAAAATCTCTCTACGTAATGTATTCTGTAACCAGAGCTAGCATAATTCTGTCTTTATTTCATTATCAAATATTTTACAAACCTCTTGAAATACAAACTATTTTTTAAAATTGTGCCCTATTGCAATACCTTCTCTCCCACCTCAGTGCTCTACCCAGCAGTGCAGTTTAGCACATTTGGATGAAATTAAGGTCAATTAGAATTTATGCCGTTCTATAGGTTTCAACATTCCCTACTTGGTACATAATAAATGTATTGTAAAGGTATAATTTAATCTTGTTCATGTTTTATCATTAGCTGAAAATAAAAAAAAAGATGAGGCACAGGGCTTTCCATGAAGCCTTAAAATAATTCTCAGATATATGTAAATAAAGGCATTAAGCAATTTTTAAAAGACTAGTATATAATTTCATGATTTGTTAAGTTAGACATTTTTATGAAATCTATTGTCATATAGGTCTGTCCCTGTCTCACTTAGGTTAAATCAGGGCATGTATTTTTCACATAATAGAATCAGTGAAACCTCATTATTTAAATGTCTAAAATAATTATCAGTTTGAATTCTAAAGAGCTATCTCACCAACTCTTAGTATTTACCTATTTCATGTATTTTAGATTCAAGTACTATTAAAAGCATACTTAAACAACATTAGTTTTAAACAATCGCCAAACCTTTTTAACCTTTTGTTCTAAAGCCTAGTGTAGGTAGGTCAGTTACTCACCAAACCAAGAGGGTACAGGGCTAGATCTGCCCAATATCTATAAAGAGCAAGTAGAATTCTGTGTAATTCTACCTCTTCTAAACCAAAGTAAGGGATATAAGCTATGAGGGTGGTACGTATATGTAAATGCATATGTGTTTGCTTTCAGAATAGAACAATTTATATTTCATTTATATTGTCCCTCTTTCCTTTGGTCTTTTAAAGTTAGGACTTATTGGATTCTGTCCTATTAATAAAAGTAATACAGAGCCAGGTGCAGTGGCTCACGCCTGTAATCCCAGCAGTTTGGGAGCCTAAGGCAGGAGAATTGCAAGTTCAAAGCCAGCCTCAGCAACAGCAAGGCGCTCAGCAACTCAGTGAGACTCTGTCTCTAAATAAAACACAAGCTAGGGCTGGGAATGTTGTTCAGTGGTTGAGTGCCCCTGAGTTCAATCCTCGGTACCCCTCTCCCAAAAAAAGTAATGCATATATTACATAAAATTTAGAAAATATAGTACAAACAATAAAATTAATACCAACCACAATATTACCATTCAGAGCAAATCACCTTTATCTTTTAGTAGGTTTTCTTCCAGTCTCTTCTCAATGTGTATAATTTTGGGTGTTTTTGTTAAACAAAATTAAATTATTACTCTGGATATACCATTTCATATTTTTTTCATAATGAATATTAACACATATATGTATATAATACTAATTTTTTTCCTAGTTCCACTCAGTATTTTATATAATATCAATCATACTTTATCATATTAAATTCAACCATTCCCTTATTTAGGGGTTTATAAATGGTTTCCAACTTCCTAAAATAATGCTTCGGTGACTAATCTAGGACATAAGTCTTTCCATATATATCATTTGACTTCTAGCACTAGAATATTGAGGGAAAAGATGCTCAAAATTTGCACCACCAAGAAATATTTCATTATTTATCTAGCTTCTTACTAAAAATTTGTGATGGCCAGAATATGTTTCTATTGTCTTTTGAAACGTGCTACATAAATTCACTACTTAGGGTGGTCAGACAATCCTTGGTTACATCTAAGCACATATACAGATTCTGAGTAAAAGTTCTTGATTTTCCACATTCCACTGAAATGTTTATACAAAGATATCTATGGGTTTCTGGAATTTCACCATGCTTGCCCTGTGCGTAGCATGTAGCAATGCTGATCCTGTGACTGACACCCACTAACCAAGAGCACCCACACACATTCTCTCTGGTTTTCCTCCTCCTCCTGAGTTGTCTTACCTTCTGTTGACCATTCAGTCTCCCTTGCTCTCTCTTTCAGGCTATTCATTTTTCCCACATTTGCCCAACTAGCCCCATTGCAACCCTTTCTACAATGACCCTCACATTTATATTTCCAGAGAACAATTATTTTGAGATTCAGAATCACACCCCCAGCTCCTTGTTAGGCATTCACATCATAGCACTTGGATGTCAATATATGCAGAGCCACACTTGTCCTCTTCTCCCACTCTACTTCCCTCAAACCTCCATTGTTTCTCTAAGGTAATGACTGCATAACAATTTCTCATGATGGTTTAAATGCAAATCAGCATATTTGTGATATATAAATGAACATAGGTAATTTCATACACCATTTTTTTTCTACTAATGGATTGAATCTTTTGTCAGATTTAGTTGACCTGAATTATATATCAGGCTAATGTCATTTGTTTGGATATATACATTGGCCTTTGTAAAGATCAGAGGCTTAAAATGTTTAAGCACTAAACCTAGAAAGAAAGGAAGCTTAAAAAATTACATAAGCTTTCTTCAATTCATGGTTACGCACTGAGGCAATGGAGGCCCAAAGAGGAAAACCGATTTTGTCCAAGTCAGATTGGTGGCAGTCTAGGACTAGAAGAAGCGTTCCCAGATTCAGATAACTGCTTTTTTCTTCAAACCCTGCCTCACTCTGTGTGCAGGATAAAATTGATGAAATGTTAAAGCATTCTCATTAGTTAAAAAGGTTTTCAATCTCTAAAGAAGAGGAAGTGGTCAGCAATCTTTTGGAAGCATTTGATGTTTTATGTTTTTGTAATCAAAGAAATATTGGACTGAAGTTTATATTTGTGATATTTCTGAAAAAAGGAAGTCATAAAATAATTTGGGTTTAATGTAATGATAGCAATGTTATTCTCCTTTGGAAAACTGGATATTTTGGAAGTGCTTTTTTGTACATTTGCCTATAAAATAATGTCTAACCTCTTAATGACATAGAAAATATCTCACAATCTAACACTAGTCTAATATTGTGGTTTCATTGTTCGTTACTGCTTGCTTCCTTCATTCCAGAAACCTGCACTAGTACTTTAAACTCATCAACTTTCCCTCGAATAACATTATGTTTCTTTTATTATACATTTTCTTCCTTCTTCCCGTTTTTGTCTCTCTTCCCTGACATCCTATCTCCAGCTCATTCTGTAAAGCCTAGCTCAAAAGTAAACCATTACCTCCTCTGTGCAGGCACTGGAGCACCCAGAAAAAATAATCCATCTTGTGTCGGTCCCCAGGCCACAGACCATTCCAGCCAGCTATACTAGAGAGGGTGTCCCCTGCCTGTCCACTGCCTCCGTGACTGAGGCTGTGAAGCTGCTCAGGGAGGAGTTGCTGGGCCTTGTCTGCCCTTACAACTCCAGAACCCACTGCCAATGCTAACTCATGACCCATTTTTAAAGGATTGGTTATTCAAGCAATGCCAAAATAGCTCTCATCATTAATTAATTAAACAGTTTGTCTTATCACTGCAACAAAAGAAGAACTGCCTTTGGTACCACTTTATTAGTTTAGTTCCTATATTATTATCTTACAATGTCAAGTCATACTTGGACAATGACCTACCTTCACTTAATTTAATATTTTATTTCATTAAAAAATCTTAAATTCTCAAAGCCTAAGACCAAGATTTATATTATTACTTTAAAACTATAATATCATGAAGGGCTGGGGGAATAGCTCACTAATGGAGCACATGCTGAGCATATGTGAGGCCCTGAGTTCAATCCCCAAAACCAAAATAATAATAATGATAATTATCATTGTTATTTTTATATAAGATACAATATATATACATATATATTATAACTTGCAGCCCAGTTTAATTGTTACAGTGTCCAACATGAGCATGCCTGGCCTAATCTGGGATACTTTTCTCCTTACTAATTTAAATAGAACTAAGACTCAGATTCTATGTGTATAAGTATATTAAAAAGCTTTATACATAGTGGTTTAAGAACTATTGGTAGTTTAGGGCTATCAAATGGCCAAAATGCATTTAAATTTATCTATGTTCCAGTTACTATTTCACCTAAAGCTCCAGGACAAAATATAAATTAAGACTGAACTATTTATTATTCCATGCAAATCTAACAAGAAACCACCATCCCAAGTAATAAATTGACACTTAGTCAGAAAATGTATACTTACAAAAATGCTTGCATTTTAATTGGTTTTTTTTCTTAAGCCTATAATTTACAGTGAATACTCATTGGTCTATCAACCATGATTAGTTATTAACCTGCTGTCAACATTAGTTGTAATATGAGTATTATTCTATTATTGACATATAAATACTATTCTAAGTATCAAGATAAAGTTGATTCTTCCATTTTTTGATGCTATGCTTTTTAGCACCAGAAAATTCAAGGGATTTTCAACACTAGAAATTTCTTAGCTCAGTGGTCCAGGTTTATGGGGCGATGTTTTCTGAAAAATACTTCAACAATTAGACAAGATAGTATGCTTTTTAATGCATAATATACATAAAATTAAATACTGTGTAGTCAAGTTGTGTTATGCCAGTCAAGTTCTGGATAACATCATTCAATATTCCTTTGATTGGCATTGAAAAGGGACTGTTGCATAGTGTTTGTACTAGTTTTCTAATGCTTTAACAAAATGCCTAAAGACAGATGCCTTATAGAGAAAGGAGGTTTAAGAGCATGTCATCAGCTTCTACTCAGCTCTGGTATGGTCTGATGGCAAATGGTATCAAAATGTCCAGAGAATATGCAAGAGTGATCACATGGCAAGACAGGAAGCCAGACAGAGATTCAAGGGTCAGACTTTCTCTTTTATAACAATTACTCTTGCAAGAAAATTTTAACTCTGTGAGACCAGCATTAATGTCTTTCAAGGGCCATACCCCCAATGGCCAAATTTCTTGCAATTAGCTCCACCAGTTAAAAGCTCCACCATCTCTTAATTCTGCTACATTGTGACCAAACTTCCAATATATTAACCGTTGGGGGGCACACTGAAATCATATCCAAACTGCAGCAGAGCTCCTTTATTGAATTCCTAAACAACTATAGCCATTCTCTTATTGAGTAAATGGCCAAAATTTCTTTGCTGAAATGCTTTTGACTATACTATTTTATAACAAATTGTATATTTCTCTTACGTTGATTTTTTCTGGACTGTGTGTATTTGTCCAATGTTAAACATCTGTCTAAGGCTCATTCCTGAACATCAACATGGTAAATTACTCTAATATGCTAATGAAAAGATTTATGCTTACATCTATAATTTCCCTCCCCAGCAATTATTAAAGTTCAAATATATTATATTCCTCTACTTACTAAGTTTTGTTATCTTTCATCTTTTGACCAGATGCATCTAGTCATTATCCTACATGGACTTCTTTCACACAGAATCTGCCATAGCTCTTTGTTTGCTTTTATTTTCCTTACACAGAGATTTCCTTCCCATCTTCCTCTAATCCCTGAGCTGTGCATCCTATTTCCTAGAAAGTCAGGTCATCCTTCATCCATCATTTAACTCTTGTGGATTCATTCATTTCTTCAACAACTGTGTGCAAAGCATCAACTATGTATCTGACAAGTGGTAGGAAAAGTATCCATGGTTGCCAAATGAGACTAATTGTTTTTCAACCAAAATATTTAGAATCCAGACTCTGGACAGAGTCAATGTGAAATGTTTCATCAAAGAAACAATGATGATTAAAACACAACCCTCCCTTTTAGGATTGTTTGATCTAAGAGGGAAGAAAGACATGTTGACTAATGTAAGCTCTGCCATAGAGAACCAAGACACTTATTCTAATGATGTTACAGTCCAAAGGTGAAATTTTATTTTTGTATTCATAATTTTACTACAATCCTAACAATAGATTGTGACATTTTAATTCTAATCTCATTTGTCCAGTAACATCTTCCCTACTGTTCTTTCTTATATTTTAGTTACTTACATGTATATCACTCAGTTTAATAAATCTTTTTGTTTCTAAGTAGGGGAAATGGTATGATAGGAGGACACAAAGTTAAAGTATGGACCCTGGACTCCATCTATCCACTTCCATTCTTTGCATATAATATATATCCCATAAAGATGGACCCTGGACTCCATCTATCCACTTCCATTCTTTGCATATAATATATATCCCATAATATATATCCCAGTCCTCCCTCCAGGATTCCAGCTCAACAGGGCACAGTAAACAACTTCAGCTCTGTTCTATTATTCCTAATCAAATATAATAAACTCCTTCACATTTTATATTATTTTTTACTAATATTATAAAGAAACAGCTTAATGGAATACCAGTCCTATAAAATTTACAAGAGAATGTGCTTCCTTTAATAGCAATGGACCACAGACTGGGGTCAGGGTGGGGTGGAGGGAGCATATACACAAGAATTCTGCAGGAGGTGTGGAGTAAGCTCTGTATGTCTTATCCACATACACCCTATTCTTTTAATGATAGCTTTCTGACAAACTTTTCTTGTTTAACAGATACAAAACTTAAAACTCATAAATGAGGACTTTAAGAAACTATTCAACCCTTTAAAATATTAACATAAATATTGTTTTATATCAAAATTGTGAATGACGTGTGTGTAGTAAAGGCCCTTGTTCAGAAAGTATATGGAACAGGTTTGATGTTTTCTTTCCTGACCTCTTAATTCTCTTAAGAATTACCCCTTAATTCTTCAAAGTTTATTAAGTTTATGTAAATTGATCTTTTTTCTGATAGTTCTGAAATATAATGGGATAGTGCAGGCTTTGGAATATGATGGTCTTAGATTTAAATTATCAATGTGTGAGTTTAGACAAGTTCCTTTACTTCTTCCTTAGCATCTTTACTGCTTTCTTCTTCATCCTTTCAGGCATCCTTCCATTCAGAAATTTATTGAGTATTCTATGTACTGGAAATTATGCTGAATGGTAAGCTTATAACACACACACACACAAATAAAAAACAGAATCCCAATCTTCATAGTACTTGTAATCTAGACCCACATACAAATTATGGTACATTTTGATAAGTATTGTGGTGGACAGATACTATGAAAACACAGGACAGGTAAAACATTGTGAGAATTGAATGAAATAATGGAGAGTGTCCAGCAATGCCTATTTAAGTATATACTCAGCTATTGTTGCCTTTGATCTCTCTGTCAATATTCTAACTTCATCTTTACCCTCCTCATTTCCCACATGAAGGTAAACTCATAGATAGTCTAAACAGCATTGTTCAATAGAAATACAGCCTGAATTTTATACATATTTTTAAATCATCTAGGACTCATAGTAGAAAAAGTTTTAAAAATATGAAATACATTTTAATACATCTGATTTAGCCCAATATACCCCAAATATTATCATCTCAACATGTGATGAATATAAAATTATTTCCATAATTTGACATCATGTATTTTATTAAGTCTTCCAAATTCAATGTGCATTTTATACTTATTACACCTCTGTTTAAGCTAGCTATAATTGAAGTACTCAGTAGCCACATGTCTAGTAGCTACCAAGTTCAATGGCACAGGTTGATGCTTTCTAATTGACTATGGTTATGCTTTTTGAGAGACAGTGTACTATAGGTGGAAGCACCTAGTACATAGTTTTTCAATCATCATCATTTTTATTCTTCCCTCAGTCAACAGGTATCAAAGATAAACTCGAAGTTAAGGATCTCCCCTTGAACCCCATCATGCTCATATCCCCAACTAACAATATAATAATTGTTATAATTATAATAATACAATTTCTAACAGAAAGTAGATACCTCATAACATAGTTACAATTGCTACAAAAAGATAAAATATAAATGTATGTGTTCTTTGAAATAACCAAGAGATTTTAAGCATTCTTACCATGCACAAAAATGATATATGAGGTAATATGCATGTTAATTAGCTCAATTTAGTCATTCCACAATGTATATGTGTGTGTGTATGTGTATACATTTCAGAACATCATGTCTTACATGATAAATATAATTTTTTATTTTTTTAAATTAAGTAAATAAAAATTTTAAAAGAGAAGTAAATATATGTGAAATCAGTATACAAAGATGGTGAAGAGAATCGCCAATTACCTGGAGATGTCTGGAAGGGTTTTCACCAAGTACTTAATTCAGAAATGTATGGGGGCTGAGGTTATGGCGCAGTGGTAGCGTGCTTGCCTAGTACCCGTGAGGCACTGGGTTCGATCCTCAGCACCACATAAAAAAATAAAATAAAGATATTCTGTCCACCTACAACTAAAAAATAAATAAATATTTAAAAAAAAAAAAAAGAAAGAAATGTCTGAATATCCCTTCCTTTTCAGGGTCCCCTGCTTCCATATAGAACATGGCTTCTTAGCTCATTTCCTACAACAAAGCACAGTGTTCCCAGGAGGGACTCCAGCTTTTATATCCTATCTGATCCATTTAGCTGCAAGAGACTTTCTTATAGTTTTGTCAATAGTCAAATCTTTTAAAGGATGATTAGAAGAAATAGCTCAATTTCTTTACAACCTCTAAGCCCTTTGTGGGTTGGTAACTTGACTGACTCTACTCAGCGATTCTGAACAGCTTCTGAAGATATGCCTCCTCCCTATGGAGTCCCTGAGCCTTATCACTGGACTAAAAGTCAGGAGGAACACGCTGGAGAAGTGTGAAGTCCACAAAAGAAAATGCTCAAAGACCTTCTGCTCACATAATAACTTTGATTTAGAAAGATAAAAATACCTTTTAACAAAAGGTAACTTTTTATTCATTAGATATTTTTCAAAGACTGGACACCTAGTGACAAGTTGGATAAACAAAGAGCAAAAATGTACACCAACTCACTATTCTCACTCTGTGACCATCTCCTTTTGTTTTTTGTTGTTTTTTGGTTTTTGGTTTTGGGGTTTTGTTTAAGAATTTAACCTTTATTTTATTGTTTTTTTATGTGGTGCTGAGGATCAAACCCAGGTCCTCACCCATCTAGGCAAGCACTGTACCACTGAGCCACAACCCCCATCCCTATGACTATCTCCTTGGACAGAAAACTGTCCAGCTGCACTCACTGAGAGGAGCTTCATCCAGACAAACCGGAGGTCTGCGTTGGCCCAATAGGGAACGATGGCATGGCCTCTCCAGAATTTTCCTTTCCCAAGAGCCCAGAATTCCTACCTGTACTGAGTTTGTGGCAGACATTTCCAAAATAAATCCACTGTGGAGTTTTGCCTTAATAGTTGCTTCTTTGAGCACATCTGTAAAATCAATGTATGAAACATGTATTTACAGATCTGAGTATTTTAGAAGTTATCACCACTTTCTTTAGAAGACGATTTTATGGCTCTTTCCTGTGGTGTATGTTTATGATTTCACAGCATTATAAAGAAACACTTAGAAAATTCTTGTAGTATGTGTATTTGTAAACAGGAACAATGAATGTTATAATATTATGGATTTAAGAAGATATGTAGTATTGTATGTTAATACACATTGAATTCCTTTTTCAGTCTTAAAAATGTTTACATTAGATCTCACAGTTTTATCCTTACTGTATCTAAAATAAATTTGCAGCAGCACAAAGTGTTTGACATGTAAGAAAATGACTCTCCCTTGAAAAAACAAAATAAAAAGAAATGAATATATTATGGTAGTTTACTACAAGTTACTATCAGGGTTTTTTTCTTCTTCATTAATATATCTGAAATGTACTGTTTTTTTAACATATTATAATCTCTTTAGGAGGAAGAGTCAGTTCATTTTTAACAAAAATAATTTAGATACATAATTATTTTTCAAACTTTAATGTGTAATAAGCTAAAAACTAGACAGGTGCTTTGTATTTTCATCTGTGGCCCTGCAAATGAAGGCAATTCTAAATAAAATGTTCATGTTTTGTGAAATTGTTCACCAGTTTATCTTCATTTTACAGTATATTGTTCAAGTATTTTCTTGGTATAAAACATAAGTACTAATTTAAAAGACTTGTTTTCTTTTGTAGACAATGATCCATTTATTTTCTTCACATAGAATGTTGCAAGTAAAACATGCAAATACAAAAAGTCCATTGGTAAGGCTTATTCAGAGTTGTTAAGATTTTTAAACCTACAAAAATAGGGGTTTTATGAAGATAATGAAGGCATAATCATTATTTCAACCATATATTAAAACGATTAATTTTTTTCTAACTAAGAAGTGATATTTTGTTTAAAAAGGCTAAAAAAGTTTTGTGTTTAAGACTAAACTAATAGGTAATATCATAATATTTTCTATAGTTACTTATAAATGTCTCTAATATTTTGTAGGAGGGGAGGGAAATTTCTCCTCTGCCCTCGAACAATTCATTGAAGTGAACTAACAATGGATAGATTGACAGAAGTAATATGCACAGGGCACCCCAGAAAGTGATTACCCAATAACCCAATAATAATTCTGTGAGATGCAGAAAGTTTTATGCCCTTCTTCACAAGGGAGAGTAAAATGGGGCAACGTGGGCAATTTTTAGGGGTAGTGAGTGATTTTTAAGGGGATTGAATAGGCCCATGATGAGATCTGTTTTGGAGTGGTGACATTCCTGTGTCTTCTTCCTATGATATGAGTTTAATCTTCTCTGGTTAATGGAATCTCACTGAAGGGCTCAAGGGCAGTTGTGTTTCTGTTTGGCAGAACTGGTCTTTAGGTAGATAATGGAATTTCAGAGAAAAGCTCCTCCATGTGCTGGGATGGCAGGGGGTGGGATGAGAAGCAAGGCAAAGTTAGACCTGGATTGGAAGGCATCTTTGAAGACCTTCTAATTACTTGGAACTCAGAGCTCAGCATGTCAAAGCATGATACTATGGGGTATCATTTTCTGAGCCCCCAACAGTTTTATAACTGTTCCTAACACATTTAGTATACAATTTGTAAAGAGGAAGTTAATTCCATAGTTTTAAATTAGAATGACTTGGTACATTTTGAAATCTTTGGTAAGTTCCTAATAGAAAGTATATCTAAAACGAAATAGAGCTTACTTAATTTAATAGAGAAGTTGATCAAAGATAGTACCCTACTATTCAAATATTGGCTTATAAAGTAGGTGGTCAGTGTCTAATATTTTAAGATTTGTAGTTAATTGACTGATTTTTATCTCCACTGAAATGCCTAATAAAACCAGAAACTCTTTTCTTTCAGAATAAAATTATTTCAGATATTGTCACAGAAAGTCTTTGGTATAAATTTGCCATTGAAAATAGGACAATAAGTAATGCTTTTTGACTTAAAATGAAACTAAGCCCATATAAGTTAAAAGTAAAAGTTGAACCTATATTTCACTTGAGCAAACTTATACAAAGTCATGGTCTGAAATTATCCAACATTTTAGTGAAAAATACTATTTGAGGGAAATGTATTGTTAGTGATCTAAATCTTCAATTCTTTGCAGTTCTCAAGTGAGGGAAAAAATATTAACATGTTAATCTGACTTTTCATATTATTAAATAAAAAGTCTAAAACAATAAGGTCTAATCAGATTTGATAAGTGTATTACTATATTTATTGTTACTATAATGAACTACTTCAGGCTGAGTACTTATAAAGAAAACAGGTTTAGCTCACAGATCTATAGGTTCAAGAGTTTGGCACCACCATTGGAGTTCTCACCAGAATGACCTTAATTACTTCTAAGGTTAGTGACCCTGGTGACTTAAGGACTTCCCTCTAGGTCTCACCATTTTAATAATATAATTATTAATTCACATTAATTGTGCAGATTAATGGGATTCTCTGTGACATTTCCATACTTGCATATATTATGCTTTGTTTTAATCCACTCTCCCTCTTACCCTTTTATCTTCTCTTGCCCTGTTTCTTCTCCTCCTTTGCTTCTTTTTCCCCTCCCCATCCTGTCCTCTTCCTTATTTTTCCCACATATGAGAGAAAATATGTGACACATACCTCTCTGTGTATGATTTATTTTGTTTAACATGATGACTCCAGTTCCAACCATTTTCCTTCCAATGACATTATTTCATTCTTCTTTATGGCTGAATAATACTCCCCCAGTGTTTTCTTTATTCAGGCATCTAGATGGATTCCATATCTTGGCAATTGTGAATAGTGCCACACTAAACAAGTATCTCTTTGGTATGATGACTTCATTCCTTAGGTCTATACTCAGGAGTTGTATAGCTGGATCTCATGGTAGTTTTATTTTTAGATTTTGAGGAGCCTCCATATTATTTTCTATAGTGGCTATAATAATTTACATTACCACCAATAAGCATTCCTTTTTCTCTACATTGTTGCCAAAATTTTTTTATAGGCACCATAATGACTGGGATGAAATAGAATATCAATATAGTTTCAATTTGCATATCCCTGATGACTAAAGATATTGAACATTTTTTAATATATTTATTGGCCATTGGTATTTCTTATTTTGAAAAATGTCTGTTCAGGTCTTTAGCCCACTCATTGTTTGGACTATTTGTTGTTTTGTTAACTTTTGGAGTTCTTTATATATTCTGGATATCAATCCTCTCTCTCATGAATAGCTGGCAAAGATTATCTCCCATTTGACAGGTCATCTCTTCCCTCTGTTGAGTTTTATTTGCTTTACAGAAGCTTTTTAATTTGATATAATCCTGTTTGTCAATCTTTGCTCTTATTTCCCTAGCTATTGAAGTCCCATTCAGTAAATCTTTGCCTGTGCCAATATCATGAGGTGTTTCCCCTGTGTTTTCCTCTAACAGTTACGAAGTTTCAGGTTTTACATTAAGAACTTGGATCCATTTCGAATCAATTTTTGTGCAATGTAGAGAAAGGGATCTAGTTTTAGTCATCTACTTATGGTTATCTTGTTTTCCTAGCATCATTTGTTAAGGAAACTGTCTTTTCTCCACTGCAGATTTGTTTTACCTTTGTTGAGAAACAGATCACTATAGAAGTGTGGGTTTATTTAGTCCTCTGTTCTGTTCCATTGGTCTGTATTTTATGCCAATAACATATGGGTTGTTCCTTGGCTCTGCAGTATATTTAGAAATCAGGTATTGCAATGTCTCTAGCATTGCTTTCTTTGCTCAGGATTGCTTTGGTTATTTGAAGTCTTGTGTGTCCATATGAATTTAGAATTGTTTTTCCTATTACTTTGATGAATGTCATTGGTATTTTCATGGGAATTATATGGACTCTGCAGATGTCTTTTGGTAGTATGACCATTCTAATATTAATTCTTCCAATTATGAACATGGGAGGCCTTTTCACCTTCTAATGTCTTTTTCAATCTCTTTCCTTGATGTTTTATAACTTTAATCGTAACAATTTTTACCTTCTTGGTTAGGCTTATTCCTAGACTTCTAAATTTCTTTTGAGGCTATTGTGAATGGAATTGTTTTCCTAATTCTATAGAAAAGCTACTGATTTCTGTATGTTGATTTTGTACCCTTCTACTTTGCTGAATTTGTTTATCAATTCAAAGAGTCTTTTTGTAGTGATTATAGGGTTTTCTAAGCAGAGAACCATGTCCTCTGCAAACAGGGATAATTTGACTTTGTTTTTTCCAATTTGTATTTCTTTTATTTCTTTCCTTTGCCTGATTGCTCTGGCTAAAATTTCAAATACTATGTTGAATAGGAGTGGTGAAAATGGACACCCTTATCCATTCCTGATTTTGGAGCAAATGTTTTCACTTTTCCCCACTCAGTATGTTGTTGGCTATTAGTTTGTCATATGCAGCCTTTATTAGGTTGAGCTGTGATCCTTCTATACCTAGTTTCTTCAGGGCTTCTATATGAAAGAATGTTGAATTTTATCAAATGCTTCTTCTACATCTATAAGATGATCATATGGTTTTATTCTTGATTCTATTTATAAGCTATTTAACATTAATTGATTTGTGTATGTTTCCTACTTGCGTGTCTGGAATGAAACTAGTTTGATCATGGTGCATAATATCTTTAGCATGTTTTTTAAATTTTATTTGCAAGTATTTTATTGAGGACTTTTCCATCTAAGAATATGTAAGATGATATCAGTTGAAAATTCCACACAGAAATTGGAGGAAATAATAAGGTTTATAAAGACATGTATGTGTACATATGTACACACAAATGCACTGACACTCCTGTGTGTCTAGCACTGTACTAGGCTTCTCAGGGAACACATAGTAGTGAGAGATATGTAAGCAAATAGCTTCAATAAAATAGAATCTTTGTAATAGGACATGCCATGGGAGCAGATACAACAGTTCTGGCAAATGTGGAAGGATTGGGATCAGGATAAAGATATATAAAAGGAATCTTTGTAGGCTAAGGAATGAACAGGACTAAACAAGACAACGCATGAACACACCAAAAGAAGCAGTTTCTAACCTGTTACCTAGGAAGGAGAAAAGAAATGGTAAAGAAGTAATGTGTTACCTACCCTTATTCCTCTTATACCCTACTTGGTGTTAGAATACTTATCTCAGCCCTTGCAGTAAGCACTGTCCCCAATTTTAGAGATCAGGAAATATTCATGCATCTTAAATTCTATAAAACTTAAAAGAAATTACTGTAGTATCTGTTCCTTGCAATGATTTCTTCTGTAATAAATTTTACCCATTGAAAGAAGTAGAAATAAATGTAACGGCATGAATAAAATCTTCTCAAGTTATAAGTAGAGCAAACAACCTAAAAGGATAAAAATAAGAGATTAAGAAAACTTCTCAATATATATAACAATGCAAGAACAGAAAAACTTAGTTTTTTAATAGTATTTCTATATAAATGCTCTAAGATAAGTGGACAAAAACCAGCTAATTCAACAAAAAAAGAGAGAAAGTTTTAATGTGTAATAACAAAGTTTAAACAAGCTGTTATCAAAGAAATGCAAATTAAAATATTGATCAATTCCATTTTACATGTGCAGAGTTGAAAGATTATAATCCTCAGTCTTACCATAAGGTAGAGGTTATAGGTGCACACTGATGATCTCCAACTCTTCAGGGATTCATCCTTTACTTTTCTTTTCCTACAGGCGCATTCTAAAATATACTGGGTTTTTCTTATACTACAGGCCCATCTTGTAAGGGCCTGTACTGTTGTTTTCTAGTCTACAGGGAATTTTGTTACTATTCCTTGAGGAAACTAAAAGCACCCTAGGGTTTCTTAAAACCAAGGCTCCTGAGAGTTAGAAAAGATGTTGTTTTTTAAATGAATGGAAATGAGAAGATGGAGGCAGACTTGAGGATTATCATGGGAAAAGCTTACAAGATAGATAAATAAAAAGAGGAAATCTGCTTTTCCTAGTTTCATGCTTTGATTTACATTTGAACCTAACGGTAGGGTTCTCTCAGAGGGAACTGTCTGGCATCAGGTGAAACAGCAGGATTTCAAGGGAAATAATATACATGAACTTCAATCTTGCTTGCCAAAACCAGAGAAAGGCCTAGAGGACTATTTAAACATGAATTAGCAGAATTAATAATTTAGCTCTACTACCAAAAAATACTTCTCCCACCCTGCATGGTGGGGCAGGCCTATAATCCCAGCGGCTCAGGAGGCTGAGGCAGGAGATTCCCAAGTACAAAGCCAGCCTCATCAAAAGCGAGCCAGTAAGCAACTCAGTGAGACCCTGTCTCTAAATAAGATACAAACTAGGGCTGGGGATGTGGCTCAGTGATTGAGTGCCCCTGAGTTCAACTCTCAATAACATCCCTGCAAAAAAGCTTCTCCCAATCCTGTATGGAGAGCAATGTCATATATCATTTCCAACACAAAAATAGCATGATAGACTCAGATCTCATTGACAGGAAAAATTTAGTTCACACTAAAGTTACTCATCATTAAATATTGCCCAGGAATTTTTAGTACAATCTGAGTGACTGAATTGCACCACCTCATGAACCTAATTGGCTCTAGACCATTTCTTATTTTATTAAAAAATCCTGTGACTAAAAACACAAGATCTGATTATGCATTTAGTATTTTTTTAATTTTCTACACTTATTTTCTCAGTCCTGATAACAAGTGATTGAAAAAAATCAGAGCTCCACACTAAATAACTAATTTTAGTTCAATAAAGACTGACAAAATAGTATAATCTGTTTTATGAAAGATGATTTGGGCTGAATTTAGTTAAAATGACTTCAGTAAGTGGATAATGGAATATTTATCTATGTTGGAAGAGAATCCTGGGATGCATAGCTTTCGGTTGTTGCTGCTGCTGAGAAGTTTTAAGTAGGAAGCCTCCAGTCATATCGGACTATTATGTTTCTAATTGCCCTTATTAACAGAAGAAAGGAAAGTAAAAGATTTTCTCTGGAGAACCTTAGACGTCCTACTGTTTTCAAACAAGCTAGATAGTATTGATCAATACATTTTATATTTACAAGTTATGTTTTATCATCAAAAGAACAATGGTGAGGCAGAACCCTGAGCAAACCAAAAGGAGTCAGGCACTTTGTTTTGAACAAAATGTGGACTTTAGTTTTCTCTACTTATGAGAGAAAACCCACAGACCAAATGTTTCTCTGAGTGTGTTTTTTGTTTTTGCATTGTTTTGGTTGTTTTCTTTTTTTTTTTACCTTGAGTGTTCTGGATCATAAATATCTATTTAGCTGATAAACGATGATCAAACTGTGTTTGCATTTTTGTCTTTTATAAGTATTCTTCTTGACAAACTACCAACTTCTATCACCCCTATTGATACAAATGTTGCTTCTTGCCAGGATATCAACACTTACTATGCTGTACTTGAAATCCTGCTATATTATTATTTCATAGCATGTATAAGGAAGATTTCCATACTTAGCAGAGGAATTTTCCAAGTTTTCCAACATTGGGTGTTTTGTGTCTGTATGTGGCATTAGGTTAAAAAGTCTTAATATCTGTGTATATGTGTTCGGGACAGGAAGTTGGAGAATGTTTTTTTCATTGAATTATTCCTTAGTATTATCTAAATATCTAATTTTCTTATTCTGCACTCCAATTCTTTGGCTCTTTATTGTATCTATCATTCACTAGCTCTGTCATACATATCCATTTTTAGTCACATTTATTTCTAAATCTCATATTTGAAATAAAAGGATCTTACTGAGTTAAAAGTAACAAGAAACTATTGCCTGATACCAAGAGAGTAAAATATTTAGGAAGATGAGAAAGTCCATTGTCAAAGAAAAATTGCAGCAGATGGGGTGAAAAATTTAACAGGCAAGGGAGACTTTATTTAAGACTTGCAATAGGGGAGACAGATTGATTCACCTCCCTTAAAACAAAATTCAGGAGTATTTTTAAACACTGATGAGCTCATGGAAAAGTACTAGAGGACTTCAGGCGAGCATGGGGTGAATTTGGTCATTATGGTTAGGCCATCTATGTATGCTAATTGGCACTTAGCAATATCAGACTCCCACCTTCCCACAGAGACTGGGAAATAGGTGTTGGGTGGAAATATGTCTGCTAGACAAAGGGGAGCTGGGCATCTGAAGTTATCCATTCACGCCAAGACTTCCCGCCCACGCCAAATGGTTGACTGCTCACCACTCTGATGTCAACCAATCATCAGTGAACACGCTGACCTCTGAAATCGGCCCTACTTGTCACTGGGCCTCAGCCAACCAAGAAAAGATGCCTCTTCATGAGAATTCCCTTCCCTCAACCTACCCATAAAAGCGGCCTCTCCCAGTCTTGGGTGTGACTTCCCTAGCCCACACTGGCGGACCTGTGAACCTCACGCAAGAGCGACCCCAATAACGCCATGCTTTTACCCTTTCCACTAGTGGTCGTGGGCTTTACCGCTGATCTGACCTTACAATAGTAACCTCAACTTTCTTAACGATATTTTTCAAAAAGATGGTTCCCAGTTATTTGAGAAAGACATTCAAGATTTATAACCTACAGGGGCAGAGAGAGAATTTATAATTTCCAAGTTTTCTAAAGAAAAATGCTCTAAGAAAAGGGAGGTAAAGGGCCTAGAGTCAGGAAGAAACCCATCTTAAGTTTATTCAAGCTGAGGGGAATATTTAGGCTGTCTCGGTCAACAAGATTTTGGGTAAACTAATAAATAACAAGAGATTTTTCTAGACAGGCATGTTATGTGGTAATAATATTGAGAATAAGGTGAAGTTCACATGTGTCACTTTAACAAGCATCCTCCAGAACCAGACAAGAAATCTGCATTGTTCATTCAGTCAATTAACCTGTTCTTATAATACCTAAGCCAACTGAGCCATGCTGCTGTCGGGGTTCCTGGTTGTCTTTGATCGCAGATTATTTGATTGAGTTTGACATTCCTTTGAAGAATCTAATACCTGATTATAACATATTCAATTTGTATTATCTTTTTCTCAAGCAGCACACATCTACCCATAAAATTTAGCTTCATGGAGGATTTACACTTCCCCTTTCCTCACTTTGATAAGTAATTAGAACTTTATGTTTCCGAGATAATATCTAATTTTTACTTTATATTACTACTTTATACTGTTACCAGAAGTGAATACAGTAACAACAGCCTTCTACAAATTATAAATAAAAGAGGATGGAAATATCTTGTCCTCTGCTTCTTTTTTATGACTTCTTAACACTTGTGAACTTATCTGGAACCTCACAAAGCTGCCTGCTATGGTGACAGAAGTGTGGCCTTTTTCAGTCTTAAGATGATGTGAAGTCATGTGATAGATGATACTGGAGTCCCTATCTTCTTCAGTTTTGTATCTCAACCTTGGAAATATGTAAATGTTTAAAACACATCAGACTTGTTCCAGAGTCTGAGCTCTATCTATTCAAGGTTTTTTGGGTCTCCTGGGGGATTATATTCTCAAGGCCCTGCCTGGACCCTAAGTTTCACCTACCTAACTCTTGTTTCTACTCACACTTCACTTTCCATGACTCTTTCCTTCTCTAGACCAATCTAAATATGCAACTCAGCCTTGATTCATTGGTCTTCCCATAAACCCTTCACCTATGGCCTTACCATGTATACTAGTCAGTGTTCTCCTTAGAAAAGAGCCAATAGAATTATGTGCATATAGATTTATTAGGTTGGCTTCCAGGATCACAGAGGCTGAAAAATTCAGAGAACTCACTTCATAGCAGGGCTCAGTCCAAGTACCAGAAAGGCTAATGGGGAAACCCAAGCCTGAGGCCAAGGCCCAAAAGTACAAAAATCTAAAAACTTGGAGCCTGATGTCCAAGGACAACATCAGGAGAGAATATTTATGCTTTGGAAGAAAGAATGAGAGAGAGAGACAGAGATTTTCCCCTTCTTCAGTTTTCCTGTTCTATCCAGGCCCCCAAGCATCGGATGGTGCCCACCCACTTCCCCTCACCCAACTTCTCTGAAACACCACAGACACACCTAGAAGTAATGATTTACCATTTCTGCAGGTATCTCTCAAGCTAATCGAGTCACCATTCATAATTAACAATTACACCAGGCAATGCATTTAAAAGAATTTATTAATTATTTGGGCAATGTAAGACAATTGTATTCATGCAGAAATTTTAAATGTGATGTTAAACATTTTTACTTATATGTTAGCCACTTGGCACCACTGGATTTTCATAGACTCAATCTTTCTTTGCCTCTTCTTTACCCTAACCCCAAAATTTATCTTCATTATCGACTCCTGCAGAGCCGTTTTAACTTTCCCATTTTCATGGTCTCCTTTTGAAAATTAAGGCTTTTAAGGACTTATATCCTACCATGGAAGAATGTTTTCATGGTATTTCCCTGAATATAAACATTCTTGTGAAAAATCTATTGCCAGCTATTAAAATAACCATCTCCATTCCTCTCCATCATTTTATGTCCTTTTTTATAGTGTTATCTGGGTGTGCGGTGCTAGGCTTAACACGCTCCAAGCTCACATGAAATTAATTGTATCCAAAAGCTAAATTTGTAAATAGGAAGCTAAATGAAAATGTGCATCATTTATTTAAGGCACCTCTTGGCTCAATACTGAGCTAATAAACATAATAGAACTCTCTTAGGGCCAAGAACAGAGATTTAAACCTCTGTTCTTTTCTTTCCTGGGTTCTTCACAAACCATGGCCCTCTCTACTATCACATCACCCTCTTTGATTCAAAATTATTTCATAACAGATTGTATGTGTGTGTGTGTGTGTGTGTGTGTGTGTGTGTGTGATGCTAAGGATCAAACCCAGAGCCTTGTACATGAAGGCAAATGGTCTATCATCAAGCTACACCCCAGTTCAACATTTTATATTTCTAAGTGTTCACATTCATTCTTTGATTTAAAAGGGTGGCACTTACTGTATATCAAGGCACTGTGAACCTCAAGTAGAGCTTAGAACAGTAAACTAGAAAATAAATAGTAAATGTTTATGTGGTAGAAAATGTTAATAAAATAAAGCATGGTATTGGATAGAGCAAAGGGAAGATAGTACCTATTTTAGATGGCATAGTTAAGGCCTCTGTTAAGCATGTGATATTCAAAAGAAGGTTTGAATGTTGAGGAGCCAACTCTGAAAGTATTTAAGGAAGAATATTCCTAGTTTAAAAAAAAAAGGCAGAGGTAAATGCTATAAAGTGGCACTTAGCCTGACATATTCAGGAAACAGAAAGGGAAATACAATGTGGCTGGGATATAAACAGAGTGAAGTGGTAAGACATGGAGTCAGAGAGGAAGGCAGTAATGGAAGGCCTTGTAGGCCCTGTAGGGAGTTTGGATTTTTTCCTTAATCGCATTGGAGGGCATTTTTTTTATTAAGATAGGGTTTTTTCTACTTTGTATTTTCCTAAAATCTGTTTGTTTTGTGGAGATTATATATTGGCTATCTTAAAACTTGAAGTCAGCTGGGCACGGTGTTACACACCTGTAATCCCAGTGACTCAGAAAGCTAAGGCAGGAGGATCCAGAGTTTAAAGCCAGCCTCAGCAAAAGCGAGGTGCTAAGCAACTCAGTGAGATACTGACTCTAAATAAAATACAAAAACAGGCTATGGATGTGGCTCAGTGATCAAGTACCCCCAAGTTCAATCCCTGGTACCAAAAAAAAAGAAAAAAGAAATTTGAAGAGATGTCTTAACACTTCTGATACACCCTCTTCAACTGTACTTGATGCCAATTTAATTTGTTTCTTGAGTCCTCCCTGTGTTCCTGGCATTGGGCTAGAGATCCAGCAATTTTGAGCACATTGTTTCCATACTCAAGAACACAGAGCCTCAAGTCAGTTAATTTTGTTCACTTTGTCTACATTCTTACAAGAGTCAACTGACTTTCCAGGAGCTTTTCTCTGGATCTTGGGTATTATCTATTTTTAGTTCCATGCTATATTTCTCCGTCCACAGAAGAAATGTTTATGATTACCTGCATTTTGTCATATCCTTGACGTTTGTTTCAATTTCATGATAAGCCTTCCAAGTTCTCTTTAGTAATAGAAAACCAAATTCTTAGTAGAGAATAGAAAAAGAATAGTTCCTGTATAGAGCGTTTCTTTTAAAGTGGAATTCCAAGTTAATCCAAGATTGCAATTATGTTAAGTAGCCTGGGAAAATATCTAGAATACTTAATTCCAGAATGGAGTTTCTGCATTGAGTCACATCTACCTCCCAATCATGTTAACCCATGAAGTGCAGAGGGCACTGCCCCTCAGGCTGCCATTCAAAAACCCAATGACTTGTGTATGTTGGCTGAGCTTAAGAAGCTGGATGATGAAGATGAGGGAATTCTGTGAGAAGAACCCTAGGAAAGAAACCAAAAGCCAAAGCAAAACCAATTTTTTGTTGAGGCTGAATCCCAGGAAGCATAAAGTGGGAGCTTTCTTTGTACCCTTGAACATTCATCCTGCCCCTTCTCTGTCTTCCCTTCTATTTTCATTGAACCTTCAATTTTTAAGGATTTTTTTTCTATCTAATATGTTCACTCTCTTTTTCCCTATTTTATCTGCTAATTTTTCTGTTCTCTCTTCTTTCCTCCCGTAATGCAAGAGATACTTTATTAAGCAAGAATCACTAAAGGACCATTCCTGTGAAAGTCTACAAGGAAAGCTCAGTTTTCTGAACTTTCATTCTTCTTGGAGCCAAGACTGTCTCTCAAATGTCTTTCAATAAATTATTCTCCTTAGAAAAAGAAAGAAAGAAAGAAAGAAAGAAAGAAAGAAAGAAAGAAAGAAAGAAAGAAAGAAAGAAAGAAAGAAAGAAAAACTAGCACTTTGGCTGTTGAACACTTTGAAAACAATCATATATTATATCTTACAGATCCAGTTTTATTGTAGATCAAGTGCTGGTTAATGGAAACACCCTAGACTACCTCTCACCTTTGTGAAAAAAACTGTTTCTTTTTTAAAAAAATATGTTTTAGTTGTCAATGGACCTTTATTTTATTTATTTATATGTGGTGCTGAGAATCAAACCCAGTGCCTCACACATGCTAGGCAAGCGCTCTACCACTGAACCACAGCTCCAGCCCCAGAACTGTTTCTTAATAATAAATTTAGCAAAGTACAGCTATAGAAA
Source organism: Xerus rutilus (assembly GCA_028644305.1). Taxonomy (NCBI): domain Eukaryota; kingdom Metazoa; phylum Chordata; class Mammalia; order Rodentia; family Sciuridae; genus Xerus; species Xerus rutilus. Next base: position 55,252,961 of record CM053407.1, read on the forward strand.
TCTTTCAAGTTTCATAGGAATATGTGTTCTTTTTACTCTTTCAAACACATATATCAAGGACTTATTTGGAGAAAAGCCTAGATGTCAGAAATACGAAGGTCACTGAGAAATGTAGCTATAGAGATCAATGAACCAAGTGGTCCCAACAGTGCCCATTGTCTAATGGTGAAGAAAAATCAGCCAGGATCTTATAAGTGTTAGGAGTGGTATCATTTGAATGAAGGGCTATAAAAATATAGCAGTAGCTGCTTTGCTGAAAATGGTGGTCAGGAGGCACTTTTAAGAAAGATAACACTAAGTTGAGCCACAGAGAACAGACAGAGAGTTAAGAAGCCAGTTCCAGGTAGAGGAAACAGTCTGTGTAAAAGCCAAGAGTCCAGGCACTGCAAGACAAAATGTGAACTTGAAAGGTTTGCATGGGGAAGGAGATTCTCATGGGAAGACGTGATCATGGCTGACCTTGTGTGCTATTCTAAGGAATTGGGGCTTTACCTGAAAGCAAAGAGAAAGACTCCAAAACTTTTCTGGCAGGGTCAGAGAATGAATTGTTTTGCATTCATGCAGTGTTCACTCTGGCAGTAGGAAGTAGAGTGGTGTGATGGTTAATTTTATGTGTCTACTTGACTGGACTAAGGGATGCCCTGATAGATGGGAAAACATTATCTCTGCTTCTGACTGTGAGGGCATTCTCAGAGGATATTAGCATTTGAATCAGGAGATTGAGTAAAGAAGACCGCCCTATTATGTAGGTGGGTGTCCTCTAATCTGTGAAGGCCCACATAAAACAAAAGTGCAAAAGAGTGAATTCCTTGTCCTCTACCACGGGACATCAGAGCTTCCAGTTCTCTGGAGTTTGCCTTAGGCTGGTAGTTTCACCATCAGTTCCTCAGGTTCTCAGCCCTCTGGACTGAATTATATCACCAGTTTTGCTAGTTCTCCAACTTTAGCGCTTTCCTTCTATAGAAAGATTTTGTTTTAATTTTTTAAATTATCTATGTTTACCACCACTTCCCCAGTTTAGTCTATCCTCTGAAGAAATGTCACACAGACACTACATTCACATGTCCCACAAACCCTTCATTATGAATCTGTTAGGGTATATACTTGCAAATATTTTGTTTCCCTGTTTTATCCCTTAGGTAATGTCATGCACATATTACTGCAAACAGAACAGTGAGCAGGAATGGAATAGCAATGCCTTGTAGCCACCACATTGGGCAATTCTTCCTTGTCATTGTCTCTCATTTTTGTCCTTTTCTCACTCTATCCCCTGCCAGTGTTATCCCCAAATGGGATCCTGGTCACTTGCTACCTGGGATACTTTGTCACAGTTCTTGAGTGTAAGCAATAAAAATGGATTCTTGCCGGGCGCAGTGGTGCATGCCTGTAATTGCCTCACTTTGGGAGGCTGAGACAGGAGAATCCCAAGTTCAAAGCCAGCCTCGGCAACGGCGAGGTGCTAAGCAACTCAGTGAGACCCTGTCTCTACATAAAACACAAAATAGGGCTGGGGATGTGGCTCAGTGGTCAAGTACCCCTGAGTTCAATCCCCAGTACCAAAAAAAAGGATTTCCCTTGATTTAAAAAGAAAATGAATCTATTGAAACATCATTGGGCAACTTACAAAATGATAAAGAAGGTAGCAAAACTGGCTTTGGCAACGAGAAAAAACAAAGAGAGATTCCATAGGCAGACTCTAGCCAGGGTCGTCCAGCAGACACAGCATTCCTCTGACCCAAATGCCCAGCTTCCCACAGAAACTAGCTGTGGTAGCCACTACTAGAAAAATTCTCCACAATTGCTGCCTTTCATCACTAACTCCAATTCAAACCCCAGCTGGTTGCATCTGATTGCCCAAACCTAGGCCATAGGACCATACCCCTGGTTTCCACATTTCTAGGAAAAGCAAGTATCTAGCTTTCAACTTTTGTAGTGAAAGGCAGCACCCCACTCACACATACCCCAAGACTTGAATTGTGGAAAATTCTCCAACTAGAAAAAGGAAAGTCAACATGGGGTGAAACCATCATAACCAATTTAACCTCCCAGTTCTAATCACTCATTTTGCCATTGTATCCCCAAGCATGGTTCTGGAAGTTTGCTGTGGAGTGATGACATGAATATCAAGAATACAAGTACCTGGGGGCTGGTATGTAACTCAGTGGTAGAGCACATGCTTAGCATGTGCAAGGCCTTGAGTTTAATCTCCAGCACTGAATGAGTGAATGAGTGAATGCATACAAATACCCAGTTTAGGTCCTTCCCAAATTATAGCTATTATATTGTGTCTCTTTTTTGGCTCTACTCTTTTTTCAATCTGGTATTCCAAAAACATTCCATTAATTGATCTACTTTACACATACAGCCTTTTGTTATTATTTTCTAACAAATTCTCCCCACTATGATAATAATCTTACCACAATTTACATGTCACTTTTGCCCACTCTCTACAAAACTACATCAGCCCACTTATGTCCTTTGCCTTCTTCATGATTCTACTTAAGCAGCAATGAGAGTCACAAAGCCATCATAAATTACAGGCACACTTATTGTGAAATCATACAGTATTTATTCACACTAGTCATACCTATACCTTTATTCATAAACATTCATTTCAGATCAGTTTCTACTTTTGCTTAGAGATATTTTTTGCCTCTACAAGTAGATTGTAAATTATCTAGAGGCAAGGGCCATATCTTCAATTTTGTTCCTTGTGTCACACCTATCATGTTACACATAAAATCTCTACCATGTGTCTATGGAATAGCTGAGCAGGTGTCTGTTCAGCCATTTTCACATATTACTACACATTTAGAAGGAATTGAGGATTTTTGAGCCAATTCTTATGAAATTTAGCTTGTTTTTTTCTCTTCCCAAAGCACTAACTCCAGGTCAATTCTATTCGTAATTTCAGGGATAATACAAATTTCACTTCCTACTAGGAACCAGGAAGGATGACTCAGCATAAATTCACTGTCATTTCTAGAAACATGTGAAGCAAAAGTCCAGGTGATGCCAGTAGTACCCTCTTTATATGGAAAAGACAGCATTATTATAAACTGAAAGAGTAAATTTCTGCACTGCAACATATAATCTTTTTATACCTTGCACAGTTAAAACTGAAAAGATATAGGACTCACAAATCTGATCATTTTGTCATTGTCACAGAATGACATATTAATTGGGCAGTAAATTTACAAAATGCCCTTGTAAATATAAACAAAATGTGTGTTTTGTAGATTTAGCAAAAAAAACAGATGCCCATTCTCACACCAAGTTCCTTTCTGATTCTGTCAGAAACAGTACTTCTGAGAGAGTAAGTTTTGGCAGATGGCATTACAATTCAAATAAAATGAAATAGGTTTCCAAGTGCATCCATATTTCCTTGTCATTGTGAATGCCAGAGGAATTTTTAAAGTTCTTAATGTTTCTTTCTGAGTGTCCTCATAAATATAACTTGTGCTATTGCATAAATGCTGAATTTTAAATTATCACTCTATTGTAGTTGAGATGTTGATATCTTTCTGTTCAATCAAAGCAGATATACACTATATCTATTGTATGAGGAATCCAATTCAAAAAAGTTTGGACAACTGGACTTATATGCCCACTGGAGAATGATATGCAAAGCATTTCAGAATCTAGGATATTCCTCTTAAAGGGTGGATACCTAATGGCTGTTGAGCACAGATGGCCAAGTCTTTCCTTGCATGTGGCTCTGCAAATTTTCATTCTGATATGTAGAACATTAGGAATCCCAAAAACTTATTTAAAAGGATTCCAGAATTTCTATCTTCCACCCTCACCAAGAAAATAATAAAAAGTTCTAGTTATGCCATTAATTTCCCCCTCATGGAGTTGTTATAAAGAAACAAATGAGATGATCATGTAAAGTAGTCATACATACTGCCCATGCCTGATACAGAGAATCAATAAATTATATGAACTGCAGCTCATTTTAGTACTTTCATGTAGATAAATAACTGAGGGAGGCAGGATGGGGCATGAAAAACTAAAAGAGAACATAATGCATATGTTATAATAGGAACATGAATAGCACATATTGAAGTTAAATGTCATTTTTTTCCCTCAATATCAACTCCTCCCAGAAAGAATAATTGTCAGGTAAATTAGTGACTCACAACTTAGCTGAAGGAGCAGTGCTCTGTAAAGTACCTCTAGTCTACTCCACTCGCTGCTGTAACTGACCACATCTTTCTCTGAGTACCTATGCATATTTCTACCATAGCTTGTTCCAACTTACCAAATCTCTTGTTTCTCCCGACAACTATACAGCGAACCTCTTAATAGAAAAAAACTTCAAATCTCCAGCTCTTAGGACAACATTTAAATAATGTCAAATGAATAATAAATTTTTGTAATATTCAATATGGAATTATCAGTAAATGAATAGAGAATATTGATTCAGATCTCTCTTCACTATGGTATATATAAAGCATAATAGAAGAAATGGAAATGAGCCAAATAATATCTGAAAATCTCTTCCATTTCTATGGTTTTCTTAAGTATCCTATTGATTTGTATGTATTTTGCTGGGAACATGTGATATTGGGCATCTTTATTTACAATAAAAATTCTATGTCTAATGAGAGTTTAAATATGTATTGCCCTTAGGAAAATATTTTCAAACATATGGGTTCTGTCTAAATGGTAAGAGATTTTATCTAGGTCTCAAACATGGAAGAATAAATTTCAAAGTATTCAATGTAGTGTTGTTTGGAAAATTAAACTAAGAAAACTCCAAAATCTCACAAAGTGTTATTACCGAATTCATGGTTTTGTAAAATGTCATAAAATGGGTATTATTAGTCTGATTGTTAAAAGCATAGGATATCCTTATGGGGAAATAAACATTACTGAATGCCTATGTTACCATAATAAATGTCACCAAATCTTTAATGCCTTTTTCTCAGTCTTTACTAAAACATTTTCTTTAATTCAATAGGTGCCTTTCTAACATCTATATTACTGTAATCACAAGGCAGAAAGTTAGCTTTTTAGGATTTGGCTAACATCAACTTTTATTTGCCCCCCAACCCAACACACATGGAAATATCTGAAATATGGGGCCCTCTCATTACAAGAACACCGAACTAAAAGCTGACTTTTTAGATTGTAATATTACAGCACCTGGTGCGGTGGGGCATGCCTATAATCCCAGCAGCTCCAGAGGCTGAGGCAGGAGGATCTTGAGTTCAAAGCCAGCCTCAGGAAAAGCGAGGTGCTAAACAATTAAGTGAGACCCTGTCTCTAAATAAAATACAAAATAGGGCTGGGGATGTGGCTCAGTGGTCGAGTGCCCCTGAGTTCAATAAAAAAAAAAGAATGTAATATCACGACCAAGGCATTAGTGGCACAGATAGCCTCCATTCCTTGTCCTACTCAAATAGCTAACTGGGGTTACTCTTCAGGGGAGATTAAATATGTATTATCTTACCCATTGCCACAGTTAACACCTAATTCCTTTAATAAATGCCTGTGTTGAACACCCAGTGGTAGGTTCTGGAAACACAAAAATGAGTAAGATTTTCTCCCTGTCTTCAAGTTCCTCACCAAATACTGAGACAGAATCAGATGGTCAGAACACACTCTATAGAACTCAACAGCAGTCCCCCCTCTCTGTAGTATATTGTATTTTTCCTATCTTCTGTATTGTTTTTGATTTGTTTTGTTTTTTTCTTTTTCACTGCTTTCATGATGCTCCTTCCAGTCTCTTGTGGTCCTACTGAATTTTCCAGCTTTGACCTTTCACTGTGGAACTTCCTCAGTCACAGCAGATTTGTCACTATTGAACTTGTATCTCTATTAGGTGGCTAAGTAAAATATTTTAATAGTATTAACCCTGATAAAGTTGCTTTCAAGGTTTTCATCATCTTTTATTTTTTAAATAAAAAATATTCTTTTCTAATATGGTGATTCTAAACATGGATTTTATCTAATTTACAAGTATTGTTTCTGAGTGACAATAATTGATCAATCTTTTAGCAAAATAGGAGATTGTTTTTAATCATTTAAATTTTTCCTAAAAGAAAAATATCACATCAATGATCTTGTTCTCATAAAAATATCATTTTTAAATTAATTATAGTTTTTACCACAATTAGTTTATTTGTCATACTGGTATAACTGATTTTTAAACTAAAGAAAAATTTTATTGCTTGTTACTTTACTTTTTTACTAACAAAAGACCATACCATAATACCTTTGAAAAGATTCTATGTATGTTAAATAGGAAATGTTAATCAGGCAAAATTTTTATATTTGCTTTCAAGTGTATTTCTTTATGGATTCCAATTGCATCCTGTTATTGTTTGGATATGAGGTGTCACCCAAAAGCTCATGTGTAGGACAATGCAGGGATGTTCAGAGGTGAAATGATAAGATGTGAGAGCTATAACCTAATAAATGGATTAATCAATTTGATGAATTAATAATTTGATTAATCAGTGGTAACTGTAGGCAGGTAGGGTGTGGATGGAGAAAGTGGGTCACTGAGGGAGTGCTCTGGGGATTATATTATCCCTGGTTCCTGGCACTAAAGCTGTTTCCTGGTTGTCGTGAACTAAGCAGATTTCCTCTGCCATGCCCTTTTACCATGAAGTTCTGCTTCACTTTGGGCCCAAAGGTATGGAGTCAGCTGACCACAGACTAAACCTCTGAAATTGTGAGCTAAAATAAACTTTAGCTTAAGGTCTTGACCAAATGATTTTATCAATTAGTAACAATTTAGTGATGTTCTGTGTACAAATCAATATTTTCAGTGCTTTTGGCTTCTAAAGTCCCTGACAAGTAAAAATGTGATTTTCTATATTAGACCACATGACCCTCTCAAGCTCTCTGCTTGCTTTGTCTATCTCTTACCACTGCTGTTGAAGAGTTTGAAGTTACATTATTTAGTCTCCTGAAGTTGCTGAGCCTCACATCAACTGTCACAGCTCAGTATGATGCATACACAGTCTAGTTGTTGCTACAGGTACAAATCACTGCTCCATTTGGACCTTTAACATTTCCTGCAAGCCTGGCATATAAGTGAGACAACCCTACAGGGCAGCTTCATTTGCAGGTGTGGCTGGCTCTTTACATGCCAGAGAACCAAAGCTGACACAGACTCTGACAGCTCTGTGAGGGGAGTATTTTCCATCAGGTAAGGTGTTCTCCAAGTGTTTTTCCAGTGTTTTTAGGTATCGGGATACCTTGCAGGCACAGCAGGCAGCATGTTTTCTATTCCACATCCCTTTATATTTGACTTCCTGTGGAGAACATTAGAAAATCTTGCCCGCAGCTTTTTCCATATTCCTTTGTTTCCTTCTACCGTGAAGCAAAGCAGTAATGCTGTGCATGCTGTTAATTCCAAATCCTCTAATTTTCTTACATTACTCTATCATTCCTCACTACTGTATTTCATAAGTTTTTCAAAAGGGAGTTTGTTTTTCATTAGGAAGATTGCATTTCCCTATTCCTGACATCTAATCTTGTCCTTCTGTCAGAGAACTCTATAAAGGTGGACACACATGAATAGGTAAGGATTCATAGAAATCACAGTGGCCAGGTTTTCTGAATAGACATTCTGCTCTCTGTTTGTGCTGGGTATTACTATTGGAAGGTAGTGCTCTGATTGTGGATCAGGAAATTCAGAATTTGTATTGAAAATGTACCACTTCCCAGCCGGGCACGGTGGCACACACCTGTAATCCCAGCACTTTGGGAGGCTGAGACAGGAGAATTGCAAGTTCAAAGCCAGCCTCAGCAATGGCGAGGCACTAAGCACCTCAGTGAGACCCTGTCTCTACATAAAACACAAAAATAGGGTTGGGGATGTGGCTCAGTGGTCGAGTGCCCCTGAGTTCAATCCTTGGTACCAAAAAAAGAGAAAGAAAATGTACTACTTCCCTCTTTAAACAAAATACCATATTTGAAGTGAACACTTATATATAAAGATAGACATTAGTACACTGTGTACTAGTAGGCATTATGTTGCTTTTTATAGGGGTGGTATTATGAGATTCAAGATTAATTAGAGCTGGAGTAGTAGTTCAGTGGTTGAGTACTTGCCTAGTACATGTGAGGCACTGGGTTCAAAACTCAGCACCACATAAAAAATAAATAAATAAAGGACTTTTGTCCATGTACAACTAAAAATATTTTTAAAAGATTAATTATAATATAATGAAAGGTATAATTGTAACATTTATGCCATTCACACTCCTCCAATTCAAAAGGCTGGTGTCCTGTCCTGTAAAGTAGCCTTCAGCACCACATTGTGTTGCCAAGATGGAGGGAATCATGATTCCTGTATCTCCACGGAGCGATCTAGTGCAAATAATCTGGACAGGAAATTTATTTGGTAAAGAACATGTGAACAACTCCCCACACACATTTGCCTATATAAATAAGTTTACTTATTGGATTTGGGCATTACTGTCATTAAATGTTAATAGGCAGCAATGTGCTTTAGATTAAAATCAAATAGGGAATCAGAAATCCCATTGTTACAGTTACACAGTAAATAAACTCCTTGGCTCATGCCTTGGGGAAAGCACTTCCCTGTCCTATCTCTCAACTCAGATTACCTTTGACATCCTGTGATCTGTCTGTGATAGGCGTTGCTGAAACTATAGATTATCTCCTCCTGGAACAAGTATAATAGGCCCTGTGAGCTTGGTCAGGTTGTTCTTTCTATTCATGTTTAAAAGAATTCTGCAGCACCAACTGAAAATATGGATGATCTTTCTTTCCCTGCCCAAATGATGATGATAATTAGTATTTTATTGATTTTTCTTTTCAGGCATCCTTTTCAGAAGTGGATATGGATTACTTCTTTGTTCTGATAGAAAGTTACAGACTTCTGTTGACAAAAGTAGGGAATCTATGACAACCCCACATCACCCCAATTTGACAATTGCCCAGCTTATCTGTAAAGCATGCAAGTCTCTTAGAATCCATGAGTTTCTTGGAAAAAGTAACATTTTGTTACCATTTAGTTGCATGTTACATTGGCATGAGGCTGCTTATGCCCAGTGTTGTGGAAGATGCTTCAAATAGCACCATCATAGATTTTGCTAATTTTATTTGCAAATTTTAGTTAGCAGCCCTAGGCTTGTGCTCAGTCTGATTCATTTCACTAGCCTAAGTAGCATTTTAATTTAACAATACTCTGTGGCTGCATATTAAGTAGAAAATGAAATTAGGCCATATTTCTAAGTTAATCTGAATAAGAAACTAAGGTAAATTTTAAATTTTAGTTTTCCAAAACCTTACAGTATTGATGTTAGATATTTGACTGTTCCCAGAGATTTTAAATTGTAGGATTTTCTTGTGTGTATTTCAATTAATCAAATTTTAAAAGACGGCTCTATTAGAAATATGATATCCATTGTGTGAATTCACCCCAGAATTCCCAATTGACAAATGTGTTGCTGACTTATTGCATTAGGATTATTTTAAATCAATTGTAATGAATTATACCCATGAAATGTAAGTCTATGATTCTAATCACTTCAAAAGTCACCTGAAGGTTTAGGTAGAGTACAATATGCAGTACTTTTGCTAGTAGCATATATCCTAACTTGTAGCTTATTAATAATTAGTGAAATTATTTTTTAATCACTGACTTTGCCTGAAATCATCCAATTTGTGGATATTGTGACTTGCCACTGTACCTCTCAGAGCTGAGTATAGTGCCTAGCTTATAGTAAACTGTCAGTAAATTCGTCTTGTGAATCTAAAAAATGTTGATCGCAGAGAAGAGAATAGTGGTAACCAGAGACTGGAGACTGGTGGGAGGAGATATAGGGAAAGGTTGATGAATGGGGTACTAAGTAATAATTAGTTAGCAGGAAGAAGTTCTGGTGTTTCATGACATATTAAGGTGACTATAGATAATGATAATACATCATTTATTTTTTAAAAATAAAAGACAGAATTTTTAATGTTTTCACCATAAAGAAATGATAAATGTTTTAGAAGACAAGTTTACTATGATTTAAACATTTTTCTGTGTATGCATGTATCAGAACATCACATGGAAGCCCATTAATATGTATAGTTTCATATATCAGTTAAAAAAAATAAAAATATTCCCTGAATGCAAAAATAGGTCTCACAGCTCTTCTGTTATGAGAGATATGTTAAGTAATGTCATAGTAATAAACTGCAAAGTTCACTTAAACTACAATGTACTAGAACATTTGAACCACAAAGCTATATGATATCCTACAGGAAGCCAATCATCTGGGGGTTCATAAAAAGAAAGCATCAATCACAATCACCAACAAAAGCCAGACAAAACCAGGCCATTTTCCTCAGCTGTTCTCTTAAAACTTTAAATCCTTCTTTTAATAGAGCAAAATGGAGAATTGAAGTTTTTATTTTTATTTTATTTCCTTGTCCCCATATTCATGTCTCCATCTTGACTCCCTGGAAAATGGTGGCCAAATTCCTAAATCTGGCCTTATTTATCAATCTTCACTAGAGTCAATAATTAAAATACAGATGCAATCTTCACATGGAAGAGCATGTAATGTGCTATTTAGCACCTAGTCCTTGCATCCTTCTGACCTTACCAGTTATGATTGCTTTATCCACTTAGTAGCCTGTAGACTAAACTGACTTCCCTTTAGAAGAAAACATTACAGTCTTAAAAGGAGGAAGGCCATGGATCTCCAGCCTCCTAAGTGCACCTGACATCTTCACTAGGCTTTCCTTCTCATGAGCCTCTAGGCTATGATTTACCCACCACTTTATCTGTAAACATGACTTTGCAACCTGAAGCCAAAATACCATCCCTGGTCCCTGAAAGGCAGCAACTCTGATGGAGCCCTGTGCATAAGTACATGTTTATGGTCCTGCAGGGGGCTTTGGAAGGTCTCCTGCTGCAATACTTTTATGCCTTATACTCCAATGACCATTTGCCTTGATATGAGATTCTGATATGATGATCTAGAATGGCCCATTCCCAGAATCAGTTGAGTCCACCTCTGCAGCCCCTTGATGCCCAAAAGTTCTTTTCACAGAAGTCTCAGATATCAGCTGTCCATGTAGCTGTCAGCTGAAGAACAGATATCAACTAGGGACAATTTTCACCAGAGGCCTGTGCCTTTCCCTCTGAGACACTAAATCCTAGTGTGGCCTGAGGTCTAAATCAGTGAAATTAATGTTTTCCCCACCCTGTGCTCTTGAAGCTTTATTACTACATCTTTTTTTCATGAGGATCCTAAACTCTAGACCCCCAGGATTTTTCAGTGCAGAAGGCATAAGAATTAGCATAAATTAGCCTCAAGCTCCAGAAACTAGTACCCTGATATTCACTGTTGGGAAAGCAGAACAAATTGTGTAGCTTTATAAATATGATTATTCTTCTTGTGAACTTTGCTGATATTTTTTTTTAATGCTTTACCTTCTGGGTCTCTGTATAATGTAACCTTAGTCTGAAAATCTATAATTTCATTAACATTTGATTTTTTTTTCTGAGTTGTTGTCAATTTGATATACCATTAGGTTCATTGACTTTATTTTTTTCATATTTTATTTAGTTTTAGTTTTAATAAGAGAACATGAACATTAATGTACTAACAAAAAGGTATATTCAAAGAAATCTTGTTCTCTTTCCTGTTTCTTCTACTCTACCATTCATACCACCTCTTAAGTTGGAATAGCATATTTAGCTTCTGGTTTTTATACTTGTGTTCCTTTTTTCAAAAAGGAGCACATGAATGTTTTTGTTTCACAATATATCCCACTAACAACTCTATCAGATTAAAGATATTTTACTCATAAATTTTACAGCTATATAGTACAGCACTATGCAAGCACACCATGTTTGTTTAACCAGTCATCTCTGGTTGGGAATTTAGGTTGTTTCCATGATTTACTATAAAATAATACTGCAGTAAATAACCTTGTGCACTTGCTTTTTTGTACTGTTGAAAAATAAACCTTAGAGAAATTTCTCAGATTGAGAAATATTGAATCAACAGATATTGCCCAATATCTGGAGCTTGTATCGCATTGTCCATCTGCCAACAATGAATGAGGGACCCAGTTTTCCCACAAACTTGTCTAAGAATGTGTTGTCAAGGTTTTGAATTTTTGTGAGTCTCGTAGATGCAGAATGGTGTCTTAAGTTGATGTTAATTTTCGTTCTCTGTTGATAAAGGAGATTGAGCCTCTTTTCATGTTTAAGGATCAGAAGAGCATGCCTTACGCGAACTGTTGGTTCCTGACGGTAATATTATAATATTATGGTCTATATGAGCTCCCAGCTCCTAATTTCCTCCTCAAAGCATAGAAACTAGAATTTCTCTTTCTCAGTACACTCTAATCTTTTCCTGCCTTTCTGTCTGGAGCAGGCCATAAAGAAATTCCATGACCTAGCTTGTCTAATAGTAACTTCGAAGAACCCCATTTCAAAAGGGGTCCTGCTTTATACTTGCAAGCAATACCGCCAGAGAGGCCAAGAAGAATCTGTTGAGACAGGCCTTACTGGATCTCCCCGTTCACTCCCTTAGCATTAGGTCATACCCATTCCGTTCAGTCACATTTCAACACTATTGTCTATGTTTCAATTATAGCTATGCAAAGCAGGCTCCATAAAAGTCCAAAAGGACAGAGTTCAGAGAGCTTTTGGATAGCTTAGTACAAGAGATTCCTAGAAGCTGGTGTGCCTGGAGAGGGCATGGAAGGTCCACGCCCCTTCCCTCATGCCTCACCCTCTGCAGGAATTCGTCTGTATCTTTCGTAATATCTTTATAATAAACCAGTAAATGTAAGTTAGTGTTTCTCTGAGCTCTGTGAGTTGCTCTAGCAAATTAGTCAAACTTGAAGAGAAGGGAAACCCAATTTATAGCCAGGAGGTCAGAAGCTCAGGTAAAATAACCTGGGGCTTCAGGAATGGCATCTGAACGGGATGAGAGTGGTAATCTTGGGGACTGAGGCTTCCACCTTCAGGGTTAGACACTATCTCCAGGTAGTGTCAGAAGAGAGATGAATTAAAGGACACCCAGCAAGTATCTGCTGCTACAAAGTTGCTTGCTTGGTGTGTAAGGAAAACCTGCACACATCTGTGTCAGAAGTGGTCTGTGCTATGGTCTGAGTTTGAGGTTTGCTTTCCCCTCTATAATATCAGACTGACTTCTGCATGTTTTTCTACTAGGTTTTCAGTTGTTTTCTCCCTTAAATTTTAAAAAGTTCTTCAATAAAGAAAGTAACCCTTTATCAATGATAAATACCTGTATAAATATATGATAATAATATATGTTCAAATATGTTCTCCCAGCTTATCATTTACCTCTTAATATTATTATGTATATCAAGATATATGAGAGTGATTTTTGCCTTTATGTAGTAAAAATTGTCAAGTTTGTTTTCTGATAAGAATGTCTTTCCTGATACCAAGGTTAAAAAGGAATTTATCTCTAGTACTCATATTATTTTATTTCTTTTCCTTTTGGAGTTTTCTATGATGAATTGACTAAAAACATGTCTTTTAAGCTTTCTATCTCCACTGAGGCCAGTTTTCATAAATTTTTTCTAAAATATTATCCACTGCATTTAGGTTTTAAATTTCCTTATTGTAAGTTTGTATACATTATTGTTATTATTTTTATGATTATCTCCCTTGTGGCACTTCTGCTTTTCTATCTATGACCTATCTCTTTGTAGTCTTGAGCTAGTTAGTGTTTGTTTTGCTGATTTTAAAAAAGAAACGGAATTTTTATTAGTTAATTTTTTCTATTTTCTACCATTATTTTTTATTTTTATAATTTATATTTGTGTGTGTACATATTTCAGAAGGGCTCCTTTGTTGTCCTTTTTATAGCTATTTTTAAATTAATAGCATTGTTTTTATGCTGTACAACATGATGTTTTGAAATACAAATAGGTATTGTGGAATGGTTCAATCTAGCCAATTAGCAAATTCATTCCTCACACAGCTATCATTTTTGTGGTGAGACCACAAAACAGCCACTCTGTTAGGAGGAATAAATGTCCAGAGATCTATTGTATAGGAGAGTGACTAGTTAGTGATGATATACTGTATTCCTTGTATGGATTTTTAAATTAGGAATTTATATACATTATTTCCATTTTCATATGCATGTTATAAAATTTCCTTTGATCATTGTTGTCACTGTATCCTGAAAATTTTGCTATTTAATATTTTCACTCTCATTGAAATCTGCAATTTCAATGTACCTTTCCTCTTTGAGTCAAGAGTTTTTTTATAGTTTTTAATTTCTAGGTAAGTTTGATGGACTATTATTTTGATATTAATGTATATTTTATTGCATTATACTCAGAAACTATATTATTTCTACTTTGAGAAACTTAAGACATTATAATCCAATATATAGACAATTTTGAAAAATGTTACATGTGTCTATTATAGGAGTACAAAACTAGCAAGAAAGAGACTGGGGAAAAGGAAGGGGCTAAGAGCCAAAAGATCTGCCTAATTAATTATACTGTTTAGTTCCTTTATATCTGTAATTTTGTCAATTTGATATGTCTTAGACTGAGAGCAAAGTGCTTGTTATTTATATATTTCTTGTTGCTACCCTTGTAGTTAGTGTTTTATGAGATGGAGTGTGTTCTTTAGTACATAATTATCAATATTTTATGTCTTCCTTAGGAACTGGGACCTATTATAATATGAGGTTCATCGTTGTATTTAATGCTTTGGACTTGAATTCTTCATTCTGATAGTGAGATGGTAACCCCTGGATTTTACTTTTTTCTATTTGTCTGGCATATCTTTGCCCAACCCTTTCGTTTTAGCCTCTTCTCTAAATCTCTTTATTTAAGTATGTATCTTTTTTTATAGCATGAAGTCACCTTTTTCTGTAAGAGTTAATTAGAAACTCTTAAGAGAGCTAAATTTTATGCATTTCTGCTTAATTTTAGCTCTCACATTTTATATTTATTGACTATTTTATGTTATGTTCACTGTTTCTCTGTTTTCTTATTTCTTTCTGTTGGTATTTAGAATATTTTATGTTCTAATGTTTGCCTTTATATTAAATATCTTCTATAAGAACCCTACTCAGTTGTCAGGTGTAAATGATATTTTGTTGGCTCCCATCTGTTCCCTTAAGCATCAATCAGTGAGGCCATTAGTCATTCTACTTTTCTTTGTTCTCTTCCCTTTTTTTAAATGTATTATTTCTATATTTTCAAAACCTATTGCTTTACATATTATTTCCTACCATCATTCTTACCCTTGTTCTAAACTTATATCTATATGAAATGTGTTTAATAATTCTATTATTTCTTTCAAGTCATCTCTTGATTGAAGTAGTTTGGTTAAGAAGAGAATTTTGGTGTAGTAAACTACTTGTAGGGTATGTGTGAGAGAGAAAAAGAGAGGGAAAGTATAGGTTAACACTTGAAGAACAGCTTGGCTGGATATGAAATAGTTGACTTACACTTTTTTTCTTTGAAGTTTCTTTAAAATGCTATTTCACTGTTGTCTAAATGTGTGTTGTGGGGGCTGGGATTGTGGCTCGGTTGTAGAGGGCTTACCTCACGTGCATGGGGCACTGGGTTCCATCCTCAGCACCACATATAAATAAATAAATAAAATGAAGATATTGTGTCCATCTACAACTAAAAATATATATATATTCAAAAAAAATATGTGTTGTTCCTAAGATCTGATGTCAACCTGATTTTATTTCATTTTAATGAATATATCCTTTAGTCACTCTTTTCTCTATCATTTAAAGTCTAATGCTTATTGGTATTTTGGAATTGACTGTTCTAAGACACTATCCAGGTACATGGAGAATCTTTTCAATATATAGATGTAGTTTTTCTACTTGTGCAAATTTTTCTTGGATCACAGTTTTAAGTATTAGTTTTGTGTTATTTTTTTCCTTCTTTGTCTTGTATTTCAATTATACATATACTGGATTCTCTTTGCCTGTCCTCTATATTAATGACTTCTCTCTGATGTTTAAAGTTTTGTTCATTTCATTTGTGTTTTCTTGACTATCACTGTGTCTTAGTGCTTCTTACGTTTTCAGCTGAATCTTTTCTCTCTTGGGTATTTTATAATTTAGTCATTTCGCACATTTTTAAAAATTTTTATTTCATCCTTTTTGTCTACTCTCTTTTTCTGTCCCTTATCTGTTTCTGTTCAGAACTTTTAATATCTGATTCAAAGTATTGTTTTATATTTATGAATACTTGTTTCAGGTTATCTGTAGGTCTCATTATAATTTTCTTATTTATGTTTTGGTTTTGTCTTATCTTGAAGGAGGAGAGCACATTTTCATCAGCAGTATTGTTTCAGTTCTCATTTTATTTCTTTTTATAGTAACTTTGTATGAATACTGTCTGCTATTTTCTGTTTATTTTGAAATAACTTTTGTTCCTACACTGGCAATAAAAGTTTCATATAAACAAAAGTAAAGGAACTTTGCGACTAGTACATTTTTTAAAAAATTCACGAACACTCTCTTCTGATGCTTTTGTGAGGTGCCAATTCCTTAGAAGATGGTACTGTTTTTATCCAGGGAGAGTAGTCGGTATGTTCTATAACCTTACAATTATTTATTTATTTTATTTCTGCAGATACTGACTTTACCTTCAAGGCTGCAAGAGCCATCTTCTCCATCGACATCACTCCCCCTCTTCTGCAGCAATTCCTTTCTGAGACCTCTCTCTCATTCTGCTCAACTTCCAAGTATCTTGTAATCCCCCGGTAGCTATGTTCTGGGTCTGCCATCAGTATTTTCTTGCTCAAGATGGAATTTGTCTTTCTGTTTTCCCACCTCACTCTGCCTGCAGGCTCCTGGCCGCCTCTCCTTTTTGGCATTCTCCATTCTGACGTTCTGACACCAGCAGGCCCTGTTAGATTGGCTCATTTATGTTCCTCATGTACACATAACTTTTAAAACTCATAATATTTGATTTCTCCTGATTGTGTTGTAGGTGTAAGTTATGGGTGGCTTTATTGTACTCAGTAAATATTTACATTTTGAAAGGGTAAGTGGAAAATTCAACGTTAGGTGCCAGCCTTAACCCTATAGGAGCATAGAATGTTTCAGTAAGCCTTTTTACATGAATGATGATGACAAATAGGTAGAGAGCTGTATGAATTAATACACTTAAAGGAGATAAGAGGAACCTGGGAATGTATAATTCAAAGTCCTTAGCATAGAGTTGATTCCCAAATCTTTCTTTATAACCAGACCTCTCTCCAGAAATCTAGAAATAGACAAAAACTTCCTGGGTTCATGACTTTTTGACCTGCTAATGCAGCTTGCACACTTAGACCAAATGTTACTCTTACTGAGTCTTTACTAGACAATGCCCTTTCTTGTGCCAAACTATCCTGCTGCCACTTCTTGTCAATATCTCAGATTTATCTGTCATATTTAAGTTAGCGTTGCAAAAGCTCACTTCTACTGAAACCAGAAAGTTAGCATTTTATATAAACTATTAACTAGTCTACAAATAGTATTTGAATTTTTGAAAAGTTGTTCTTTTTCTGGTCCAGGATCCAATCCATTATCTCAACTACATTGAGTCATTGTATCTCCATAGTTCTCCACTCTGACAGTTCCTTTCTGACAGTCCGTCTTTCTCTTGAATGACTTTGACACTTCGGAAGAGTACTAGCCTGTTATTTTAGATTGTCAGATATTTTCTCATAATGAAAATGAAGTTATTTATTTTTAGCAAAAATACTACAGAGGTACAGCTGTATCCTTCTCAGCATGTGATATCAGAATATCGGTATCTTCTTACCAATGTGAACCATGGGTCATCTATTATTATAGATATTATTTATGAAACATTAGGTCATTTAGAAGAGTAAGGAGCATCTATTTTGATGCTATCGAAGTATGTTTTTTTCCTTAAACATAGCTTTCCTTAAAAGCTATTTTCAGCTGGCTGTGGTGGCCCACACCTGTAATCCTAGCCCTTTGGGAGGCTGAGATAGGAGAATCTCGAGTTCAAAGCCAGCCTCAGCAATGACGAGGTGCTAAGCACCTCAGTGAGACCCTGTCTCTAAATAAAACACAAAATAGGGCTGGGGATGTGGTTCAGTGGTGGAGTGCCCCTGAGTTCAATCACCAGTACCAAACACTAAACATATTTATGGTACCTTTCATCCATAACTCTTTGTATGACTGAGTGGCTCTGGATCTAACAGAGGAGCTTAGTCCCTGGGCCTTACCTGATTAATTTCTGAGTAAACTCTTGCCCTGGGGGCAGTCAGCACATTGCCTGGTCAGACCAACTAATTTGAATCTATTTTGAAGAAAATGACTAGACCAATAAATTCTATGACAGGATGGGACATAGAATTGGAAAACTGAGAGACCAAAATAATGATAGTAGTGATTAAGATAAAAAGTAACATGGAGCAAGGTGGGTAGTAGCCATTCAAAGACATGCAATATAAGTAAGCAGAAATTGCCTAACAGCAGATGCAAAGGAAGAATATGCAAAGTAGGAAGGAATTGAGAGAGACAAAGACAGAGAACATAGTTCAAAAGACAGACAGCAAGAAATAGACAAAAGAATCTTTCCCAGCTACCCTAAGATATCATATTCTAAGCTTCCTATAGCTCTTCAGTGTTTGAGTTTTATTTCCATAAGAAATACTATTTGCATTTCTACAAATTTCCCATTTATGCCTGAAAATTCCTTTTCTGTAATGAAAATGAACCTAACTAAAAAATAAAATAATAATAATATTTGGAAAGAGCAATTTATAAGTTAAAAAAAATGGAGCATGGTGGCTGTGGCAGAATCCATGCAGAACAGAATGCTCATTTAATCTTTTGATTCTATTCCCTCTTTGCAAAGCTGATATGACTGACTACAGATTAATCTAGACATTTACACAGACTTTTGCAGGGTAGATAAATCTAATCACCGAGTTTGCTACATGGTTCCATGGCCTGAAGAAAATCCCAATTAAAACAGTTCTTAATGCAGCATTAACCTTGCTGATCTCAAGTGTTTATTTTTCCCTGTTGTGTAGTGTATGTTATTCTTTTATCAGTGTGACCTTAATCATCTGCAGATTTGTCAGGTATTGTTGAATACAGTATTCTAAATAACTCAGGACCCAAGAGCTCCAAGCTACATGCTCCCCTGCTTGGGTAAATAGTACAATAATGGAAGTTCATTGTCTCATGTGTTAGCTTAATTTAAAGAAGCAGCATTAGGTTTTTGAAGCTAATCCAAGGTTTTAAAAAATGTGTTTTTCACAGTGATAGCTAATTCTCTACTTTTTATCATGTTGAAGGTGATGAATTCTTAACATTTCATCATGTTAAGTTATAATCTTAAAAAGTTTATTGTGTTACATTTTTATGAGCAAAGAAAAACATGCAAATGTTGTAAGTTTTTTAGCATTCTAGATATTTCTTTGCTTTAAAATGAAAAGAAAAAAATCTCAATGTGTCCCAAGTTAGAGTTACACAGGAGTAAGCAGTTCTGGTGTGCTATTGTTAAAATTAGAAGAAAGGATTTTGAAAGTTTTATGATAAAAAATATTTGAGGAGAAGTGACACAAAGTATAAATGTACTGAAACATCACATAGTACCTCATTAATATGCATAGCTTTTATGATTGGTTAAATGAATTCAAATTTCTTCCTTGCTTATTAGAGATAAAAGAAGAATCTATTAAGGGAACACACACAAACACATGTGCACACACACCAACACTTACACACATGCACATTCATATGTATGTGCACACAGCTTTTTGAACATAAGTTGTCATTTCTTACACCTATTTTGCCACATGTACAAATGAAGCAATATACGTATCTATTACAGATATTTTGAAACATCCTCCTATCAATCCTTGAAAATACTTCAATTGAAACAAACAACAGCTGTTTGTAATAAAAAATTAGAGCTATGGTGTATCATTGTGTCTTACAGTGTGAATCAAAAACCACTAACAGCCGGGTGCAGTGGCACACACACCTGTAATCTCAGTGGCTTGGGAAGCTCAGGTGGATCGAAGTTCAAAGCCAGCTTCAGCAACTTAGCAAGGTCCTAAGCAACTCAATGAGACCCCGTCTCTAAATAAAGTACAAAAAAACGCTGGGGATGTGGCTCAGAGGTTAAGTGCTCCTGAGTTCAATCCCGGTACTAAAAACAAAAAACAAAAAAAAAAAAGGTTGGTCTTGAAGTACAAGTATTTGTAACATATAATTTATTTTAATGTGAATTTAATAGTTTACTTTGGAAATAGGAAGCAAACAGACAAACAAACAAAACATGTTGGCATCTTATGAAAAGCACAACAAACTCCCCTAAATTCTGGTGAGGACTTCATGGTGGCAAGTGAGAAAGTAAGTAATAAGTACTTTTGGCATTGTAAATCCAGCAAGAATCATCAAAAACTCTTGTACTTCTGGAATGCTTTCCTTAAAACTAGTAATTTACTAAAAAAAAAAAAAAAAAAAGCTAAAGGTAAAAGAATCAATGAAGGAATAACAGATATCATAATAGATAATTTAAAAATTTGATCATGAAATTCTTAATGATGCTGACGTCAGGAAGCAGCACTATGGGCTGGGGCTGGGGCTCAGTGGTAGAGTTTGCCCTGGGTTTGATTCCTAGAACCACAAAGAAAAGCATTGTATCCATAAGTTAACAACATTAGGCTTTTACTCTTTATGTTATTGAACATAATTTTTATATGATATTGTATTTATGAGATAACATTAAACTTGTTATAAAAATATGTATCCATGTGTTGAGCCCTATACATAACAAATATCTGTAATGTCAATTGCTATCTTTTATATATTCTTTCACTTTAGCTTCTTGGATAAGGCACTCAGTAGGTATAGTCAAATTTTTTTTTTTTCTTTTTTTTTTTTTTTTTTCAAATTTATTATTTTTATTAGCCAAATGTTCGTAGTTTAGGGGCTTTGGTGAAAAGCAATTAGATGGGTATTCTCCTTAATTTGAATGCTTTTTATAATGTATTAAACAGGCTATTTGAGCTTCTATCTAAATTGCTGGAATCAGAGTACAGGGAGTCCAAATCCTATGTTTTTAGGATAAAATGAGGTAGGACATGGAAAGTCCATCAGTACCTGAAACATTGTCAATACTCAGTTAAAGATTTGCTCCCATGATCATTCTGAAAGACAGACTTCTTAAAGTACTCTAAATTGGTGTTACACATTTATTAAGGTATCCCTTATAATGAATCACATGGATAGCTGCAGAAATACTCATGTGTTCATTTATATCACATGGATAGCTGCAGAAATACTCATGTGTTCATTTATAAAGTACTTGTCCAACTCTACTTGGAATGTCACAGAAGGCAGTCGCACCATGTCAACTTACTAAAATCAGGCAATATTCTGAATCCCAAAACCTGTATGTTCCTAAAAGTTTGGGATGCGGAATTTTGAATCTGTAAAGTAATGTTACAGAGGAAAGAAATCATTGGTACACACACTCAGGGAGACTATAAATTTATACTCTTGTAAGAAGTTGGCAGTCTGGTGACATGTATCATAAACCATAAAAGGGTGTATGCTCTTTAATCCAAAATTCTACCTCTTGGAATTTGTCACTACTAAATTATTATTAAAATAAGAGGTTTAGGTTTTAATGTGACTGGAATAGATGATACACACAGGCAAAAACTAGAAAGTCCCAAATGGTAAATAACGGAAGACTGTGGAGTTACACAGACTCTAGCCATATCACAGACTACTGCACAGACAAAAGTGATACTGTGCAGCAAGCATTCATTCACATTGAAAGATGCCCTCAACGTTCTGTCATATACAAATACCAGGCTATAAAAATAATATCCCTTTTAAAATTATTTGCATAGAAAACTATTTGAAAGATATTCACAAAAATATTAACAGTAGTTATCTCTGGATGGCAGGATTGAATGTAATTCTAATTTCTATTACTGTGCTTTGTCTATAGTGACATGTGTTACTAGGGTAATAATACAACTTCTAAATTTCACTTATACTATGTAAGCATGTCAATGTATCTTAGTTTTCAAATTGTGTATGTATGAAATTAATATCCATCCAGAAAAATATGACATTCTTCATATTTGTCAGAGTTAATTGTAAAGGCTCAGTGTATGTGCAAAACAGTATCATGAAGCAAAGCGTAGCTTTCAAAGAGCATGATTTTGCATGTGGTAACATTTATAGTGTTGTTGATATTTTCGTTGTTTGTATCTATTAACATTAACCATGAAAAGTTGGAGATAGGAGCTATATTGTCAAGGAAAGTATATTTAGAATTTTAGACTTTATTTTAAAAATATGCCCAGAGAACATGCTGGCAGCATTCAAATTATGACCCATGTGGAGTGAACAGCATGCTAACCGCCTCGAATAGTGGGATATCAATTGAGAATTTATAATGTCTCTGTTTCAGCCATCAGAAACAATTTGCTATGCTCAGAAATATATTTTGAAAATATGGTCTTTATTCTGAAATGTGCCTTTAACAATACAAATAAATAAACTGTTTGCACTTTCAGAACAGTGATTTGCCTTCTGTGTCACACTGGATGGTGATAATGTGATGACGTGCCATCCTACTGCTTGGCATGGAAAAAACAGCTAGACCCAGCAGTATATATGCAGAGAAGAGAGCTCTGTATTTTATCTGCCAATTTTCAAATCGGTGCTTCTTATAGTTTCCACAATATGTGTCTGAAATTTGGTACTAACTCTGAGCACTTTATTCTGCTTTAGCAGACCATTTGTGCAATTTATGAACAATTAAATTATATTACTTTTTATTAGGAAATGGTGATATCTGTGCTTTATTTACTGAAATAACTTTTTATTTTTCAGAGCTTCCATATGGCTGGGAAAAGATCGATGATCCCATATATGGCACTTATTATGTTGAGTAAGTCTTTAAGAGTTATATTAACTTGTTATTAATATGTTGTGAAATTGTGTTAGTATTTCATTTATTGAGCATGTGTGTGCTAACAGCCCCTTTATTTCCCTTTCATCATGAAGTATCCACAAAGATTCTACCAACACCTGCTTGCTATTTCTTACTTCTCCAGCTGGTTAATTTCTCATTCCTTTCCTTTGACTCATGAGTCAAAAACACCAATTGGGAAAGTGTATTTCACACTGTCCTCTAAATGAGTGATAATTAAAGATATTGAATTAATGCCTTTCATTTTGCAATCAAAATATGGGGAGCTGACTGATTGTACAAAAGAGATATTAAGCCAGGTTTCCAAGCCATTTAAATGCATCATAGTTTCCATTTGAGAGATAAAATTTGGATTATTTTTTCTCTTTGAAAACCCCACTTCAAGTCAACAGTATTCTCTCAATAGACTGGACTTTTATGTTACCCATTGGAGGTTGCCTTGTGTAATACAAACTATCTCCATCTACATATCCTTTTCTTCAAAGTAAGAATGTATTAGGGACTAAATTATTGATAAAGACTTTTCTTAGGAAAATCAAATAATATCCATAATTTTCAAAAGTTAAATTTAGGATTTGTTTTTCCAGAACTCCCTCTTCTAAAAGAGAGAATATATTTTATTCTTATCTATTGTGTAATGTTCCTAAAGTCATTTGGGTGAATAACAAAGCCCACATCTTCCTTTTGGGAAATAAGCTGCCCAGGAAAAGCAGAGATTGAAACACAAAAGATTCTCCTCACACTATTTTTCAAGATCTAACTGTTTTTGCTAACCATGTTCTTTGTAACAATAAGAAGCTAGATGGTCAAAGGTTATCAATTAATGGCATTTTTACTGAATTGTTTTTGTAGCAACAGTTAGTTACTGAGTTTTATTAGGTATCAAGCCCTTTGTGCACTGGAGATGTGCAAATAAGTAAAACTTGTGTGCTCCCTGCCCTTGAGTCTCTCCCATAGGAGCACTTGTCTCCAATACTCTGACCCACATTTTCATTTGGACAAGCCCCAATTTTGGTACCACAGTCCATCATTTCCAGATTCACAATCAAGGTAAATTTGGCTCATCTGCCACATGGAATCTTCTTACATGGTAGCTACTGTCTAATGTCACCTGGACCCTCACTAGGTAAAAAAGATAAGATAAAAATGCAATGGAGATATCTCTAAACAAAGGAGAATCATTTGAAAATATCTATAAGGCTTCTCAGCCCCACCAGATTGCTTATCAACTAAAATACTTATGTATTTTAATAATAATATAGCTGATGTTCCTGAATAAATTTAACACTAAATGTAATAAATACTAAGTTGTATTATTTCACTGAATCACACTGCACTGTTCCTAAGCCTATTACATCCGAAATCCAAACCAGTTCCATGAAAGGAGAGAGAACTGAGGTTTGTGACCTACCAGGTCTCATCTTTAATACATTGCCTTGGGAATCATTGAATTAAAGCCCTTTCCTTGGTTCAGATGTTAGCAAACTCCACAAAGATTCAGATAGAAAATATTGTAGAGGCCCATATGGCCTCTTTCACAACTACCATACTCGGCCTTTATAACTTGAAACTAACCATAGGTAACACTGACATGTATGGGTGAAGATATGTTGCAATAAAACTTTATTTACAAAAGCAGGCACCTGACAATATTTGATCTGTAAGTCATAGTTTGCTGATCCCTGTCCTATTCCAGACCTTCAGATTGTTCTTCCATGTCCTCAGCTCCCTTCAAGCTAACTTCCATTATGGAAACAGTATTAAGCCTTTCTCCTCTGTCCTGATCATCTATCAAGGGGTGAGACATCCACACATCAGAAAGCTATATCTCCTACCTTCTTGATCTTTGAGGTGTGTGTCCTTCCACTAAAGACCTGCAGCTGGTAGAACTCTGATAGCTGATTATATAATTAGACATTGGCTGTAATCCTCCTCAAAATTTGTTTTTGTCATCATTATATGTTGAATAGCTACCTTTTTGTTTTTGCTTATATTGCTGTCTGCATTTCTCTACTTCATTTTCCATGTATCATAGCCATAGTCAGAAAATTAGTCTGGAGTAAATCATGTCTTATATAATCAGATCAAAATGACATATTTAATAATTATAAATTTTAAGTGATTACAAGATTACATATACAGGTCATAGTGAGTCAAAATAGCTTACCTCCCTTCTGGTTGCACCCCACTCTGCTTTCTGCCATGACCTTATCCCCAGTACAGGGTTCTAAAGAGTGTACCAATATTGGTAAGTAGATGTGTGAGCATGTCAGGCCATGCAGAACACTGAGACAAATAACAGATAATTCAAACTTTATGGTATTAAATGGAATATTTTCCAGCATTTTAATAATTATCCTTTTGGAAAAATTCATCAAAATAAATAAAATTCTTCAATTTATTCTATATAATGTATGCATTACTTGAAATGAGGAATATCTTCCATCACAATGAAGACAATTTGGCAAATAGTTTAATTAGAGTACACCTACTGACATGTTTTGTTTAAATTGTGTATTTTCATCCCCATTAAACCATTTTTCACTAGATATTAAGTAGTTCTGAAAGTAGTTCTGTTTACGGAGGTTAAATGAATTCATGTATAAACAAAGAGGTTATCACTTTCAGCCCATAGAATGTTTTTGCTAGAGGAAAAATGTCACCTAAGTTTCTTATAGTTTATTATATAGAAAAAATGATGAATTTCTCCATCTAACTTGCTCTGTCCACTTTTCCAGTGTAGACATCAAAAACATAAAACACAAACAGTCTACATTCAGATGTTGTTCATTGTTGTAATGATAATATTAATGGCAACATCTTAAGGAATCATGTATTTAATTTTTTTAAATTAATATTTAGTTAATTTAACAAAGCAAGATTATCATATTATAAATTAGTAGTCAAGAAAATGTCAGTTCACTAATGCTATTAATGATAATGGGCAGTGGTTTCTCTGTAGAGCTATTATTTTTAATATTTAATTACATAACCCTGTATGCAATTGGAGGTGTTGGTTGCAAGATATAAAAAGTATTCCACCTTCCCTACCAATAGCAAAATAAGCCATATGCATGGACTCTAGAGGGCCACCTTAGCAGTCAGCCACTCTTCAAATAGACCAACAACCAGGAGCAGAAGTTGCAAAACAGGCTCTGTCATCAACCAGGCATGCCAGATTGAAATCAGTGTTGTGCTTCTGGCACAGCTGCATGAATACACATTTTCCTGTCAGCCACAGACAGGCAGATAGGAATTCCAGCAATCAATAGGATAAAAGGTTTGCACAGCTAGAAACTAAAAAACCTGGATTGAACAGGTTTTGAACACTGTAATTGACTTTACTATGTCATGATTCTGTCCCATGCAAATTCCCTTTTAAGATTTTTAAGATTCTAGATTTAATATATTTGAGAGCCCAAAAAAAATCAACTCATCACAATAGTTGACATTACTGAGTACTTAGCATGGGCCATGATCTGGGCTGAGTGCTCAATAGTCTTTACCACATTTCTAATCTTCTATAGTGATAATGAAGTAAATTGTCACTGGCTGAAGAAGTGAAGTAACTTAACCAACATCACACACTGTTGAGACGAAGAGATGAAATGTGGACCTAGGCAGTTTAGCTGCAGAACTCAGATTCCGAATTCTTGCTGAAAACGCTTCCCATAAATTTAGCATGTACCATTGATGGTCCAACAAAGACTTTGAGACTTATCACTGGGGAAGAATGAGGACTCCTTCAAGAAATCTCCTCAGTGACCCCCCACTAGTTCTGTTCCAACTCAGATGCCCAATAGTGGGAAGACATGCTGCCCACACAGCCTATGAGATGAGCTCCTGACCCAAGCATCATAGGTTACCAGGGCCATGCCTGATACTTTAGAGTAGCCCTGGGCAAGATGGCCACTGGGAGCAAGACCTGAAAGAAGAGAAATATTTATGGTGTGGACCTAAACAGGAATGTGAGCACTTATTCGAAGCAGAAGATGCAGCCACACAATTCTAGATCTTAGAGGACAGTGGGCCTACTCAACATCTCCTCTTATTTCATCTGTAGGCAGGGCAGGTGGACCAAGTTTTTACTCTATGTAGCAGCAGAAAGAACTTAGCTCAATTTTTCCTGACAGACACCGGATCTATGATTCTACAGAACTTAGCAATGTATTAAGAAGTCCTAAAGCTGCTAACTAGAAATGTAACTGTCACTGTTCATAAAGAAAGGAAAAAAATTTTAATGCAAAAGTGCAAAATGTAGAGTTGAACAGCTGTGACTTTTGTACAAATGTGTTTTTTTTCTCTTTTGTGAAATTATATCTGCTGGGTACATTTTGGTTTTAATGGCAGTTACACAATTTGCTTAACTAGCTAGTCCAGAAGACACAATTTCCTGGGACAGCTTTCACACAAAGCTGCCTCCTCTGGCACAGAAAGACAAGCAGACCATAGAGCTGTAGCTAAAATGATAGCAAGGACTGGCAGATGTGATTTTCATGTAAAGGTTTTACAAGTTTTTCATATGATGTCACACATCTGCTACTATAATGCATTACTTGTGTGCAATTCCAGAAAGTATAGAAAATACTGCATAATATCTTCACCATAACTTTTAATATAAGAGGAAAATCACATTCATTTCATGGTTAATGGTGAGTATTTGTCATGATGTAGCAAGTTGGAAATTGGTTAGAGAAGATTTTTAACTCAATATCCTATCATAAGAATGTTTCTCTCCTTCATACATTTTGAGTGGTTTTCTAAATTTTCCAAGAAAAATGTGCCTACCTTTAGCATTTTTTAAATCAGTATACATGTAAAGCATCTTCAGTTAGAAAAAAACATAACAAAGAAATCATTTCCCCAACTTACAAATTTATGTAAAAAGAAGATGTCACTGAGGGGACATTGTTGGTGAAGTTACACGTGACTTTCTAGGCTAAAGGTGGCCTTGAAATCTTAACATCATTTGTACACATCAATTATTACCACTTTGTGGCCAAAAGTATGGGCTGCAACAATACACCAGCCTTGTAGCTTTCCTGCTGTGAGATCCTGACTAGGCAGATGACAAGGAGACCAAGAGGGGAAGGAAAAAGTAGTGAATAAAGAAGAGAGAGTGATGGGGAAGGGAGGGTGTTTACTGCATACTTGTTCCTTGCCGAGTATTATTCTAAGTGCTTTACAGGTACTAGATGATTTAATCTCCCAGAAACCCCTTAGAGCCTGTATTATTATCTTCATTTCATAGATAAGAAAACTGAGTTGCAGATATTTTTATATGTACTAAATAATAGAGACAGAATTGAACCTAGGCAATCTTACTCTAGAATTGGTATATAATACTTAACACAGGTTTGTAGCAAGTGTTAGCTCTTTTTCATCTTGTATTGCCTAAGTATAAATATGAGCCTTCTTCTTTGGGCATTACTAACTGTTCCAGCACTTTCATTGTTATACTACAGAAAGTGACCAATTCTAATGGAAACAATTTGGAAAGAAACCTATAACTTATTCTCATGGCTAGAATGTGCCACACTGAATAAGCAGAGTGTTTTCTTAGAATTATTGATATTCCATAAATCTGTTGAAATTGATGAAACAGGGACTGCAGAAGTTCTTCTGTGGCTCCCAAAGGGCTTATGGTTCCAGGGTAATTTGTAAGAAAGCTACATTATCATAATTATCTAGAGGTGTATGTCATTTTAACTTAGTTGGGAACTTGTGGTCATAATAGTAGAAACAGGAATACGTAAGGCAATATTTTACCTTTTAATGTACTTCTACATCTGTTATCCCAGATAACAATCCACCTTTACAAATGAGGAAACCAGATCTCTGAGGAGTGAGGGGAACTCTCCAAGGGCACATGGCCGATTAGGTTGAAGCTATGCTAATGTCAAGCAGAGCAAAGACAAGCCTCTCCATAGAGCAGCTACATTTTATGTTATGAGCTTGCTCAGTTTTTATACTTTACAAAGTATTTTCCTATATTTATTAAACAAGCATATCAGTAAAAATGTATATGTATGTCTATGCATATATGTGTGTATTTGTGTGTGTTTATACACTAATCAGATCATTTTCTTTTCTTGCTTGCTTTTCTTGTTTCCTTCCTAATGACTTATTTATCTTTTTACTTCCCTCCAGCTGACCCATGACAATTTTATAGTTTGTGGCATCAATTCTTTCAGCCTGGAGAAAACAAGTAATCAGGCCTTCTGTGACATGTGTCCCCAGGATGCCCATAATAAGCTGGGGCTCTCATAACTCCACACACATGCTGTTTGCCTCCATCAGCCTTTCTGATAGCATATAGTTCATTGCTAGCTACCTCCTATGCCCCTCACATGATGTAAATCTCAGTGGGCTGTTGATTTACATTCCTAACATTACTACTCAACTACAGATCAGCCAAGAGGACTTTGGCTTCCTTTCACTCTTCATGCCAACCATCAAACATTTCTAAACCATGATCCTGTCAAACAAAATGAAATGTCATGTTCAATCTCCCTTCTCACCACTACTATCCAGTCCAGATCTAGATACTACTCATCCACCCCTTCCATGAAATTAGAGACCACCTTTCATGCCTGGAAACTCCTGGCCATTGCTAGCTCATTCTCAGTCAGCTTTTGCTCTGTGTCCTGGTCATCCTCCCCGACCCCAAAAGCATCTTTTCAACTGGAGGGAAGAAAAGTTGACCCTATAATAAAGTATACTTTTATTAGAAATTGTTTGATCTCATAAACTACCTTGCTTTGGAAATCTGGTCCTAAATAAAGAATGTTTAGGCACCCAGCATTTAAACTGGTTTAATTGCAGATAGAACTTTACAAATAATAAGGAGTTATTTGCTCTGATGTCAGAGTTCTATATCAATGTTATTTTTCACAAATAATTTTTATAATCCTAATAAATTGAGATTTTTCCCCTAAAGTCCATAGTTAAAAACAAGGGAATTATTGCTGTAGCTTCAACTTTTCTTTGAGAATATATTTAAAAACATAGATGATTATAACACAGCCACTTTGTTATGACTGTCATTGTTGTTTTGTTTGTCTTTAAGCATTTTATGCACCCAACATGTTACATCAAGCCCTTGTTGAGACACTTCTGGAAGCTAGCTTGTAGCACAATAAAGCTGTACCATCACTGGGTAGCACAAGGGCAGGGAAAACTTCCTGCAGAAGGCAACAATGTGAAGTTCACAGTCTCTGAGCCCTTTTCAGCCACGGTCACAACTGGCCACATCAAGTTGGGTTCTGCATGCTCTCTCCTCCTTCTGGGTCTACCATACGAATTTGAGAATGGTGTGAAGAAGACCAGATATGGTGGCACACACCTGTAATCCCATGACTTGGGAGGCTGAGGCAGGAGGACCGAAAGTTCAAGGCCAGCCTCAGCAACTTAGCAAGACCCTGTCTCTAAATAAAAAATGAAAAGGGCTAGAAATGTGCCTCAGTGGTTTAGCACCACTAGGTTTAATCCCTGATACCAAAACAAAAACAAAAACAAAACGAATAAACAAAATAAAATAGAGAAGGCAGGGAAGATAGTTTAAGGACTGTTGCTCAGGGGAAGTGCTAGCAATATTTTGAATGTATGTGAGCTGCCTGGGAAGAGGTATTCCTACAGAGAGGACATGGAGCACTCCACAGGAGGAGGGACCTCCACCTCAGGTAGCTCACTGCTAGGCAACACAGAGAATGCTGCCAGCATATTTCACTGTTCAGTCCTGTTGGCCTCTCACCAAGGGAATTGTACATATCAAGTAGATCATTATTATTCCATTATTTGTAAACCAGCTCTCATAGCTTATTAATCCTCCTTACTCCAGATCAAATGAGCTGTGCGTCTTGAGCACAAACTGCAGATAGTCTCATGCTAACAATCTATATCGTGACATACTTTGGATTCAAGTCTTAGTCTGAGATTAAGTTCTAAAGTTATCACATGAAGTGAAAATTGTAGAATCAAAATATCCTAAAAATTCCTCAGGATTGTGTCAGGTTGGAGACTCACATACTGAAACAGCACTGCCATCTTTCCCTTCCCTGTTGGGAAAGAACTCTCTGGAATTGAAGTAGTTGGCGGTACTTGGGCCTTCCAAGTCTTAATAGACATGTAACTGGCATCACATTCTGCTTGGAGAGATGCCAGCATTGTC
The DNA here is from genome assembly GCA_028644305.1 of Xerus rutilus. NCBI lineage: Eukaryota > Metazoa > Chordata > Mammalia > Rodentia > Sciuridae > Xerus > Xerus rutilus. Next base: position 55,284,084 of record CM053407.1, read on the forward strand.
AGAGACATGAAGGAACCCACCAAAACTGAGGAAGCAGTAGATTGGTGTCATATCTTGGGCACCCTATAATTCAATAAAACAAATGATGGTCATCTTTACTAGGTACAATGTAATGCTGCCTCACTCCCACATCAAAACTATAATTTATCTCTTCATTACTATGCAGAGAAGGTTTTTCTTCAAATTCCTTTTTGTGTGTCATGGACTATGATGTCAGTAATAGTTTGTCCTTTTTGCATCCATGATTTTAAATTTACAGGTTAGTACAAAATTACAGTTACCCTCCCTGGCTCTTATCTGTTAAATGAGTAGTTTGCATTAGGTGATTGCTAAGGTCTCTTCTAGTTCAAGGAATAGCCACTGCACCTTCTGTTAACATGGATAAATTTGGCCATTTCTGTGTATTAAGCCTCATTATTTTCTCATTATGGCTGCTGATCAAAGAATATTTAAATGTTAAAGATATTTGCTCTCAATTTCTACTTTTTGTTTGGCTAGACAGGAACATACATTACCATTCTTTCATTTTGATGATTTTAACAATCCCATCATGTGAATAATATTGAAAAAATCTTCCCCAAGTGATTATTATAATAGAATCTTTTTACCAAATATGGAGAATAGAAAAGTACTTGATATCTAAAAACATGAGACTGATACATACTAAGATTGTCATTAAAAGGACATAAGCATGAAAGATAAGATGTTTTTTAGAAGGTTAGAACTATATTATTAACAACTATCAGATTCTAATACATTTGTACAGAAAATTGTTTTACATTTGTAATAATAAAAAGTGACATTGTTAAACAGTATTTATTACTAATGATTAACCTATGGCTTCATATTTAACTCCTTGAAATAGTATTAGAGTTGAGTAAGCTAATGGTAGAATAAAGAAGGATGTATCACAAAACTTTTTTGTTATCAGATTTCACATTAAAGGTCAGTCTAGCTAAGTAAAATTAACATCAGAACTGTGAAGAAAAGACTTCAGGAGCTGGGGTTGTATCTCAGTGGTAAAGCATTTGCCTAGCATATGTGAGGCACTGGGTTCAATTCTCAGCACCACATATAAACAAATAAAATGAAGATCTATTGACAACTAAAAAACAGTTTTAAAAAAAGAAAAGACCAGTTTTGTGGCTAATGTGAAGCAGGCTGCTATAGGCAAAAGAAAGGCTATTTGCTGAGATGAACCAATAGCTTGATAGTTTTGCATAGATTTTGTCTAGAAGAACTTCATTATCAAGTGTACAATTTCTGTAATCTTGCTAAGCACCACTTGTGTTCATCATAACATAAAGATCTTAGTTCAAGTTTTTGTGAAGCAAGCACTCATATAGAGGTTTACAAGCTCCCCTCAATCTAGTCTTCACTTTCCAGTTTAATTTGGCATCCAAAATAATATATTTTATTTCCAGATAGGTAAAATGAGGGAGATAGTTGTCTTTATTTCATCCTGTAATATGGTTTAGTAATTTAGTTGTAACACTGACCTCATATGTAAATTTTATCTCCCAGTTGGATCCCCCATATTCAGTAACTGTTAGTCATCCCCAAAAAAAAAAATATTAATCATTACCATTATCAAGCACTTGATATGTATTAGGTATCTTGCAAAACTCATTTAATTCTTATCACAATGCTTTATAACAGATATTATTATTTATATTTTATTAACAGAGAAGAAACAGAAGCTAAGTCATGTAGCTAATTTTAAGGGAAATGCAGCTCTGGATAAGGACTTTACACTGTCTATATTTAAATTACACTTGTTTCCTTGACCCTAAGCATTCCAGAAATGCTAAAATCAACTTTTATACAATGCTTCATCTTTAAATTTTCTTATATTTTATCTTGTTTGCTCCTCAAAACAAAATGAGTAAGATCTTCACAGATGAGGCACTTGCAGCTCAGAAACATTAGGGGAGTTTCTCAAAGACAAAAAATCGTAGACATAGACTGCAAATTGAAGCATCAACCACCCAAGCTGGTTTGTTCTCAGAAATGAGAGAGATGACAGCTCACATTATGAGTGGCTTGGAAGTGGCGTTCACTGTAGTGAGACCCAAGAGGTGGATGTGGGGCCGAGGAAGCCAGCAGATACAGATGACTCTCCCTTGCCTGCTTCTCCCAGCCCAGGGTTTGCTGGTGAATGCAGCAGGCATGGAGTGAGACATCCAGCTCCTAGGGGTAGTTTTCATGTGAGTATCAGAGGCAGAGTTCTCACTAACCCTTGGTGATACACCCTGTTATCATACAAGGAATTCCTTGCTTAGCAAGTGGCATCTCTCCCTTTCTTACTGCATCACCTCAACAGGACTGACCACTGCCCACAGCTCAGAGTGCCCTTTCCAGAGTTAAAGGCAAGTTGTGCATAGTTTGGTTATTGTTGACTACCCCATTCTCCCTCACATATGGACTTCTATCTTACTCATAAAAAATATTCACAATCTCCTTATTGTTGCCCAAGACATAGTCCATACTCAACTTCCAGAGTTCATAAGGAAAATGTTCAGGAAATTAGTGTTAGAACCAGTCCTAAGGGAAACTGAAAGGCAACCCTGGGAAGAGACTCTTTTGGAATGAAAACCATGTTTCATAAAGCCAGATCTCCTGGCTCCTTACTCATGATCTCAATACCATTTCATTTCTCATTTTTTTTCAATATATAAAATATGCATGCATGTATATACTTCCAACTGAAACATAGTCACTGTTTCTATGTACCTAATCACTGAGTTATTAAAAAATAAAATTATTAAACACATCAAAATAATGTCCTCTATTTTCACATCTTTGTCTACAGAATATCAGGAGGTAACTTACAATGTTATTTAAGTTTCTAGTTTCCCAATGAAAACAGATAAAAAGAAATCAAGAATCACCTTACCAAAGTATTTTGTAGATTATAAGGCATAGCCCAAGCCTGCACACACATAAGTAATTTCACTTGAAAGTAAATGTATATTTGTGTCAGAACCATATAAATCAATGTTCTTAGATTTTAGACTACATAAAGCTGAGCTTGATTCATGCATCTGCACCTTGCTATGAGATCTACAAAAAATAGTTTACCTTCTCAGAGGGACAGATGAATTAAAGTGTGCAAACTGTTTAGCTGAGGGTCTGGCACAAAGTATGGGATAGATGAATATTAGCTTCCTCCCCCTCCAACACCAGTCATTCTCCCATTATTCTTTCTTTTATTTACAAGACTAGCATCCATTCTTCAACTATCTCTTTCAACACATTATGGCAGTTATCAAGCAGAACTGAAATCAGAACAGGAACTCAATAACTTTAAAAGTGTACAAATGGAATGTTCTTCTGAAATATCCAAAAGTATACCTTTCATCCTCATTTAGAGTTTCAGAATAAATATCCAAGTGCAGCCTAATGTAGGGACATAAATGTGTATTTTGGAGAACAGCAAGCAATTTGTTCAAGAACACATCCTCTTGTTACAGCTACATGAAACCACCATCTAGTCAGTATGAAGCTTTGCTCTTCCAGTAATAACAGAGTTTTAGACATTGTGTGTTAACTATATAAAATCCTGCAACAATCCTTGTGCCCCAAAAGCCATCTGTTTAACAGAACACAACAATGATGCACAGTGCCGTTGAACCTTTATCCTTTGCTCCCACCACTTCATTTTCTTCACACCTTTTCTATCTTCCCAGGGTCCTTATCTTCCAGAACTATATCTCCCTGCCCACACCCAAGCCTCATGGTAACTTTTTAGTGATATGGTTAATAAAAGATTCTGCACAGATTCTAGGTGTCCAGGCAATAAATCCTTTTCTCTGTAAAACTCATAAAAAGTATTTTATAAATTGTGTTTTGTTTCTAATCCCCTTGCATGGCATTTTAGCATAGAAAAGGAGGAGCTTTGTATTTGATTTCTCCCTGGTCTGTGTAATCATAAAGGACCCAGTAGTCAAGAACAATACTTTTTAAAATTTTTCCTCTTATCTCTGAACATTGGACTTGGAAACCTGGGGAGATTGGATATTATACAGAATTGGAATTATCTTCAGGTCCTCTTGACCTTCAGAATCTGCCAGTCTTGCTCATCTCCCTTTACTGGTGTTCTATGATTCCCAGTTTTCTTCCCAGATATCAATGATGTTTTCTGGACTTCCTTCATGATTTCCCACTATTCCCACTATTCTGAGTGTTCTTGGTAATATTCTGGCTCTCCTTGGAGTCAGACCCCAAAGTATTCCTGAATCCATGTCAGTATATATTTATCATTATGTTATGAATGAATGTGTTTTGGAGTTGAGTGGACATAAGCTATATTGTGACTTCACATTTTAACAAATTGTAAATCATTTGTGATGGGATAGCAGTCCATTTCAACATAGAGTATGCTATAGGTCACACCATTCTCACCCATCCCTGTGCACTATTTTAGTTATTTTTCTGTTGTGATTCTTCATACTCACAGAGCATCTCTTCTTCATCTTCCTACCTCGAGTAAGAAGAATATCTAGTACATTGGCAATGATGAATATCTAGTACAGGCAGTGATGTTTAAATGATGCAAAGTTCTAGGGAGAATCATGAATTTCCTACTTGGCTTATCTGATAAAACCCATATTATGATCTTCCCAAGAATAAAGTAAATCCACCAGGATGCACATTTTCAAAACTATAGCTGTCCCATTGACTGAAATCACCATAGAAATAGAAATAGAGAGATCCTCAAACAAACAAAACATCATACCAAGACTTGGAACTACCCTTCTAGTCCTGCAGCTTCCACCTGCTCTCCAACACCCCTTGTTCCCATACCACCACCCACACAAGCATGCTCATGTGTATGTGCACAGTCCTATGTACTAGCTAGCTAGGCAGAATTGAATAATATTGAAATCTTCCGAATCTACTGTTCTCTTCTTAAAATGCTTCTTTTTCCATCTGGCTAAAAATACGTTCATCTTTGAAGAATCTCTGACCTGCCCTGAGCCATCAGTCTAGTTATCTTTTCTTCCTGTGAATACTCACTTACTGCATACAAATATTAGCACTTTTTACCTTATGTTATATTTTTGTGGTCACTTGTAGAGTAACCAACTCTTCTGATTTTGCCCAAGACTGTCCACATTTTAAAACTAAAAATTCCACATTCCAGTGAAACTCCTTAGTCCGAGGCACATGATAGTCACCTAACTTGTGTTTCTCCCCCACTAGAGTATAAGCCCCTTAGGGAAGGGGTTGTAGCATTTCATCTCGGTGTCCTTAGGATCTAGTAGAATGATTAATTAGTGAATTTATATGTAGCACTTAAAGGACACAAGCCATTTAGGGTTGGCAGACACCAGAGGAAGAGGAGTAATTAATCCTGTTTCTGACACAGAAAGATCTTGAAATAGTACAGATAAACCCCATCCTACCTCTAAGTTTATAACTCACAGCTTCTACTTGGTTTAGAAATATAACATTCAAAATCACTTTGAAAACAATGACCTCCTCCTGTACTCAACAATAACATTTTAGAGAGATGTTTTATGGGTGTAAGAAGGAGTGGATAGAAAACAACATTTTTATGCACGCCTAGTAACTCAAAATTGTTTTGAAATTGAGCTCATGTACCTTGTAGTTCCTGGGGGCCTGATGACATGATTGACAGTGCACATGGCCATATCTGCTGGAAGGAAAGTATCAGTCGGTTTCCATACAGTTAGTAATAGAAATGGCTTAGTGATGAATCCTACTTATATGTCAAATACACATTGCAGGTCAAAGTCTTAACTAAATAACTTTGTTATTTACTACTGAATGAGGAAAGAAAGTTCATTTACATGAAAATATACATTCTGGGAAGCTCAGCCTCCAGTGAATGGGGAATAGGCACTGCTGGGAGTTTCAGGGCCAGTACGTGGACACTTCTATCAGCCATGAATTCTACCTCCCCCATGTTCAAAGTGAACACCTTCATGACTAGAAAGAGCAGGAGAAAGGAAATCATGAATGACTCAGTCATCCTACCCACATTCACAAAGCAAACTCAAATTCCTCCAGGTACAGTAGGAAATAATGTATGGATATTTAGAGAAAGAATATTATCAGTTAAGTGTTGGAATGGGGGAAAAATTTTCAAGAGGCAATATTCAATTATTCTGTTTTAAGAAAAATGCTCCCAGTAAAATAGATTCGATTTTTCCATTCATCCAAAGCTCATATTTTAATATAACTTATATTTAAAACATTAAGTGTTAATCTAGTACTTTTAAATTTTAGCTTCCTGAAGCACTGTAAGGCATAGATTATTATGTAAGCTCTATTTTATAATCGCTTTTTGTTCCTATTTTCTCTCTCCTGCCAGACTACATGCATGATTAATCCTTGTCCTTCTGCCAACCTCTACTATAGTGCCTAGCAAAGAAAATTTGAGAAATCAATATTTGATGAATCACGAGAGTTAGCATTTATTGAGTACTTACACCCAGCACTGTTCTTAAGTGGTTTACTCATATTAACTCATTTAATATGCACAGTAACTCAGTGAGGTTGGTATTTTTTATCCCAACTTTACATATAAAAACTTCTGAAGCACAAAGGGCATAGATGATGTCCCAGAATCACACACTATGGATGTGATGGGGCTCGGGTGTGAGCCTGAGAATCAGGCCTGCAGAGACCATGCTCTTGATTATACTATCCTTCCTTCTGTAATGTGTGATTGGCCCCAGAAGATTCTTGTAGAGTCATGATTCTCTCGTAGTTTCTGAAGCACGAAGTCTTTTTTTAAAAAAACAATATTTTTTAGATATAAATGGACATAATATCTTTATTTTGTTTATTTATTTTTATGTGGTGCCAGGATCGAACCCAGTGCCTCACATGTATGAGGCAAGTGTTCTGCCACTGAGCTACAACCCCAGCCCATGAAGTCATTTTTATTCCATTTAAAGGAGTTTTTATTCTGTTTATCTAAACTTGACAGAAAAAAAATGTCATGAATTTTTCTCAAGGCTTTTATTAAGATGAATAAAATATAGACAAAGAGGGTGCAGTGTTTGTGTTTGGCTGCCAGTACACCTACAGCCCAGCCGTTCAGATGGGAGTCAGAATTGGGGTCAGAGAAAGTCTAAGGAATTCAGAGCAACCAGGCAACTCACACTCTGAGTCCATTCAGAATGCGCCAAACAGAGCGAGAGAAGGGGTGACATTCAAGCTAAGACCAATCTTCCCAGTCCTGATGCAGAGAGGCTAGCTCCAAGATATTCCAGCACTTCATCCCTCACATAGTGCTTTGCCATATGAGCACATTTCCATCATCACACAAGACAGCAGCTGCTAGCTATGAGCTCCTTGGATCCAAAGATTTTATTACCAAAGCAGGATGACTTCCTTCATCATTGCAATTATCTGAAAAGATTCTCTGCTTTGAAGGAATACAAATGCAGAATGGTTATATCACATAAGCTGGCCCTAAGTTTCACATCAAGTTCAACTGTCACAATGTATATTTTATGGGAGAGTGAAACTGGAAACTAGTGAGATCTATCACCTTTCATGCATGCCTGACTCCATCTATGCATTTATTCAACAAATATTTTTTGAGAACTGACTACCTCAGGCCTTGGAATAATTAGTGCATCCAACTTGATCTCTTTGGGAACATCTCACCTGTGATACCACCCTCACTGCTGCTCTATTCCCTCTTCCACAATTACCCAAAGATACAATTCTAAATTGTCAAGTGAAGCCAAGATGGAGGGATAGTGGCCCATGGGTACAAAAGCATCATTCATGACTATGCACTGTATGTCCCCACTCCAAAACTCCAGGGGAAGAAAGTTGGGGCATGAACAGACTAGAATAGGAAGGAACACTGGTGCTAAGGGTCAGGTAATGGTCAGCAGGCCTTTGCCATGCCCATTGATGGGTAGAATAGGGAGAGATTTCCTCCTTATTCCTCCATTTCCTGCCCCAGTGAAGGAAAAGGCAAGCAAACAGGATCCTGTCCTGGGGCTACCTTTAGCAGTGTGTCAAAATAAGCTACAAATATCTTCTTCCCTCTGTGCATGTCTGAAACTTCTGATGGCAGAAGATCTCTTCTGGAGCAAAATAGCATTTCCTAGTACTCCTTGAGGCCACATATAGAACAAGAGAATTCCACATGAATCTTGCAAGACAAGAAACTCCTAATGCAATACCTCTTCACACTTTTTCAGCATCTAATTTAGGACACTGCAATGATAGCTGCCCATTAGAGTTACTTGAGTTTTGTGTTTGTTTGTTTGTTGTTTGTTTAATGTCAATACCTGTATTCCATTTTGAGATTATAAATTGATTGAGTTTTAGGGTGGGTCTGAGTCATCTGGGGTTTTTTAAAGCACCGTGGATGCATCCAGAATTTCAAAGCACTGACACATATGAATGTATTGGTAAGTTTCCATCCCTTAGTGAGAGGAGGGAATTGGGCTGCAGATGAGGGAATATAAGTGCAAAGAGAGAAGGTGGTGTAATATCATCTTTGAATATCTTGATCCTTTTGCTGTCCAACATGGGAGCATCTCATGTCATTGTCTTCCCCTTCTGGAAAGTAAAATAGAGTTGTTAGAATATGCCACTTCATAATATGCCTTTACTCCTTAGCTTTTAACATCTAAAGAGTTAAAATATGACAATAGATTGGATATAATTAAAGAGTGAAAACTCTTGGTAGAGTCCCAGGTTCTGTTTTGTACAGAAGCTAGGTGAAATAGCTAGTACTTATCTCACAGAGCCTGAACAATGAGAAAGATAATGGCATTTGTCTTTCACATCCCAAATCCCAGCTAAAAGGACTCAATAATATTCAGTTTGTAAGTATAAAGAAGAAAAGCTTTCTCTATTCAGTTACCATCACATTTCTTTGTGATAAGTCTCTTAGAGCTTGGGAACATTTTAGGTTTTAAATGAATGACTTCATTTGTGGTAAAGTAAATGTTCTGCAGCCATTAGCATAGGGTAACAAGCCATACCCAAGTTCCACTATTTGTGGGGCATGAGGCATGCCAAACTAGTTTGTTGGTACTTTCATTCTCCATAAACTCTAGAAACTCACTTTTATAGTGAATGGAGTGTTTTCAACATAGTGTCCATAAAGCAGGTGGCAAAACATTGATTTTCTAAGGAAATAATTATATGCAGGTGGCAAGTTGGAGGAGCCCTATTGTATATATAAATGTAGCTCAGAGAGTTCTTGTGATGTATTTTCTAAGGAAAAAAAAAAAGTTATACATATACAGTGACCTAGAAAAATAGAAATAGAATGTGTACAAAATGAGAAAAGCTTATACTTCAATACGTTTCAGAGTTATTTCTTGGCATTTTGAAATTATTGACAGACATTTGAAAACAAAAGTCTTAAACACATAATTTAGTTATTAAACAAAAAACATTGTCTTTCACTGTATTGGAGATTTAGTACACAGAGATAAATACCATGTGGATTCCATACTTAGGAGTGTACAATCTAGGGAAGAAAATAAGCATGAAACTCAATCATTAAACACCATGATACGGATGGACTTGCCCAACAAATTCATATTGTAAAATTATCTTTTAGGATGCTGTAGATTATATCACAGAGACTTCTTTACTGAAGAATTGGAAAGAAATACCACATAAGACATAGGAACAAGAATACTAGGCCCTCAACAACTGGCTTGGGTTTACCTTGAGTATTCTGAAGAGTATAACTGGTTTCTCTCTCTTTTGTTAAGTTAGCAGCTTTAAAACATAATTAACAACATAACTCAAGTAAATAGGACCCTCTATTACCAATTTTGTCTATTACCTTCCACCTAGATTCAAATAACTTTACCCTAATTTTGTTTACTTGTTGCTGTTGTTCTTAAAATAGTCCTTACATCCTCTTAATCATGAAAGATTTAAGAAAAAAATAAACTGCAATAACAGAGGACTATCTAGTTTTACAAGAACCTGTGTATCACACAGACTGAGAATGTGGCTAAAGAAGTTAGGAATAAGTAGGAAAGGCATCACAGTAATAATGACAATAACAGCATTAGCATTTATAAAAATAGTAATAAAGAATAGCTATACTTGAAAAAATAATGACAATACCTTACAGTTGTAGGGTCTTACCTATGTATTTGTGCTTTGCAAACATTTCTCTTACAACCCCATGAGGTAGATATTAATGTTCCCATTTCACAGATGAGGGTTGTGTAAGGCAACTTTCCATTACTATAACAAAATACCAGAGATAATCAACTTCAAAAGAGAGAAGGTATTTTTTTCAATATTTTTTAGTTGTTGATGGATCTTTATTTTATTCATTTATTATTTATATGTGGTGGTGAGGATTGAACCCAGTGCCTCACACATGCTAGGCAAGTGCTCTATCACTGAGTTACAGCCCCAGCCCCAGAGAGAAGGTTTTTGTTTCAGAGTTTCTCAAGTTTCAGTTCATGAACACTTGGCCCCATTGCTTTGAGCCTTTGGTAGCATAATACATTATGAGTACAGAGCAAAGCAGAGGAAGTCTGTTCACCTCACAGCTGAGAACTGAAAGAACTAGAGAGAAATAAAAATGGACCATCATCCCACAGTCTCCTTCAAGGGAATGCCCAAAATGATCTACAACTTTCCACTAGGCCCCATGTCTTAAATCTTCCACCACTTTCCAATAGCACCAACCCAAGAACATGGTTGGCTGGGGCATAGCCAAGGTCCAAACCATAGGAAAGATATCTATACTTACAGAGTTTAGATATTTTCCCAAGACACCACTTTCAGCCCAACTGTCTTGCTTCAGGTGCTGCACCATTGTTATTCTGAATCTCACTGTGAAGGAGTTTTGATAAGGTTTGAAAACCTTATCTAAGGTTTGAAAGGTAAGAATCTTTTTAGGCTATTGCTTGCTATACTCCAAGTATGTCCAAAGCAAAGGGCAGCTGGGCAAGGCAGCTAAAGGTGAAGCTACAGCAATACGTAAAGGCAGAGTGAGGGATGGTTCATTTCTGGGTAAGAGGATGATTGTAGAGGGTTTTATTAAGGAAGTTACCTGATAATGGAGAGAAACAAAGCCTCTCTTTGTTTCTCTGGCTGTTCTGAAGCAGAGTGGCACCTGCAGTGTCTGTGCAGTGAGGAGGCTGTGAAAGCACATGCCCTGGTCCACTGTACACCACAGCCATGGGGTCTCACTGGTACACAGGAGCAGGGCAGTAGTATGTTACTTCCAGTGGGAAGTCATTTTTCACAGGTATACCTTGAACCCCATACAAGTGAGTCTGATTAACAAAAAGCATTGTTATAAGTACCCCTTTCCTAAACCGCACCAAAGGCAATTAGAGCAAGACCCCAGTGCTTCTGAGGTCCCTCCATAAAGCCTTTCTGGAAGGCAGTGATGGTGGGGATTACAGTGCTGCTAGTGGTGATTAGGATGATGACGATGGTGGTAACAGCTGCTACTAATTATTGAGCGTGTCCACATTCAAACCCCTGTGCTAATATTCATTATTGTACTTAACCCTCACAACCACCCCCAGAGGAAAACAATAGTATGCCCATATTACAGATTTAGTCACCAAGACTCAGTTTTAATAACCTGCCCAATGTCACACAGGTCATTAAGAGGTACAGCTGGAATGTGAATACAGGACCAGGCAGTCAATCAGACTGCCTAGACTATGTGAGAGACAGCTCTCCTGTCTGCCTCCCATAAAGAATTATATATTATAGTCACATTTTGTTTCTGGCAACCACTCTTCTATCTTACCAGATACTATCTGATTTATAATAATAGAAAATTGATTGTTGAGGTTCGGCTTCTAATATCTTCTCTCCTTTTTGATGTGTCCTTTTAGAAGACATGACGAGTGGTTTGTAGGCATGCCTGTGTGTGCACATGTAGGTGACATGTGTGCACTTGCCAATGTGAAGTCATACACTGAAATGAGAAAGTATATAGAAAAGAGAGCCTCTGTAGAAATAGACATGCTGGTCAAATCCCAGCGTTTTCACTTATGAGGCATGTGATTGAGAATGTCATCCAATGTCTCCTGTGTGTCAATCATGTTGCCTTTAAAATGAGAATGATTAGCATTTAAGATGATGTTGTTCTGCAGGAATATTATAGTAACCAGCACAGAGTTAAAGACTGAGGAATTGTCAGTTCCTGTTCTAATTCCTCTCTCCTCATCATGCTTTCACAGCTTAATCCTGTTTGTGCAAAAAACCAAAATCAATGTCCATGCCAGCCCTCTCCTGGGGCATGTGTATCCCAGAGAAAGAGCATCATGGCCACCAGCACTAGGCAGGGTTACCACTGGTTTCTACTCTGCACCCAGATAAAGAACTCCAAATTTCAAACAGCTTCTTATGTAGCAATATATCGTTTTCTGATACAAGCCCTCAGGTTAGCTGAGCCACAGTTGCTTCTAACCACTCTATTGTCTTCAAGTCTGCCATCTCAAGGCTTAGAGATATTCTTTTCTTCAACCCTATTCAGTATAAACTTTGTGTGTTGGCCATTTATTCAGTGCACGGAGCTCATCTCAAACTAACAGAGTATACCAGAAAGCCAGTGCACATTCTGGGGCCTTTGGCTGAACCAAGCATAATGTAAATGCGATAACAATAGAGCCACTGAGAGCTCTGCACTCGTCACAGAAATGTGCATTGTGCACAAGCCAGGCCCATCGGAAGCTGGACTGTCAGTTCCTGTTCTAATCTGCAAGGTGGTGACTGGGTGAGACCCTTGACTGTGATCAGATAAGGTGTCTTAATCACCTGCTCTCTGTAGTTGGCCACATACATAATGTTCTCTTAAATGAATTTGCCCCACTGTTATCCTAATTTGAAATTTTCTTTTTTAGCCACATAAACAGAAGAACACAGTTTGAAAATCCTGTCCTGGAAGCAAAAAGGAAGCTACAGCAGCATAACATGCCCCACACAGAACTTGGAACGAAGCCCTTGCAGGCCCCAGGTTTCCGAGGTACTGTACCATGTCAGCATGCGGTGTTGCAAAGGAAAAGTGGTGTGACAAACTGTGTGCACTTGCAGATTTTCCTGTAGCTTGGGTAGCTTGGGTCATTGCAAATAATTGATTTGCTTTCCTCAGACCATTCTATTAGCTTTAGCTGGGTGTTTGCATTATTTCTAAACTAATGCATTTAACAACCACAGATTAAGTTAAAGCCTCAGACAGTACCTTATAGGAATTTACAGTGTGTTGCCAGGTGGAGATTAATGGGTTTTGACAGCACTTCTATAAACTGCAGAGATTCATAGAGACTCAAGTTTATCTTCTGAAGACTAAGCATAAGAATGAGACTTGTTCTCCTTTGTGACAGTAGCCAGCTCCTCATCGACATTACCTAGGCCCAAATTCATACGCCCCCGCACTGCCCTGGAAAGGTCACGCAGTGTGAATGACTTGTCTTACTACCGCCGCGACCAAGCAGGGAGACCATGGCCCTTCGGTATGTCCCAGGGCAGCTTGCAGACCTGACTGTACCTGAAAACCACGTAGTGGGATGAGTGGCTACACAAACATTCACGTCCTGTGGGCTTCTGCTCATTTAAAAAAAAAAAAATCACAAAAAATGCTCTGGAGTCAGAAACCTAGACTTGCCTGCTGATTAGATTCACACCGAGCACTGCAGCACAGTGAAATGAATGTAAAGGTCTTCCCAGGAGCATCCCTCCACTTGTAAGCATTGTTTTGGTAAACATAGGTGAGACGATTGTATGTTTTTTTTTTTTCATTTATGTTTTAAAGAAACTTTTCAATAAAGATCTATCTGATATGTAAGTGGACAAAGATAAAGTAAACTCCAATATGATAACTCAGTGTTTTACAAATTGTTTATTACAATCACCTGAAATGTAGCAACAGAAGTATCATACAAAATAGTTATCAAATCACATCATCCAAATGTAACAGCTAAAAGCAGTGTCATAAAATACTTACGTGATATTTTAAGGGGATGCTAATTCTGTCTCAGTATGACTGTTACTTTCAAAGCATTTAATATGCTTAGAAATACATTTACTTCAGATCACAGATCGTAGCCAGAAAAGCCTATTATTTAACAAATTAGTGGGCTAACTAAATGAGTAGGCTCAAGTTCTATTCAGATTATTTAGGCCCATAATTTGGATGTGTGGACATATTGTTACAAAATGTGTTACCTTTACATTCATAATACTATCTAGGAGTGTCAGCTTGCCTTTTTCTCACATTTTAAAGTGTACTAAACACGTTCAGGTCAGCATAAATTTACTTATCTGATTATCTTCATAGCATTTCACAATATAGGGGTGTAAGCAGAAATTAATTCAGTCCCACATCCAGGTACTCTTTCTAAATAATTTGGACCTTTCAAGATGTGGTCATGTTCTAGTGCTTCTCTATTTGTGATATCTGTACATGCTTAAATGCTGTGCCACTATTCTCTTTAAAACAACAGCAAAGTCCATTTTGGTTTTTTACATATACCTCTTACCTGGAATCTTTCAAAACTATAAGAGGAACACATGCAGAGGTATCTGGATGATTTGGGCCCTTTGTCCTCAATCTGAAGGCTCTAGCAGCCTGATGATACAGCCCTTTTAAAGTACAAGAAAGCTAACTAATGAATAGAAATGTTGACTTGACAAAAAGTCACTCTCCAAAAGCAAATACCTTTTCATTTTCCCTGGATGCTTGGGACTGCTCTGCGATTGTAGGAAATTCTAGCAGTCTTGCTCCTCTGGCAGCCACCACCTGTCTGCATTACTGCATAAGACCCTCACTCACCTCCACCCCTGGGATTGCTGCTCATTGGCTGGTTTTCTGTTGTCTGAGAACTTGCCTTAAACATGCTTTTTCTTTTTTAACTTATATTGGCCAATGTAGAAAAACCACTCTTCACCCGGGATGCATCCCAGTTGAAGGGAACATTCCTCAGCACCACCCTAAAAAAGAGCAACATGGGTTTTGGATTTACCATCATTGGTGGAGATGAGCCTGATGAGTTTCTGCAGGTGAAAAGTGTGATTCCGGATGGGCCTGCAGCACAGGATGGAAAGATGGAAACAGGTAAGTTCCATAGTGCTTGAGAAAATGGTTTTGCCACATCTTTTTTTCTGGAAGTAATTATATGGTACTACTTTTGTGTTTTTAATTCAAAAGTTTCCCTTTAGGAAAACTCCAAGTTTTCTTTTTCCTAAGTTTAAGGTTATCAAGTGGAAATAATTTGGAAACCACTTTGAATATAGTTTTGTGTGCTTATTGTTCACACCACCACTTCTGTTTGTTGGACTCAATGGACTCTTGAAATTGACACTTTTCTAATTCATCTCTAGAGCTCCTTCTTTGGGATATGATTAACATTTCACACTTTTCTAACTTATGTTCAGCCACCCATACTTTTAAATCTATATTAATCTTGTAATATTCTTGTGCTAAATTGCCCAGGTTAGATATTAAAATATGCATGCTCATCTCATAGAGAAAAAATTTAAATGGCATTAGTCTTTGTATTCCTCATACAATTTTCTAATATATGGGGTTTTTTTCCTAGTCCTTACAAATTTTCATATACAATTACTTAGATGTCTATCTATCTCTAAATTATAATTGAAATTAATTTCACATGGAAATATAGAAGCAAACTGTTAAGGGAAGGAAAATGTAAAGTATGAAAAAGTGCACAGAGAAGAGGAAAAAGTAATGAACTAGGTCTGATTTCATAGTCTGATTTTAAATTCTCCTACCTGGCCCATGACCTTGAATGAGTTCCATAACTTATAAATATTAATTTCTTTATCTAGAAAAAAATGAAGAAACTAAATTTGATCTTGTGCATTTAAAATGCCAATTTAAGAGTTTTATAGTGTAACTTCTTAAACCTTAGAATATTATAATTATATCTCCAAAGAAATACAGTTCATCACCAATTTTTGCAATTTTCACAATGTTGATTTAATTTTTGGTATCATCTTTCTAAAGTCTGTGGATCCTATTACATATAAAAATGAGAAATTCACTTTTGGGCATAGAGACGCCTTTGTTGTGACCTTTATGAGTTGTTCCTCCATGAGCTTCAAAGGGGTTTGTGTGTGGAGAAACATAAAATTGAGGTCTTCATCAGAAATTTTTTATTTTAAAAATTACCAATGCTATCTTATTTATTTTTTTGGGGGGGGAGGGGTAAGCAGGGATTAAACTCAGGGGCACTCGACCACTGAGCCACATCCCCAGCCCTATTTTGTATTTTATTTAGAGACAGGGTCTCACTGAGTTGCTTAGCACCTTGCTTTTGCTGAGGCTGGCTTTGAACTCGCAATCCTCCTGCCTCAGCTTCCCAAACTGCTGGGATTACAGGCATGTGCCACTGCACCTAGCCCTATTTTATCATTTATTAAATAGTTTCTCCATAAATAACTTTTTTCAAGATGCCCTTGTGAGTATATTTGACACTGTTGCTCACTAGTGAGTAATAATGTGTATAATAGATGGTTCATCTCCTTAAAAGTTGAGATGAAGTTTCAAAACTAACTCACCTTTCAAAAATAACCACTGTTCTAAAAATCATGTGCACATAATTTTCTGTAAGAGTGAATTAGAAAATGTGTAATGCCACTGTTCACCTAGTGATATTTTATCCACACCTTCACTCTGCCAAAGAACAAAAAACAAAAAACTCACAAACAAGCCTGGCACAGTGGTGCAAGCCTATAATCCCAGCACTACAGGAGGCTGAGACAGGAGAATCATGAGTTCAAAGCCAGCCTCAGCAATGGCGAGGTGCTAAGCAACTTAGTGAGACCTTGTCTCTACATAAAACACAACATAGGACTGGGGATGTGGTTCAGAGGTCAAGTACCCCTGAATTCAATCCCTGGAACCAAAAACAAACAAACAAACAAAAAACCCTCACAAACATCAAGTAACTCATTTAAATTTTTTTATTGCCTACAATTAGATAAAAATAAAGTCTAGGATTAATACTATTTTAGCAGAAGAGAAAGGATCCCCAGGGCTTTTGAACATTAGTAAAATATTTGACAAATCCATTCCTTTTCATAGTAATTAACCTAGTTATTTTTCTCTGATTCAACCCAGTTTTTCAAAATTGGAAAGACTTCTTTCAGTGTAAACTTAAAAGACAAAGTAAAATAAAAATATTTGCACAGCAAGTCTTTTTCCTTTCTAACTCATTTGACTTGTTTGCCACACCCATATAGTCTAACTTAACTGTATTCAACAACAAAGTCAAAGTTTCACTTAGAATTTTACCTGTTTTCTTCTCTGAAAAAAAAAAAATCACTAAGTAGTTTCTAAAGGAAAGAGAAGAACCCAGGATTTAAGTCTATGCGCTCTCTCCTCTTTGTTCTTCTGCTGATGCATGTAACAAATCCTTGCTGAGCAGCTTCCTTTCCTAGTCATTGCAGTGAACCATGGCCGCAAAGACAAAAGTGACATGGACCTGGCTCTCAAGGAGTTTCCATCTGGGGGGGTGTGGAGACACCAGACATGGGAGCAAGAAATTGTGACATCGTGATGAGTCTGTAGTGCCATTCTGTTGGCACAAAGTCAGGAGTCAGGGAGTGAGCATCAGAAATTTTTTTTTAAAAAAATGTGTTGCTAACTATATGATTGTATTAGGCTTTTATAGTGATGGTAATTCCCTCATTGTACAAGAGTTAGTAAAACAAAATGTAATTCTTCTTAAATTTTCCAAAATGTTTAACTTTTACTTCTAATAGTGAGATGATTTAAAAACAAATGTAAACACATTTCTGTGACATTCCACAAGTCATAATAGAGAGAATGGCTGTGCAGTTCAGCAAATATTTAGTGACTGTTTGTATAAGCCAGACGTTCTACTAATTAATAGGGATGCAAAGCCAGAGAGACAACTGTTTCTGTCCTCAAGAAGTTTACAGTGTAGAAGTGAGTGATCTCTTAATGAATATTTATATCAATGCAACAATAAAAATAAGCACAGAAATAAAGGGAAGAAGGGACAGCTTTGTGGGGAGATGCTTAGGGAAATCCTCATAGAGAAGATGATGCCTGTCACTTCTGAATGATGAAGGGACATTTGCTAGGCAGACAAGTGAAAAGGCTGTTGGAAGGGGTGACAGCATGTGCAGAAGCACAGTGGCGAGAAGACCTGGGGAAAGGTTTCTATGCCATCACAGTGCATATTAACAAGTCATCTTCAATGTGTGTTTATGGTGACATATCTAGTAACATAATAATCACAAGGGAAAAAAGTTAACTATTTAGATTGCAACAGTCATTGAAGAATGGTAAATAGTTAGATCCTCAAACAAAAGTATAAATACACATATACCTGTATCTGAAACCATTACTATATACATTTTCAACTAGTTAGGCATAAAGCTTTACTCTATGACTGATGTTTTTTTTACTTATGTATCCCTAGAAACTAAAACAGCACTAGGCAAACAGCTGGTGCTCAATGAGTACTTAAATGGGTAGATACTCTTATAAATGAAGAAGTGAAAACTGAGTGGGGCTGAATTCTGAAGTCCTCTTTTTTTTTGGTACCCAGGATTGAACTCAGGGGTACTTAACCTAATGTCCTCTTTCGTAACACAGCCTAGTTATTGATAGTTAGATAAGGTAGCTCAGCATTGAGGCAAAAACAAATCTGCTTTCCAGTTTCTGGATGAAATTTAAAAGAAAATATATGCTCAGGACAAAATTATTCTTCTTTTTTGCAGAGACTTCATATAAAAAATAAACTTCAAGAATTAACAAAATGATAGACACTACAGATAGAGAAAAAGACAAATCATTGATATTTAAAAACTGAGCAATCTCATTTGACATTGAAATATGCACGAAAATATTTCTGTTATCTTTCCTACTTTAGGAGTTCTTTAATTTGAGGTCAATAGTTTGTTGGGACACAAAGAAAACTCTCCTGTGCTGAAAAGTTCACCTAGGGTCCTGCATGGGAGAAACAAGGAATGCTAAGAAATTCGTTCTTTCTTAGTCAGCACTGACTCTTGGGAAAAAGTAGAGGGCAGGAGAAAGAAGGGCAGTATGCTTCTGGCTGCTTTTTGACAACTAATTGAGCCGATTCCCAGTGGTACTACAATATTCCAGAAGAAGGTTGCTCAGATGAAATTAACATGAAGCCCAGAAACTATCTAACTTCTGATTTTTAAGTATTCTGCACATTCAAGTGATCAGGCACCAGAGACCTGTTAACATTCTTTAAAGTATTTTAAAAATCAAGTTTGATTTAACTTGACTTGCATAGAAGCCAGAGTCTAAAAGATATTTATATAACATCCTTCAGCTGAAAAGCATTCCTTGCTACATTATGTTTCCTGTTTTACCCCAGGCTAAGTTCTGAATCAAGGTTTGTGGTTTGTGTACATTTGTCAACACGTAGAGAGGAAAGCTGACCTATCTGCGAAGTTCTCCCAGAGAAGGGGATGGAATTGCAAAGTCACTCACAATCTATTAGTTTTTATTTGCCCTTTAAAAATATTTACCCCTTTTATTAATAAGATCACAGCAAATCTCCTTAAAGTTAAACATGGTGGCATTCTTCAGCCTCTGGCATTTCTTCATTTGAGCAGATCACTGTTGCTGCTTTTGTGCTGATTGCTGCTTCAATGTCTTTGTTTGTAAAAGTCGGGGTCCAAGTCTAACTTTGTCAGAACCAATTGGAATGTTTTTAAAAATGCAAATTCCTATGCTTCCAGACCTGTAGATTCCAAATTTCAGAGACTGGTGCTTGGGAATGTGCACTTATATACTTTTAAAAATTATCAAAGCTAGACACACATGGTTAAAAAAATAGCATCAAATATTTGTGCTGCATAAAACATTGCCTGCCCTGCCCCTTCCCACCCTCCAGGCCCATATCCCAGATGCAATCGTTTGTACTCTAGTAGATGTTTCTGTTGGTGGCTACCTTCACACTTCCAATTAATGCACTTACATACTGTTATCTTAACATTTTAAACATAATCGGTATTACTTCTTTTTAGAAAGAAATAGAGCTTTAGTTCCTATATACCCTATCCACCCTCCCATATCCTCTCAATAGTTTTGCAACTAATTTGATAAAATTTATATAGTTTTTGCATTATTATGACTTTGTACATTTGTTCATCAAGCCCAATAATGTACCATAAATGCATAACTTCCCTTAAACACCGTTTGAGTTTCACCTTGTCTTTTTAATTGTTTTACTCCAATACCTTTCTTAAAATGACCCTGTGTTTTTCTCCCAAGAGTACCATCGTATTGAGTATTCTAGAGGGTCTCCTTTCTTTATAGGCAATTCCCACCACCACCACGTGGGCTGGTTGTACAGCTGACACTTGGGGACTTGACATTATGTCTCTCCCAAATGCAGTCCACTGTTCTCTATAGCCATGTCCTCTTGTGTGTCCTTATGGCACTAGAGCACCATCCTTATGTCTTATTATCCTCAATTATCCATATTTAAAAGTGAAATGCTGAAAAGTTACTTGGAAATCTTACATTTGTAGCAGACTTTGAAGACTGGTCAAATTTACTTAGGATTATGATGCAGAACAGAATATGAATGTCTAGCTTGTTCTCTGGGGATTTTGATTTGCTTTTTGAGATACCCTTATTCTCTGATTTAGGGTATTTAGGGGGATTTCTACAAGGGGGTATGTGGCAAAGCAGAGCTTCTATAGACTCATATCAGATGTTTCCTGATCCCTATCCTTTCTGGGGTTTTGTGGAGCAACTGAGAATCTGCCTTATCCTTATTACTGTCCTCTCCAAGAAGGTAGTAGAATAAGAATCAGCAAACCTTTTCTATGAAGGGCCATATAGTAAATATTTTAGACTTTTTAGGCCAGGGTCTTCAGTCACAACTCAACTCCCCCCTCCTGAAATGAGCCCTAGACACATATGAACAAATTGGTATGTTCAGTTATTCACTTATATGGCTAATCCAATAAAACTTTATTTACAATTGTAGGTGGCATCAGGTTTTAGCAACCCTTGTTCTAGAATGCACTTTCCAAAGACTAATACATCATCTATCGTGCCTTTATTGACTTTCCATATTCTTTGATTTTTCTGGCTGTCTTGTCTTTGGCAGCCCCTCTTAGATAATAACTTCTCTCAGGTTCCCTTGAACCTGTGGGTTATTCATCTTAGAGTCTTTGTTAGACAGGATAGCTGTGTATGTTCAGTCTATTGTCTTGGAGTAGAAGTCTTAGACTCTGCAGTGTATGCCCACTGGAGTATGAAGACCACTATGTGTAGTGGTAGCTAGAAAGTTCTTTTCCCATTCACTCTGCAGTTTAACAAATATCTCCATCCTATTCTCTCCCTCTGTCAACATAGCTTCTGCTCAGAACTTCTTTAAAGGGGCGTTTATGAATATTTCTTGGCACCAACTTTTGAGGTAGAGTCTATGATCATCAGCCCAACAGGAAAAAAAAAAACAACTAATCCTTATGTTTATCTTTCATATCAGCCACATAAACTGACTTCTAGAAATTAGTTTAAGACATTGAAGTATGAGTAATTTTCACTCTAAGGGACCTTCAACACTGTTTGGGGATACTCGTTTCATGATTGTATTCTCAGGAATCTTAGTTACCCTTTGCTCCCGGAGAACCATGGGGACTAAGTAGAGGCCATAAGTGCTGTACACATTCCTGATGGCCCTGCTCTCAGCAGGGCAATTCCTGCCCCTCTTCTTAGTGCTGCTCATTCATTATTGATTTTCTGGTTAATGGTCATCCAAAGATTTCCCACTCCTCACCCCTGTGTTCTTTAGGTATGCTCCCCACCCAGCAGCTGCTGTTCTTAGCTCCTTAGAAATTTAATAAAATTCCATGATTGTTAACTGAACATTCTCGAGAAAACATTATGAGAAAGCCTAAGAAGTTATTTGAAAAGGTTTTCATTGTCTTCCCACCACCTCCTAATCAACTAATATCCATAGCAGGCTCCCTTTTCAATTTTGAGCAGACTCTTCCCAACACTGCTCTCTTACCAACTGGCCACCTTATAAAGATCTTAGTCAATCAGCCAGTTTTTTACCATTGCCCACCTGCTCATATGACCACATGCTCACATTTAGGTACTGTAAATCATTCAGGTGTTTTTTATCAAGAAGCAAATTAACTAATCAGAGAAATGTAATTTTTCTACTCTTTCGAAGCACCTGCTAATCTTTCTGTAGCTGCATAGCAAATCAGGCCAAATCTCAGTGATTTTAAGGAACAAATCAATTATTTGCTTATGATCCTGCAGTCTCACCTGGAATCAGCTGGATCACACTCTTCTAGGAGGCTCTCTGTAGGATTTATACAGCTGTAGCCATATGGAAGCCCTCCAGGGGGCTGAGATGTGCAAGTAGCTTTATTCCCATGTTGATGCTTCAGCGGGGATGGTTGCAGCCCCTCAGATCTGGCCAGGCATCTCTTTCCATATGGTCTCAACATCTGGGTGGTTTGGTCATTCTACATGGTAGCTAAGGGATCCAGGAGAGCAAAAAGGGAGAGCTGTTCAGCCTCTTAGGCCTTGCCTGGAGCTGCACAGCATGACTTCCACCTCCTTCAATTGATTAGAAAAAGGCTCAAGTCTGCCCAAATTCAAGAGGAGGGGAGCCAAGCTTTAGTCATTGATGGGAAAATAACAACAACAAAAAAAAAAATTAGTAATCTTTTATCTACCACAGTGTCTTCCTATGGTGTGTTGGTTTCTGATTTTTTTTTTTTTTTAGTTTATTCAAATTTCCCTGAGAAAATTACCTCTCACTCTAATGGACTGTCACTCTGCCCTCACAATGTTGCTGGCACAGAAATATTGATAATGTTTTCCCTTCCAGTTCTCTGTAGAGCTAATGATAAATAATAGTGAATCAAAATTTCATATCCAGGAATAATGAGCAGTGAAATCACCAGGTCTTTAACTTTATCTTTCCAATAAAAGTAAAGGAGGTGGTTGTAACAATTCAATTTAAAAAAAAAATAATCTTGCAAAATAGTCAAATTCAGATCTATGTTAGATAACTTTTTTAAAAACAAATTCTCTGATATAATAATATCCTTTTTGCCTCTTTAGACACATTTATGAATGTTAGGTGTTACAAAATCAGTTTCCGTAAAAGCAAGAAAATAGAATTGAATTTCCAGCTAGCTGAACTATACTAATATCTCCAATAGAGAAGAAATAAACTGTGCTTGTTTAACCTGTTAATATATTTACTCTTGATTCTTTCCAAGCATACCTACCTTTCAAAACCTCACTTCATTTTGTTCAAATACTTAGTATCTCCACCGAAGTGATGTATCTTTCAGATCAATAACTGGACATATCACAGTGAGGGCGAGAACCACACTGAACACTTTCTATCCACTGTCCACCTTTTAAGATGATATATAAGTGATACAGAGGTCACAATTGACAAAGTGCTTGATTTTTAGCTACAAACAAACCACTTGAGAGGATTTAAAAAATTGTTTTGTTGTACCCATTCTTAAATCATACTATGCTTCATCAATAACTCATTCAGCTTTAAAAAGAGACCCTTGTGATCCAAATACTATAATGATTCCCGTTTTCTCCTTATTTCTATTTTTTGTTCTCCTTTTTGCCCTGTACAGTGTTCTTTATGCCCTCTTCATTTAAAATCACATTTTGAATAAAAGGTCACTTTAGAAGGGACAACTATACAAGTCTTACTGTGGTTCTCTGTACCAAATTAAAAATGTTATTATCATTTTAGCACAGATACAGTGAAGTATATTACTTTAAAGCTTTTTTTCCTTAATGTTGGCATTGGTGAGGATAAGATGTATGATTAAGAAATGATATTCGTGATCATTTTTAAGCTATTAAATATGGAAGACAATGCACTTAAATGTTCTTTTACCACCATTATTTTTAAGTTATTCTACACAAAAACTTTTCATTAATTTATAGCTCAGGTTCACTGGCCCTCCCAGCAGCTAAAACAGGAAGTAGGTAGGACCTTGACTCAGCCTAAGAGCACAACTCAGAATGATGCTAGACATTATCACACCAGGGATATTAGATTAAAGCACTCTTACTAGGTATAAAATTGGCATTTTAAAAGTCTGAAAGCTCATTATTCAAATTTAATGGAAATGGCTTAGAGATTATGGGGTTAATATCATCATTATACTTCTTGAAAGAGATGTTGACTGGGGTATACTAGTAAAATGTTCAGTTTGAGTTTAGACGTATTTGTAGCAAAGGTATTATCTAGATGCATTTAAGAACTTTCCTCATTTTAACATTTTTGGGGCAAGGTACCAGAGATTGAACCCAGGGGTGCTTCACCATTGAGCCACATCCCCAGCCATTTTTATTTTTTTATTTTGGGACTGGGTCTTGCTAAATTGCTTAGAGCCTCACTAGGTTGCTGAGGCTAGTTTTGAACTTGTGTTTCTCCTGTCTTAGCCTCCCAAATTGGTGGCATATGCCACCATGCCCTGCTCATTTTAACTTTTTAAATCTGGGTCCAAAATCACCAATTCACTTGCTGATAAAATAAAACAAAATGACACAGATTGATGCAAAGATTTCCCAGATTCTACTGTCTAGATTGCCATATGCATTCTTCTAAACACTATAAATTTCATTCAGGTCCTGCAACTCTCATTTTCTTTACTAATGGAACTGAGCCTTTGGTTCACTAGGAAACAGTCTGCTTTTTATAGAAGTTGCTTATTTTTATCTGTCCCTCCCTAGCTGAACTATAAGTTTATTTGCCACCCTCACCCTTCTCTGGAGAATAAGCTCCCTGAGGAAGAGACCATTGTATAACTTTATCACTAAAAATCCCCAAGTCTCAGGTGGTTACCAGATATATGGAAAATGTTTCAATTTGTTGATTGAACAAATTGACAAATCTGTGCAACACTGATTTTCTAACATGGATTACAACAGAGGCATAAGATTTACTAGAAGAGTCATAGATTATTGTTTATATCCCCCTTAAAATATTATTTAAGACTTTTCTTAATCTAGTTTAACAAAACATATCATCAGATGATTTGTGGCATATAAAGAACTTATTAGAAAGGATGCAGCACATGGAATCTCTTGAAAATGGCAGCCACCATTAACATCTATAAGACTGTCTTCCAAAAAGATGAAGAAAGCTATAGTATTCTGGGAGTGATATGTGAAAGGATCTATGAACATCTTAGGAAGTTCACCCTCTGGATTCTGGAAATGAAATGGTTCTGCATTGAACATTTAAAGACAACCCTTGCTTTTTTAAATTATTTTATATTTAAAGGAAGCATCTGAAAAATTTTAGAACTGTGGTTATTGTATTAGCAACTTTTATCCTATCTGCAGCTGAAATAGGGACATTCTACCTCCTTTGTGTCTATGTACTTTGACAATTGGGTTGAGTATCATTTAGTATATTAAAGTATTCTAATTCCTTTTTGCTAGATACATTTTACAGAACTTAAAACCTAATCTTCATTTATTCATTATAGTCTTTCATTTTTGAAATGATAACCCACTCCAAAAAGAAGGCAGTCTTGAATCATAACAAAAAATCAAAGGGGAGTAAGATAGTTAGAAAATACATAGGCTAGGTAAACATTTCTGTTACGAGAAATAATATTTCCTGAGTTAAATATCTATATAGGATATTGGCACATACTCCTACAGATGTTCACAGTGGCATGTGAGTGCCCAGTGAATAGTGCGATTGTATAGACAGGCACACATATGTGTCATCACCCATAGATGTGTGCAGTATGAGTAAAAGAGGAAAGAAATATCTTTCGTTTTTTTCAGTTAAGTCTTAGATCTTAGTTCATAATTATAAATCTCAGCATTCTAAATGAGGAGACTTCACTGAAGTCAATAGGAGATAAATTACCATGCAGACCTTTGTTTATAAGTGTAATTCTGCTGGTTTTTGCAAGCTGCCAGGGAAATTAGAGATGGAGTAGGCTGGAGTCTGCAAATATCCAAACTGCTGCAGCTGCAGAAACATTATTCCTGTATCCAATGTAATTAATGTGCTGCTCACATGCTCCAGCTGAGGATTTGCATGAACTGACAAGAGCACACACGGTAAAGCTTAAGTGTCATCATCTAATTCACCACTTTGCTGGAAAATCCGACTCTGTGAGGTAGAATCTGCATTTCTTACTGGTGAGAACTCTTTCCAGAAAGAAAAAAAAAAAAAAACTCCACCATGTATAGGTGATGTTACTCAAGTGGGAACTAAAGCCAAGATTCACTGCCTAGAACTGTCTTTGTACCCATATCATCACCTTAACATCCTTCTCTCCTTGTTTTAGAGTGTTGAGTCCCAACATTATTGCTTCTCTTCTATTGTTTGTCTTTCCTGTTTTCTCATCTGACTAGAGGGAGAAAAAAAAAAAAGAATATTTCCCCTGTGTCCTCATGAGAGAAAGGACGTACTTGGCATGGGGAAAAAAATGACTTAAATTGCCTCATCTCTAAACTTAATATGAAGTACTTACCATACCTTTAAGTGTGATCATAAGCAAATTATGTAGCAACATTGGCATTTTTCAGAGTCTCTCATTGACTTGTATGAGATTGTGATGCTAGATTAGGACATAGTCTTTCAAGTGTTAATGTGATGAGGTTAAGCATGTCTGTTGGAGCTGGGAACAGCAGCAGCAGGAAGACAAACATCCACCCTGCGTACAGTGAACACTCCTGGAAAACAAGATGCCAGGATTTTTTTTGGTCACTGACATTTGCCTACAGGATACATCAGTGGTAAGAGTGTAATCTCGGAATTTACACAGTAGAACCTCAAATACAAAGTAGCAGATATGGGATTGTTTTCAGTATTCTTCATCAAGGCCTGAGTTCTTGAGAGTTGTTTTTTTTTTTTAACAAAATGCAAAGGTCATTTTTCCTTTGAGAAAAAAAAAATAACCACCTGCCATTTTCTGGAGAAAAGGTGACATTTTTCTATGAAAAGGAGACATATTGCCCAGAGGCGAGTGGAAGCAGTTTCTGGGATTGCCTGACAGTGAGTTTACATAAGAGCAGAACAAGATGCTGTGCCTCTGGCAGAAATGACATTTCCCTCCATATTCATAGTAGCAAATTCTAAAAAAATACAAAACTGATTTTTTCACGGTAATTCTCCTAATCTCTTATTGATGTGTGAGGCAGCATTATTAATTAATGTTAGAATACATCCCTTGCTGAGACAGAGGTCACACAAAGATGGCAGGCTCGGGCTCACTGCCCTGTGTTGGTAGTCCAGGGCTTGCATCTGAGTTCTGGCACTGACTACTTTCGTTCTGCTTCACAGTCTACCCAACATCTCACTGTACAGCACCAGGATTCCCATCTCCTAGTAACTATTCAACATAGACAGATCCATTTGCTCATTCAGTTATTCAGCCAACCTCATAATGTGCTATGGAGTAGTAGTTTTCATAGAATTGACTCTCAAATCCACACACTAACTCCCTCAGGACTGCTGTGGCACTATCTCACCACCATCAACCCCTCCATTCCCACCCAAGTCTAAGCACACGGAAGGTGGAGAGGGGGAAAGAGAATTTTCAGGGTGGTTTTCCTAAGTGGAATGCAGTGTTTATGTTGACAGGTAATAAGCCATCCCCATGAGAAAGGGTAGGGTGTTTCCCATCCCTCATCTCAAGCCAAGTGAGTGGGAAAACTGCAAAAAAAAAAAAAAAAAAAAAACAATCACTGAAATTGGTCTTGCCTGCAAGGGGAGATGGGGGTTTGGTTTCCAAACTGAACAAGTGTTCAGGCAGTAAGCTTGCCTTCTTGGTCAATTAGATTAGGAAAGAAGTGAATTTGACAGAGATGACAGGATAGAGAAAAGACCCAGCAATGAAGCCACTGCAGCTCAGGATTTGGCATGATGAAGCTGTGTGAGTGTTTTGAGGTAGAGTTCACCGTGGGGAACGGAGCCTGACTTGGGCCAGCTGTCTTCCATATACCACTCAAAAGAGCTACCTTCTGGCAAGGAAAGCCAGCCACGACAGGTGGGCTATAGCCAATATGGCAGGAGTTGACAGAGGTGGAAGAGCTCGTACAAGCTAAATATTACAGTGGCCAGAGGATGAATGCACAGAGCCATCCACAAGAGAGCCAGCCACTGGATACTTGCCACTTCAATGGCCAATCACTATTTACCAGAGAGGCAGTCACAACCAAGGCAAAAAAGAGAATATAATTGCAACCTGTTAAATAAAAAGACATCTTCCTCTTTCCACCTGACACTGGAAGAACTAGACCTTGGTGAGTGCAGGAAGAGAGAGGCAGTGACTCAGAGGCAGCTCCTGCCTCCTGACCTCAAAGGTATCAGGCCCAGTATGAGCCCACGCAGGAAGCAGAAAGTAAAGAGATTTAAATCAAGTTTGAATTTGATATCTGAAGGAGACTGGACCAAGAGTGGCTTGAAAATTGAGGCTCTTCCCAAGATACCATTTAAAGAACAAGAATGAGGAATGAAAGTAGTGGATAGAGAAAGAAACGACTTTGTTTCTGCACACAGCCTCCTTCCCGCTCAGTGGAGACTGCTCAGTGAACAGGTTCCATGTGCACTGAGTACCCAGCAAGACTCAGGTGTCCCTTCAAATCCTGGGGCACCCTGGGGCACCCATGGGTGAATAATCCAGTGTCTGCCATAAAGAAATACACAGTCTGGTAAAAGTGACAGAGGCATGTGAACAATTTTAAATGGCATCTGGAGCTACATGCCAAAAGATGTGTGTGTAGACTGCTGAGGGACAGAGAAATGAATCTTTCATAAGAGGAAGGGTCCTGGGGAGAGGCCAGGGAAGATTTCACAGAAGTGTGATTCCAACAGAGACCTGAAGGGAGATTAAGAATGTATTACATATTTAAGTCTAAGTTAGGGAGCATGTGAACAAAGCTTACAAAGGTTCATGTTTGGAAAATTCAGCTCATCAAACTCATCAAAGATAAATCAGTTCTTGATTCCATAGTTCTATTTTCCTTGGTGAGTGTTTTATGATTCCCTTTTTGATTCCTTTTCAGAAAGAAATGATAGCAATAGCATTCGTTTTTATATTGCCAGCAAAGTCTATACCGTTAATAACTCAGTGGGATGAGAGAACAGAGTAATTCTATATGCCAAAGTCTGCAACATAAAGAATGCAAAGTGCCTCAGACACTGAATAGCTGCCAAAGGGAAGAAGAGAAGTCAAGTTTTTCATCAATTCTTCTTGGACTTTTTAGCTGAGAGAACAACCACAAATGGGCAAAAGCTGTAGAGAAACAGTTTCGATTCATTATAAAAACAGCTTAATGACAGAGCTACCCTACAATGGATGGGTTGTCTAACTAGCAATAATACTTATCCATTGAGAGTTTGAGGGCACTGTGCCAAACCCTTTGTATATAGTATCTGATTTGATCTCTACAATAACTCTGA
Source organism: Xerus rutilus (assembly GCA_028644305.1). NCBI lineage: Eukaryota > Metazoa > Chordata > Mammalia > Rodentia > Sciuridae > Xerus > Xerus rutilus. The sequence continues at coordinate 55,313,513 of CM053407.1, forward strand.
GAGGTAGGTCTAATTATACCTATTTTACAAGTGAAACAAACTGAGATTCAGAAAAATTAGGAAACTAGCTCAGGACCACACCACCAGTATGTGGTCAGGCTGAGACTAAAAACCTTTCTTGACCACTTGCTCTATTACCTTCCAGGAGACTAGTCACCTCCAGAACTGGAGGTGTAGTCAGAGTCTGAATAGTCATTTCTCAGGTAGCCCTGCTGTGATCAAAGGTTGAACATTCGACTCAGTATCTCATCTCTCAGGTGTAATATCAAGGTGCTCCTTCTCTACCTGCCTAACTCCACTCCACCTCTACTCTCTGCATATCTCCAGATAGTAAAAAGAAAAATACAAGGTTCATACACAGAATGCTTGGAAATCTCATAGTAGAATAGGTGTTTTTTTGTTTTTTGTTTTTTTCTTCCTTGCTATACACCACAGTTTTTTTCCATCATTGATTCAGGGGACCAGAAAATACATTAAGAAGTTATTTTGCATTTCTTTTGTGGGTATTTTTGTTGTTACAAAGTACTAAGTTAAAGGTTTCCAAAGCTTCTCTGTACAAGAACCATGAAGTAATTTTTTTAAACATATCATTAAGGTAAGCAAACTAAGCACAAAAGTTAAGAATTGAAAGAAGATTTCAAATGATCATTGAGGTTAAAGCAAAGCTATGCTCTGTGAAAAGAAACCTATGATCATCTAAAATAGACTCAGTTAGACTAAGGTGTTAGACTAAGGTGTAATAAAGTAGGAATCCAGGGCGGGTCTCAGTGACTGATAATGCCAAACCATCTCCTCAGAAAAGTACTTTGAAACCCTTATTTAGTTTTAAGCATGTGACAGCAGAAAGAATTTAAAGTTTCTTAAGAAGTGATCCTAATGTTTTCTGAGGACAATATAAAACGTAGAAACATCTTCAAAGTTTTTATACCGATCCAAATATATTGCGTTTACTGAAGGGAAAAAGTATGGATGTCCTTGACTCACATGGGTAGAGTATTGAAGTAAGCAATGAGATTCTCAGTTTTTTTGAGAAAAATTAATTATAGAAAGAGGTTACTGATAGTTCAATAATGAGAATTTACATTGTACTCTGTTGATGTTTAAGACTTAAGTATGTATTTGATATTTCTGCCCAATAAACCTCAGGGGTCATAGTATAGCGTAAACAAGAAAGTGACAATAAAAAAGTACTTTGAAAACTGCAAAATGCTTCATTATTAGTTTTTTTATATTTTTTATTTTTGGTGGTTTTACATTCTTAAATATTCTTATATTCTGCTTTCTCCTTTTTAATTTACTGTGCTGAGGTGCATTCTTATCTTTTCCCTTCTGAGTGTTATCAATCTGTCTCATTAGATTATAGAATCATTAAATGGAGGCCAATGGCTAATGCTGTAGTTAGTACAGAAACAACACACTGTTGATACTTAATCATCCATATTCTCCTGTTCTGGCTCGGTGGGTATAACTGTACATCTTCTGAAATCGTGCTAGAGTGAAAATGGCCCCACAGAGAGTTAGAAAAAGGCGAGAGGACAAATGAATTTTCATTCAATGTTCAAGGAGTTCATTTTGTGAGAGTATAATAGCTAAGTCACAAACTTATAGAATGGAAAATCAGCCTGAATAAATGTAAAAGGAAAAAAATCAATATGCAGTAATTGTTTTATGTAGCTCTGAGCTCAATTCAAAAGATCTGACAATTCATACTTAGGGGGAGAAACAACAAGATGTGTTATACCATTTGGAGGGAAAAGTAAAGCCAACATTCATATGTGGAACTTTCATGAGTACCTCAAAACTGTTTAAAGAAAGGTAACTCAGTACTCCTTGGAGATAATGGTTGAAGCAAGAATAGGGAAGTATCACCTTATACAGTTTAAAAACAAAGAGAAAGAAATTGGCAAAGTTCCATTATTTATGGGGCCAGACTCCCTGATTGCTCATCTGCTGTCTTACATAGTTTGTAAAATCTATAGGGATTTTGAAGTATCCATTCACCCTGGGATTGTAATTTAAATTCTGCTCAAATTCTTAATAAAAAGCTTTATATTTTCTTCATCTTCGTTGAATCCCTCTTGGTTTGTAACCAAGTTTGCTGCGACTTCTTCTAGAGTTTTATTTGGCTTAATTGACAATAGCTGCTGAAACAAAGACAGTGAAAACAAAATTACCCCCTTCCCAATGATAGGTAGATTCTATAAGAGCTCGTTGATAGGTTAATAGAAGATTCTTTTAGCAACTCTTATTTTCTGTTATATAAATAAAGGCTTATATAAATAGAGTTCTTTTTCTGGACAGCCATGCAAAGCATGTTTTCTGAAAATTTCATTAATACCATTTAGAGTTCATTTAATTAATACCACTGAGATAGCTCCTTCTGTAATCCTGTCAATGAAAAGGATAAGAAGGGGCAGAAGTTCACTGCATCTGCAACACTAAACATAGCATAAGTATGAATTCTCATTTTTATACCAGTTTCATCATAGGGCTAAGTTTGGAAAAAAATAATAGGAATGCATAAGCTTTTATTCATTGCTTGCAATGCACCTTGAAAATGTGATTAGGGTCACCTTTGTATCTGAGAGCACCTCCATCTAAAGTAATAGCTATCGGGGATAAAGAGACACTTTACAAGACATAGCTAAGTATGGTAGATCACTCTTTGTCACTCATGACAGTTGAGCCATTGTCCAGTGGACATCCTGGAATATATTTGTGGAAGTATCCTCAGGCTACAGACTCCTGGGATGACAAAATATCTTCCCTGATTGATTGAGGAAATAGCAAATCTTCCATAATGGAAAAGTTTCAAGGAAGAATATGTTTGGGACTGAGCAAAAGAAAGTATAGGAAGTTGTTGAAGCAAAGCCAAATCAAGATTAAGAAAAGTATAGGAATAAAAAGATGAACACAGCTTCTTCCAGTAAATGACAAATGTGACTGTGTACCTGGAAACTAATTCTAAAAAGACAGAAAATTACTGAAATAAAAGTGATAAAAGACAGAAATGAGATTGAAGGACTAGTAAAAGAAAGCTCAAATTTGAACACTTAATTTCTTAGCTTCTTAATACATATACTTTATATTTAATCCTTATTTGAGCAGTTTGCAATTCTGAATATAATGGAGTCTGAGCTAATTGGCTGAGAATGATAACATCCTTTAAAATGAGTTTCTGGCATAATGTCCAGTCTTCTCCAGGCCTATAATTACTGATGTGTGTATGTGAGCAAGGAACTATGTGATTTAGTTGAGCTCAATGGACTAGTAATAATACCCCTGATCGATGTTTGAATCCCTCCAAGGAAGAACCGAGTATGAATAGCATTACAAAATTCTATGGACAGCAGTGATTGTAAGAAATAAAAGGAATTACAGGATATATGAACTCTATCATCAACTCTTATTTCTGAGAAAATGGCAAAATGTGCAACCCTGCCAAGTATATGCCAGTTAGCATGGTTCATTTTGGACTTGAGTTATCTCTCTAGCCCACAGACATCCAGAGCCCAAGTGTGTGTTTTAATACCACGTCACATTACTTACTGATCTCACTAAGTTGCACAAAATAAAAATGCAAAACACTTAATTCCAAGTGGGAGACAATATGATATGGTAACTAGAGCACTTAGAAGCTTGGGAAAGTAACTCTTACTTATGGACTTTGTACCCAAAGTCCATGATGGTAAAGTAGATTATGTCCCAGGTCTTTTAGAGCTCTAAAATAATATGATGGCCAGTTGTGAACAACAAAATATAAATGTTCATCTAACCAGTATAAAATCTTGGCCTTTCTATAGCATGCCCAAATCAGCAAGCTGTATGAAGTCCACCCGTGATAAAGGGGTATGCCCAACAATTAACTCTGGAGATCAGTGTCTTATCTTCTAATAGAAACAAGCACAATTGATTGAATACAGTCTAACAGAGTCAAAACACAACTGCCAACAAAAACAGTCAGCTAATTTTATTATTTCTAATGAATATATATGCCACCAACTACATAGCCAAAAGAATAATGACAGCATAAAATATTTAATGATCCTAGAGCATGACCTGTGTATGCTACACAATTACTATAATGGAGCAAAGAATGATGGTTAAAGTTACCAAGCGAAAAACAACTGACTGAAAAACTGTCAACTCGGACAGAGGCCAGGAAGTCATATGTGAACGTGCCCCTTGTTAACATTGATAAACTGTTACTAACACAGTCAATATTCTGAACTTTCAAAGTTATGGATCACTGCTGCCAAGGGCTAGCTTGTGGGCCATTTATATTATAACTGAAGTTCATCTTCATCCTCAGCCTTCTTTTTCTTAGTCCTCTTCCTTTCTTGATAGCATAAAAATTCCTCAGCAAATTCTCTGCCCTACAAATTACCACCCTTCTGTGTCCATCCTGCCTCCTCCCTCCCATCACCACCACAGAAACCCACATGACAAATTGGAGCTGCTTCTTCCAAAGTGTTGCTCATTTTGATAGGTGAGTCCTAAGCCAATGGCAAGATATAAATTTTTTATATAGAAAATGAATTTATCACATTAGTCTTTCTTTAAATCCCTCAATATAACATCTTTTAAACTTTTCTTGAGAGTTATGTCATTTTTATATCCATGGAACTCATGAAAAAGCCATGAAGAGGAATCAGTAAATATTTAACCTGCATTGTATTCAATGAATGTGTCATTGTGAAATACATGCTGTCAAACAAAATGTCCATCATAATAATATGCTGAGAATACAGCGTGTGGCTCCTAAGCTACCCAGTCCTTCTATTGGGCTAATGCCATAATGCAGGGTGAGTCCATTACAGTATTATTTGAAGATGAGTCCCTTATAGATCAATCTATCATTGCACTCAAAGCTCCAAGTCTTTGGTTATGTGATGAATAGTACAGAAACATTAAGTTCAATTAATCTTTCTAATACAAATGGAGAACAAGAGGTCTTTCAAAGTGAACAGCATCCTAGAATGGGTTAACTTAGTTTAGGTTAATTCATTTCTCCATTGTAACTCATGTCTCCAGAGTATCTGTAACTTTAATGCTTATCTCTAGTCTATAACTTCCTTCCTGTAATCATTTTAGATCATATATATGGTAATTGTTTAAATCAATTTTTTAAACAATTATTGAGTAATGGAAACTTAAATCTATATAATAACAAATAAACATGATTTTGTTATATGTGTCTCTGAAAAGAATTGTTACTTAGCCTACAAAGATAAAGCCTTAAATGCAGAAAAATAAGTAAACAAAAATGCTCTACTGGCCATTGTGCATAACAATACACAGACCTGGATGCTTCCTCTTCCACTGATATTTTTTCTTGAGTTTTGTTTTTTGTTTGTTTGTTTTCCTTCTTTGCTAGAGATGGAACCCTGGGCCTCATGCATCTGGGACAAGCACTCCACAGATACACTCCACCACTGAACCACATCCCGAGTCTCAGATTTTTTTTTTTACATTAATGAATACCTCTTTCTATATATCAAAAAATTAACCTATATCTTCTTTATTTCTATTCTTTGTAATTCTTCTTACACACATAATTAGATTTTAATATTTTAGTTGCATTGGTATCCTTGTTCCTATTCTTTATTATTTATAAGTTCATGTTTGATGTTTTGAGTTCACTTTGGTAGAGCTTGAACCATTTGTATTATTAAGATTTATTTCAATTTCCTGGTTTTATAATCAGCCCTTCTCTGTCCAAAATACGCTTAATGTCATTTGTTCTCCATGATGAAGTTATTTTGTGGTACTTTTGTAGTAGCTAAATTTACAATTCACCTACACTCATTACAGGATTAAATGTTTCTGCCACAGAAAAGGTTTAGGATTAATGTTCATTCATAGAATGCCTAAATTTTATTCTTGACCTTAGTTTTTCATATTCAAGTTAAATGTTTCTGTTTTAAAATTTAATTTTAAAAGGAAAAAAACCCAAACATTTGAAAATATTTTTTTTTTTTAGTATGGAGTTCCCTCCCACATACACTACACGTCTTTCATTCACTTTGCTTGCCAATATATAAATGCCCTTTTCATGTAAAAGTGTGTCTGGATCAATAGGTTCCTCTGTGTCTTTAACAAATTCATAATTTGTGAAAGTGCGATGAGTTTGCATATTAACATTTAGAAGGATAAAAACAAAGTCTGAATGTATCAACATATGAGCCCTCACAAAGATAATCTACCTCTATCTAAAATTACATTCAGCAAAATATGCTGAGGGTTCTCATCTCATATTTTCTTTTTTTTTCTTTCCTTCTTTTTTAACTACAATAATATGTTCTCATGCAAAAGGGGGAGGGAGAAGTTCTAATTTTTAAAGCTTCTGTTATACATTTTGTCTCTTTGTACTATCATTCTATTACTCTCTTTCATAGTCAGGTATCATTAAAAAATTACTCTGTACCTACGGCTTCCATCTCTTTCTATCCATCTCCTTGGTCCTTTGTAGTTTGGCTTCTAAAACCGGCACTGTCCCCAACCTCTTGTCTCATCAGTACTGACAAATCCAGAGACTCAATCATTGCTCCGGAGCTCTCTGAAGTATTTAAGACTGAAGACCACACTCTCCTCCCTGAAACTCTGTGACACTGCCCAGCTGCCCTCTTTTCCAGTCTCCCCACTGTTCCTGGAATCTGATTTCCCTCTCTGTCACCTTCCTACTGCCTGTGAGAATTGCCTCTCACTCAGTCTTCCTTTTGCTTTCTCTATTTTGATCCTGGAGAAACGCATCCATTCTTATGTCAGCTTAGCTACTTACTAGCTGTACAGTGTAAGGTGAATTATTTGACTTTTCTGAACCTTAGGTTTCTCACCAGTAAATCAGAGATAATATTTGATGTGAAAATCAAACAATATAGCTCTTAGAAAGCATTTAGAACAATCCCCATCATGTAGTAAGTTACCCATTAGTAACCATGATCGTTATTGGTTATTTCACTACACTCAGCACCACATCTTCAGCTTTGATCTTCACTTTTTCTGATGGTTCCATATTTTCAACTGCTTGGATGTGACTACCAGAATATTCTACCAATGTCATCTAATACCTCAAGATGTCCATGATAAAAATCAATTTCTTGGTTCCTATTTTTTTCTCAAAATGGCTTATCCTTTCCAATACGCTCTTTAATTACTGGCATTAATATTTCAGATACTGAAGTTTGAAATCTCAGAAATTTGACATTTCTCTTTTATTATTCACAGTCTTGTCACAAGGCCGTCAGCTCTTCCTTTGTCAGGCTTTCCAATTTCTTTGAAATTTTTCATATTTTGTCTCTTTTCAGTACTCCTGTTCAGTCCAGAACCTGTCCTCTTACACAGGGTAGGACCCAAAGTATCCCTTCACTTTGTGTCTTTCACCAACTAGTTAAGGTCTTAACTAGTTTCAAAATGTCATATTCTACTTACTGTTCTACTCAAGAAGTTGGAATCCAAAAACCTAACTATACCAAAAATTATTAAGTAGTTGGAAATAGCAGAGCTGGTATTACCTTTTAAATATGTATTAAAATGTAACGTGCCAGGCGCAGTGATGCACGCTTGTAATCCCAGTGGTTTGGGAGGCTGAGGCAGGAGGCTTACTAGTTCGAAGCCTGCCTCAGCAAAAGTGAGGCGCTAAGCAACTCAGTGAGACGCTGTCTCTAAATAAAATACAAAATAGAGCTGGGAATGTGGCTCAGTGGTTGAGTACCCCGAGTTCAACCCCCAGTACTCCCCCACCCCCAAAAAATATAACTTCATATACAGGAAGACTTAATTAATTAAAATCCAAGAAGTATAAATAACATTGTGTTTTTATAGGAGATTAACAAAATGACCAGGAAGGACCATAAGAATACTCCAGCAAACACAAAGGTATTCTACAGAAGGGCCAAAGTTAGTACAATTACAATAATAATTACTAGAATGAAAATAAGTAACATTTGTTCTCTGCGTTATGCTTTACAAAGTATTTTGACATAATATGTTCCATTTTATCTTCATAGTAATCCAATGAAAAAGGTATTGATATTAACCTAATTTATAGAAGAAAAGGCTGAAGCTCACAGAGGTTAAGCAGCTTACCAGAGATCACACCACCAGTAAGCCAGAACTTGACATCAGCATCTTTCAGGTCCTGTGCTTTTAATCCATTGCACTAGTGGATAATCATTTTTAACAATAATAGCATCTAATAACAGAGTGTGCTATTAATGAGCATTGGATGGGAGCATTACCAGACAAGACTAGAATAGTTCAAAACCTCATAATTTAAATGTATTAAATTTAAAACACAATATGAAAAAACCCTAGAAGAATTCTGTTAAGTGAATGATGCCTAACACAACTGAATATTGATTTCAGGAAGAGCCTTCGAAGTCTGAGAATAGATCTACCCACAAGTTGACTTGCCTCTCACATCTCATGGACTTCAATGTGATCATAGTAATGGGACATTTAGGAACAAAGATGGGTACAGAAGAATAGTGAGCATAGACCACAGGGTATAGAGAAAGAGATACTTGTATCCCTCCTTTCCCAAAATGGAAAGAGGATGCATCTGGTCTCCCTTCTGGCAAGGATACTTTCTCCTTAAAGATTATCTGCATCCTCTTTCTCTAAGTTCCTATAAATAAGGAGCCCTTTAATTTGAAATGTTCAATATGAAGTATTTTCAAATATTTCAACAAACATAGAGTACTCCTCACTGAAAATAGGATGCCCCAGTAGAATACCATTGGCCCTGAATACCATTGATAATGGATTTCATTATTGACTTGGTAGGTGAAAAATTCTAAATATTAGAAATTTGTTGCTTGTAACTACTAGTAATTTAAAATGAGGATTGGTTCTATTTGATCCAATGAACTGATTCCCAGTAATTTAACCCAAATTCAGATCTTTAATTCTATCATTCAATGCCTTTCAACTTCTGACCCTATTGCCCCTATCCTTTATAATCTTACCTAGCTTTCTCAGGTACCTTCTTTGGCTAAACAGGGCCACTCCCTTCAAAGACCCACTCATTTTTCCTTAGCCACTTCTGAAAGGGTATTTTAAACTTTTTATTGTGGAAAATTTTAATCCTGTATATACAAGTAGAAGAAATAGTACAATAAATTCCTAAATACCCATCACTTAGGTTTTCAACTCTTGGCCAATCTAGCATATTTTTTCCTCAACCATGCGTAAATTCTTTAAGACCTCTCTCAAACTCTATGTCCTGGAGTGAAATCCACCCTAACCCCATTATCCCAGTCCAAATTTGGTCTATTACCTTCCTGTTCTCCTATAGGACAATTCAGTGCTTCACACTTTATTATCTGGTAATGTTCTTTCTGATGCTGTACTGTAGCATAAACTGTCTAGCTACACAGGGAAGTGCCATTATATTTCATATGTAGACTATGTTTAATGTAAAGTGAATTTTGCAATGGGTAATGTATATAACAAAATCTCATATGCTACACTCACTGCTTATCAAAGACAGGGCATAGTTCTTAGAAAGGAGCAAATAATATTATCACGTTAGTACCAAAAAGGATATCTGCATTTATTTAAATTCATTAGTTACAGGATCAGCTGTCTCATTTTTCCAATAACTATCTTCATAAATAACAATTTGTATAATGGTAATATGGACAAAAATATGTAAAATATTTTTACAAGTATAAGTAAAATTAACCTTTATGTTTTAAAAGTTGTTCTTTGAATATAAAATAATCTACAATCATAGATTAAAGATTATGACATTTAAGTGTAAATGTTTTCTTTTTCTTAATATGAGATTGATACTCAGTTCACTATTGCCAAATGATTGCAGAAATTATGAAAATGAAGAAAATTAAAATTTTCTTAGCTATATAGCCAGGAAATAATTCTAATGATAGTTTGAAACATTTGAATTGGAATTGGACATGTGTCTCTATTCACTTAACTGTTTAAATAGGATTTAAAATTCTTTGGCAAAAATATTCATTGATGCCTCAGTTACAAATTACTTAGCACTGGCTATCAGCCAGCTAGTGTTGCATTAACACTATTCTTAAAACCATACCAATGACTTTCAGGACCCAAAAGCAAATTATTATTTTAGGGTAGAACTGGCCTTAAGGACCAATGTGAAGTACCCTTTGGAAACATGTGAATGTGTATTGAATGGGTTGCCCATTCATTCTAGCTCCTCATAGCTTTCAATATTTACAGCATCATTTAGCATTTCAGCAAAAGAAGAATATAGTGATTTGTTGCCAAAATTAGTCCATAAAACCATAATTTTATATCCTAGGGATCTTCTGCATCATAGCATTTTACTAATAAGCTTCATTAATATTTGGCAGTAAGTCTTTTATTTAAATGACTTGATGACAGTTTCAAAGGCAAGAACATTCTAGATGGCACTTTATATCATGCCTATGGTTGGAATGTGGACAGAAAACCAATGTCAACCAGTGAAGCAGTAGCCAAGTTAAATTGGATTTAAGTTGAAGGAACAATACTTATCAAAGTGCTGTTATTTTAGATGCCACCCTCTAGGAAAAGTACATCAAGCAACCCATTTTCTACCATGTGACATGCTTAGCTTGAGTTCATCATTCATAACACTGATGATTAGAGGAGAAAAGAGATTGGATGAGAAAATAAAGAAAAGCAGACTTAGGCTTACTTGCCCTTAGAAAAACCTGTTAATTAGCCTTTTGATTAAGGCAAAGCCTTTCAAGTCTTTGGTAACAATGAAGTGAAACTACATTAGCGCATCCACTCCAACTCACTTCAACAAACACACATGATTTTCTCTGTGTTACCACAGTCCACTTCCAATGAGTATTTTCACACTTTCTTATTCAATTTGTCCAAAGATATGACTTTTGTGCGTTCCTAGAAGAAAAGTTAGTTCTCTGCAAGGCCTGATTATGTACGGTGAAGGGTATTTAGTAAAAGAGATGCCATATTATTTATTTCCAGCAACTTTTGGTTCCTCCTTTATATTACCAATGTAATATAAGTGATATAAGTGATCAGAAATGTATTGCAAATTTAAAACACTGTTTAACCAAAAACTCACAACTCTCCTACTTTTGAAATAACTACATACCAATCTGAATACTTAAAAATGGAGACAAATACATGGACTAAAAAGGGCAGAAAAGAAACAAGTTCCGCAATCATGTATACAATTTCATGGAGAATGTAAAAGGGCACACCCTTTGCTTTACCCTGAATCCTTGTAAAGGAGACTGGAGCTCATGGTTACACAGCTCTTCAGAAAAGCAGTTTTAAATTCTGAAATGCTAACCCATTTTTAATGATCCTGAGTCAACAACCACAGAACACAGTAGCAATTTTGGTTAGCTGGGGAAAATCATAAAGCAATTCACTTCTTTCAACAGATTTTCATTTATCTCATTACTTACTAAGCACCTGACACCTATAATCATGTAGCAGACTACACATGGCACTCTACCCTGGGGAGTCAAGCAGACATGCTCACAGTCCCACAAAGTTTTCTGTTCAGCAGCAGTGACAGTATAAGGAATTGTCTTTCTACAGTGGGAGAAAATACATCCAGCTGATGTCTGACCAGGCAAGTTTTCACTTAGGTACCAGTGTTGGAGTTATGTCTTGAGGGATGAGCTTTTGAAAGACAGAGGTACAGTCCAGATGGAGAAAATTAACAAGACAAGAGGGGCTAAAAAGCATGGTCCCTTTAAGGGATTGTGAATCATCAGGTTTGTCTATAGTGCATAACAATTCATTCAATAAATATTTATTGAGTCTTCAGAGTAATTAAGGCTCAGTCCTGAGTTCTCAGGATAAAGCTGGAGTTTTTTTGTTTGTTTAGTTTTTTTATTTGTTTTTTATTTTAAAGGGCCTGGCACTTAAGGAACCCAAATTCTGGAGAGCAAAAGTCAGCAGTAAAAAACAAATATCTATGACATAAGGGCAGATGGTGAGATGAGAAATGTGGGTATATTCCACCCACATTGGTATCCTAACCGCTCTTGAAATTCATCAAACATAGTCTGACCTCAGGGCTTTGCACCTGTTGCTACCTCTACCCAGATGCTTATTTTCAAGATGCTCACAGGTTCTTTGCTTACCTCCTAAAGTTTCTGTTTAAAGCCAGGTGGGGTGCACACACCTGTAATCCTAGTCACTAGGCAGGCTGAGCAGGAGGATTGCCAAGTTTGAGCCTGGGCAACTTAGTGAGATCCCATCCCCAAAAAAATAAATAAAAAGGGTTGGGGATCTAGCTCAGTGGTAGAGCATGCACAAGGCCCTGGGTGTAATCTCTAACTCTGCAAAAAAGAAAAAAGAAAAAGAAAAAGATCTCTGTTTAAATAGCCCCCATCATAAAAGGCTTCCTTGTTAATGTAGCAGACAACACTTCCCTAACACAACCTGTTCCTCTCATGGCTTCCAGTTTTCAGCACAGAAGCTATTACCTTAGCTATATGGCATGCTATTTAGCTTGCTTGCTTGTTATTTTTTTCTTTCCCCAGTCAAAAGTAAGAACGATGAAATAGAGGAGTTTGTGCCCATTGTGTTCACTGCTGTATTCAGCATCCTGGAACCTTCAAGAAATGTTGGTGCTACAAAGAAAAAGATTAAAAATACAGTGGGGTTATGGTGGTTAAGCAAATTATATGTTGCTATCTTATGGGGAGACTGGAAAAGTCCTCTCAGGAGAAAACATTTGAACGAAAACCTGAATAAAAGTAAGAAACAAGTTACACAACTATCTTAGGAGGGAGCCTTCCAGGCAGAGCAAGAGCAAAGACAGGAGCATCCCTGACTAGAGTGGTGTAAGCAAAGGAGGGGAGTGATGTAAACGACGCCAGAAAGATAGCATGAGCCCTGTTAAGAGACAGGATTCATTCTGAGAGAGGTGGGAAGCTATGGGATGCTAGTTTTTGTTCTGTATTGTTTTTTAGCAGAAAAGTGATACAATTTGACCGACTTTTATAAAATATCACCAGGAGACAATGTGGAGAATACACTGCTGGGAAACAGAAACCCACAGACAGGTGGGAAGGCAGTAGTCCAAGGGGTTGAATTGGTGTGAGAGCGTTGGAGGTGTAAGATTCAGGATGGTTTTTGAAGGTACAGTCAATAATTTGCTAATGCAGTAGGTGGATGTGGTAAGACAGAGATGTCCAGAAGATATTCAAGGATTTAAGCCAGAACAATTGTATAATGGAGTTGCCACCAACTTTGATGGGGAAGGCTGGGAAAGGAGCAGATGTGATAGGAAAGAAGAGGTATGAATTAAGAATTAGTTTTGAAGATTATGTTAGTTAGCTTTGCTTTACTGTGACCAAAATACCTGACTAGAACAACTTAGAGGAAGAAGTTTATTTTGGCTCATAGTTTCAGAAGTTCAGTCCATGGTTGGCAGAAATATCACGGTAAAAGGACATGGCAGAGGAGAATTGCTCAGCTGGTGGGAGCTAGGGAAGCAGAGAGAAAGAGTGCAGAGGAAGGGACAAGATGTAGTCCCCAAGGGCCTGCTCCCAGTGACCTACTTTCTACAGCCATGCCCCACCTGCCTAGAGATACTACCCAGTAATGCATCCAAATGATTAATCCATCAAATTCATTGATCCACTAATGATGTTACAACTCTCATAATGGAATCCTTTTGCCTTTGAACATTGCTGCGTTGTCTAACATATGAGCTTTTTTGGGGAGACAAACCATAACAAAGATGATAAATTTGAAAGTGGTTATTAGGTATCAAAGTGAAGGTACTGAGTAGGGAGTAGGAAGTTTCCTCTGAATCTCGAGAGAAAGTTTAGAAGTAGGAATATGAATTTGGCATTCCTGGCTGTATTTTAAACCATGGGAGTAGATGAGATCACCAAGGGAATTAGTGTTAATTAGAATAAAACCCACTAACATTTGCATAGTGCTTTATGATTTACCAAGCACTTACACATTGACTTAACAATTGTGGGAGTTAAGATTAAAAATCTAAGTTGGACTTTAAAAAAAGCAAATGAAGACTAAAAGCAATATGAGAAAACTGACTCCACAGTGCTTAACAAATAACTGGATTTGTTTAAAGGTAGTTTCAACTCTTTCTTGTGGGTCTATTAAAATGTGGGATGGGGCATGGACAGGAAGAGGGATGATGAGAACTATTATTTTGAACTTGATGAGTCTCTGGTGCTCCAGGGATGGCCAGAAGGTGCAGGCAGAGGCTGTGGCTCTTCACAAGGCCAAGTAGTATGTGTCCTTAAGACTCAGTTCTAGCATCTCTTCCACCAGGAAACCTTTGCCCTCCCAACCTTCTCTGAGTTAGGGTCGTTTCTGTCTTGTCACAGCGTCCCTCGCATTGCTAGGTTTGCCAGTGCACTCAGTTACTGAAAGAACTCAGACCACCACGAGTTCCTTAACAAGAGGGGTTTCTGTCTTGCGCATCTGTGTCAGCACCTCCGACAGTCCTGACATGTTAGGCCCTTGATAGATATGGGTAGATCATGGATGGATAGTAGCCTGAGATCCCAACTGAAGCTGTTTATGTTCATTTGTACCAAAGTAAAAAAAAGTGATCTTGTGGAGCCCAGAAGCAGACCAGAGACAGTAGGAAGTGATATTAAAGGTTACATTTCAAATATAGCTGGATCTCAAATGGGACCTCTTCTGTATGATGTATTTCTCAGGTCACCTGGCCACCATATTGAGACATCAAAATTTGAAATAGTCACCACACTGAGAGACCTGATGACCACATTATCTTCCCTAGCTCTTGGGGGTGAAATGAAGCATTCAAAACAGTTCTCCATTTTAAGGAGGGACCAGGCCATTTATTATAAAAATGAGAACTTTTTCATAGTCTATTGATTTTGACATATGACTGAATAAGAATATGAGAAGGAAGTTTAAAGTGGGAATGGAAGGAAGAGTTGAGTCAGTTTCATATGTAATGTGCTAGCATTCACATTGTGTCAGGCACTGTTTGATATAATAAATATTATAATAAAATAAAAATGTTCTCTTCCCTGAAGGAGCTTACAGTGTAGTTGTAATAGTAATAGTAACTAGCACTTAGCTTTCATTATATACCAGACAGTGTGTTCTACATACATCTATTGGATCATTTAGTTGTTCTGAGTAGGTGTACTATTATAACCCCACTTTATAGATGGGAATACTGAGGACCAGAGTGCATAAATAATCTGCCCAAAGTCACCAACCTGAAAGCAAGGAGGCCAGGACTGGAATTTATATAGTCTGGTTCTGACACCCATGATCTTAAACACAACACCATATACATAAATAGCAAATAAGTTTTTATTGCAATTTTAGAATACAGCATAAAGCTTCTGAGATTGGTTGGAAGCAAACACCCAGGAACTTATCAAAAGACCTCATACGACAAAAGAAGAAAGGAAAAATTTCCCACAAATCAGCTAAATATAAGAATGACTAGGAAACAAGGAGATAAAAAATGACTCAACTACAAAAATATAGGTTTCACATTAAGCATCTCCAATTATGTCAAGGGCAGAAATTTCCCACAATTTGAAGGGAAAGCATCAGAGAAATAGTTTTGCATTATATGTCCTTGAATGGTACTTGTGTTACCTGAGTGTGGCACACCTGGACCCCCTCTGTACCTGGGCAGATTTACAGAACAGCACTCTTCTGGGGAATGTGTTTCTGCTGTGGGTATCTTAAAAGCATTTTTTGTGTCAGAACATTTAGTTGAGGATTCACTGCCTGTCTATGATATGGAAGTTTTCTCGGAGAGTCACCAATCATTCTTGAAAGCTTCATATATCTTTCACTGACTTCTGTCTGGCTGCTGGTCATGAGTTCTAGATTCTTCTAATGTAATGTGTTCATGTCTGGCATCTTAAAGCTGTGGAGGATAGAAACATTTCATATACTACACAGGCAAATATCCTATACCAGCACTCATGGAAGAATGAGTGGTATAGTCCTGGAATGCTTGGTTTCTGGAATCACTATGACCTAGCTTTGACTGTAGTCCCATCACTTATTTATAGCCTCTCACACCTCAGTTTCCTCAGATTTAAAATAGATACAAGAGCAATCCCTACCTTCTGTGGTTGTTGTAATAATTAGTACATGTGACATGCTCGGTGCCTGACTAGATACATTCTAGCTGTCACCATCATCTTTAATCATTTGTGATAAGCATATTTCCCAACTGAGATCAGGTGAAAATCCACTCAAAAAGCAAGAAGTCAAATTTTGTTATTTTTTTTTCTGAGTGACTTTAAATAATATGTTTATAGTAAAGAAACCCTGTGAAAACGGCAAAATAAGTTTATAATGCAGTAGCTTTCAGGTTTACGGCATTTCCATGTAAAATACTTCTGCCATGTTCCCTAGGGAAATAAATTCTTCACTTGATGCCAAATTCAGCCCAATAGGCATCATGTTTTTAAACATTTTTTACTTTATGCATGTCAACCTTCTCACCCTTTTGGGGAGTCTTTGGTCAGTAGAGGATCGCCTTCTATCTATGGCACTTGATATTAATTATCCATTTCCACTCTGGGTTGTTGAGGCTCTCCTTTGCTCTTTTAACTCATCTAAATATTCCTGGATAAGTACATCATAAAATTTCAAGTTGTTTATGTTGATATTCTCAGGCTTTCTTTCAATCAGAAGTCTCTAAACTTTTAAATCCATGATTGTCTTTGGCAGTCTGGTAAATCCTATGGGTCCTTCTTAGAATAATGCATTAAATACAATCCTAGGATTTACACAGCAGATAATTATATTGACATGTAATTAACCAAATATTTATAAAACACAAACTGGTTATAGGATATCATTTATAAAAATTTGTTTTTATAAAATATTTTTATAAGTTATTAAATTATTAGATGCTAAGAATTAGCAGTAAATCTAATAAATATTATAATTATATTATAGTGATTAACATAAAATATGTCGAGGTATCTACCAAAATAGCAATATAATATGAAAATATCTGAGATTTCTAGAGATGACAGAGTCAAATTCTGCTTATACTACTGTCGTTTATAGTAACTATTAATAATGGCAGAGAATGCTGTATTTCTGGTAGAAATAACTGAAAATAAAAAGGTAATATTTTGTCATCCAAGTTCACAAACCCTGAATTCTATCTGGGATCCCAGGTAAAGACACATTGATAAAAAGGAAAAGTTTTAATTGTTTCATGATAAATATGCTAAAATGCAATGTTTTCACACTTTTTTGATTAACACTGTTTTTATGCACATATTAATTGTATTAAATTTATTTTTGCTATTTGAAGTACTGAACTCACATTATAGAAAACAGAAAAGAGAGAGAATAGTCACCTACAAAATGCTAACATACTCCCTGTTAGCATTGTTATGTACTTCTTTCCAGTCATTTTATAATTGCCATAATCATACTGTGCATGTAATTTTGTATCTACTTAAAACTACATATTGTCTCACAAGCATTTTCCGTGTTGTTCTGTAGTCTACAGCCATTAGTTTTAATGATCGTGTGGTATTTTCCATTTCACTTAGCTGTACCCTTCTTGCTGTGTAGCAGCATTGTTGCTATTATGAGTAGCATATTTTATGTAATTGGCACCGCTTAAATTTTCTAAATTATGAAATATGACTAATTCTTTAAGCAAATAACCAGTAAAAATAGCAATAAGATATAATAAATGTTCAGAATTTACCATAAATTACTTTACTTGAATCCTTACAATGAGCTTCCTTTTTTTATAACTAAATTTTTTATTTTAAAATAGTTTTAGATTTATAGAAAAATTAAGGTAGTAGGGTGCTCTCATATACTCCACACCTAATTTCTCCTAACATTTTAATTAGTAAAATACACTTTTATACTTAATGGATCAATTAACATAGCTCATTAACTAATGTCCATACTTTATTCAGAGTCCCTTAGTTTTGACCTAATGTCCTTGTCTGGATTGCATCCAGGATACCACATTACATTTAGCTATCAGATCACATTAGGCTCCTCTCAGCCACGACAGTTTTTAGACTTCCTTTGGCTTAGATGACCTTGACAATTTTCATGAGTCTTAGTCAGGAGTTTTGTAGAACATTCTTCAATTGGGATTTACCTAATGTTTGTCTCATGATTATATAGGAGCTATGGATTTTTGTGAGAAAGACCACAGAAGTAACACACCATTCTCATCACTTCAAATCAGAAGTATGTACTGTTAACATGACATTCTTTATTAATGCTGATCTTTATCACCTGGCTAATGTAGTGTTTTCTTGGGTTCATCCACTTTAAAGTTACTCTTTATCCTCCTTTTCTAAAATGAAATCACTTGTGCAGCCCATGGTCTCAGCGCTCCACCACTTTACATAGTTACATAAATTACTTGTAATTCTTTCACATCAGAGATTTGTCATAAGTCTCCTTGAATGGGTGAGAAAATGAAGGCTTACTGAGATTAAAGTATTAGCCCAGGTTGCATAGCATCCTATGCTTTTAACTGCTAACACTCACTACTTCTCCTCTACTTCACTGAGTAGCAAAGTGCTCCTTACATAAACATACCTGTCTTCACTTTGCCAGGTGAGCACTTCTCATGCAGATTGGGTGGTTTGGAGCTGCCCAGGAACAACTCCTATATTAGCCCATTTCATGAGATATTCATTCTGCAAGTATCATGTGTATACTCTCAAGTATCAGGATCCTTCTGATGCCTAAGCAAGCATATCCAAGCCC
Source organism: Xerus rutilus (assembly GCA_028644305.1). Taxonomy (NCBI): domain Eukaryota; kingdom Metazoa; phylum Chordata; class Mammalia; order Rodentia; family Sciuridae; genus Xerus; species Xerus rutilus. The sequence continues at coordinate 55,332,233 of CM053407.1, forward strand.
ATCAGAAGTTACTCAGCATCATGTACAATCATAAGAATGGGATCCTAATTAGAATAAGATATGCTCTATTTATGTATAATATGTCAAAATACACTCTACTGTCATGTATATCTAAAAGAGACAAAAATAAATAAATTTTTAAAAAGAAGTTACTCAGTTTTGTAGAAAGATGAGAGAGAGAAAAAAGGACTGAACTAATTAATTAATGCTTCTATATTATTATTAACTCAATTTATTCCCAGAAAAAAGAACTTACATATATGTACCAAACACAACTCTAGGTATCAGGCATACCATAGTAAATGAAGTCCCTGATTCATGGAATATTTTAATAGGAGAGAGAGAATATAAATAAATAAATCTATCCTTGATGTTATGTCAGTCAGAAGTACTGTAAACAAAAATAAGCCTAATAAGGCAATAAAATGCCCAGGGTAGGTCTCTTTGAGCACAGGACATGTAAATGATATGAATAGAGGATATACCAGGCAGGGGGAATAAACTTCAAAAGCCCTTAGGATGCACTATACTTGGTGTGCAGCGATGGGCTCCTGTAGCTGGAGGATACCAATTGTGGTTATAAGATTGGAGAAATGGCTGGGTCTGGGCATGTGGAAACTCATGGACAAAAGCTTCTGGATTTTGTTCTAAATATGAGGAGTAACCAGTTAACAGAGGAATAAAATAATATTTGCATTTTGAAAACAGTACTCAAGCTTCCATGTTGAGAATGTTTTGTCTGGGACTAGAGTATTAGCAGGGAGCCCAGCTAGGAAGCCACCGGAGTAGTCCCAGAGAGAGGTGGTGACAGCTGGAGCTAGGGTAGCAGCAGTAGCAACAGTGGAAAGTGAATGACTTAAGTACATATTTTACAGGTGGACAAGACAGGATCGGCTGACAGTTTTGAACACTGGGAATGAAAAGGGCATGGGGAGATGAAAGATTTTTACAAAAATCAAAAACTAAAGTTTTGTCCTGAGGGTGGTACCAGTTACTGGGGATGAAGAAGACTCAAAGAAAAGCATGTAAGTTTGAGGTGATTATTGACATTCTCATACTGAGTAAATAGTTGAACCTGAAGATTAATCCCTGGCAATAAAAATTTGGAGGCAAGTCATTGATGTTCAGATGATGTTGAAATATTGGAATTGGATGAAAGCATCTGTGGAGTAAATATAAACAGAGGAAGGGTCCTAGAAAAAAGATACAGAAGAGGAAACAAGAATGAACCATCAGTGTGATAGAAAACTAGAAGAACGTGGTTTTCTAGAAGCCAAGTAAAGAAATTGCTGGAAAGAGAGAGTGACCATCCATATGAGATGATGCAAAGTTGGATACAATTTCACACACTTGATGTTCATGTGAGATTCTCTTAACTTTGGTAGAGACTATCTTGCTTTAAATAGGTGAGCATCTAGATCACAAATTCATTCTCCCTCCCCAATTTTGGTCCATAGAGGCACAGAGATGAATGTATCCACATAATGTAGTCAGTCTTATGGTTATGGTCAAAGTAGGCCATGACATGCAGATCAAAGGTGGAAACAGCTGAAAATGAGAGGGTAAGGTCAGATTTGTCAACATGATCTTTCAGGGACTCCCACTTTCTCTACACTATCAGCACAGATACCATCCCTGAACTCGTAGTTGCATTATGAAAAAGCATAGTCAGTTATACTCACATAAATTTTTTTTTAAATATTTTTTTAGTTGTTGATGGACACAATGTCTTTATTTTATTGCTTTGTATGTGGTGCTGAGGATCGAACCCAGGGCCTCACACATGTGAGGCAAGCACTCTACCGCTGAGCTACAATCCCAGGCCATACTCACATAAATATTAAAGTACTGTACAAAAATCTAAATGCCATAGATAGGTTAAAAGGTATGGGTACAAAAGTAAAGTAACATGAAGGTTACTATTTTGGCCTTGACAAATAATAGATATCTAGCATAGATAAATTGAGTGATTGCCTGCCTTTAAAAATATCAATGTGTTCTATTGTGATGAGTTACAATAGTTGAAAAATGATAATATCTTGGGAAAAATATTAGGAACAAAATATGAATCCAATTAATTTGAATAACTAAAGTACTAAAAAACTTCATTAAATGCAATTTGGCCTTTTAAGTGTGACCACTATAAAACCTAAGATTGAAAATTCCTTAGTGAGGAAACTATGTTTCATAAGTCTCACAGTACTCAGCATAGTACCAAACATATATAGCATCTGTTCAATAAATACTCATTGGTGGTTTGTTGATTACTGGTTGATTAGTTGATTGATTCATTGGTTACTTGGTTAATAGGTTGACTTATAGATGGCATTGAGGAAAGATTTCAGTGCATTAGTAAGAAGTTAAAGAGAGGCTATATTTGCTAATTTCAAACTTAAGGTTTGTTCTTGGGCAGAAAAATTTTCCAAATAGGGTATTTATTCATCCAGCAAATATTATATGTCCCCTATAGTGCTAGCTCTTGTACAAAAAAATGAATAAGAAAAACAGGAAAGAATTAAGACCTTTAGCGTTTCTAAACATTTAAAAGATATTGGTCCCTTCCCCACATGGGGTGAGGGTGGGGAAGAGAGAAAAGGAAAGGAAAACAAAGGATGTTACATAAAGAAATTAGGATAGAAACATCTAACCAGATAGGAAAACCTATTTTCCCCTCAGTGACTGTTTTGATACCCCTCCTCCTTTTTGGAATATACTAAAAGTCATATTCTTTTTCCTAAAGTTTAATGTCCAAAGTGTCATGCGTAATCTATGGATTAATTCAACTATAACAGCACAGAATCTTCCACCCTGAAAGCTCACACTTTAATTGGGAAAAACACAAGCGTTTAAAAAAAAAATTAAGATACAATGTGATAAGAGCAACATACAACTGAAGTATTTACTAAGTACCAATAAAACAGAGAAAATGGCAAACATTGCCTGGAGAATTGAAACAATAAACGTTGGGAAAAAGAGAGCACTGAGAGAAAAAGAGATAGCATCAAAGAGAACTTAAATAGGACATAATCATTTTAATTCTGAATTAACATTAATAATCTGTTTACATTGTAGTTTAATTGGAAAATCTGAATAGTGGATTAAATTTGGAGTGAGGAATGATTTTATTATTTGAACATTATTTTTCATGTAGCCTATTATTATATTGTCATGTAAAATTTATGTATTGAATCTGCCTGTCTCATGGTAGAAGTATCTATCTCATGAAATGAGCAAAAGCTTTGCTGGATTTATAGACCTGGCAATGTTTCTTCTTCTGTTTATTTAGTGGTTTCATGCATTGGGGATAATATGCCCACATGGAAAATTAGGCACTTGTGTTTATCTTGCACATTTATTTCAAGTAAAGGAAAAGTATTGTAGGAGTTTCTCTTTCTTGTCTAAATGATAATTTTGGTAGCTTTTTTAAGTCTAGAGCCTATCTTGCCAGGAAGGTGTTTTAGTCAACTAGTCTCAAATCTGCAAATTGTGGAAATAAAACAGATAACTGGTGGGGTGTTTTTTGATTTTTCAAGGGTAAATCTATCAGAGTTGTCAATTAGCAGTCACATCCACTCCTACTTCAAATAGGTTAGATTCTTACATAATGGCATTCTCTGTAGGAGAAATAAGCACTTTTAAATGATTGCTATGAAACCAAAATTACTTTTCTAGCCTAAAGTATGATTATAGGAAGAAATTATATAGTTCTAGCCTGCACTAAAGTCCTACCTTATCTCCTTAGAATATATAATCATGAGGATCATTTATGTTACTTTTGAGAACTGTTTTAATTTGTTAGTTGCCACTTATGCAGACACCCTTTATGACTTAAGAATACAGGATTTTGAAAGCTAAAACTTATTTCTGTTTCAGCCACACCCTTTCGTGATGCCCACCTAATATGGGGGGCCTGACCCCAGGTCATAACACTGTCTGCCACAGCTTCCTCACTCTTTCCTGGTCCACTTGATACATTCCTCCTCCATTAGACCCAGCATTCCCTGCTGCATACAAGGCACTTCCCTTCTAAACACATCTCGTGGATCCTGCTCCTTTCCATAATTTCCTTGCTTTCTGAATTTCATAATTTCCTTGCTTTCTAAGTCCCTCCTTTACCTCCTCCCTTTAGAAACAATGCTTCTCCAGCTTGAGCTGTGACCTCTGTCCTTTCCCTTGTCCATCCCACCATATAGCTTTCCAACGAATACCTTTGCCAGGGCCCTAGAGCCCTTCTCCTCAGCACAGGATCTCAGGACCATCATCAACTTCTCATTAACCCTAATCCTGCAAGTGAGATCCAGAGCCTGCCTTGACCTTGCAGAAAGTGGAAGAGATGTTTCTCCTTGGGATTCCTTTCCTTCCCTTTTAATTTGCCAGATTCCTATTAGAGACTCAGGTCACATGTCTGTTCTATGACACCTTCACAGAATCCCTTCATAGTGATTCACCATGTTCCTCATCTGGGTTCCCAAAATGGCTCATTATGTGTGGCATCCTGTGTAGTACAGTATTGTGAAATATTCACTTCCCCAGTAGATGATGAGCTTCTTATGGACAAGAATAATGCCTTAATGAAGGGTGGACATTTGTAATGTCCCTTAAATTCTTTTAAGAATAAGAGAAAATGGAGGTAGGGAAGACAAAAAGGGGGCATGGATATTTTTCCTTTAAGTATTAAAAGTGGCCTTCAATTTTTTTTATCTTGATCCACAATAATGAGTACATGGTCTCAAAGAAACCATGAACTCAGCATGTGCATGCGCCCACACACACACAAACATAGTAAAAATTTTCACCAATAATACTCCACTTACTGATGCAATTATTTTTAATGCTGATCTTGAGCTAATAAACTGATTTCTAGTACACATGTACATTCTAGTGCAATAGAATTATTTTGAGTTTTTTTATAAAAACATCTTGCCTGAGTTCCAGCCCCAGAAATTTTTATTTAATTGATATGGGATGTGAGCTGGATGTAGAAATTCTTAAAGCTACCCAAATATTTCTGTTGTGCCAGCTAATGTGAGACTGCAGGTCCAGAGCCTTGTTACACAATCATAAAACAATGGCATTAGCATTACCTGCAAGTTGGTCGGATATGCAGAAGCTTGCACCAACCCCACAGAGGTCCTCAACAGAAATTACATTTTAACAAGATCCACAGGTGTCTTATAAACACATTAAGGTTTAAGAAGCGCTGCTCAGCTCCGAGCACAGGGAGGCAGTTAAATGTAATGGTTGTCCGTTCAGGCTCTAGTGACCACAGGCAAGTTCCTGACCTCTCCCATTTCAGCTTCCCATCTTCCAAACTAGGACAACAAGATTATCACCATAGGATTCCTGTGAGGGTTACATCAGGTGATTCATATTAAGGGTTTTACACAATATCTGGCACCTCGGCTGGCATATAACAAATATAAAATAAGCATCATCTATTTTTATTATCCTCAATGCCAGAAAAATGACAAAATGACCAATAAATAGTAGATATTCGAAAAAAATTATGCTATTCTTTCATTGAAGTAGAGATTCAGAAAATTAAAATAATTCATTGAAATTATGTAACCAGTTTACCAAAAATCTAAGTATACAAAGGAGTTCTAAAAATAGATTGATTCCCTTAAATGCTTAATTCAGACTTTTGCCCCCACTAGCAGTTTTTAATTTGCAAGGCTTTGGTATTTGTTGGGGTGCTGGTTTCACTGAACATCTCTGTGTGTGGATCCACATCCTGGTAACAGTGGTTTCATTTTGTCCTAGCTTCTAAGAGCTGGCTCGTATGTTGTCAGAGTTACTGCGGGCTATTAAACCATTCGGAGTGTCCACGGCCAGCTGGCCAGCACTTGTTTATCCTCTAGCTTCTGCCCACATCTATCATAATTTCAACTGTGAAGTGTGCTTTTTAAAATTGTAAACCATTTTATTCTTAGCGTGTGTTTTCTGCACTTATTTCTGGAATGGAATTCAAAACATGATTTTGCTGAGAGAGATTCCTGGCCCAAGCATTAACAGTTTTCTGAAGGAGAGAGGAAGATTCTCCTACCATATAATCAAAGTCCCTTAGTTAATGGACACACCAACGGTTGATTCTGCTCTTTTTTTATTGACAAGCAGCCAGATTTCTCCACTGAAGACAAAACCACAACTGGAGTCAAATTAGAATTCATGTCCTGAGCTGCTGATCTACCCCATAGCTCAGTGAGCTATCTTACTTCTTTTTGCCTGAAAAACCCTTCTCAATCAACTCAGGAAAGAATATATAAAGGGCATATAATAAATACTTCAGAAGTTTGGTTAGATACTGATAAACACATTTCATTGACTTCTGACCAAAACAGTGTGACCACCTTCTTCAGACCAGAAATGAAGGATTCTCCAGAAAAGATTAACTCCCTTTTCCTCAGACTAAATACCGATCCGAGTGAGGTGGAACAGAATTAAGTGGGCACATGCATGAAGGTGCATTTTTCAAAGTTCCAGGGATATAACAGCTGAGATTGGACAACAATTTAAGAATAAAACCACATAGTTCTCTAATTATTTTTAAATAGAATTGGCTATGTTTTAATGTGTCAAAAAAAGGACTAGAAATTGGTTCTTAAAAAGTACATTTAGCCTGATTCCAAGGCTGAACATGAGTCTTAAACTGCAGCAATGAGGTGAATTATATTCTAAATTAAATGACCCTCAGGACACCTTAGCTGCAGCTTGGAAAGAAAGAAGGCAGAAGCCAAGAAAGAGCTGTTGAAACCAAATTGATAGACAGGAGCCAGCGTGTGAGAGCCTACCCCACTGTCCTTCTGTATGGGGAGAAAATCAGTCATGGTGTCTGTGTCTGTGTGTCCTTTCAAAATATTACACACACACACTGAGAATACAGTTGTAGTTTCACTGAGCAATGATGCAGTACAGTGAAAATTCTTGCTCTCTGGGCTCAAGTGAAAGGAGCTGTCATTAACTGAAGAGACAGTGCTTCACAATTGTAGTGAAGAGATCAAAAACTGAAAAACATGGGACTGCCTTCATACAGGACACCTGAAGAGTGATCAAATCTGGCGTCAGTCCTAAATGCCAGCAAAGAACCTATTTGTGGTTTCTAGAAACATTTTTTCCTCTTTAAAAATGAGTACTTGCTTTAGGTTCATGTTTCAGGGTTTCTGTCATTCACTTTCATGCTTTAAAGAATTCTTGAGTTTGTTCAAGAGAATAAACTTGGAATACTTGGATTCAGAAGATGTGGTACTAGAACCATTTAATTGCATTGAGTGAAGGTCAGATATGAATCTCCTAATAAGGAAAATATGTGGGTAAGTATTATATAAACTATCAAGCACACAGAGTGCTGTTAATGGTATTTAAACAACTTTAGAATATAATTGGTATCCTGGAGACATAAACTCATTTAGTGATTAATGATCGCTTTATAATCTCCTGCCTTATTCTGATATCACTTGGAGTTCCTATGCCAAATGCTTTCCAAAGACCAAGACTTACCCTTAGGAGGCTGGAAAACTCTAATAAGTAGGCCAACCCAATTTATCATGTGTTTTTGTACATAAAGATTTATTGGAACAGACATGGTCATTTATATACTGCCAATGGCTACTCTTGTGCTACAATAGCAAAGCCGACTAGTTGCTTCAGAGACCACATGGCCCATAAAGCCAAAAACATTTTCTATCTGGGCTTTTCCTAAAAATGTATACTGATCCCTGCCTTAAAAACCAAGCTTTAGAAAAAAGGAGCTTCTGAATATATCACTTTTTGTATACAGTTCCTAATCAACTAACAAGATAGGAAATAAATTCATTTTATAACAATTCCTTGCATAGGATTTTGTGACCTAAATAATATCTTATTTTTGAAATAAGTACAAAATGGTTTGATTAATCTGTATCAACTAAGATACCTAGTTAAAAACCCTTGTTGATTTCAAACCATATTAACTTAAAAAAGAGGGTGAGCACAATGCCTCTTTTTGATTTCATCCTTATTGAGTCTCAGATATGAAGCCAAAATGCACCTTTTATGATAATTTGATGCATATATCAAACTGCATATCAGATTCCATTTTCCAGCAAAATAAAAATCAATGAAAATAATGTAAAAAGTTAGATTAAATCCTTGCTTTAAATCAAGATATACCCTGGATTTCATTTTAAAATAATTTTCCTAACCCAATGTGTTCTCGTTTTATTTTAATATTTAAAAATTTAAGTATAGAGAAAAAGTTCTCAGAAACCACAAGCCTTTAGAGTTTGAAACCACTTTGTTTTCTGGACCTTCTTCAATAAAGAATTTCAGGACAAAGTACATGTTATTCTGTATGACAGTCTGTTAATTGTTTCCAAGAGAATAATAACAAGCCGTCCTTGAAAAGAATGGCTGGCAGTTGAATTCGCTCTAGAGACTTTAAGATAGTATTTGCCAAGAAACAAGGTCAGTCTGATGCTATGTCGAACACATCCTTTATTAACCCGAGTAAGTAAAATATACCAAATAAATTATGAAGTGCTGGTGGTTGAGTTGTCTGACCAGTGTTTTAAAATGTTCTCATTAGCTTTTTATATCTATAATAAATGATTTAAAAATGTTGTGTTCCTCTGAAAGGGCATTTTAAATTCCTGAAAAATAAAACCTTTGAGATTTCTTGGGAGAGAACAGTTAGGAAATTCCTTAATACACTCATGATCTAGCCTGGGTACTTAGATGCTTGACTAAATCATAGATCAGAGTCTATTATGGAATACATGCCCATTCCAGAGTGATCATTGCTGGATTTCATGGTCATCTATACTTGCCCTAAAATATAACGTTTCAGCAGAGTAACCCAAAAGACCTCAAAGTAATACTTTCTAAGAGTCAATGAGCATTTCTTCTATTTAATTCATGTTAAGAGGCCATAAATAGAGGGATGTGATGAAAACCATAACTTTTTCTTCAGGCTAGTCAGGAATAATTACTTTTAATCTTTCACTTAAAGATAACCAGGTGTTTGACACAACATGAAATAAATGCCTCTATGCCACAACATGATAAATATATAACATTTAACAGATGAGTAAATTAAGAATGTGTCCAGAACCATAAGATATAATAAGAGAAAATTTTAAATACACATACACAAATAGTGTATGGTATGGGTGTCAAAGCAGTAGTCCTAGATCTGTGTGTCTACCATCCTCTGGGCAAGTGTATATTTCAACTCTATCTAATCCAAATTATTCTATCTCTGTGTGTCACAATTTGAGTCAATAACTGAGGCAATCCCAGAACTGAAGAGTGTGATCCCAGGCAAGGTTTATGCTGTGCTGAATAAGTAAAAGCGTGGAAGTCACCTTGTGCTCTCCACTAGGGTAAAACCAACGTGGATAGGCTAACATTCCTCACTCACCTCCCTATCACACATCCCTGCCCCTAGTCATGACCACTACCACAATCTTAATTTTGCAAATAGATACCCTGAATAGTTCCAGCAAGAGAGAGCAGAACTACATTTTTTGGTAAAGTTTGAGCTATGGTCAGTCAATATGCACCAGAGACACAGAACAAGTAGGAATTGGCTCAGACAAATGGTGGAGCTGGCATGTTTGAAATCTGTGGGGCAGGCCAGCAAGTTGGAAAGTTTTAGCAAGAGCTAAGTTTTTAGTCTTAAGGCAGAATTTCTTCTTTCTCAGAAAAACCTTTTTAGTTCTTAAGGCCTTTCAACTGATTAGATGAGGCCCACCTAGAGTATTAAGAATGACCTCTTTGACTTTCAACCATTGTATATGTTAACCATAACCACAAAATACTTCCCAGCAACACTAAAACTACTGTTTAAAACTAGGTGCTATAGCTAGCTAAGCTAACAAATAAAACTCACCATTGTAATCTCCTTCTGAAGAGAAAAATCTTCCACATACTAAATGGGAATAATGCATTGAATCATGATAAATATATGTGAGCTTTCTCTGCTGACTTATAATTCACAGTTTTTTAGGGTCTAAGATTATCTCTTACTTATCTTTGAATCTGCTAGAGCTTTCCCAGAGCATGTTGTATGGAACCCATGAACATTGATTAAATGGATACTAAAACATTAATTTTTTTTATTCTGACTAAAAAGACATCAATCCAATATAGGTTACACTGGTTGATTCATGCTAATTGGAAGCTCCAATTGGTAGTTAAATTAGCAAAAATAGAAGAACTAGTTAATTATTATTTAAAAGATAAAGTTGAAGCCGGGCGCAGTGGCGCAAGCCTGTAATCCCAGCACTTAGGTTTGTTGAGACAGGAGAATTGCAAGTTCAAAGCCAGCCTCAGCAATGGCGAAGTGCTAAGCAACTCAGTGAGACCCTGTCTCTACATAAAACACAAAATAGGGCTGGGGATGTGGCTCAGTGGTTGAGTGCCCCTGAGTTCAATCTCCAGTACCAAAAAGAAAAAAAAAAGATAAAGTTGAGCTTGAAAATCATTTTAAATATGAAGCCCATAGAAAAATAACAAAAGAAGCCTAGGAGAGAAAGCTTAGGACCTACATCGCTGTACTGATAACTCCAAAATTCGTATCTCTATATTTCACCTCAATGTTTGCAAGTCTCGTCTCCTTTCCATTGGAATTTACCAAGCAAATATCAAAATTTACTTTCTTCCCTACCATAAAATTTTTATGTACACCAATGATATGATCATTCTCACTAACCATGCTATCATTTTAAATATTCATTTAGCTTATAAGATATTTAAAATAAAGATAGTATCAGCTGGGCGCTGTGGCACAAGCCTGTAATCCCAGCACTTAGGGAGGCTGAGACAGGAGAATCGCGAGTTCAAAGCCAGCCTCAGCAACAGCAAGGCACTAAGCAACTCAGTGAGACCCTGTCTCTACATAAAACACAAAATATGGCTGAGGATGTGGCTCAGTGGTCAAGTGCCCCTGAGTTCAACCTCCAATACCAAAAAAAAAAGACAGTATTATATATTTCATGTGCATAGGATTTTTATGTCATAACTACAGATATCTTTTGCATCTATTGATTCAATTGACTGTTAATCAACCACAGTCAGTAAATTGTTAAAAATAGAATTTGTTCATCTTTCCTAATTTAAAAAAAATTAGTAAGGAATCTCTAAGAAAAATTGGACCAAACAAAGAAAACTAAGTGAAATAGATACTGCAGTTTATTTTAGTATTCCTTTGCAAACAACAAAATTCTGCTTCTCAGCTGTAATCTTTATCTACAATGCAGGAGAGGCATTGTCAGATTTAAAATGATAATTGCATGTTTAGTAGGTGAAAAATTTAAGAAGCTGCAGTCAAACCCATAGGGAAAAATGACACAGATAAAAATTAGATAAAGACATTTGACAGCAGAAAATATTTTACATAGTGCCTATTTCCTATCCTTTCAGAGCTAAGTCTGAATTTTAATTAATATTTCTTCCAATATACTGACTCAAGCATTTTACGCTGAAGGAATTATTGAAAGATTGACTAGCAGAATTTTGATGTAGCAATAAATATTTATGATGTGCTGACTATATTTTTATATTATTCATTCACTAAGTCCTTAGATCTCTTGCTTCCTTAGACCCATAATTAGGGATTGGAAATATGCATTAGGCTTTTCTGCTATTTTCATGAGTTGAATTCAAAATGGGTAATAATCACATGCCTTCAACGATCATTGATTGTTATTTATGTGGAGAAGTTAGCATGTCTGTGTAACTAAAATTGAAAATGTACCCAAAAGCTTCATGCATTCTAGACCTAGAAAATCTGACCCCTTTATAGCTAACCAATGAGCTAATGGCCCCTTCCATTTTTGTGTCCATTAAAATCATTAGGATTATTCACCCAGATACTAGGTAATTATTATATAGAGTTCCATTTGTAATTCTTATGCATTTTAGAATTCACAACAGACAGATTTTCAAATCTTAAGCTTCTCCTAAAATAACTTAAAATAATTTTCATTGTTTTCCTTGTCATACTGAGTAGATGCTTATGACCTCAAAGTTTTATCTCTAGTGGTCCTGTTTGGTAGGCTTGGCATTTTGTCATTTGTTCTGACTCACTTGCTTTAGCTCTGTGCAGACTGACCAGCCCATTTAGGAATAGATAATTCTGTCACCAAGTGATTTCTTCAGGTGGGCTGCAGCTTGTGAATAAAAACAAGACTCATCATGAAATATCTTGTATATTTATGTTATGCCAACATATCTATTCAGTTCAGGCAGTCAAGTGTGTGAATTTAGTTAAACAAAATTCTAAGCAATTGACTCTAGTCTCAGGCTTGAGAAATGCCAAATAAATGGATGAAATGAATACTGAAATTTTATAAATCTGTATAATCAAATATTCACATAGTTGGAACAACTCTGAGAGTCACCCCAAACACACTAGACATTGGGCACTTTGTAACTATGGCACTTGCTTTTTCTATAAAATGGAGACTGTATATTATCTATCAGGTTATTTCAAAGATTAAAATGAGCTTAAGTCCTAAAGTGATTGTCTTCTTTGCATGGATATCATTCTTAGCATGTAATAGTGGCTATTATTATTAGCCAACTTAGTCATTGCTCTCTGATCTCCAACAATGTATTTATTCAGTAGAAAGGATTTAATAGGACTGTTTTGCATGAGCTAGATCCCCAAAAAAATGTTAAATGAATTTCTAACACTTTTATTTTTCAATTGATTAATCTGCCACCAGATTAATAATAATCATAATCTGGTTATGATTCTTGCATTTTATTATGATTTGCAGGAACTTGATATAAAATAAACTGCAAGTGCCATAATTCTAAAAATAATACTGGATTTAGGTTTTAAAAGCATGGAATTTTCATTGGTTTTTGCTGTATTGTTACCATATTTTGCTGGAATGCAGAAGTTACTATAACCCATAAGTGTGCAAATAAGCACGTGGATCTATTTACAAGTATATTCACATAGATAAATATTCACCAGGGGTAGCTAGAGGAAAGGAGTAACTTAAACTCTCCAGTGATAATTCTGCTAACTTATTCCAATCAGCTTTAGTAGCATATAATAATTGTAACTTTGGGAGCAGCTGGGGATTAGATTGTTTTTCTCTGTGCCATTTGTCTGTTGTGTCTGAGAATAAAATAATCTCCCATTGTCTACAGTGAAATTGCTTCATATTTTCCTGAAATCCCTAGACTAATGATGTTATTCATCCCCATAAGAATCTGTGTACAGTGTCTAGCACAGCGAGCAGTGGTAAGCTCTGTGCCCCATGGAGGTCGCCCACCCCATCTGAGATCATAAACGTTCCATATTGCTTTCCCTTTCTCTCCATATGAATCAAAGAGATAATAATGATCTTTCTCTGGATTCTAAATTTCAATGTATCCAAGACAAATTTTTTTTTCCTTTTGCCATGTGTTTGAGGGATTTTTAATTGGCAATACTTTCTGTATGTGGCCCAATGAGCAGGCTGACTCCTTGATACTTGTGTAAAATATTGCTCTTTCAGAAACTGAAATTGGAAATCAAAGGGTCCAAGTTTGAACAATCAAAGTCTGTCAGTGAAGATTCACATCTGCCAAGTCTGTTTCCCCCTTGAGTTAGAAGGGCCCTCTCATCAAACTTTGGACCAGTGCAATGCAATCTACAGTCACATTTTCAGCACGGCACATTTGTTCTTTCTGCCAGACATTTTATGAAGCTAAGCAACTTAATGCTGCACCAGTTCTGAAATCCATATGGGAGAGATATCTTGGCAGCCCTCATTTCAGCAAGGCAGCAGGGGCCCTGTAATTTCTCACAAATGAAGCGAGTGAAGAAGTAGATCAACATAATGGAGCATGTTACACTACCAGTTAAGGATTGTTGATTGGCTTGCAATGGAGCACACCACCCAGAGTACTTTCCAGAAATATCACACAGGGTGATGGAGATGTGTAGGGCAATGGAGCTCTGACAGGACAGCTCCACCAGTAGACAGCTCCACCCCAGTCTAGGGACTCAGGACCAGCACCTGCTCACACTGGAACAAATAGTACCTTTTTCCAAATGCAGTTCAGTGAAACCACTTCACCGAATGTCATCTGGAGTCTGAAATAGAGCTTTCCCTCTCCTCCTTCTATAGCAATTTCACAGTATCAAAAACGCAATTCTTTTTCCCTCTGACTAAAAACACGGCGCTATGTATCTTAAAAGTGTGTGTAGGTTAGTAGTAAACACACAATTACAAAAACTGATCACCACTTGCGGGAGGCAGCAGTTTGAAGTGAAATGGAGACATCATTCCTTTTTATCTTTCTCACTTTGTCCTTGTTATTCATTTTTCTTGCTCAGTCAGAACTGCAGGAAATTGACAGTGTCAGGGAAAGCAGAATGAACTATTGGAAAGCATGTCCAGAGGCAGTTCTCAGCTGCACCCCAGCCAGCTGTCCACCATCATTTCAGGGGAAATTGGACAGCCCCTTGATACACTGTGTTGGAGGAAGGTCGGGAGGTAGTGATGGGTCGTGCCACAGTGCCCCTAGGAACCATTTCTGTTCAGGAATACAGTTAATACTGTTTACAAATTAGCATGCATGCTGTGTGATGTCCCACAAAATGATGACTCTTTCCTACAAGATACTTCTGTAACTTAAGTCGTCGTCATTGTTGTGCTTTGCGGGGTGGCTATGAGGAGTTGAGCCCACGTGTCCACAGTACACCACAGAACTCACAGAAATTCCACAACACATTTTTAGCTTGTTCTCATTAACTTTCAGGGTTTTAAGATAATTTTAAAACTCTTGGTTTTATTTTCTTCTAGTAGCCTACTTTCATGTTACATAATGTCTCTGATAATGTATTTGTCATTTGTTTGTTTGTTTGTTTAAAATTCAATACATTCTTTTAAAGAAATGACAGTTTCACTGACCACATATGCTCCTTTGCTCTTTAGAGCTTTGCAGGAGGTTTTCTGTGTGTGTGTGCTTCTTTCTGTGGGTTTACTTATAGTTTTTATGTGAAGTATTGTTTCATCTTTGCCAGATCAGCAAATAATCAGTGCCTTTAGATTCTCTTAGAATGTAGTTTCTAGCTCCTTTTCAACAAAGTAAAATACAAGTATTTAAATATATCTTACCACTCAATGCCAAACACAAAAGAAATGTAAATAGATCATTGGACTAATTCACATCTGCCAGGGAGTAATTGTTGGCTGTGTGCTGATTAAACATAATTTTTTTAAACCCAGCTTTTAATTAGGCATCTGCACCGGGTCACACAGATGAAATTACAAAATGTGATTAAGAAGTCTTTCATTCTGTTGAGTAATAAGTGGCTACTCTATCCTTTTGGTATCCTTCTGCCTATGGATAGAGCGTTGCAGTCATTGGCTACTTCTATAGAAAATCAGTGCACCTAGGAGTGAGCCCCCAGAGGCTCAGCACTTACCTGAAATCTTCCAGTGCCATATATGAACGTAGCAGAGCTTTCCACATTCTCACCAGATGCAGGAGCTTAAAGCTGCACCTTGAAATCATCTTTTCAACTTCAGCATTCTACATTTATAGGTAAATCGCTTGCCCAAGAGCACAGAGCGATTGAAATAATTTATATAAAAGCATATGGTTCATGATGGTTGCAGAGTGCTGTGGGTTACGGCACCCTGTCACCTCCCACCTCAGCATTCTCCAGCCCTCTTCCAAACATATTGTGGAGGCCTGCAGAAAATGGACAAAGCTATTGCGATGGATTTTCCTGTTCGCAATTATCTGCTTCACTGCCTCCCTCCATTAACTCAGCTAATCAAAAGAACATAGCAGTTCATCTCTCAATTTTCATATTCAGGAATTAAAGATATTTTATCCAGCATTCTGGCTGATAATGATTTGAGGGGCTCAAATTTATCCTCAAGTCAAAATATGTCCTGGACTGTTTGAAATTCTTAGCTTTTGTATTGAAGGCCTGGATTCATTTTCTGAATCTGATCTAATTATCAGTGTGACCTCAGAGAAGTTACTTCACCTCTCCTCATGTTTCCCAGTGTGTAAATACAGGTAACAATGGCTATCTTAAATGGATTCATTCAGGATTAGGAAGATAAGAGTTTGTGAATGCCGCATGAATATTCAATATGTTAAGATGGTAGTCACTGTAGTCAGACATTCCAGGAACTGTTCAGTGGATTGAAGAGTTGTGCTGTCAGGAAGAGTAAGCCAGAAGAAGTCATTTTACCCTCAGTAATAAGAAGTTTGGAAAGGAAGTAAGAAGATGAAGCTGACCTCAAAAGGTGACTAGGTGTTTGTTAGTGGGGACAAGCAAGAGCAGAAAAGCAGGATCCATAGCAGAGAGGCTGGAGAGAAAACTGGCCCAAAGCTCAGGCCACCTGCAGCGCAGTGGGTAGGAAGGAGGCAGAAGACCTTGAGATCCAGCACCTTGCATGTGGCGCTGGAGAGTTTGGACTAAATGATATAAGCAAACACTGAAGGATGTTAAGTAGAAAGGTCATGGAGTTGTGGAGTATATGCAGTAGAGATGAACTGACAAGGAGGTCGGTGGAAGGCAGGGTCTAGTACTTTGCACCCTGTGGCCCTAACACCTTCAATGTGGAGGACATTCACACCATCCTGGTTCCTGAGCCAGTCCTGATCCAAAGATGAGTTCTATTGAAGCAGTATTCCCACATGCCAATGTGGAGTGAGATTAGCGTACCCCATCATCCCACAGGCTCATTTGGTCCTGCCATACGCTCAGCTTCCCCTTCCTCCTTCCCTTGTCTTTCCTGCTATGACACCACAAAGCCCAGCAAAGAGACTGTTGCAGAAGTTCACATGAAGATGGAAAGAATCCGATGGGACAATAGTGGTAATAGAAAAAGAAAGGAAGGAACTAAATGAAGAACAATCTTAGAATTGAAATCCAAAGTCCTTGCCTTAGAATTTCAGAGGAGGAAGAGACTTTAGAGGTCATCTAGTCCAGTACTCTTTTTGTAACATGATACATGGCTCACAGTAGTAATTGAATATATGTATTATCTTTGCTGAATAAATTAATGACTACATGAGGAATAAGACCCAGAAATCTATCGATACCACTAGTTATTGGCATACCTGGCATAAAAACAAACTTCCCAGCTTCCAAATTGTTGCTTCTTGGGTATACCACACTTGGCTTCAGAATGTATACAACATTATTAAGATCTTGTCAGAACCTTATGTTAATGGTAATGAACTTGATTCACTTCATTTTGATCTCAATGCCATTTATGTTTCACATCAAAATTAATAAATGTAAATTCTTCTTGAAAGAATTTTCCCTTCCATAACTTAAGCATTTATTTTTTATTTCTAAATTTGATCAAATTACCAAATTTAATGAGCATATATAATAATGCTATGTTCAAAACAGATGCTTAAAGTTGGTGAAACCATGATAAGGTCCACTTCCAAAGTGGAATTCTCCTCCAACTGATGTATGCTTTTATAACTCTCACTCTAAGGAAACTACTTGGGAGTTTTACAAACTGTTTCAAATGATTCTAAAATACTGATGCTTTTGTCTTTATAAGAACAGAAATAGAGGAGATCATCTTTAGTTTTAGCAAAAGAAATTATACTTAGATACAAGAAAAAATTTTTGAGCAATAAGAAGCATAGAAACTTATAACAGATCATCAGGGAAACTGAGAAAAAAAGACATGGAGCTGTTTATCTCCTGAGCTTTTCCACTTTGTGGCCCAGTTGAGAGGATAGCAAGCCCTACACATCTGGTGATCTACGTTCTACCCAGGGCCATCACCATCCAGTTCAGATATACTTCCATCCACCTGAGCCCTCCACATGAACCACACTGTGTTCAAATTCCAGAAGGAAACGTGGAATCCAAGGATGCTTTCACAAAGCATTCATTTTCCTTGCTTGGAAATAATGCAGGTATAAGAATGAACATATCTTTCCTCACAAATATTTATGAGAACATTAACAAATAATTTAATAGAATTTAGCAGCTTCTTTAATTTTTTAAATTAGGATTTATTCTTCCTCCTAAGATTTTTTAAAATTTTCTAACTTAACCTTTGCCAGCCATTTAAAATTGTTTAAATATATGTATTTTTATATAGAACATATGGTGATGCTTCACCATTTACATAACATTTTCACAGACATCATCTCTTCCCTCTGAGGTGGGTAGAACAGCTATTATTGTCTCCTTGTAGATGAGGAAACTCATGTTAAATTAATTGTTCAGAGATCAGTACAAGGAGACCCAGCTTTGGGTCTTCGTCTGTGGACCCTACCACAGTGCCTCACTTTGGAGAATAAATTTCAACAAAAACAGTTATTTTCAGCTTTAAGGTATGATAAGCGCACCTCCAAAAGTACATGTCAACACTGATTATGATTCATGGAAGTTGTGGAATAGAGTGAACATGGATAAACAATATGATAATAATATGCATATTTATTACAAAAGTATATATTGTTATAAAGTAAGCTAACAGAAGTTTCAGAAAATAAAGTTCAAACAAATCTTATCAACCGAAAGGAAACAAAAAATATTCATTTTCAATGTAGAATACATGTAATTGGTAAAATGGGAGCTACAGTGCGAATTTTTTCCTTTCTTCAAAAATATGACTTGGTAAAAGCAGAAGTTAGAAACACTAAAGTGGAGGTAGTAAATTTAGCTATGAAATGTTTTCCAGTTTTCCTCTAATTAAATCTTTCCATCCTTTATTCAGTGAGAATCTCTCCTAGATATCGAAAGAATTTTCAGCATAGTAATGACACTGTGTATATTGCACAGAAAACTGGGAACAGGTAGAAATCCCACAAAAGAATATGGTCCAAAATGAACTTTCAAGTCATAAACATGAGATGGGAGTGATTTCAGTAGGAGAAATGGAAGACGTCTTTGAAGAGTAAGGAAAGAAATGAATTTGTTGGGATGAAATTATCCATAGAAAGGATACATGAGCATTGAAGAATACTAGAATTCAACGAAAATGCAAGTTGCAAGTTGGAAGTTGTGAATAGTAAAGATCCAGCTTCATAAGATGGTAACTTATTGGCTGGTGAAGACAGAAATAAGTAGGAAAGACTATTAGTGAAGAGAGTGGATGAGCAGGTCTAGAGAGTGAGTAGTATGAACTTGGTAAAGTAGACTCCAAGATGAGAACTGAGTAGGAAGTAAATTATTTTAGTCTGGTCCAAGGTTGTGGTTAAGGAAAGTAGACAGCACTGGTAAAAGATGCTGAAAAAGAAGATTCTATAGGCCACAGTGACTCAAAGAAGGTGGGAGTGAAGAGATGCCAAAATAACTCCAACTTAAACAATGCTTTATGAAGAGTGCCCTATTTTATCCAAAATAATGAGGTATCTATTAGATATCCAATGCTGTATTTTGATTTCTATGACTAAGAGAGATTATCTTAGAACATATTTTTATAAAGGACAATTTTAAACTTCCTGTTTCATCAGCCTCACTCTCCCTCAATTGCTCTTTGAAACTCCTGGTTGGGAGTTGGGTCATTGTGAGACCACACCTACAGGGACACCAGGCTCATCAGTCACATTCATCTTAACCAAGAGGACTGAGGTCAATAGCCCTAAAACTATCTGGCCTAAATATGGCCATGTAGGATAAGGTAATAATGCCTTCTAGGCATTATAATTATGAAAATATACACTTAGCTTTCCCCCTAAAAAAAAATGTATCATCTTATTTTTATGGAGAACCTTTCCCTGGTAAAATTGAAAGTGTTTTCACAAGCATGATCTCATTCTCACAGTAGCCCTGCAACAGAGGAAATGGAAGAGATATTTTAATTCCCATTTTACAAAAGAAGTTGAGAGATGGCAAGATGCAATAACTCCTTTCCCATTCTCCCTCTTATGCAGGCCAGAAGGTTGGAGCTAGAGCCAAAGTTCCTAAGGACATACATCCCTTTTTGTGCTCTTAAGCTCAGTCTATCTCAGGACTTGACTGGGCACTATGGGATGATATACACCAGGTGCCTTATATTTTTCTTTCACAACATGTAAATGACATTCATACAGCACAGTCTATAAATATCCTACCCAATCAGTTCTATCTGAACAAGCAAATGTTTGCTTACATCTCTGTCTACAGAAGTTTTTTGACTTGACACATTATCTAGGCATCTATCTATTCTTTAAAGTGGACAGTTCAGTACTGTCAAAGGTGTTAGATATTTTATGCTTTGATAACTGAGCACTCATCTTTTTCATTCAGAGATCTATGTAACCCCTAAAGATACTGCTGTGGCATTCTTTATTGCTTGCCTGATGGCTTGAAAAATTGCTCTGCGTGGAAAATATCCATCAATTTTAAAAGGCACTCTTACTAAGAGTCACAGACAGTTCTCATTCCATCTCGAAATAGCAAGATCACATTAAAACTCAAAAACAGATAACATTAATCACTATAATTCAAATGACTATTCTTTAGACCTGGCAGGGAACCTGGAGAGCTTTGAACATTACCCTTAGTTCTTTTCCCCTATAAAATCCTAGCAGACGGGAGGGGAGAATAAAATTTGCTTGGGGACTGGGGAGGGGGTCATCAGCAGTGGTTAAGTTAGGGAAAGCCTTAGAGGAAAGTGGCATCTAATACCTTCCTGCCCTTTGCTGCTCACTCAGAAACCCAGCATTTCCACAATCATTCAAGTCATCCTTGATTGTAACTGTGATGGGAATACCTTTTTTAAACAAATGTTTAGGTGTCAGTGGAGTTTATTTATTTATATGTGTTGCTGAGAATCAAACCCAGTGCCTCACACATGCTAGGCAAGTACTCTACCACTGAGCCACAACCCCAGTCCTGTGATGAAATATTTTGATGGGAGTGTTCTGACTTTATAGAAGCATAAAATTGAGGACAAATAATAACTACTAAAATAGCAATCATCATTGCATGGTAATTTACAACTTAACAAACCTTTCACCTGTATGGTCTCATAAGTTATTTCCCAGAAAACAATGTTGATATTATTATTGCTCTTCATTACTTTGGAATGATCTGAGTCACAGAAGATTCAAGTGAATTTTTGGAAGTCACACAGCTAGCAGGTGACAGAGCTAGAATTCAGACCAGTCTTTGGACTTCCTGTCCAACATGGGCACCACTATCCCAGGCAGCCTCCCAACCCACAAAGAATGTTGAATAAAGAATGCAGGTGGCATTTGGTTTTATCTGGAAAGCAGTATGGAGATTCATTAGAAAACTTGGAATGGAACCCCCATTTGACCCAGCTATCCCACTTGTTGGCCTATACCCTAAAGACTTAAAAACAGCATACTACAGTAATGCAGCCACTTCAATGTTTATAACAGCACAATTCACAATTGCTACACTGTGGAACCAACCTAGATGCCCTTCAATAGATGAATGGATAAAGAAACTGGTATATATACACAATGGAATATTACTCAGCAATAGAAGAGAATAAAATTATGGCATTTGCAGGTAAATGGATGGAACTGGAGAACATCATGCTAAGTGAAGTAAGCCAAACCCAAAAAACCAAAGGCCGAATGTTCTCTCTGATTAGTGGATGCTGATCCATAAGGGGGGTGGGGGTGGGGAGCATGGGAGAAATGGAGGAATTTTGGATGGTGCAGGGGAAAGGTGGGGGAAGAGAGGAGGAATGAGAGTAGCAAAAATGGTTGAATGAGATGGACATGACTACCCTAGGTACATGTATGAAGACACAAATGGTGTGACTCTATCTTATTTGCCAATAGAGGGATGGAAAATTGAGCCCTATACATGTACTATGACTTGAAAGGCATTTAAATAAATAAATTCATATTAAAAAATTTCATTTGAAAAAATAAACATTATTGCCAAATTCAAAAAAAAAAGAAAAAAGAATGCAGGTGGTCCTCAAAAATAGTCAAAGGAAAAAAAAAAAAGACTCACCAAACAGGAATATTGGGGAAATAAGATGCACTCAAGAGCAAACTCAAAATGTCAAAAAATACATGGGAAGATGCTTATCATTACTCACAATCTAGGAAATGCCAATTAAAACCATGATTCCGCCAATTAGATTTATAAAAATTAAGTCTGAGGATACCAAGTATTGTGTCAGATGAGGAGCAATGATAATTCTGACACACTACCAATGGTAGTGTTAATCAATATGACTCATTTGTTGGTCTTTTTCCTTTACCTAACAGAAAGGAAGACCACATGGCCTATGCCCAGCAATTCTATGACAAGATTCATAGCTCAGAAGAACACTCCTCAAGAACACAGGAGCCATAGAAAGAGGTTCATAACAGAGTAATCTTTAATAGACAAAACTTTGTAAGAACCCAAGTGTCTATTAATAAGAAAATGAATAAACGTTAATAAATAGGGCTGGGATTGTGGCTCAATGGTGGAGCACTTGCCTAGTTCGTGTGAAGCACTGGGTTCAATCCTCAGCACCACATATAAATAAATAAAAAATAGAGGTCCACCAACAACTAAAAAAATTTTTTTTAAAAAATGTTAATAAATAGGGGCTGGGATTGTGGCGCAGTGGTAGCGTGCTCGCCTAGCATGCGTGAGGCACTGGGTTCGATCCTCAGCACCACATAAAAATAAAGATATTCTGTCCACGTACAACTAAAAATATAAATAAAATTTTTTAAAAAATGTTAATAAATAGTAATATAGCCATCCAATAGATATGTTAAATAAAAATTAATGAATTAAAGATACACGTATCAAATAGATCAGTATCACAAATGTATTTTAAGGAAACAGAATATTATAATGTATACCACTTACAAAAGTTTTAAAGCATGCAAAGCATTTTAAGTATTATCATTATCTGGGGGTTAAATACTATTTAGAGATAATATTTTATGAGTACATAGATATGACATAAGTACACGTAGATGACAAGCCTCAAATGCAGGACAATGGTTATTTTTGGAAATGGCAATTTGGGAATACAAGATGAGGTGCTAGCCAAGAAGCAATTTTTTAATCATTTAAATTGAATGGTTGTACACAGGTACTTATTTTTCTTTCAGCCTTTAAAATGTGTAAAACGTATTATAACATTTAAAAATAAAAGAAGCAGGAGGAGGAAAAAATCTATCTGAATCAGACAGTTCTCTGGGACTCTGAAATGATCAGATCAATTGAAAACAATGCCAAAGCTTCCCTGGCTGCTCCCTCTAAAGAGGAATTAGAGTAGCAGAGAGTGGATCCCAGTTCAGTTCTGAGTCCTGACTCAGTGTCATAGTCATCTCACCAGCAGCCTCCCTGGATGTAATAGAAGAAAAGCTTCATCTGACTATCACATAGGCTGGGACACTTTCTAGAGGCAAGCCTAACCTAAATTTCTGGCAATGCATGTTTGTCTTCTATCTTAGCACCTTCAAACAGTTCTCTTGCATTTGGGAGAAGTATTAATCAAGTCAGTGCTGTCAAGGGCACTTTACTTAGGATTGTTTTGTTCATAGATTTATTTACTTTTAAGTGCATTTAGTGAAGAAATTATGTTATGGCACAAACTTATTGAAAGCCAGCAAAATATTTAACTCTGAAAAGTTTAACTCAGTGTTTTCAGTTTGGGTGTTTGCAATCTTAATGGGCAAAAATTTCTCAGAATAAATCCCTAACCATGGCCACTATCCATTTCAGAATTATCTTGATAAATTGATGTCTACTGAGTTGTTCATTTGACAGTCTGTGAGAATATGTCTCTTTGCCCCTCCTATACTCTTCAGCATAGTCAGGAGCAATCTCAGTTTGCAAGTTCAATTTTCAAGTATTATGATTTGTGAGGGTAAAAATACCTATCCATGATAGAACAATTCTCCAAAAATAAAATGGTTATTCATACATAATTAAAAATTTTAAAACAATTATCTCAAACAACCATGTCTTTATGCATTTTAGGAAGGAAAAAATTATTCTTCTGAATGTTTTATAATGAGCAATTTGTATTCAGGGCATTTCTCCTATCATAAAGTTAGCTTCTAACTAGTAGACCTCTGCAAATATGTTATAATTCATTGGAGAGAAAAGACAAATGTCATTGTTGAAAATGATCTACAGAAATATCAATGCATCTAATATATCTAATGTATGAGCCTACAGCAGCTTCCTGTTTCAATGCCAGCATCCCAAATCTCTTGCATCCTATTTTAACAACAATATTAATAATGAATGGCCCACATTTATTGAGAGTTCACCATGTGTTAGGCATGATGCCAAACACTTTTCCTTCATTATCTCATTTCATCTTCATAACAACTTTACAAATGAAGAACTATGGTACCAAAACCCAGATACTAAGGCTTCCTTTTTCATCCAAATCTCATGACCATCACTTCTCAGTAGTTTGGAAATTCTATTATTAACTGAACTGCACCAAAAATAGACGTGAGGATGAAAAAGAAGCTTGCAATATATGTTTCTTCAAGGTACAAACTCTTCTAATCTTTTCTTTCTGAGCCTTCCTTTCTGAATATAAAGTTGTTTCTAAATTGCAAGAATAACCAAAGAGGCGGGGTTTTTTTCCCCAGCATTTGATCATTATATTTTTTGGCAGACCTGTTGTAACCTTGAGTCACCTACAGTGAACTTAAGTATTATTCTAATTGATTTTCTCACTGCTTACTGAGAAACAGAGCACCTCTTTCACTAGTCTCATAAATAATTCCATTTTTCTCTGTTGACGTTAATTGAACTTACCTCATGTTGTCAATCTCTCTTTTTTCCTTGCAGGTGATGTCATTGTCTATATTAATGAAGTATGTGTCCTTGGACACACTCATGCAGATGTTGTCAAACTTTTCCAGTCTGTTCCTATTGGTCAGAGTGTCAACCTGGTATTGTGTCGTGGCTACCCTTTGCCCTTTGATCCTGAAGATCCTGCTAACAGCATGGTGCCACCCCTTGCAATAATGGAGAGGCCACCTCCAGTGATGGTCAATGGAAGACATAACTATGAAACATATTTGGAATACATTTCTCGGACCTCACAGTCAGTTCCAGATATAACAGACCGGCCACCTCATTCTTTGCACTCCATGCCAGCCGATGGTCAGCTAGATGGCACGTATCCACCACCTGTCCATGACGACAATGTGTCTATGGCTTCATCTGGGGCCACCCAAGCTGAACTTATGACCTTAACCATTGTGAAAGGTGCCCAGGGCTTTGGCTTCACTATTGCTGACAGTCCTACAGGACAGCGAGTGAAACAAATACTTGACATTCAGGGATGCCCTGGCCTGTGTGAAGGCGACCTCATTGTTGAGATCAACCAGCAGAATGTACAGAACCTGAGCCATACAGAAGTAGTGGATATACTTAAGGACTGCCCTATTGGAAGTGAGACTTCTTTGATTATCCATCGAGGAGGTAAGACCCACACTGACTCAGCAATGTAGTAAAATGGTTGGACCCTTTATAATATTGTTAAAATGGGGGTTTTAACAATATTATAGGGTGGAAAGAAATCATGCTTCTAATTTTCTTCTAATGTTTTCATGAAGAGAACGTGAACATGGGAAGCTGGGTTTTTGAATTTTGAGAGTATGAATTTTCATATTTTATATCTAGCAATAATAATAGTGATTTCAGCATTACCAATATATTGATATGAACTTGGGTAGTAAAGATTGAATCCCATGAATGAGCTATATTTCAAATGTTCATTAGTGCATCAGCTATATAGAACTAAATCTGGTTGCCCATTGATTTAAGTAAGTAACCTACTTTTCCAATGGAAGCAATGCTTTGAATTATGCCTAAGCTTCCAGGCCAGCAGGTAGAAGCTGATTCAACTCCTGCCAATCTCAATTAGGATTAGTCTCAATAATTAGGAGCTACGTTACTATTAAAAAATACCCTTTCAGCCGGGCGCAGTGATGCATGTCTGTAATCCCAGCACTTTGGGAGGCTGAGACAGGAGAATCGCGAGTTCAAAGCCAGCCTCAGCAATGGCGAGGCACTAAGCAACTCAGTGAGACTCTGTCTCTACATAAAACACAAAAAAATAGGGCTGGGGATGTGGCTCAGTGGCCAAGTACCCCTGAGCTCAATTCCTGGTACCAAAAACAAAACAAACAAAAAAACACTTTCAGAGTTCTCAATAGGGTTTTTCAGGACACTTCTTCACTACTATGGGACACTATTATAGATAATGTTGTTGAAGCAACAACTTATCTAAGTGCTCCAGCAACAGTTATCCATGGGGCCTTCCCATGACCCGGGAAGTAAGTAATGGAACAGGGACGGAGTTGAAATTCTGGGCTGAGTATTCTGAGTGACATAGGGAAATGAGAACAGTGAAGAGAACGGTGTGAGCTCTGAGCCCAGTTTGTTTCTTCCTCTGTACCTTCTCTGTGGGGAAGGGATGGGGCAAAGTGGAGCATCTCTCCTTCACTGCTCTGCTGCTATGCTCTGTTTGACCAGTGAAACTGGGGCAGGAAGGAGGAAAGGGGTCACAGATAAAGAAACCACAAAGCAGAGTGTAAAGAAAAGACTCAGGGGAAGTGTTGGTTTTCTACCAGTTGTGGGACTTAGAACTGGTAAAGTCCATGAGCCACATCTGCTCTATTACTACAGGACAGTAATGCCACCTCCCTTGGTGGTAGTGTCCTGGTACTGAGTGGCCCACAGTAGGTGCTCACTGTATAACTGTTGAGTCTCAATTAGCACTGAAGCTTCAGCAGAGAAGGCTCAGAAGGAGCAGTGCTGTGAGGAACTCATGCATGAAGAATACAACGTCTGGCAAACATACGTGATTGCCTATTTTGAAGCGCTAAAAACAGCATGAAAGCCCTGTCAGTTTGCAAGTGAAAGGAATCAAAGTTGAAAGAGGCACTATTTGTGATTGATTTGGCCCTCTTCAAGGAAGTATTATATTGTTGATTTACCAAATACTTTGTATTTGTGAACAACACTATAAAAAGTATCATGAACCTACATTAAAAAGGGAAATTAATATAATAGCAAAATAACCTTAAATTTGCTCTTCTTAAGGAGTTGTTACAAAATAGGACTGGAATTTTGGTAATTAAAATGCTGAAAATGGACTTTAATTGTTCCCATTGTATAATTTTAACACACATATTCCTAATTAACTAGCCATATGTTCATAATGTCCAATTGAAAATCAAATTTTGGGAACAGGTTCTTAATGTTAGTATAACTGAAAACCACTGTGCAAGATCCACTCCATGATTCACAGAAATAAATTTGGATGTATCTTATTTAGGATGGCTTCTTTTAAAAGCATGGCATAGTAGGAAAAGTGACTTTGAAATACTTTATTTGTATTATTTCAATTTGGACCTTTCTGAAAACATTTTTCTGTGTGCCTGCTTTCAGCAAGGTGTCCCTGTTCACACCTCATTCCCTCACTCTCTTGCACTCTCATTTAATCCTCAGGTAATCAAAGTTTGGTTGGTATTTTGTTTGTGTGTGGGGGTGCGTGCTTTGCTTTTTAATATTCTGGCTGAATGTAGTAGAACTGCAGAATGTAGTATCCTGTGATGATTAGAATACTTCTAGTAACAAACTTCTTGCGTTTCCCTGAATTTCCACAATATGCATCCATCTCTCTGAAATTGATGGGAATTAGCACCATGTTTTTTGTGATGAGATTCACTTTGATTATCTTATTACAGGCTACTCAGAACTGCTTCTGACTTCATTCAGATAAGCACAGGCCTTCAAGAGCAGGGTCACCAGTCTAGTCCTTATATCAGGACCATGGTTGGTTGTTTTTAATTATTTACAAGTATTTTTTACTTATGATGTAATAATGTACATGGTTTAATTCTTTAAGCAAATTGTGTCAGAAAGTACACAATGAAAAGTAATTATCTGCCCTATCCCATATTTTTAGGTCCTTTTTCCCAGAGGCAAACATGTTTTTTGGTATATATACTTCCAGAAAGTTCAGCATCTACTGGCACACATATGAATATAGGTGCTATATTTGTTTTTTTTATTTGTTTGTTTGTTTTTAAATATTTTTTTAGTTGTAGATGAACACTATCTTTATTTTATTTATTTTTTTATGTGGTGCTGAGGATCAAACCCAGTGCTTCACGCATACTAGGCAAGCACTCTTCCACTGAGCCACAATCCCAGCCCAGGTGCTATATTTGATATAGGTAGGATGATAAAAAAAATTTTTCTTCAAAGTGTCTTGGTTATAAGGATGTTTTTACTTTTTAAACATGTACCACATATAATTCACATGCCATAAAATTCACAAAGTACTACAAGTACATACTTCATTAAGTTTTGCTAAAATGATAGGTTGTATAATGAGTACCACAATCTTTGGATCACCCATCATCCCAAGTTCCTTCTTTTCCATTCTTTGCCTATCTCCTCTCCTACTTCTAGTCCCAGGTAACCACAAATTTGCTTTTTAAATAGTTTACCCTTTCTAGAATATTTGTGTAACTTGAATCATAGGGTATATAGTATTTTACATAGCATAATGCTTTCGAGAATCATTCAACAGGTGTGTATATGACTAGTTTGTTTCTTTTACTATCCAGTAGTATTCCGTTGTATGGACCTTTCTTGTGCATTCACCAGTGGGTGGGCATTTGAGTTGTTTTCACCTTGAGTATTTATGAATAAAGTTATTATGAACATTTGGATGCAAGTGTTTGTTTGTGCATACATTTTCATTTTTCTTGGATAGATTCCAGGAATGGTGTTGCTGAATTTTATGAAAGGTACATAATTAAATTGTTAAGAAATTGTCAGGATGTTTTTGAAAATGGCTGTACAGTTCATTGTATAGTCCCACCAGCAATGTATTGAGTTTCCAATTTCTGTCCACTAGCTCACATTACTTTAATCTTTTTACATATTTTCATGTGTTTATTAGCATTCATATATTTTCTTTGGTAACATGTCTAATTAAATATTTTTCCCACTGGTATATGAGACTATTTGTCTTCTCAAGTTCTAAAAGTTCTCTACATATTCACATTTCAAGACATTTTTAAGATAGCTGATTTGCAGATAGCTTCTCTGTGGCTTGTCTTTTTGTTTTTTTATTGGAGCCTTCTCCTCCTCCTCCCCCTACAATACTGAGGATTGAACCCAGGGGCACTACATCCCCAGCTTGTTATAATTTTCATTTTGAGACAGAGTCTCACTAAGTTGCCCAGGCCAGCCTCAAATTTGCAATCCTCTGCCTCAGCCTCCCAAATCACTGGTATTACAGGTATGTTACCAGCTCTTATTGGTGCCTTTTGAAGCACAGAAGTTTTTAATTTTGAAAAAGTCAAATTTATCAATTTTTTTTACATGGATCATTCTTTTGGTGTTGTATCTTTGCCTAACTCAGAGTCACAAAAATATTTACCATGTTTTCTTCTAGAAGTTGTATAATTTTAGCACTTATATTTAGGTCTGTAAGTCAATTTAAGATAATTTTTGTGTATGGTATAAAGTATGGCTCTAAGTTCATTTTTTTGTTTTGTTTTGTTTTTTGGTTTCTGAGGGGGGTTTTGCACATGTACATCCACTTGGTTCTAGCACCATTTGTTAAGAAACCTATTTTTTCCATTTGAATTATTTTGGCACTTTTGAAAAAAATGAATTAGCAGAAATGTGAAGGCTTATTTCTAGAATCTTTATTCTGTTCCATTGATCTATATGTCTACTTGTGCTAATAGCTTACTTTCTAGATTGTTGTAGCTTTATGTTATGCCTTGAAATCAGACAGTATTTGTGATTTTTTTTTCTCCCTTTTCAAAATGATCTTGGCTGTTCAAAGTCCTTTGAATTCCCCTAGACATAGAAATTTTTATGATTAGATTTTTAATTGTTTTAAATAAAAGGCCTGCTGAGACTTCAGTGTTATGTTGAATCTATAGTTTACCAGATTAACATTAAGCCTTTTAATTCACATATGTATCTTTTCATTTATTTTGATCATCTTTAATTTCTCTCAGCAAAGGTTTATAATCTTCAATGTGCAAATCTTATACATTTGTTAAACTTATTCCTAGTTACTTTGTTCTTTCTAATATTATTGTACATAAAACTATTCTTAACATTATTTTCAATTATTCATTGCTAATATATATAAAAGTATTTGATTTTTGTTTTTTGATCTTGTACACTGCAACTGTATATAAACTCACTGTTCAGGTCTGGGGACTTTTTGTTGCTTCCACAGTAGTTACATAGTTACTATTAGTAGTTACAGTTACTACATAGTTACTATTTCATTCAGTAACATGCCTTCATTTCCTCCTTTCCAGTTTATACTCCTTTGATAGCTTTCCCTTATGTTATTATATGAGCTACAACTTTCTGTATGCTGTGGAGTAGGAGACATGAGAGCAGACATCCTTACCTTCCCAAGTTAAAAGAGAAAGTTTTAGCCTTAGAACATTAAGTATGATTTAAGTGCAGGGCTTTTCTATGCCCATTATCAAGTTGAGAAAGATCTCTTCTGTTCAATGAGACTTTTAAAAATCAATGGATCTTGAGTTTCATCAAATTTTTTTTCTGCATCTATTGAGATGACCAAGTAATTTTAGTCTGTTATCCTATTAAAATGGTGTATTATGTAATATGATTTTTAGATGTTGAACTAATTTTGTATTCCTAGGTTAACCCCATTTGGTCACATTGTATCATTTGTTGTTGTTGAATTCTGTTTCCATATATTTTGTTAAGGATTTTTAAACTGCTGGGGTAGGGGGTTTTTCTGCTGTTTTGTTTTCATGTGATGTCTCTGTCTGGATAACAGCGGTCTCATAAATGAGTTTGAAAGTACCAACCCCCTTTACTTTCTAAAAAACTTTGGGTAGGGTTCATATAGTATTTCTGCCTTCAAAGTTTGATAAAATTCCCCAGTGGAGCCATCTAGGTGAGGTTTTTATTTGTTAAAATATTGTTCAGTTGTTAACTCAATTTCTTTTCTTGATTTAGGTCTGTTCCAATTTTCATTTTCTTCATGAATCAATTTTGGTAATTTTTGTTTCCCTAAGAATCAACTTCGATTCATTGATTTTCTTTGTGTGTTTCTGGGTTTTTTTGTTTCAATAGTTTCCACTCTAGTCTTCCTAATTTCATATCTTCAACTTTTTTGTGTTTGGTCTACTTTTATGTTTCTATCTTTTTGAAGTAGATGCTCAGATAAGGGATTCTGGTTCTTTTCCTAATAAAGGCATTTAATGCTATAAATTCACTTCAAACACTTCTTCAGCTGAATTCTACAAATTTTGAAATACTATGCTTTTCTTTTTTCACTCAATTCAAGATATTTTCTTATTTTTCTTGTAATTTCTTCTTTGGATCATAGATTACTGAGCAATGTGTTGCTTATTTTTCAAACATTTGGAAGTTTCCGATTCTTCTTCTATTGTTGATTTCTAATAATGTTATTGTGGAAGAAGACATGCTTTTTATGATTTCAGCCCTTATTAATGTATTGCACTTGTATAATGGCTTAGTGTCTTCCTTTCCTTTAATTTGTTTTGGAAGGTCTTATATATTCATTCAGAAATATATTCCATTTTTAAATTCTTATAATCAGATACCCTCAAATGGATATTTTTTGTTGTTTTTAGTCACTTTCTGTTATAAAAATAATATATCTCTAATCTGTCTGCACAAGATTATAGATCTATAATAATCTATAATATAGATGCATTCTTCTATTCTCTTTTCTTCTTAAATACCCACTATGTGATAGGCTTTTTTAATTTTTTGTTTGTTTGTTTTGTTTTGTTTGACCCTGGAGACAAACTAATCAACAGAGCTAAACAAATCCTTTTTCTGATGGAGTTGATATTCTATGAACAGAGACAAATACATAATAAATACCAATGTAAGTATATTCTTTATTTATTGCATTTATATCTACCCCCTGGAGCTTTTATATCATCTCCTCTCTCTCTCTCTCTCTCTCTCTCTCTCTCTCTCTCTCTCTCGTTTTATTTTTTATTTCATTATGTGGGCTATGGGCACATACATTCATGCCACATAGAATTAATAAACACTTTGCCTCCTCTTTTCTTATTTGCATAGCTCTGACTCATTTAATACATTTGACTGCTATTTTAAACAATATTAATAATGTAGGTTATGGAAATGTTTGTCTTAATTTATGAGTTAAATGAAAACAATCTCATTTTATACCGTCAATCACAACAGTGGCTTTTTGCTTGAGATTAATTTTACCATCTTAAGGACATACCCCTTAACTCCCATTTTATTAAGAATCTTTATCAAAAATGGATAATGTGACTGGACATGGTGGTACAAGCCTGTAATTCCAGTGACTCGAGAGGCTGAAGCAGGATAATCCCAAATTCAAGTCAGCCTCAGCAACTTAATGAAGCCCTGTGTCAAAATAAAAAATAAAAGGGGTTAAGGAAGTAGCTCAATAGTAGAGCATCCCTGCGTTCAGTCCCCAGTATGGCAAAAAAGAAAAAATGCATAACTAATTTAATCAAAAGATTTTTTGGCATCTATGAAAATGATAATTATCTTCTCCTTTAATTTATCACTATGATGAATTGCATTAAGGTGTTCATTAGTATTAAACTATCCTAAATTCTATTTGTTTATGTAAAACTTTGCATTAATGTTAATTTATGATATTGGTCTGAAGTTTTCTTTTTTCTGTTAGATTTTACTATTAAGGTTATGTTCTTCATAAAAGCAGTGGCTCTCCCTTCTCTGCTGTGAAACACTTGCATTGAAGTTATCTACAATGTACATTTTTGAAATGATCTAGTTCTGGTGTATTGCATTTTATTTTTGTGTTTGGTTTGGTTTGGTTTAGTTTATTTTGCTGAAAGGATATGTACCCTCTTAGAACTTTCTCATTTTCTTCCATAGTGATTAATATTAGAATTTCTGTCTTGCCTGGGCTCAGTTTTTATAATGTATGGTTGTCCTACAAAATTATCTCTCTTACTCATGTTTTCCAATATATTTCAATAGCATTCTCTATTTTCTTTGTAATTTTCACTTTACCTAAAAGTATTTCTATTATTCTCATTTCTTAGTAATGCTATTGTCTTAATTAGATTGACTAACATTTTTATATTTTAATGGTTCAGGAAACATACTAGTTTATAAATACTTTGTTGGATAATGCTCAGCCTAGTATGGAATAGGAAATCATTACAGTCTTTGCAACAGAGGCTCTTTGATGTCTGGGGTAAAGAAAACCCAGAATGATTGCCAGCATCAAGCCTTATCTTACATTTTTCTCTGATTTAGATTAAAATTCAACAAAGTTCCATATATAATTTCTGAACCTCTTATAAATTGCATTTGATTGGGTTTTGCAACTTTCTCTTCCTATACCTATTATTCCCTTTTTATGCTGAACATTTTGGATAATGCAAAACTCCTTTTTTTTTACATTAAAAGAAAATTCAATGTTTGAAGTGCATCAAAGATTATATCAGAGCTTGTTTTGAGGGAAAATCATAAAAATCATATACAAAGAGAATTGTATTTATATAAAAAATTCTTACTTCAAAATTTCAAATAAACATAATTATCAGAAAAAAATTATATCCCAATTTTAAACTGTATAGAGAAAAATATGAAAGACAGTGCTATTGCTAAACAAAGTAAGCCAATCCCAAAAAACCAAAGGCCGAATGTTCTGTCTGATAAGTAGATGCTGATCCATAATGGGGGGAGGGGGCATGGGAAGAATGGAGGAACTTTGTATTGGGCAAAGGGGAGGAAGGGGAAGGGAGGGGCCATGGGGGTAAGTAAGATGGTGGAATGAGATTGACATTATTACCCTAGGTACACATATAATTGCACAAATTGTGTGACTCTGCATCATGTACAACCAGAGAAATGAAACGATGTGCTCCATTGTGTACAATAAAACAAATTCCGCTGTCATGTGTAACTAATTAGACAAAATTTTTAAAAATGTTTAAAAAAATAAAAGTAATGCTATAAGAAGTATTGGTATTTTTAATAGTGCTAATACTTTTTTCTAAAACATAAAATAATTTCTAAACATAAAATTTTCTAAAACATAAAAACGAAAAATAATTTCAGGGCTGAAATTGTGGCTCAGTGGCAGAGCGCTTGTCTCGCACATTGTGAGACACTAGGTTTGATCCTCAGCACCACATAAAAATAACAAAATAAAGACACTATGTCCATGTATAACTAAAAAAAATTTTTTTTAAATTTTAGATAAATAAATAAATAATTTCAGAGTCGCAGGAAAAACATGCAAGTACAACATATATTATTTACCATGTCACTGTTAATATTTGACCATAATAATTTTATAAGGTGTGTGTGTGTTTCTAAACTATTTGAGAGTAAGTTTCATGCATTATTCCCTTTACCCCCAAATATTTTTGTATTTTGTATTTGCTTCACGTTGCTTTTTGTTTGGAGAAGTATTCAAGCAGTCACTTGGTAAAGCTATAAAAGATACTTTTAATGAAGTAGTTAGGAATTACAATCCACCAACACCACATAAACAATAAAATACTTAGGAAATCATCAAAACACATTTAAGAAGCAAAACAAATTTGAAGACTCACCAATCATAAGGATCTGATACAGGAATATTTTTGACAGAAAAACACGGGTTCTTTGAAAATTTTGATATTCAGAGAGATTAGGAGAATATCAAAATGGATATTCCACATTGAATATTATTCAAGATAGTCTGACTTTCCATTTTGTGTCAGTATATAAAACACATGTGACATAGCATACCAAATAACAAATCTGCAACATGATTTGTAAATGGCATGCTACACTGGCTGCTATATTAACAAATATGCCCTCAAGTCTTAGTAACTTAACACAGTAACATTCTGCTCTCCATTCATGTAATTTCCAGCACATGTGTTCCTGGTTGGCAGATCTCTTAAGTAGCTCTCCTCCAAGCAGAGATCCAGGCTTCTTTTCTCTGGTGGATCTCTGAATACTGTGAACCACTAGATCATATCCGTCTCAGAAGACATCCCCTACCAGGTGCTCCCTAACCAGCTCACAGCTAAAATGAGAAATGACAAAGTGCAGTATCATAAAGAAGGCTTCAGGGGCCAGTGCTAGAAGGAGTGTATATTACTTCTTTCCATATTCCATTGGTAAGAACTCTTCTAGATCCCATTAACCACACACACACACACACACACACACACACACACATAGACACGCACATACATGCACAGGATATAAAGCTGGGAAATTCCATTCTGTGATACTACAGAGTATGTGAGGAATGGTTTGAGTTCACAAATGTAGTAGGCACTTCACCCTTGATCATCCTCATATGTTACCTATACCTTGACCTGAACCTCAGGGACATAATTATTGGTTATGTCAAATCACAAGAGAAAACTTTCGTGTTGTGATTTTGTTTGGGCTTTTGAGGTACGCTTAAGCCACCAGTATATCTATTAAATTTCAAAAAGTATTCTCAGATTCTCCTTTTCAACTGTTTTAGAGAAGAATTTAGAATTAGACTTAGGCTTGCCCGAAGTTCAGTGGATATGTGTCTAGGCAAGGGAATGGACAATTTAGGGTTCTCCAATGTAAGTCATCTAAGTATAATATCCATAACAAGATACTCCATTCCTGAACATGAAAACACCAGGGATCTCAGAAGACATACATATATGGGAAATTGATGCAAAGATGACCCTGAGGATGTCAGAGAGGAGATGGTGGGAATTCTTGCAGAGTTGTTGTCATACCACTTAGAAGTATCAGAAACAAAATTTGAATCGAAATCTTCTGACTATATGTTGTTGTTGTTGTTGTTGTTGTTGTTGTTATTGTTGTACAGAAATTGAACCCAGAGGTGCTTCACCACTGAGCCACATCCCCAGCCCTTTTTATTTTTTTTATTTTGAGACAGGGTCTTGCTAAATTGCTTAGGGCTTCAAAAAGTTGCTGAGGCTGGCTCTAAACTTGCAATCCTCCTATCTTAGCCTCCAAGCCACTGGAATTACAGACATGTGCCACTGCTCCTGGCCTGACTATAAGATTTTACATTATATCAGTTTCCCCAAAATTTATGGAAAAAATTTTTGATGGCTTCTGTTTGCTTTCTTTTGCTCTGCATTTAATAAGTGTTTGATGAGGATTTACTGTGTGCCCAGCACCGGTACAGGTGTTGAGAATATGGCAGTCATCAAAACAAAGACTGCCTCAAGAACATAACCTCCTAAGAGAAATTAGACAACAAATAATGAAATGTATGCTGGGTGTTAGAAAGAACTAAAACTGGAAAACAAGGTCAGAAAGAGGAAAGTAGTGAGCAAGTAAATAGTAGTGGGCAAGGAAGACAGTTCTCTTGGAGTACAGAAATCTAAAGAAAATATGGCAGCAAACTCTATAGATATCAAAGGAAGAGCATCCAAGACACATGGAAGGTCCTGGGGCAGGCTGTGCTTGGTGTAGACAGGTCAGCAACAAGGGGGTACTGTGGCTGAAGCTTAGTAGGGAAGAGGTGGATTGGTAGAGAAGATCAGAGAGATTGGTTGGGGGTGGAGCCAGAAGGATAATGTAGTCTGGTGTAGCCATAGACCATAAAAAGGACTTTGGATTTCACTTTTGAATGAAATGATGAGCTGTGGTAACAGAGGAGTGACGTAACACTGCAAAAGGCTCGTGCAGGCTGCTGTGTTGAGAAAAGACTGTTGGTGAGCCAGGATGGAAACACAAAGACGAGCAAGCAGCTTTCACAGCAATCCACATGAGAAATGAAGAAAGCTTGGACAAGGACCATAGGAATGAAGGGGGTGGAAAATGGACTGAATATATTCAAAGGAAGAACCACAGGATTTGACAACGGATGGGAATGGGGGGGATATAAGAGAAAGAGGAATCAAAGCCTGCAAGGTTTTTGACCTAAGCAACTAGAAGAGCAGAGTTGCCCTTTATTGATAAGAGGAATGTGTTAGATGAGCATGGGCATGGCGGGAAGAAGAGGGAATCAAGAGCCGCATTTGGAACATTTCAACCTTGAGATGCCTCTTAACTATCCAAGTAGAGATGATTGGCACGTGGAGGGTAATTAAAGCTGGACACTGTTAGAGAACATCTAGAGAGTAACTATAAATAAGCAAGAGAAACATTCTGAGGACTGATAACTTCCAGTTTTAAAGATCAGGAGGGTGACTAACAAATGGCTATAATAAAAGCATGACTTGTGAAGGAAAAGAAGCATTCACAGAGGGATTCCTGCCGCTTTATGAAGGAAAATGTTTCAAGATGGAAGGGGTAAACAGTTGTGTCAAGTGCTGAGTAAAATAGGGATGAGAATTTAGAATTAAATTTGACAACAGGATCAAATATTTTGAGTTAACATGACCATTCAAATCAGTTGGGGAAAAAACTGAATTTTTCTTCTATTTAGTTGCCTAATTGATAAGAAGTCAGTCTTATCAATTAGGCAGTTTTTGGTCACTTGAGAACAAACCCCCCTTCATGTTTGAATCTGCAGTATGCATTTATTTGCATATACTGTGATTTTGTATATACATGGGGAAAGGAGATCATACTTTCTCCCTTTTTTTTTTTTTTATCCTGGATTATCTTTATTTTCTGCCATTCAACTCAAGTGAGATCAACTTCTTATCACCAAGAGAGCTAACATTCCTGTTTGTGCCAATGTCTAAGTTATGTGAGATGTTATGTGGCAGGTTCCAAAAGGAAGAGCTGTGGTACTTAATATTTCCCTGCATCATTCATTTAAAGCTTATGAGGGGGGAAATGACAACCATTGTATCAAGAAGACTTGGAAACAAGTTATTTTTTCAATCATCCCTTTATCATAAAGTTCAAGTACCATAAAAATAAAAATTTTAGAACTGTAGTTCCACTTTGACTCAAAAAGTACCCTGTTCTACACCATCCCCAGCCCACATGCAGGCACACACACACACACACACACACACACACACGTGCACACACATGAGTTAAGTGTAAGCGAGGTTAATTATCAATTTATTCTATTTAAAAATATATCTGTTGGGCATTTCTAAGTATAAATGAAAGAAGAGATAGCAGAAGTGTTTTATAGATGGCAAATTCAATATGCATGTAACAGGACATAACTGTTAATTACTGATCTATTCTTAACCCTTTATTTACCCCATTTGCTAATTTGAGAATACCTTCAATGCAAAAAAAGAAAGTGTGAAGACACACATTCATCACAGTCACGACTATAATTGCCCTAGTGGATATATACTAGAAATGCCAATTCAGAAGAATTTATTGGTTTTTAAAATCCTAATGTAAAATAGCTAATTTCCCTCAAGAGCAAGGACCATATTGTATTTCCCATTTTTCTCTCAGAGCTTGTCATGTACATTTGTTGAGTTATTTTATTGTTATGACATTAGGGAGAGAAGGATAGCCACAAAACAAAATCAGGAAGATGCATGTGTGAGTCAAGTAATGCGGCTGAGTATACAAAAACAGACAGAACTATTTTTCTACAGATTTTCTTGTGTCTGGGCTTCTAAAGTGACCATAGCCAAGCTCTGTTCTCTTTGGTCATGTACCAAGCATTTGCCTAATTTGTCTTTCTTCTTCCTCTTTGTTCACTCCACAAATATACCAAGTGTTTTTCTAAATATGGGGACAGTTAACAAAATAAATTCTTGTTACAGAGTTTACCTCAAATGGGTAATAACATTAATTCTATAAATTAACCCACCAGTGATACTAGTTATATGACTATAAAATTTGCCATTCAACAATACCCTCAGAAGAAAACATACAGAAGTATTGGCATTAGATGATGAAAAACTCATGTAACTGAAATCAGAATACCAGGTTTCTACTACAATCTGTACTTCTAATAGACACAGTAAGTTTGAGCATGTGGGCTAGGTTTTCTGGCCACCAGCTTCTTATTTTTAAATGGAAGATAATGTGCAAAATCCATATCATCTCAAACTCTAGCATTCTCAAGATTTCTGAGGTATAATTCTGCCTTCTTCATTAGTTTTGGACCTCAGGAGAAAGGAATCATAAAGTATAGTCTGTTTTTTACATATTAATCATAAGTTCTGCCTCCTCCTAATCCACAGTAGTAATTCCCTTGAGCTCACAGTCCTAAGTTTGTTAACCTTATGCTTCTTGGCAGTAGTAGCAGAATATGAAATTTCCAAAAAAAATGAGGGATGGAAAAGGAAAGAGGCAGTGATGATTTTAACCAATAATTCTAAAACTGTAGAAAAAAGATGATCAAATTTACAATTACATAAAATACGTTCAGTCAGTTCATGTAAATTATTTTTAAGTGTGGGGAAGAAATCCTAGTGCATTAAAGAATTTTAAAGTCATTAAGACTTTTAAAAAAAAGTAACACCAACTATAAAAATAACCAATATACAATAGATTTGCCAAGTAAGTCTCAAATTTTCCTGGTTCTATACATTTTAATACCTAAATAACCAAAACAATAACCATCTGCCTCTAGTGGGTAATAAATTATATTTTGGCAATTATCCTGGTCATGTCAAGAACGTGTTTTGCCTCTGGAGTACTAATTGCTCATGCATATGAGCAGAAATTTATAGTGGACTGTGCGCAATTAGAGCTACATACAAGAGAATTCCAGATGGTAAACTCCAGAAATTTTGCCCCAAAGACTGCCAAATCACAATGCTTACATATAATAGGTTCTTATTTGTTGCATAAATGAATGAAATTACCTACAGCATTATCTGGCTATAAAACATTATAAAGTCATGCTCATTTTCATATTGCAGAACGTGAAACCATAGACTTTTAATGAATATACATTCTACCAAAAAGTGCAAATGAAAATAATTGCAGTTATTATACCACATTAATGAAAGTTATGCTAATTGCCTTAAAATTTAAAGAAAATGTATTATGTTTTGCCTCTCCTTCTAATTACATTATTTCACAATGTGGGGCATGTTTATGGAGAATTTTGTAGTGTATTAGATAAATCAGTTTTATATTTCCAGGAGAGTGAATTTTAATGAGTATGATAATGCATTTCATTTCAAAAACAGTTTTATGTTACAAAGCATCTTCTGATAGATTGGCAAAAGTTGTTCCAAAGTAAAACTTCCACTTAAATTTCAAATAAAATTTAGTGAGAGAAGTATAAATAAGTCCATTCCAGTTAAATGGATATAAATTTGGGATGACTATTTCATTTTAGCTATGTATTTTCTATATGTTAAAAATATTCAAAATATTTATGCCAGCCATTTAAAGTGACTTGGGAGGTCTTCTAAATCCTACTTGTCACTCTGTATACAGAAAAAAATAAATAAATGAAAACATTAATGACTTTAGGGAGAGAAGAATAGCCACAAAACAATGTGTAAAATACATTAATACCATCTACATTGAGCTGAGGCCAATTTAATATGCCATCATTCCAAGGGCTTATGTATAAATTCCTCTCTCACACCTTAGAAACTAGCCTATCATTTCTTCTTCTCTTCTGGTTTTAGAGGAAGACTTGTAGGTCTTCGATTCAAGAACACTAACTTCACCTTGATCTGAAGGAACTCACCTCTGTCTACAAGGAGCTGTTTCATCAGTATATTTCTTATCAGGGAAAATGTTATAACTTCTTTTTCTCTGGATGCCTTACCCTAGCTTATATACTTGCCTCAAATTACCCCACCCTTTAAGAACATTGCCTTGATTCTGCATTGCCCTCCAATAATGATCCTTTCTCTTTTCTTTCATTCACAGTCAACTTTCTTGAAAGATCATCCCTTTATATACCTACAGCTATCCCACTCTATTCCACAAATCTTTTAAGAGAGCTATTCTTGGAGAAATAGGCTTCACTTCACATCTCTGCTTCCTTACATGCCTTTTACCCCCCAACCTACTTCTGTATGGTTTCTGTCCCCACCATTCTTCTGAAAATCTTCTCTCTGAGGTTGACAATGGCTATTCCTATTTGTCCTAAGGGATTTCTCATTTCTTCCAGAATCTCTCCTCTCTTGGCTCCCAGGACACCAATCTCCTCTGGACATTCTCCTACTTTGTCTCAGATTCCTTTTATAAATCCTTTTCTTTGTCCACTCCTCAAAAACCAACATTCCCCAGGTTTTGTTGCTTATAGCTCTTTTGCTACTATACTATTTGTAACCATACCACCACACCCATGGCCACCCAGATGATATCTACTTTTATCAAGAAGATATCATCTTCTTCTGTATTTCTTCTTTTATAGAACAAATGAAATTTTTTTCTCTTAAAACTCCTGTGGTTCTCCCAGACCTCTAAGATTTACCAGACTCAACTGTACATCAAAATTCTTTATTGCCTGGTCCATACCAATCTCTTCAGCTCCATCTTACATCACTCATTGCACTTTATCACTTGATTCATTTTTCGTTCTACCAATATTCATTGAACACCTACCATGTTTCAGACACCATTAGCAGTTCTATGAAACAGTAGTGAGCAAAACATGAAAAATATTTGCCTTCATGGAACTTAATTTCTCCTAGCAACACAAAACAGTTATTGAATTCATCCTTGTTATTGCAAATTATTTATTCTCACCAGAAAAAAATAAATAAATCCATTTCCTTCTATGTTTTATGACAAACTCCTATTTATCCTTGTGAATTCAGGTGAGGTGTTACTTCTTCCTGGAAAACTTTCAGTATCTCTTTTGTCTGCAGAAAGCCCTGTAAATAATCTCCTCATTTTTTTTTATCATCAACTTTTTTATTTATTTTTTCAAATGCATTTCAAGTCATAGTACATATATAGAGCTCAATTTTCCATCTCTCTGGTTGCAAATAAGATAGAGTCACACCATTCGTGTCTTCATATATGTACCTAGGGTAGTCATGTCCATCTCATTCAACCATTTTTGCTACTCCCATTCTCCCTCCCCTCCCCCACCTCCTCCCTGCCCCATCCAAAGTTTGTCCATTTCTCCCATGCTCCCCACCCCCATCCCCCTTATGGATCAGCATCCACTAATCAGAGAGAACATTCGGCCTTTGGTTTTTTGGGATTGGCTTACTTTACTTAGCATGATGTTCTCCAGTTCCATCCATTTACCTGCAAATGCCATAATTTATTCTCTTCTATTGCTGAGTAATATTCCATTGTG
>CM053407.1:55374415-55412689 GCA_028644305.1 Xerus rutilus
AAATAGGGGTTCCATTCCAAGGTTTTTAATGAATCTCCATATTGCTCTCCAGATAGGTTGTACCAATTTGCAGTCCCACCAGCAATGTCTGAGTGTGCCTTTTGAACCACATCCTCGCCAGCACTTATTGTTGCTTGTATTTTGGATAGCTGCCATTCTGACTGGTGTGAGATGAAATCTGAGAGTAGTTTTGATTTGCATTTCTCTAATGGCTAGAGATGTTGGACATTTCTTCATATATTTGTTTATTGATTGTATATCTTCTTCTGAGAAGTTTCTATTCAGCTCCTTAGCCCATTTATTTATTGGGTTTTTTTTTTTTTTTTGGTGTTTTTTGAGTTCTTTATATATCCTGGAGATCAGTGCTCTAACAGATATGCATATGGCAAAAATTTGCTCCCAGAACATAGGCTGTCTGTTCACCTCATTGTTTCTTTTGCTGAGAAGAAGCTTTTTAGTTTGAATCCATCCCATTTATTGATTCTTGCTTTTATTTCTTGCACTTTAGGAGTCTTGTTAAGGAAGTCGGGGCCTAATCTGATGTGATGAAGATTTTGGCCTACTTTCTCCTCAATTAGATGCAGGGTCTCTGTTCTAATTCCTAGGTCTTTGATCCACTTTGAGTTATGTGCATGGTGAGAGAGAAGGGTTTAGTTTCATTTTGCCGCATATGGATTTCCAGTTTTCCCAGCACCATTTGTTTGAGACTATCTTTTCTCCAGTGTATGTTTTTGGCATCTTTCTCTAGTATGAGATGACTGTAGTTATGTGGGTTAGTCTCTGTGACTCCTATTCTGTACCATTGGTCTACATGTCTATTTTGGTGCCAATACCATGCTGTTTTTGTTACTATAGCTTTGTAGTATGGTATAAGGTCTGGTATTGTGATGCCTCCTGCTTCACTTCTTGCTAAGGATTGCTTTGGCTATTCTGGGTCTCTTATTTTTCCAAATGAATTTCATGATTGCCTTTTCTGTTTCTATAAGAAATGACTTTGAGATTTTAATTGGAATTGCATTGAATCTGTACAGTGCTTTGGGTAGTATGGCCATTTTAATAATATTGATTCTGCCTATCCAAAGCATGGGAGATCTTCCATCTTCTAAGATCTTCTTCAATTTCTTTCTTTAATGTCCTCTAGTTTTGGAAAAAGTTGTTCCAAAGTAAAACTTCCACTTAAATTTCAAATAAAATTTAGCGAGAGAAGTATAAATAAGTCCATTCCAGTTAAATGGATATAAATTTGAGATGACTATTTCATTTTAGTGTAGAGGTCTTTCACCACTCTTGTTAGATTGATTCCCAAGTTTATTTGTTTGTTTGGTTTTTGAGGCTATTGTGAATGGAGTAGTTTTCCTGATTTCTCTTTCTGAGTGTTCATTGCTGATGAATAGAAAAGCATTTGATTTATGGGTGTTGATTTTATATCCTGCAATTTTACTGAATTCATTTATTAATTCCAGAAGTTTTCTGGTGGAATTTTTTGGATCCTCCAAGTATAATATCATGTCATCTGCAAATAATGATAGTTCAAGTTCTTCTTTTCCTATTCATATCTCTTTAATTTTGTTCATCTAATTGCTCTGTCAAGAGTTTCAAGGACTATGTTGAATAACAGTGGTGAAAGAGGGCATCCCTGTCTTGTTCCAGTTTTTAGAGGGAATGCTTTCAATTTCTCTCCATTTAGGATGATGTTGGCCTTAGGTTTAGCCTAGATTGCTTTTACAATGTTGATGTATGTTCCTATTATCCCTAGTTTTTCTAGTGTTTTAAACATGAAAAGGTGCTGTATTTTGTCAAATATTTTCTCTGCATCAATTGATAAAATCATGTGATTCTTATCTGTAAGTCTATTGATGTGATTTATTACATTTGTTGATTTCCATATGTTGAACCAACCTTGCATCCCTGGAATGAACCCCACTTGATCGTGGTGCACTATTTTATTAATATGCTTTTATATGCAATTTGCCAAAATTTTACTGAGTATTTTTGCATCCATATTCATCAGAGATATTGGTCTGAAATTTTCCTTTTTTGATGTGTCTCTGGTTTTGGTATCAGGGTGATACTAGCCTTGTAGAATGAGTTTGTAAGCGTTCCCTCCTTTTCTATTTCATGGAATAATTTGAGGAGTATTGGAGTTAGTTCTTCTTTGTAGGTCTTGTAGAACTCAGCTGAAAATCCGTCTGGTCCAGGGCTTTTCTGGTTGGCAGGTTCTTGAGGGCATCTTCTATTTCCTTGCTTGTAATTGATATGTTTGTCATGAATGTCCTCCTGGTTCAGTTTGGGTAAGTCATATGTCTCTAGAAATTTGTTGGTGTCTTCAGGGTTTTCTGTTTTACTGGAGTATAGATTTTCAAAATAGTTTCTAGTTGTCCTCTATATTTCAGTGGAGTCCATCATGACATTTCTGTATTCATCACAAATTTTAGTAATTTGGGTTTTCTTTCTTGTTTTTGTTATGGTGGCTAAGAATTTGTCAATTTTATTTATTTTTTCAAACAACCAGCTTTTTGTTTTATCAATTTTTTGAATTGTTTCCTTTGTTTTAGTTTCATTGATTTCAGCCCTGATTCTAATTATTTCTGTATTCTACTCCTTTTGATATTGGTTTGTTCCTCTTTTTCTAGGGCTTTGAGCTGTAGTCATTTATTTGTTGACTTTCTCTTCTTTGAATAAGTGAGCTTAATGCAATGAACTTTCCTCTTAGCACTGCCTTCATAGTGTCCCAGAGATTCTGGTACATTGTATCAGGTTCTCATTTACCTCT
The DNA here is from genome assembly GCA_028644305.1 of Xerus rutilus. Taxonomy (NCBI): domain Eukaryota; kingdom Metazoa; phylum Chordata; class Mammalia; order Rodentia; family Sciuridae; genus Xerus; species Xerus rutilus. The sequence continues at coordinate 55,377,189 of CM053407.1, forward strand.
AAGAATTGTTTTATCTCCTCCCTGATGTCTTCTGTTACCTGTGCCTCATTCAGTAGCATATTATTGATTCTCCAGGTGTTGGAGTTGCTTTTTTTTTTAAAATGTCATTAGTTTCTAATTTCATTTCATTATGGTCAGATAGAATGCAGGGTAGTATCTCTATTCTTTTGTATTTGCTTAGACAAGCTTTGTGGCATAGCATATGATCTGTTTTGGAGAAGGATCCATGTGCTGCTGAGATAAAAAGTGTATTTGCTTGTTGAAGGATGGAATATTCTATATATGTCTGTTAAGTCTACATTATTGATTATTCTATTGAGTTTTGTATATTCTTTGTTTAGTTTTTGTTTGGAAGATCTATCCAGTGGTGAGAGAAGTGTGTTAAGTCACCCAGTACTACTGTGTTGTGTTCTATTTGATTCTTGAAATTGAGAAGGGTTGGTTTGACATACGTGGCTGCCCCATTGTTTGGGGCATAGGTTTTTTTTGTTTTTTTTTTTTAAATATTTATTATTTAGTTGTAGATGGACAGAATATTTTTATTTTATTTTTATGTGGTGCTGAGGATCAAACCCATTGCCCCACGCATGCTAGGTGAGCACTCTACCACTGAGCCATAACCCCAGCCCCTGGGGCATAGGTTTTTAAGATTGTTATGTCTTGTTGATGTATGATTCCCTTAAGCAGTATGAAATGACCTTCTTTATTCCTTTTCACTAACTTTGGTTTGAAGTCCACTTTATCAGATGAGCATGGAAACCCCTGCTTGTTTACACAGTCCATGTGAGTGATACATTTTTTTCCATCCTTTCACCTTCAATCTGTGAGTGTCTCTTTCTATGAGATGAGTATCTTAGAGGCAGCATATTGTTGCATCTTTTTTTTTTTAATCCAATCTTCCAGTCTATGTCTTTTAATTGCTGAGTTTGGGCCATTAACACAATAACTGATTAATAACAATCAGTATTATTATTGAGACATGATTTGTATTCCCAGACATTTTGGTTTATTTTTAGTTTTTAACTTGATTGGGTTTCTCCTTTGATTGGCTTTTCCTTTACTGTAGTTCCTCCTTTTGCAGATTTTCATTGTTGTTTTTCATTTCCTCCTCATGCAATATTTTTCCAAGAATGTTCTGTAGTGCAGGCTTTCTTGCTATAAATTCTTTTAATTTTTGTTTATCTTGAAGGTTTTTATTTCATCATCAAATCTAAAACTTAATTTTGCTAGATATAAGATTCTTGATTGGCATCCATTGTCTTTCAGAGCTTGGTATATGTTGCTCCAAGCATTTCTAGCTTTAAGAGTCTAGGTTGAGAAATTTGCAGAGATTCTAAGTTATTTCTCCCTATATATAATCTGATTCCTTTCTCTTGTGGCTTTTAAGAATCTCTCCTTATTCTGAATGCTAGACACTTTCATTATGATGTGTATTGGTGTAGATGCATTGTGATTTTGTATATTTGCTGTCCTGTAAGCCTCTTGTATTTGATTATCCAATTCATTCTTCATATTTGGAAAATGTTCTGATATTATTTCATTGAATAGATTGTTCATTCCTTTGGTTTGAAATTCTATGCCTTCTTCTATCCCAATAATTCTTAAATTTGGTCTTCTCATGTTATCTAATAATTCTTGGATGTTCTGTTCGTAGTGTCGTACCATCTTCACTGTGTGATCAACCTTATTTTCAAGATTAAATATTTTGTCTTCATTATCAGAGGTTCTGTCTTCCAAGTGATCTAATCTGTTGGTGATGCTTTCTATTGAATTTTTAATTTGGTTTATTGTTTCTTTCAATTTCAAGGATTTCTGTTTGGTTCTTTTTCAGAATATCTATCTCCTTATTGAAGTAATCTTTTGCTTCCTGTATTTGCCTATGTAGCTCTTTACTGAAATTATCTTTTGCTGCTTGGGTTTGCTCTCTTATATCATTCTTTAATTCATAGAGCATTTTAAATATGTACATGCTGAATTCCTTCTCTGATATTTCTTCTGCTGTGCTGACCATGAATTCTAATAATGTAGTATGTGGGTTTGATTGGGGCACTTTCTTCCCTTGTTTTTTCATGTTGTTTGTGTGTTTTCCCTTCTAGCACTGCAGATCAGAGATGTCACAGTTTTTATCCTAAAGGCTTATATATTCCCTACAGGGTTCCAATACCTCTCCTTTAAGGGGGAGACCAATATTGACTAACCTCAATACATACAATATGTAGTTTTGAACCAAGTAGCTCCTAATAGCTCCTAAATTTACAGTTTTGTCACAATTTACAGAAATTATACATTCAATTCGCATGTACTATATAAACAATAGGTTTGCACAAGGGTCTACAGTTTCTGCTGGTGGGCTAGAGAGAACCAGGGGTGGGGTGTCAGATGAGATGTCAGGGAGGTAGGAAGTGAGGATATAGTTATTAGATCCTAGAAAGCATGAAAGAGGAATTCAAAAGAAGTTGGCTATTAATAGAAAAGATAGAAAGAGATTCAGGGAAGACCAATAAGTAGGAAGAAAATAGAGTACAACTAATGAGGAGACATAAAAATTAAGAAAAATAAAACATGTAAAAGTGGAAGTTACAAGACTATACAATACAACTGTAGTATACTAATCAGATATCCCAGTCCACAGTAGCCTAATGCATAAAAACATACTTGGTTTCACAAATGTTGGGGATATGAGGGTGGGAAAAGTGCAAGAGAGAGAAAAGAAAAAGAAAGGAAGAAAGAGAGAGAGAGAGAGAGAGAAAGAAAGAAAGAAAGAGGGAATAGAAAGAAAAAAGAAAAAAGAAAATGTCTCAATGTAAATAAATAGGATTGTTTCCCTTTTCTTCCAGTAGGTGGAGTTGCTTACTGGTATCTGCCCACTCAGGTCAAAGATGGTGAGGCAGGAGTCTCACAAAGAAGCCATCTGCTGCAGAGATAGGGTGAAGGGCTGGGCTGGGCAGTGGTGTTGGGTGACATGTTTAGAGATGCAGCTCTGTGGTGTGCTGTGTAGAAGTAAAAGTTTGTCTCCAGATCCTGTCCCGTGTCCCCAGGTATAGGCAAACAGGGAGGTTCTGCCCTGGTAGATAGAGATCCACACAAGAGCAGTTGCCAAGGGTCCTGCACAGGATCCAGGGGTCTAGAGTAGGAGCAACGGCTAGGGGTCCTACAGGGTGTGTGGGCGCTGGAGCTGGAGATCCTGTGCCAGAGCAGGTTTTAGAGTCTGCACTGGAGTGCATGCGTGGGGTCATGCGCCAGCTTGGGGCTGAGGTCCTGTACAAACACTGGGGCCTGGCAACCCTGCAGACACGCAAGTAGAGTTCCTGTGTAGAGACAGCTGTAAGGTGTCCTCTAAAAACTCACTTAGAAACAGTGTTTCCACTACTTTAAACCCCAGTCTTGGAGAGACTAGGAATGCCTCATCTGTCTAGGCTGCCATCTTGGAACCAATCCCCCATCTCCTCATTTCTTCAGGTCAAAGTTCATTAAGTAAGATTATTGGCATTTCCATTATCCCCCTTCAAAATTTCTCAAAAGAATACAACAGAGGCACATTATGCCTTCCAGACTGGGAGATGCCTGGCCCTTTAAAAATTGTTAATGGAGCCGAGCCTTTGCCCAAGTGTTTCCACCCTCCACACACTCAGCAAGTAGTCAGTGTATCTCTTAACAGTTAGGAATCCATGCCAACAAGGACCTGATTAGTTGAGAGGACAATTTACTCTTCCAAACGGCCTGGCCCGTATATCTTGTGAAGCATGAATTTAGTTTAGCGTTCCTACATTATACAACTATGTTATTAGCCTAATTATACTACAATTCTCAAAATGGATACAAGTCCAGCAGTACAATCATTCTTTACTTTTAACCTCTATTTGTCCCTAAACACTCTTTTAGCAGAAGGTATGAGCTGTATTACATCCACGTCTGCACCTGTACCATTTAGTGTTTAGTAAATAGTATTTAGCTATTTGCTCCTCTCAGAAAAGCCTCATATATTCATGAGTTTCCTTGCCAGTTTTGTTCAAAGCTTCACACTTTCCAACAATATAACTTAAAATATATGGATTCATTTCCCCTCCTTTTATTATTCTATATGGATTTCTTTCCTTGTAGATTACCTTCCAGCAGTGGTTCCCAATTGAAGGCTACTGGATCCCCCTTCATATTTCAGGGGTGCTTTTGTAACTATACAGGGTCATTTGGGGATTGCCCTATGGGAAAAGGATTTCAGGATCAGATTTTGAAATAAAACTGTTTATAAAATGTTAGAATTTTGTTGGGTTCAAAAGGAGGCAGGTGCTTGTCAAGAGCTAGACTTTTGCCAAACACTGGGCTATTAACACATACCAATTCCAAGCATGCCTCAGCCTCCGGACCCTTTGAAGACCTGCTTTGTGTCTGACAAGGGGGAAGGATGAAGTAAGGGAAAGGATAACTTTTGTTACCTTCAGGGGATAAAGGAGGAGGGACCTTGTCACTATAAGTTAGCAAACTTAAGGGAGGTCTTTGAAAAGACCTCCAGAAACTTACAGTAGACAAGTCACCATATCTGTCCAGTAAACTTGTTAGGATACAGAAAAAGTGCTACTGTGCTTGTCTGATAGAATAAAGCATGAAAACTCTGATTATAGTAGTCTTAACCTCAAGGCTGCAAGACTTGAATTTCTATTTATTATATTCATTTTCAAGGCTGCTTTTCTTCATCAGCTATCATTATGACTGAGTTCTTACTGGCATTGAATGTCTGGGGATAATGAATGTGAAAATACTCTGCTTCAGGGGATAAGCACACATCCAAAAATGGTCCCATCCAAAACTTTTAGAGGCAGTATCTCCTTTGAGAAATATTCTGACTCTTTCCCACAGCCAGGGAGCTTCTCTGGTCTTTTTGCCTCAGATCTTCTCTTCTGCTGTTAGCAAAGCTTGCCAAACCTTCTCAGTTTCCCTGGTAGCAACACTACACTCCTCAAGCTCCTCAAGGTGAGGTCGTCCACTATCCTCATTATTCAGGAAACTAGTTTTACATCCTACCTCAGATTAACTGAATCATATTCTGAATTTTAGCATCTCCCATGTGATTCATATTCCAATTCAAATTTGCATATTTCAGCACACCATTTGGTTTGTTGAATGCTTAATCCTGGCCCCAGGAAGAATCTCTTAATTTAATGGCATAGATATGTACCAAATTAATAAAGATCTCCCCAAGGGAGAGCATCATTTAATGAACCCTTTCAAGGCATGTATCTTAACAGATTGAAAAATTGCCTGAGGAAGGCACAGAGGGAAACAGTGAGTGAGGAAACTTCTGCGATGGCCAGTCACAGGGAAGAAAAGTTGTACTTCTGGGGTTTTCACAGAAACAAAAAGATGCTCAGAATCTGAGCTGACATCAGAATAAAGAAACAGAGATCTCCCAGTTGTTCCTCCTCTTTTCTCAGCAGAATGACTTATCCACGCTACCCCAAAAGTCTCAATTAGTAAACAGTGCCTTTTTTATATATTTTTTGCTTTTAATTTATTCCCTCAGAAACTTGAAAATTATTAATTATAAACAGTGATAAGTGGAAAATAAAAGCTTTAGTTCACATAAGCAATGCAAACATAATTTATAAAAACAGTTACATATGCATTAAAAAGTACTAATGAAAGGAAGTTTTTTAACTTATATTCACCTCGTGAAATACTTAAACAACATGATTTGTAGCCAAGAAATAAAACCATATTCCTAATGGAAGTGACCAGAGATTGTGCTTATCACTCCTGCCCTTTAAAAAAGCTTTATGCTGTGAAAGTAACTGTATATACCACACAGAATTTTGATGATTGCTTCTATTTTACTCTGCTTCTAAAATATCAGAAAGTGCCTTAATATCATTCAGACAGGGCTCTCGAGTGTTAGGGAGCTCATCTGCTCGTCCTCATCAAGCGTGATGAGCTGAGCACAGGGTTTGGTCTAATTAGTTCCAGTACTATTCCCCCAAGTGATACTTGAAGGCATTCTTTAACTTCAGAAATTAATAAGGACAAAAAAAGAGAATGTGTTGATTCTAATACATGCAGCTTACTAACAGTTTAATCCAGGCACATTAAACATAGACATGTTCAAGAATGGTTTCTCTGTGGATCACCAGTACCTGCTCACTAGGTGTTGATGAATCCCTTGGCTGAAAATGGTTGGGTGCCCTCAGAATCTGCATCTGGCATCTCAGCTTTCATCCAACACCCCCATTTCCACTTCTGCCAGCATCTGGGTGCTCTCTCTGATGAAGTTACAGTGGCCAGTGTTTATGTCCCCCTCATTCCTAATGAGGCTTTTCTATCACTGTCTCTTTCTATAAGTCACCTGGTTTATGTCCCCCTATAAAATAATATTACTGTAAAATGCAAAAACAATATATTCCCCCTTGGCCAAGTGATCCACAGCTGTTAAGGGCATGCTCAGCGTCCTAGCAGGAATATGGGCTGTCTCTACCCCATCTAGCGCAATGCCACATCAGAGTGCTGGGCTATTTGACAAGAAGTTCGGCCCATTTGTTCACAGTCCACACAAAGTCCAGTCTCTAGTTTCTTCATCTAAGTTGAAACCTACCACAAAGCCTGATTTCATTTCATCATGATGGAATTGGGAGTTAATCTGGTATAGATCTTAGGGGAACAGGTCCTGAGTTCACATCTTAGTCCTGACTTGAACTGTGAGATCTTTGACATGCTCGTTAGGCTCCCCAAGCCTGTTTTCTTACCTGTAAAATGTAGCTATTTTTGTGACCATTTAAGAATTAAACAAGAGAATCCACTCAGAGCACTTAGCAATGTGCCTCCTGCAAGGAGATGCTAAATAAATCTCAGCGAGTGTCGGAAGTTAGAGCAAAGTCCCCAATCAATGAGGGGCTTGCAGGCTATCCATATTTCTTCCCCTGATCTATTCCTTTCCTTTAGAGTTTTGGAATGACTCACAAAATTTAGGTACTTTTGGTCTGCAGATCAGAAACTACCAGACCTGTTCTATTCAGGTGGAGTCATACTCCAGCCTCAATTGATTTGCATTAACCAAAAGGCCCCCTATGGGCAGAGCATTCCAGATGGTCTCTCTCCTTCCTAAAAGAGGCTGTTTTATAATCCATTGTATTAGGTAAATGATGTTATACAAGAAATATGTTACATATGCCCTTCAGAATGATGCTGTGCACTCATAATGAAAGAGATCATCATTTCTCCTGAGCTTTCTGTGGGTAACAAAAGCCTCAGCTGCAGAGGTTTTCATCTGAAATAGAAACATAAAGAGTATTGCTTTTTTTACATTTTAGTCTTGTACACATTTTGTTTATAAGGTGTGTGAGTTTCTTTTGTTCTCTGTGAAGGTGTTTCTATTTTACTGAATTTAATAAAGATTTGCCACGTGGTCTGATATTCTGAATAACAAGTGTTTTAAATACAAACTAAGAAATCCTGAGTTTTACATTTTCTGCCTCTAAGGCGAACCTACAATGTTGATTAAAAGTATGGGATCCCAGCTACTGAAGTCCCCCCTTAGGTTATATGTCTTTAAAGTGGGTTCTGAAGACTCTGCTCTGTCATTGCCCCTTCATAATAGAACCCTGTTCACTGATTTCCAAATACAAACTCAAAAGGCCAAAACATCATAGCTCTTCCAGACATGGTGATCCAGACCTATTTATCCATATCATTAAGATCTTCAGAAATTCTGCATCACTAGGTCCAGAATTTATATTTTCTATGAACTCCCAACCCTAGGTAATTATGATGCAGATGGCTTGTGGACCACACTTCTGGAAACAATTATCTAGGTCAGAGTTCAACAGACCATGGCTTCCCAGCCAAACTGAGTCTCCTATCTAGTTTTGTATGGCCCTTAAGCTAAAAGTAGTTTTCACATTTTTAAATGTTTTAAAATAGCAAAAGAAGAATACCGTTTTGTGACATATAAAAAGTATATGAAATTCAAATTTCAATGGCCATAAGATTTTATTTATCCACACAGCCACACTCTGGTGTGGGCATGGTCCATGGTGCTTCTATACTGCAACAGAGTCGTTGAGTAGCTACAACAGAGATCCTCCAGCCTGCAAATCCTGGAGTGCTTTTTGTCTGCCCCTTTACAGATAAAAATTGCCAGTCTTTGACACTGGTATTTACAATGACTAGTGATATTCCTTTCTAACTAAGGGTTTGAAAAAATACCTGAGGAAGAAGTTGGTTTGGGGCTTCTTTGGCCCACCTTCCCCAGGTGCCCAGGGAGGATCATCCAGGCTTTCCACACAGTGTATCTTTTCTTTCATTCATGACTGTAAGGAATGCATGCTTTTATTAAGAATGTGGAGTTTATGCACAAGAAATAACCAGGAAGCATTGAAAGGGCAGTGGACTTATTGAAAGTATAAATTTTTTGATGCAAATAAAAGTGAGAAGAATTTAAGAAAATAATTACCTGAGGGTGAGATTAAAGATTTAAGGTTAAAAAGGTAGAGAAAGGGGAAAGAACTTCCCACGTGGAGTAGTTTCATAATCCTTAAGAACTTGGGGGTAAGAAGGCCTCAGGCACAAATGATGTAACTCTATCTTGTTTGCAACCAGAGAGATGGAAAATTGAGCTCTCTATATGTACTATGACTTGAAATGCATTTTTAAAAATAAATAAATAAGAAGTTTCTGGAAGAACAAAACCCCAGTGAAAGTTCACACTGGGAAGTAATCAGAGACATTCCAGAGTAATTAAAATAGGGACAGATCCAGTAGGCCTTGAATGACCACACTTATTCTGATGAGAAATGATGAACAATATAAGTGCTTCATCCACATAGAATGACTCTGGCAACAGTAGGGAATCAGATTCAGAAAAAGAAAAAAAAAATAATCTAAGAAGTCTATTTTTATCTTTAAATGAATATTCAGGGAGTTATACTTTTACAGCCCTTTTTATACCAACTGTACAAGAAAAGAATAGAAACACCAAACTTGTATAGAGGGATAGAAGCTTTAAATAGATGTATGTCCTAAACTTTTCTTAAAGATCTCTTAAGTCTCCTAAATGATTCTGTCCCCTCAAAATATCTATAATCAAACTAAAGTCTAACTTCAAATCCAGTGCATGTATCGTACCTTTCCCAACCCTGACAGTATTGACAGTTCCTGCTTCTTGTTTACAGAAGACTGAGTTCTACGGTCCCACACAGACTTATTTTATAAATAACCAGTGAAACTCCTGCTCTGATAAAAGTATTGTTCTGACTACATTTAGTTAACAGTGTTTTCCTTGAGGCTATAAGACTCAGAAAGAAATAAACACATATATACCCATTTACAAGCTTATTTTGTTGTCATTTTTATTTAGTTTTTATTCCTAATCATAACAACTCTGCAATCCAGCTAGACTTGGATTGCTAGACTTGGAAATAAGGAAAATATGGAACCCAAAGAACTTCAATGAGAGCACAAAAACTATACTATATTGTGGGCAGATAGGATGGAGAGTGCTCTCCTGAACTACAGAAGGGACAGTGTGGTGATTAAGATAAACACAAGTCAGAAGCACTCAAGTTGTTTGCAGCTAGCAATGATGATCTCCTTGCTGGTCTTGCCATTTCTGGACCCACAGCACTCCATGACTTCCACAATATCCATGACCTCTTTCACCTTGTCATCCAAGCACTCAGTTTTGGGAACCATTTTTGTTTAGTCCAGCATTTGTCTTGTGTCCAGACGCTAGAATCTGTGTGATTCATGATGAAATTCTCACCATCAAATTTCTCTCAGTAAATGGACTTGCCTGCCACCAGTGCCATTATGGCAGGTGAAACCATCACCCTGGCACATAAATCCTGTATTAATTCTGTGAAAGCAGGAACCCTTGTAACCAAATCCTTTCTCTTCAGTGCTGAAATCATGAAAGTTTTCTGGTGTTTTTTTTTTTAATTTTATCTTCAAATAACTCGAAGGAGATGCAGCCCAAATGCTTGCCATTGATGCTCATGTTGAAGAACACAGTGGGGTTGACCATGGCTGAATATAGGTGGGTTGCTCTGGGTGACAGCAGCATCTATAAAGCAACAAGCCTTTTAAAGTTGTTTCACCTGGCAGAAAAAAGGACTTGCCTCAAAAATGTATAATGACAGCTCTTCAGAGGCAGACTGTGGTAATACACAATAGTTTCAAAGAGGAAGGAAAATTTCAGTGGTGGAAGTCTTTCCCATAAGGAAAGAAAATTATTCAAGTTGGTCTTTGGCCAGAATATCTGAGTTAACTGAAAAAGGTCTCGTTCACTGCCAGGGGCACTGGATAACTAATGAGCGTGGATGTGAAGTCCCAACTCCAAATTGGACTAAAGGCTCAAAAATAAGGTTGGAATAAGGACAGTAGTGCCTTGTTTTTTGTCTATAACCAATTAATTTGCCTACCATACCGAAGTCTCGTTTGACAGAAGTTTTCACTAGCCCATTTTAAAATACATTACAAACGTGGTTGTTCCTGCTGTACAATTAAACTCTCAAAATGCCTGGGGCCCAAGCAGGACCTTTGTACAACTATAGGGGACACCATTCACATAGAATCTATGTCCTAGACCCATGAGAGCTGCTCAGAGTGTGGCTGGCCTATGGGCTAGTAGAAGTCCAGAAACTGTGTCACCAGTGATCAAAGAAACTAAGATGAAGTATTAAAAACTATCACCGCAAACTGACATGAGTAATGATATGTCTGCTCGATAAATAATTTTTAATTGGAGGCTTATAGTTTTCTTTTAATTTTTAAATAATATTTTATAGAAATGTTAACTGTTCATGGACTGGAAAAAAAATTAACTATTCTTTTGCTAGAGATAGTTTGAGAAGCACTATCTTATCTTAGACCAGCCCCCTGGAGTTGTATGGTGTGGCTGTCAGAAACTGAGCTCTACCATTGGATGCTCATAGGACTTGAGGAGAATTTCAATTCTAGGAAATTTTAATCACGCAGAAGTGGACTATGGTTAAATGGAGCCTTTCTCCAAAGCACCGCATGGATTGGGATATTTAGAAAGGAATTTGTCTCTCTTCATAAATTGGTAAACCTTCATAAAATATGCACTTTTCAAGTATTCCTACTCCAACCAATATTCAGGCTATCTTGCCTTTGCTATTCTATCTCTAATAAATATCTAAAATATCTCTGTTTTAAAAGCTCTAAAGTGTGCCAGGATGTGAACACTTGGGAGTCAGATACACAGGAAGCACTGTGTATAGTTTCTACAAATGTGTACTAAGGAAATAGTAAGGATATTTCGGAGGCAGACCGTGGTAATACAAATAGTTTCAAAGAGGAAGGAAGCCGGGCATGGTGGCTCACGCTTGTAATCTCAGCACTTTGGGAGGCTGAGACAGGAGAATCGCGAGTTCAAAGCCAACCTCAGCAATGGCGAGGCGTTAAGCAACTCAGTTGAGAGTCTGTCTCTACATAAAACACAAAATAGGGCTGGGGATGTGGCTCAGTGGTCGAGTGCCCCTGAGTTCAATCCCTGGTACCAAAAAAAAGAAAAAGAGGAAGGAAAATACTAAGGAAATTAAGTGTGCAAAAGGCCTTCACCAGTCATCTTGTTTGACCCTGTTGTTGATAAATGGAGGCACAGAGTTCCTAATGATGGGCTGAGAGGCAAACCTGAACAAATGAAAACTTGGCATCTCAGAAAATAAGTGGGTTAGCATTCACACTGTTTCTGTAGCCTGATAACTGGTTTGTGGTGAGTAGTCAGCTTCAGGACTCAGTAGTTGTGAAGTATCCCAAAAAGGGACTCTGGGGATTAGTGCTCAGAAGCGCAGCCCAGCAGGGAATTTGCTTCCAGGCTGAGCCTACACCTGCTGAACCCTTTCTGAGGACAGAGGGTGGAGGGAAGTCCATCCAGTCTTGGAGGGCCTGTTATCCTGCTGGAGAGTGCAGACTGGGGTCCAGAGAACATGTGAGGAGCCCTGCATCCTCGGTGACTTGAGGCTGAGTGATGACTGGTAGAGTAGATTTCCAGAAATCTCACTCACCATGAGGCCTTTCCTTGGGAATGATGACTCTTGAAATAAGGCACATAGGAAAACTATGTTAATTATTTACTGATACTTTCTTCCAAAAAGAAATCATGTTTGGTGAAATAAAGCCAAGAAAAGCATGGATGACTAACTCTAACATGTAAATATTTATGAAGACTAATGAGTGAAGGTCCTTCTCTCTGGCCCACACAACCTAATAACTCACCTTACAAGTCATGCAGGGGTGAAAAACTTCCCTTTTAACTCTTCCAAGGAAAGCATAATAATTTTTCATCCTGCATGAAGTCTGCCCTGGTAATTGTTCCCATATCTCAAACCTTAGATGAGGCACATTGGTCTAAAACTACAAAACTACTGACTGAACTACTTTGTGTTTATAGTGAAATCTGTGTTCTCTGTAGTTATTGAAAACATGTAACTCTTACTATAATTCCTGCTTTTGGCTCAATCAGTCAGGGACTTTACGTGATGTTGGTTGGAGGGATGATAAATGTCCAGGAGAGCAATTGCTTCTGCAAGTCGATTGTAGTGACTTAGTATGCTTAAAAGATGTGGGAGCAATTTTATTTTAAAAGGATCCTGGTGCCTGGAGAAAGCAGTGACCTTAATAAGAGTAGACTTAATAATAGTGATGAATGAAATAGTATTATCTTATACTCATCTAGTCCCTTTCCAGTTTGGGATTCAGAAATGCACAAGTTCTACTCTAGGTTTCTGCCAGCTTCTGTACCATAAATTTCTCTGTTTTCATTATAGTAGAAAAAGGCGGGCACAATATAAAATACTGCCATAATCATTGGAAAAAGATTTGTGGCAGTAAGACTAAATGGCTTTGGTGAAGTAAATGATCCCATTAGGTCCTTATCAACATTTTTAATGATGATCTTAGATTATTTAGCATCTTTTTTTGATAACTTGGTATTTATAAAAATTGTTGGTTACTATTTTTTAAACTACTTGGTAATATAATTTTTTTGTCAATATCTCTTTAAAGTCTCTGAACTTTTGAAGTAGTTATATCCTGTCTTCTAAATTGGATCGTTGTCACCATTTTTTATGACTTCCCTCTTTAAGAGAACTTTTAGAATACAATTCCTCTTCCTAGAAGTCTCAAAGCTGACTAAAAAAGAAGAAGAAGAAGAAGAAGAAAAAGAAAAAAAAAAGCCTATCTCTGGATGGTTTTTCACACTTATGGGTTGAGTATATGAGAGCACTTTTTTTAGTGCAGAATGCTTTTGAAAGTGGAGAGCATTTTTAAAAAGGTGAAAAAACAAAATGGTCTAGGGAACAGGGTGGAGAAACATACATATTTCTCTGATGTTCCTAAAGGGAAGAATGATTTAATAGAAAGAAAATACCCTCAAACACAAGTGTCATAAAAGACTTAACACTCAAAGTCCTAAAAGATGCAAACCCCAAGCGTAACACATGCACATTTCAAAATTTCTGTGTAGTAACTAGAGGGGAGAGAGGTCCAGCCACCTTGACTATCCAGGTGATGGATAGGCTGTTTACGATTCACAGAAAGATTGACAGCTGTGTTGTTTAAATATTTCCCCATGTCCCTATTTCATGAGGTAGACTCTTTTTCTTCTGATTATTTCATGATTATTTCTTCACCCTTGGGTAGGTTTTATGGCTTTGATTTGATTTCTTTTTCTTTTTGTTACACAAACTATTCATTCAACTTTAATTATTTGTATTTCTGTATGACTTGAGGACTATCCATAATTTGGGTATAAACTTCCATTTAATTAAGGAATTTCTCTCTCCTTCTTTTTCATTATTAGTTCATGAAGTGTCTTGCAACAAATCAAGCCTATGTAATAAGAATATCCCATGGCAAAGCTTGGACTGCACGTCACACTGTTGTTGGTTTTCTTTAGCAGTCATATTAGCCATTTTCAAAAACAAACAGTGGTTGAGAATATTGGGTTCAAAACTAGGTTTAAGACCCCAGCTCTTCACTTAGTAACTATGTGACTGGGGTAAGTTACTTTTTATTTCTCTAAATCCTTAGTTACTTCACTTATAAGAATGGCAAAAGAACTTACCTTACAGGATTGTTGAGAAGATTAAATGGTCTAACATGAAGTGCTCAACAAAGTAAGAACTCAGGAAATGTGACTTATTTGTAGTTTTCCATTTTTCCTTGTTTTATTTCTCTCCATAAAGCTAGCAAAACTGGCAAGCTAAGAAACTTACTGATAGATTGTGTACATGAATTGAAACAGCTGCTGCACACAAAAAGAAATCAACACCAATTTTTTTGCCATTCCATAAAACATGGAATATTTGACTGAAACCATCCAGGATTGAGGCGTATTTCAGGCAAACACACTTATGTAAGTGGATACAGAATATGCACACCCAACGGATAAAACCCAGCACAAACCTCTGACCTCTTCTAAGTATCCAGGGCTTTGGAAAGAGCTGTGTTTTGCATATCTGATATTTTAAAATTTATATCTGTCGCTCATAATCATATTTTATTGTCTACATCTTCTGGAAGATAGAATGTTAATAATATCGACAACTTGAATTCCTCTAAATCTTTATGATTATCAAATTGGCCATTGCTTTAATTTCTTTTTTAACTCTGTCTGTACCATGTTCTTATTTCACTTTTTGATCATGATTTTGGCCACTCTCACCTTCTTACAGCATCATGTTAAGTAACCATCTTTTTTGTTTCAATGAATCCCATGTAATTGTCTAAACAGTTCTGAAACCTCACAACCTAAGTTCATTTGAAACAATAAGCCCTTTGATGGGTTTCAAATAGTGACAAAGAAGCACCTAGGGCATACTGGTGCTTTGTGAGTAAATAGGGAAATTGAGTGACAGGTGGAGCAGGGCTACAGATAGGCCATGCAGAGACCCACCATCCTGATGAGAACCCTATAGGAAAGGCCAGAATAGACAAGCAAAGGGAAAATCAAGGGCCTATGGAACTTACCTTGGGAACTTAAATCTGATGGAGTCATTGATGGGAAAGAGGAGATTTTTGCCCATAGTTCATGAGGTCAAGGTCAGGAACCGAGGAAGGCTTGTAGGCAATCCATGAGATGCTGAAGATCCCAGAAGTGACGAGGCAACCTCTCACAGTGACCCAAGGAAGAAACATGCATCCTCAAGTATGGTAGCCCTGAGAGGCATAGGAAGAAAACATAAGCTGTGGATTATAAACCTGGAAGCTGCACATTTTTGGCCAAGCTTATGGAGTAAACATCTATCAGTGACCCAGAGTGGCACTTGGTATCCAGTCAAAGCTCAACAAAAGTTGCCTTTCTAACATGATAGGACAATAAGGGCACTGAACGGAGATCTTAATTCTACTATTAATTAGTAATGTGATGTCATGGTACATCATTAATGGGCTTACTTTCCACCTCTATGAAAATGAAAGAATTGGAGCAAATGTTTGCTGCAGCCTACTCCAGTTCTCTTGGTTTACAATCCCACTGTCCAGTGACTTAAGCTAATGTATGTCTCATGCCAAAACATAAACTGGTTTTCCTTTGTTGTTGTCTTCCCTTAGAGGGAAGCATAGTACATTAGTCACACTAACAAGGAAAATAATTCCTAAAAAGCAGACAAAATATCCAACTAGAGAATCCTTTTTCAGGATAAATACCCTCAATATGCATTTACTTAATATTCATTAAATGATTAAAAGCACATATTAAATGCCTGTCACTTTGGTAGGCACTGGAGATGCAAAGACAAACAAAATATGACCTCTGCCTGCAGGAGATTTAAATCTAGCTAGCCCAAGTGCCCCCACCTATGCCAGGTATTATGATAAGGCACAACTGGGGTAGCATGGGGGACACAGGCAACATAGGTCGGTTCTACCAGAAGAGAAAGAGTGTTGACTCCATTCCACAGAGGAAGTGGTGCTGAAGCTAAGACTTCAAAAGAAGTAACTTGTCGCTAGACGGACAGGAGGGGGAAGGAGTTTCAGATATAACTGGGCATGATAGAACAAAGATAAGTTGTCAAACATCTTGGGTGTTCTGAGAACTTCAGTGGAGTGAGACAGAGGAAGAGGAAGCTCTGAGGTGGGACTTTGAAAGAAGTGACACCGGAGCTACAGGCAGGGCCAGAGCATGGAGCAGCACATATGATAGGGGGTTTGGACTCCATTCTTCAGACATGGGACACCGGTGTAGAGGAAAAGAGAAGTGGTCTTCTCCAATGTGTGCCTTAAAAGACTTCTCTAGCAGCAACAGAAAGAATGGGTTGAGGAAACAAGAAGAGACGAAAGTGGGGAGGAGTTAATGAAAAGTGATTTATAGTAGCATGGGCAAGTAGTTATGAGGTTCTAGGGTTCAATACCAGGAGCCAGGTTGGAGGCCAGTACAAGAGACATCAAGGGTGGAAAATATGCAGGAATGACAGAATGGAGAGGCAGGGTGGAGAGGGCAGATTTGGGGTGAGCCCCGTGTGCTTGGTTTGGGAGCCTTGGAGTTGCTAGAGCCTTTTTTAGGTTTAGAGACTATTGAAGGTGGGGCAAGTTTGGGGGAAAGAGATGATCAGTGTAGATACAGCTAAACATATGGGCTTCACCTCAGGGGAAGAATGAGTCTGGCTTAAAAGGAAATTAGAAGTTTCCAGTAGTAAGAGAAGCTCTGGAGATAAAATAATCTCACCCTGGAAGAATCTGTCAGTGAAATGGGATAATGGGGTGAGAACAGGAGTAGCAGATCCAACAAAATAAAGTATTGCCATTTTCTTAGTAAGCTATTCAGATAGTCCATGCTGGGTCCATGGTAACCATTCTGTAAATATTCATTTAATGATGAACGAGTGAGTGAATTATAGAGTGAGAAGTGAGAGACACTTGGAACTGAGAATAAATAGTAGAGGTCAGAATCAGAAAAACAACACTACAGATCATTCTCATGCAGGCAGAAACTAAAGCCATGAGAGTGAAGGAGATCCCAAGGGAACATGTGTAAAGTGAGAAAATACGAACTTGGGAGTGAACCGTGATCTCATTAAAAAGGTAGAGGTGGCACGTCCCCATGCTCCTCTGTAGAACATTAGTCATCATTAGTCAGAGCAGCCCAGTCAGCAGAAGCAGCAGTTAGAGACACTATTTGACCTTCATCTATAACAGAAGGAAGATAATGTTCCAGTTCCCCTTCATGTGGGAGGTTAGATGAGGACAGAGGAGGCAGGAAGTGTCCCCGTGATGGAGCACCAGGATTTGAATGAGCAGAAGAGAGTATCCTGAGGGGCTGTAATCCACTGGCTCTGGCTGTAAAGTTTGGATCTTTATTTGTTAATTCCATCTGGAGAAAAATCCAGATCCAGCTCCCACTGATGCTGTGTATATAATCTAAGATGAGGATGATCCCAGAGCACTAACGGGACTTCAGAAAGCAAACCAGACCCAGAGTCCTTATGTGAGTCCAAGTGACAGAAAGCACTTTCTTGTATGTAGGTAACAGAAGACAGCTCATGTTTTTTGAAATCCTACTAAGGTTTCATCAGTGATGTTGCTAGAAACCTGATATCCTCCATTGTTTGTAGGTTCCTTTCTTTTCAGTAACTTGAAGATGATGGGAAATTATTCAAAAACAAGCTAACACTTTAACTGAACTTAACGGAAGGATGTTTATCTGAGGATTATTAAATGTTAATTGTTAACAATACATTTTGCCAGTGCCAGGTGTAGCCTCTGCCTTCATCATTTTACTTAAGATTAAAATGCAAAGCAAGGTACTGCTTATCTCAGAAGTCCACTAGTGAGATTAGGTACTGATACACCTCCTTCTCTGAGGGAGAATATCACTTGTGATGCTCAAGCACATCTGGCTAAGATGTCAACTCTGATGATTCACCAGAACACACTTGTGTCTGCATCTCTAAGTGAGGCATTGGGTGACAGGGAGGTCCCCTATGGTTCCAACCTGCTGTGAGCTTTTTAATACATATATCAGGGCCCAACTGTGGCATGTTACATAGTAACTACAGGACAGCCATGGAGATTTTCCTTCATTCTGTCATCTATGAAGTAGAATGATAAAATATTTTGGAAAACTTTGGATTGGTGGGGGGCTTTATTCTCTGCCCAAGCACATCTGGTTCCTTGGGTCCCTTGTGTCTGTCTGTCTTGTCTTTCTCTCCTTAACTCTGCCTATTTGCAATTTCACAGAGTCTCTGATCAAGTGTTAACTTTCCTTCCTAAGTTGAACAAGATATTGGAATGATGCCCCTTATAGAGATGTCTCAAAAAAGCCAGGACATAATAGGATAGGATGTGCCCAGCAATTTGCCTTCCACATTATAGCCCCCACTGGGCCACCAAGTGACCACTTTTGCTGGCCCGTTCTGCTCCACTAACTGTAAACACCAAAAAGCAACACACAAATAGATAATGCAAGTCCATGTGCTGGCCTAGAAGGTTTTAGGACAAGATCCTGGCAATTAACTAGTCTGCTAATTGCATAATAACCTGCCTTCCCACTCTGCAGACTGCTGTGGGGAAAGCACTGGAGACTTGGGGTCATGGAGGATGTGGACCAAGTCCTGCTGCTGCCACCTTCCTCTCCCATACCACAGGCAGGGCACTGTCAGAACCTCAGCTTCTGTGAGATGTGTGTAATCATTCCTATGTGCCTCTTTCACACAGATTTCATAAAGAATAGATGACAATTTAACCAAACCTGCCGTTTAAATAATAAACTGCAAAGTGTGAGGTTTTTCTCAGATAGAAATAAAATTTTTGAATATTGGGGAAAATATATTTAATGTTTCTTTTACTCATTCAACAAATATTTATTAAGCACCGTTTTAGGTACTGTGTTATTGGTTGGAGGATCAATCACAAACCAAAAATACAAGATAGGGAATGTTTAGATGCATGGGTTAAATAAAAAGTCATCATAGGATATCTTCCCTTAAACCCAGTTTTAACAGATGTGAAAACTTTGGCCTAGGGTCATTAATATAAAGGGTTGTATGAGTTAAATTATGTTCCCCCCTCCACCCAACCAACTCCCTGTACCTCCCTGTGAACTCATTTGCAAAATAGAGTCATTGCAGAGGTAATTAATGAAGATGAGGTTGTATGAGAGTAGCATGGGGCCATCATTTAATATGTCTAGTGTCTGTATAAAGAAAGAGTACATCTGGAGACAGATATGCACATGAGGAGAATTGCATGTGAAGATAAAGGCACAGATTACACCAAAGGTGGCCCCCAAGCCACCAAAATGTAGGAGTCAGGCCTGGAAAAGATTTCCTTGTAGCCCTCAGCAGAAAACAACCCTATCAACTCCTTGATGTCAGACTTCTAGCCCCTGAAGTTGAAATACAGTAAGTTTCATTGTTTAAAACTAAAACTGAAATAAAGTACCTGAAAAAGAGCCAAGCAGGTCCGAGGAACTGAAAAAAGGTCCTGATACTGAAGTGAGAGAGGAAGGCAAGTAGAAGCAAAGTGTCACAAGGTGAGCCTAGGTCCATAGATGGGGGACAGATTAAGGTTCTCTAAAGGATTTTCACTTTGTTCTTACCAGCATGGGGAAGCCGATTATAGGGTTTTAAGTAGAGAAGTGACATGATCAGATTTATGCTTTGAAAAGATTATTGTAAACAGTGTGAAGAACAGATGGGAGAGGCTATGCGCAGGTAGCAGGTACTTTGGTTGCAGTGGGCCAGCAGGCCTGGTGATGGACAGCTCAGATGCAGCATGCACTGGACATGGCTTTAGGGGGTTGTTAGGAAGTAATAGTTACAGGACTTAAAATCAATTTGGATTGCAATGGAATAAGATACTATTGAAATGAATTTGATATTTTTTATTGCACTTATTCTTGCACTCAGTTCAAATAACATCAGAGGGAAAATGGTGACATTTTTCTTATTAAAACTTTGACAGATGAATGATCCTTGTCTTGGCACTGATGCTGTTACCAAGCAACGACACTACTGTTACTGTCCGGACCAGGTGTTGACTATCACATCTTGCCTGCCTTTGATATCTTTATACTTCCAGTTATATTGTGACTATTTCACTTTTTATATATCAGTAGGAGAAAAATGTAACATGTTTACCAGAAAAGTGTACCAGAATGACAAAGCCAATGCCTGTTTTAACTGCTGTGCCACTGAAGCCTAGGCTAGTGTTATTCATAACGTTAGTCATTGGAGACTTCTCCATTAACCAGGCACTCCACACCCTGTGCACTTAAAAAGGCCAAATCTGAGGAAGAATTTATTATATTTATTAGAGATACATTCACTCAACTCATATCAATAATAAAAACAAAACAGTCTCCACTTTAAAGCAGGATGGAGAAAACACGGCCCTCATGCCATCGCACTTGTCTCCCCTGTGCATGGCTGGGATTGCTAATTGATGAAGATAACAATTTCCTCCTGAGCTTGCTAAGAATCCTCCACACAGCAATCCAGACAGCTAGTTGATCAGAAATGGCATGAGAGTTGGAACTCCTTTGCCATCCTTATTATAACACTACATAAATCCCTTGTTCCCCAAAAATAATCACTGTAAATACACATTCGTTTAGGTTTTCCTCCCACCACAAGTCCAATTTCTCTGTTTTTGTCAACAGCATCTGTAATAGATGCTGTTAATGTCTTACTCTCACTCGTATCTTCTCAGCACACCAAGTTGCCAGGCAGCTGTGGACATCTCCAGTAGCTGACAGACTCCTGCCTGAGGCACCAGTCTCTTATTCTCTGAGAACTTTCTTGGGCACCACAGGTACTTTTCCTGACCTTGCACAAGCTCAACCCAAAAATGCAGGTGAACTGAGAAAGCAATCCTTATCCCCCCAGAGAGGAAGGAGAGTGGAGGACAGGGTCTTGGCCTTCTGGTGTGTGTTCCCAGGGTCCCTCAGAAGATCCACAGGAAGGGAGGCTAAGCCTCAGTTTCTCACAGGGATAATCTACTTATTAGAGTGTTTCCTTTCCCCCAATTTATCATTTTTCCCATTCTTCAATTTATGCTTCCTAGAGTCACCCAAGTTCTTATCTCAAGGTCTGCTTTTAAGAGAATCCAAATTAAAATGGTGTCCATGATCATCTTTTGCCTCTGTGTTACATAAAACATTGATTCACAATCAAGCTGCGGTGAGGTTCTTCCTCATGACCTGTGGACAGAAATACAGGCTGAGACTCTCCACTCTACAGGGGAACTATCTCTCCTCTCTGGGAAGTTCTACTGGAGAACCTGGAGAAGGAAGGAAGGGGAGAAAGATTAATGGCACTGAGAATTCCAACAAGAAAACAAACTTGTTCTTAATCTCCATGTTTTGAGAGATTTTGATTATGGGAAAATAGATCACCAAGGTAATCAGATAACTTTAGTACTGTATCCACCAGCAGTGCCTAAGTGATGTTAATCAGAAGAGCCATTGTCTCAAATGAAGATTGATTTTGAGTCTTAGCTGCTTAAGTTAGTCAAAACAAGAAATAAGCATTACTTATGTGTATCTTCCACAGCTTGGTTTTTTAAAAAAAAATCTAGATATATAAATGTAAAGAAATAGAAATGAAGTTGTTCTTTAGACCAGTAGATTATTCTACTAAGAAATTTTATTTGTGATTTAGCACCTATAAGAGAAGGAAAATTAACCCCAAAAACCAGGAGGAACAATGTGACCCTGAAAAAGTCTTACTGAAAAAAAAAAATCCAGAAGAAATTGAGAAAACATGTTTGGAATCAAATACCACAAGAAGTAACAGTTTAAAAAAAAAAAACAGAAATGGGCAGCTCAGGTTGAAGTACAAAATCCAGGCACGGTGATGCTTGATTAAGTAAAAAGGCCAAAACAGACAAATCCGTGAGCTTGGAATTACCACAGAAAATTAAGGCATTCATTAGTATCAGTAAGATAAGAGCTCATACTATGAAAACTCAGTGCTTAGAGGTCATGGGAGACGTTCTCCAGTTATACAGCTGTG
Organism: Xerus rutilus; assembly: GCA_028644305.1. Taxonomy (NCBI): domain Eukaryota; kingdom Metazoa; phylum Chordata; class Mammalia; order Rodentia; family Sciuridae; genus Xerus; species Xerus rutilus. Next base: position 55,399,148 of record CM053407.1, read on the forward strand.
GGCCATATTTCTATCCTGACAGCCACTTCTCTGCACATCACATTGCTGCCAGTCATACTGTTTCTGATGAGGTGTTTCAAACAGGCGTTTGGCCTTAGAGGAGAGGAGTGGCGTGTCAGAGTTACCGGAGGAGGAAGACAGAAGTGAAGAGTGAGTCAAGAGCTTTAGCGACAGCCCCTTGGAGGACAGACAGAGACATGTGCCTCTTTTGATAAATGCTAAAGGTAGAGAGTCAAGGAACAAAGAAATTAGGACCTGATAAGAGAGTCAAGACCAAATCTATAAATAATTGAATATCTTTGATAGGATGCACGTGCATATGAATCAGCTGAGGGTATCATTAAAATGCAGATTTGATTCAGTAGGTCTTAGGTCTAAAATGCTATATTTGCTTTGTAATTTATTTTTATGTTTAATTAACACATATTTATTATATAAATTAATGGGGTTTAATGTGATATTTCCATACATGAATATAGCGTACACTCATCAAATCTAACCTCCCTTTTTCCACCCTCCCCACAAATAGACACACAAACCCTTCCCAATCTCTACTCATAGCTTCTGCTTTCAGGTTTTTTAACTTTCACATATGAGATAGAAAAAGTGATACTTGTCTTTCTGTGTCTGGCTTATTTCACTTAACATAACATCCTTCAAGTCTATACTTTTTGCTTTAAATAACAAGATCTCATTCTTCTTTAGGTCTGAATGATACTCCATTGTATGTATGTACCACATTTTCTTTATGCATCTGTTGATGGACACCTTGGCTGATTCTTTATCTTAGCTGTTGTGAATAGTGCTGCAGTAAACATGAGAGTGCAGATGTCTCTTTTGTATGCTGACTATATTTTCTTTGGATAAATACCCAGAATGGGAGAGCTAGATCATAGCTCTAGTAGTTCCAGTTTTTGTTTTTTGAAAAACCTTCATACTGTTTTCCATAGTAGTGGTACTAATTTACATTCTCACCAACAGTATATGAGTTCCTTTTTCTTCATATCCTCACTAGCATTTGTTATTTTTTTTTGACAATAGCCATTCTAACTAGGTTAAGATGTTATATCATTGTAGTTTTGATTTGCATTTCCCTGACGACTAATGATATTGAACATTTTTCATGTATTTGCTAATACTTTATATTTCTTTTGAAAATTGTCTCTTCAGATCATTTACTTACAACCCCAGCTATTCGGGAGGCTGAGACAGGAGGATTTGAGGGCAGCCTCTGCAACTTAGTGAGAACCTGTCTCAAAATTTAAAAAAAAATAATAATAATAAGGGCTAGAGGATGTAGCTCAGTGATAAAGCACCCTGGGCTCAATCCCCAGTAGCAAAAATATAAAAAAATAAAGTAATTCCTATTCTTATGCTTACTTTGTTACAGATAAGAAATCTGAGCTTTTGAGGACTTTTGGGGGGACTCGTTCATAGTCACCCAGCTATAAGCCACCAAGCAAACCCAGGATCACCCTTAGATCCCAAGTGTTAATTGTGATAACTGGTACCTTGCCACATATAGGATACCACACAGCCAGTGAGGAATGGAGAGACTGAGGCCAAGTCAAGGTTACCCCAGTGTTGATTTTTACTACTTTCAGCCACTGTGAGAAAATTTTCCTACCCAGTCACACCCTTGACCCCTGGGGGAGACTTTGGGGGCTACGGCTGCTCTTGGTTCATCTGCTCCAGCCTGTGAGTTAGGACTTGGGTGTCCCCTCCTCTCTCATTAAGGTTAAGACCACCCTGCTGCTCTAGACCCCATCCTCTCATCTCCTGCCGAAGCCACTCCAGTAACTGCCTGCTTGGCTGTGGAATCTTCAAGATGTGTCTCCATTGACCTCCTTCTCGTCCGGATGTGAGCATGCTCACCCCACCTAAAGAAACCTTCAGTTCACAGGGTCGTAGCCTCCTGCGGCCAGTGTACTATGATGCCCTTTCTCTCCACAGTTCTACCTCTTCACCTTCTGTTCATTCAGACCCACTTATAATCTGATTTCTGCCTTTGTCTTAGCAATGGAACTGCTTCCTCTGAGACCACCAGTGACTCCTATTTGACAAACCTCTTAAAGCCTTGTTTTATGGGTGTTTCCATTTACTAGTTCTTAGAACTTTGTTGCATTGGCTCTCTGTTGCTGTTGAAATACTTTCTTCATTTCGCTGCAAATTGTGTCCTTATCCTACACAGTTTGGTTACATCATGAAAGTTTAACCTGACCCATTATTTCCCTAATTCCAATATCACAGCTAAGCACCAGACCACAGAGCCAACTACTACAGACCTTCTGTGCCTGAGCCCAAACCCACTTGATTCAAACTTCAAAATGTAGCTCAAGTTATATTTGAACCCTAACATCCAATGGGTTGTCAAACTCATTTTGTCCAGAACCCAGCCTGTAGACCCCCTCAGAGAAGTCTCTTTTTTGCATTCCCTACCTCAACCAATCATGCCACTGTCCACCCAGATTCCCAAGGTGGGATGCATCCTAGAATCATCTCTTCCTTTCTGTTGCTCCCCTATCCCCAGCCCCCATGCCTCACCAGTTTCCCTACGTACCTTGTGGCTCAGTGTCTCCTGCCCTCTTCACCCTTCACTACCACTGCTCTTTTCATTCAGATACATCTGTTAGACGATCTAGCATGTGTCAGGTATTTGCTGAGTATTAGGAAAACATTGTGAAGAAAATAAACAGGATTCTTCCCTGACAGAATTTATACTCTTTTATGGGAGATAGGCATTAAACGAATGATTTTATAAATGCAATTACATAAATATAATTTCATAAATATAATTACTAGTAGTAATGAGTGCCATTCATATAAAGGAAAAATACAGAATGCAATGAAAAGACACAATAAGGATCCTTGATTGAAAATGAAAGGTCAGAAATATTTTCCCTGAGAAAGTGGTATTTAAGCCAGCACATAAAGAAGGAGCCAGAAATTGCTGTGTGAAGGGTGAGAAACGACAGGCAGCTGAAGGAACATGTGCAAAGCCCCTGTGGTAGAAAGGCCTGGCTTACTCAGGAGCTCCAATGAGTTGAAGGGGACCCACAAGGTGGCCTGAGGTAGGTAGGAGTCAGCTTATTCAAGACTTTGTGGGTTTTTTGTTTTATCCTAAATGTAACAGGGCTTCAGTGAAGAATTTTTAAGTATGATCAGATTTCAGTGAAATCATCACATTCACTGTTGCTTCAGTTCACACAAGAGATGACAAGGAGAGGATGATAACAGTGATCAGGGAGGTGGAGAGAAGTGGATTTGAAATAGCCTTTGGCAGTAGAATAGGCAGAATTTGACGATAAGGAAGTAAGAGAGAGAAATTGTTAAGAATGACTTTCAGGTTCCTGTCTTAAAAACTCAGAAGTGGCAGGTAAATTTTTTAATCTTTAGTATCCTTTTTTTAATCTTTAGTATCCTTCCAACAGAAGAAGTATCCAACAGAAGGATACTAAAGAGAAGACCTGAGAGGAAGATCAAAAGTTCCTCATAAGCCATCTTGAATTCATGCAGCTTGCAAGATACCCACAACTCAGTAGATATTTAATGTTGTAAGATTTTATATATCTAATCTGTCTCAAATCATTTTAAGATATTTCCAGATGCATTTCTTATAAAAATGCTATACATTTATCATTTTTTTAAAAAATTCACAAAACTGGATTTTTATATTTGCAAATATTGATATCTTCCCACATTTTCTTGCCAACTTTTTACAATGTGCTGTAAACACAGAGCAATTTTCTCTCTCCACTGCCTTTGGCCTTTAAAACATAAAGAACAAACCCTGTGTAATTATTAGTATTTTCTACAAGACACCTCTCTCTGAGGCCCAATTCTTCCGTCCCATTTCCTTCCTTTCCTCCCATATGAGGCTGTTCATCTTGTCTTTTCTTCTGCATCTAACCTTTATGTAGCCGAGAGTATCAGAAGACAGCACGTGTGGACTTACCCTTCTTAGATACCCACTGAAATTACTTGAAATGGTAGATTGCTCTCTTTAGAAGAGATCAAAGGAGACATGGCTATTTGAAAATGATTGTATGGTGATTGTTTTGTTTTAAATTTTTCTTTAAAAGTGCAAGAAGGATCATTTTTAAAGCATTGCCATGAAAATTTCAGCCCACCACATAAAAATTTTAAAAAGTAAAAATATTCCCAGGTCAAAAAAGGCCACTAATGTGAAATTTTCTTTGCACATTGAATCCATTGCTTGGAAACAGTGGTGTGATGTCTGCGGCCAGTGGTGTATCTTTTATGCTTGCTTAAGGAAAGGGTTGTTTCTTAGCCTAGGTCAGTTTCATTAAGAAAAATTGCCCTTTTATTTCAAATACCTTAAACAAATTATCTAAAGGAACTGCAGGGCCTAACCTATTTAATGAATTTTAATAAGAAATACATGAATCAGTCCAAAACCAGAAAAAAAAATGCATAACATTGAACTAGTTTTAATGGAAATTAGCTCATTACCCTGCTGGCTTACATTTTCCAAAGGCTGAATTTTTTGATGGAAAGCTTGTGTCTGTTTGCCAGACTAGAGAAAATTAAAATTAAGGATTAACTTTATTAGTGGTATTTTTCTCTTCCAAATTAGCCCTAACTGGAGATTCTAAAAACCCTTCGGCTTTTTTCCCACTTTGGGAAACCTTTTAAAAACAGTTTGCTCTACTGGAGAGTTTCTCCTAGTTCCGGAAATATTTTCAGAAATGTAGCAGGAATGAGAGTTCTCTTTGTTCTCTGCTGTCCTTTATAAGAAAGGATGATTTGAGAGTGATGGAGGCTGCATGAGTGCCCAGATGCCCAAGTGGCTTTGTATCCTCAAGGAGGGTATCACAGGAACAGTGAAAAAAATTCTCTCGATTTCCCTCCCTCCCTCTCTCCCTCTCCCCTGCTCACCTTTCATACATACATAATATGTTGTGCTTTTATTCTCTTTTCAGTGTTCTTTCTTTTTTATTGCTTTAAGTTTTTTAAATTGTGCTAAAATATACAAAAAAAAATCCCTTCTTGATCATACAGATGCTCCTTGACTTAGGATCAGGTTATGTCATTAGGGACCCATTATAAGCTCAAAATGCAGCCAATGCTCCTGATCTACTGAACATCCTAGTTAGAGACACAGTGCATTGTAGAGTTGGGTTGTTTCTTCTTCTTATTGCTTGGCTGACTAGAGCTACAGCTCAATATCACTGGCCAGCATCACAACAGTATCTCACCACATACGACCATCCCGGAAAAAGATCAAGATTTAAAATTCAAGGTACATTTTCTCCTGAGTGCCTATCACTTTCATCAATATAAAGTCCAAACACATTGTAGGTCAAACCATCGTTAAATCAGGGACCATCTGTATTTCCGAGTAGAGTTCAGTAGTGTTGAATATAGTCACACCAATGTGTCTTCTTTTTTTAGCAAAACAGAACACACAGCTTTAAATAACCCAGGACATGGAAATCTAGTGAAACAGGTCTTTATTTCAAGTGATTCCTACTTTTCTGCTTAAAGAAAGAGAGAAATAGAAAGTGTTTCCCCAGAATCTCTGTCATTTTTAGCAACTAAAATCTGCTGTAAAATAAATGAAATTGTAGTGATAATCTTCAAAACCAGAATCCTATGTTTCAGTAGACATTTCAGCTCCAGGAGAAATTATTGCACATTCTGCAAATAGGAGTTCAATATATCTGAACTGGACTATAGATCTACTAGAATGTAGAAGTAAGTTTAAAGATTTAATTCTGTTTAGGGAAATTCCTGGAAATCTCAAAAAGTTACCTTGGCATTGTTCCAAATTTATGGTACAATAAATGGGTTAAAATTGCTCCTTATTGCATTTCCATCCCTTATTCAAATTGGGGCGATTTTTAAAAAGTTTCTGATCTTGCTTTTGCCCTTCGAAAAATAAATAATAATTACCACACAAATGCACACTCTGAGGGGCTTTTCCTTCAGAGCCACTGTAAACATAATGGGTATCATGTCAGCAGAAGTCACACCTGGAAAGAGCAACTCCATGAGTCATTCTGTTCAGGAAAAGACAGTGTGTTTACTGCATCAAGGAATCTTAAAATGGTCCTTTGTGGAACTCACATTGGCCACTGCATTCTACATTTCCTGAGTCCAGAGAGTTCAGTCCTGGCTACTGACGAACAGTCACCCAACACACTCTAGTGATCTGTGTAACAAACAAAATGTTCTGAGGTTTCTCTAAAGCAAGGTTCCTGGCAATAAGAGAGGTTTTTTTTTAATTGAATGGATATTACCTACAGTAGATGTTACTACTTTTATTTTTAAATGGTTACCTAGGACATATATAAGTAGTTTCCTATATAGGATTGCTGGATTTAACAAATAAAAATACAAGAATTCCTAGTTAAATTGAATTTCAAATAATAAATAACTTTTACATAAGTACATCCCATGCAATATATCTCATATTGTATGTGAACATACTTATACTAAAAAATATATAATTCATCTGAAATTTGAATTTAACTGGGCTTGTTATATTTTATCTGGCAACCATACACCTAAAGTTTACTCAAAATTATAATTAGTTGGCATGTAAAATTCAATTTAAATTTCATTGTTCAGTGTTGTCTTTTTCCCTCTACCATTTTCAACTACCACATTTATTGTCTAATCTAAGCCATTTGCAATGTGTATCTGTTTCTCTGCCTATCTCACTGGGCTTTTACACACACACACACACACACACACACACACACACACATACACACAGAGTTTTATTTCTTGTTCCAAGAAGACAGATTTTAGAGACCTGATGAAGTTTGGGGCTTTACATTAAAATGCATCTTAATGTCTTTATTATATGCATCTAAATTTTCCTATTTATTCTCTTTTTTTTCTTTTGTGTCCCTATCCATGTTTTATTTAGTTTATAACTGTACCTTGTTGTCTTTTGCTTTTGTTACCTTAAGACTAAGGATTAAAAAATAAGTTTGAATTTGTACACATGTACAGATATATACCACAATGCTGAAGATAAAAGCTAGCAAACAATTAGTATGGAAAACATGAGTCAAGTCATTCTAAAGAAACTTTAATCCCGCTGAGCATGGTGGCATATGCTTGTAATCCCAGCACTTTGGGAGGCTGAGACAGGAGAATCGTGAGTTCAAAGCCAGCCTCAGCAATGGTAAGACACTAAGCAACTCATTGAGATCCTGTCTCTAAATAAAACACAAAATAAGGCTGAGGATGTGGCTCAGTGATTGAGTGCCTGTGTTCAATCCCTGGTACCAAAAAGAAAAAGAAAAAGAAACTAATTCCTTCGGAGAATTCTGATACACAGTTTTCTATGCAAGTACAACAACTGAAGTCCAGAAACTAAAACAGAAAGAAATTATGACTCTTATTTTAAGGATAAAAAACTCCTTTTCTATGAATATGCTTTTGTAAATAGAACTATTTTACCTCATAAAGGCTTGAGAACAAGTTGTCTATACCCCTATGGAGATGGGCAGTGATAAGCCCAAAAGCAATTGTCTCAGCAATGAGCTTAGCACAGAGAAAGGCTAGGACACCAGCCAAGATCTAATGGTTTTTAGGGGACCAAGAGAATGGTGTCCCTATGATCTCTAAGGGAAGCGGCAAGAACAAAATATAGCAGTTTTTAAATAATTGTGCCTAATAGAAGAAACTCTTCCATTCACCATAGAACACATCTATGTATGTATACATGTGTAAAACTTCCCAGATCTCAGAAGTCTTGTCTTGCTTCTGTGATCCTCTCTCTCCCACCAGAATAATTTCAGAAATAAACTCAACATAAAAATCTCCATGTCTCCTAACAGACTTAAAAATTTTTTAATTTGTTTTTATTTTTTACATGTTAACTGAAATAGACTATATTTACTAGAGGGGTCATCTGCACAAGAAATTATAGTACATTTATAATATATAATAGTGTGGCACACACTGTTATATTTCTATAGCTCTTCCAATGAAGTTAAGCAGAAAATTGGAGTTTAATCGTTTATAGAAAACTTGACCTTCTGACTTCATCAGGACCAAATTGTGTATATCCAAAATAGATGTTTTCTATTCATCTTAATTTAAATGTTTACAAAACGATTAATAATTTGCTAAAGAAACACAGAGGGTCATATAAGTTATTTATTTTTAAGGAAATCTATTCTGATATTTTTTCTTACAACTGCATAGTCTGCAGCAAGCAGCATTTTTTTTTTTTTTTTGACAAGAACTCAGAAACAACACAAGACAGCCTTTGTGGCTCAACTCAACATTAGCAGTATTCTAGAAGCTACCATAATGGGGACAGTAAAGAAGCCCTGGGTCATGCCCATAGTGTGAGCTCTGACTGGATGAAACAGCTTTAAAATAATTGGAAGCCAAAGTGCCAATAATGGAAGATGAAAGGTGATCAAATTAAGCACCCTCTCTCCATGTCTGTTATTGACCATTCTCCCTCTTGAGCCATTTCAGCTCTGACATCATTAGCTACTGAGAGGTAAGACAATGACAGGTTTTCCATAGGAAGAATTCTTTTTTAAAAAATAAGTTTCCATGTGGAGATAGATGAGAGCTCCACAATGGAGGAGCCATTTTCAGTACCTTTGTATCAGTCTAAGAATCCCAAGACCCTATCAAACATAAGATAATGGATACTCAAAACCTATCTGGGCATTCTGGGAAGAAGGTAAGGACATGAAGAAGGGTGAGAGATGAGTGAAACTCATGACATTGTGTGAATGTGTAAATCACATCTTCTTTCAAGAAAACTGGCAACTCATAAAACAAGTGAAATTTATCCTTCACTGAAAAATAATGGTTAATTGGCTAGCAGGTTAACATTTTTTCTACTTTTTAACTCATTGTCAATTTTTTTCATTGGCATTTTACAGAATAAATCAAGGAGAGAAACATATTCATTTATCTGGAATTTGTATTCTCAACTCATCTCAAAAAAGTTATGATTAAATCCTGAGTTTATAACCAAAACACACATTGAGCCACATTTTTTTAATTAATCAAAAAAGAGAGACAACACAGTGTATGAGACAGATAAAAAGCTAATTCCACCAAGCTTCTTGGTTAAGATGGTTCTTACACTTGAACTTTAAATTTAGCTCTGGGTTCCAAGAAAAGCTGAGAAACATGATGGATTATATAGGCTTACTCTTTTTATAAAATGAATCCCTGTTCACCACAGGGGTGCCTTGAGGTACAATTAGTATTTTTGCCATGCCTGAGCTGATTGCCTAAACATTCAGGTAACTGAGTGTCCAGATTTCTGTAGATATTTCTTGTAACTGAGTCATGCTTGTCAACTACTCTCATTTTGGACATCTCAGTTTTAAAGATGATAAACATAGTTTATTATTTTCAATATTCCATTTTTATTGAGCATTTTCAAACATCACTGAATATTAACATGAGCTAACATTGCTGGAAGAGGAAAGATATGATATGGGAAGAAAGTAGTTTTGCTTTATATGCTAGATTAAGTTTTAGATTGTTAGAACCAGTATGTGTCCATCCTTGATCCTGTCAGCATTTTAAAATCTGTTTTTAATACCTCTTTAGAAACTGATTCTGTGTGATATAAAAGTTTTTAGAAAAGGAATTAATCTATCCTTATTAGAGTTTTTCTAATCATCAGGCCATTTGTGATCACTGAAAGGGCTCAATAAGTTTTTTAATTGTATACATTTTGATGGTATACAGTTTATTCACTTAACAAACATTTTGAGCTTCTTTGTGTGAAACATTGTGCTTGCCCTGGGGTAGAAGGATAATGAAATAGAAATCTGCTCTAGAGGAGATGTCAGTGGGGAAAGAGCCACATAAAAATTCATAGTGAGATCTGATTCATAGCAGAAGTATATACACCTTATTTTTAAATTTAGGAATGACAAAGTTTGGTTGATTTTTTAACTGTAGAAAGCAAGTATATAATGCATAATCATTTCTTATAGTAAGCAAATATACTTACCCATAAAAATCTAAATGTCTATCTATATGCTCGCTCTCTCCTGCTGAGACTGAGTGACATAATCCCTGGGGATAACTCAGTTTGGGGACTTCTGAAGCAGCTATTTGCCATGTAGTTACTTACCTTCTCTGTGCCTCAGGTTCTCAGTTGACAAAAAAGGAAATCTTAAAATAATTAATAGAATTCCAGTGAAACTATTTGAGCTCCTTGAAGAAGACCATATAGCTATGCCAGATTTTTGGTGTGGTGTTATTATTGCTGTTAACTAATTTAAAGTGAATTACAATTAGTTTAATATCACACCAGCCATTAGTGGTAGTGGGGTATAATTTCAAAGTTCAAATATTGTTTTCTTTATTGCAGGTTTCTTTTCTCCATGGAAAACTCCAAAGCCTGTAAGTTGGAATTATTTTGCTTCTTTATTTCTAGTTACTGTGTGACCCCATTAAGAGTTGAATTAAGTGACCTTAATATCTCTTTCACTTCTGAGATTCAGTGACATCAGAAGAACAAATTCTCTGTGACCTTTTGTCTTATATTTATTCCCCCAATACAAGAAAAATTCATCTTATTTTTCTATAATGATACTTATGTGAATTTTTAAAATATACTTGTAAAATTAACATTAACGCTATTCAGCCTTGTATAATGAAAATACTTTAGAAATCTTGTTATTCCCCTGTCATGAGTACTATATATATAGTCTTTATAACATGAAATTTTTAGGAACAATGTAAACTATAGGCTCAGAAGTCTTCACCTGTGAATCAAATTTGGTTCACAAGAAATTTAACTCTTTCTATATTTACATTCCCTTTTTAATGGTAATTTGTGAGAGAGGTATCATTATTACCTCTACACAAAGCTAAATATGTGTGTGAACTATATAACTCTATGTGCATATGTATGTATATATACACACATATGTATAATTAATTCCATATAATCTGTGTATGTATAATTAATTCCATATAATAAATATTCTAAATTGGTTTAGCAGTTAGAGATGATCTTCATTTGCCATTAGACTATTGTATTAGTCAGCTATCCAGAACTATAACAAAACACCCAGAGATAGTTAACTTATAAAGAGAAAAGGCTTATTTTGCCTGAGTTTTAGACATTCCTGTCCATGTTCAGTTGCCTCTGTTGCTTTGTGCCTGTGGTGATTTGCACCTTTTAGCATGAGACTATGTTGAAGCGTAGCTGCTAACATCATGAGCCAGGGCAAGGAGGGGCAAGCATGTGTTCATTTAAGATTTGGCTCATCTAATCTATAGAGAAGATGGGGAGACCAGTCCCATTTGGGCCTAATATATCCCTTAGTGTTGTATATGATTTTTTTAAAAAAGGTATTTTTCAAAATACCTTTAAAAGTGTTTAGAGTGAAGCTGGGCATGGTGGTGCACTCCTGTAATCCCAGTGACTCAGGAGGCTGAGGCAAGAGGATTACAGGCTCAAAGTCAGCCTCAGCAATTTAGCGAGGCCCTAAGCAACTCAGAGAGACCCTATCTCTAATAATATATTTTAAAAAGTCTGGGGACGTGGATATGAATGAGTGGTTAAGTGCCCCTGGGTTCAATCCCTGGTACAAAAAAAAAAAAATGTTTAAAGTGAAATTTGTTTTGTCTTGTCCAGCTTCTAAATAGCTCCTTACTGTCATTGCCAAACTCAAATCTGTGCTCTGTGGTTATATACACCTTTATCTAATTTAACCAGGAAGCTTGCAACCTCATCATGGTGCTACAATTATGCAATCTAGTGATTTCCTTATATGTACCACATTTACACAAATTATGTCATTTGGTATAATTACAGCATTTGCTGTCATTATAAGTAATTATACCCATAGTCAATAATTCCAAAAAAGGTTTTATAGAACTCAATGTACAATTAATCCTGAACCCTTGCATCTATACAAAAGCTAAGGTTTGAATCTCCAGGTCCTAGACTCAGTGAAGATAGAGGGCTTTCGATTTAACATCCTCCGTATATTTACCAGAAACTCTTTAGTCTAAGGCCTACATTGAGCAGTAGCACACGTGGTCTAATTATTTAGGGTGCAGACTCTTTTCTTCACTGGCTCCTTAAGCTCTTAGTGTCTCAAGTTCATGTAAAAATGAAGATAATAATGATACCTCTCTCACAAATTACCATGAGGATTCTGAGTTAATCCGTGTAAGATGCTTAAAACAGCAACCCCAACATGTTTAGCTCAAAAACATAAACTAGTATTGTCATAGAAAGCAGCCCCCTTGTGCACAGACCTCAGTAAATAAATTACTCTGTGGAATGAATGTGTTGGCTGAACCATTAATTGAAACAAATACATGACAATATACCCACATTATATGGATTTATACACTCTCTCCGCTGAAGAGAATTGATGGCATTCTTAGAGGAAGGAATTGTTATCCCTCAAGAGATCTAGCCTCCTCCTGGTCCAGTGTCACTCACTGACCCACTTCTGTCCTACTGACCCACATCTTAAGTTAATCCTTGTCAAGATAGTCATTTCCTGTTTAACAAGTAGTACACTAATCATAGTGAGCTTTGTATCTTTGTCTGGAAGGGATCTAAGTTCATTTTTCAAAGTTAAAATCAAAGCAAATGCCTTCAATTCCCAGCATTGCCTAAAATATGGAGTGGATCCTAGGATGGGAATGGATTTAGATACCCCAACCTCTATAGGAAGAAAAGAAATTCTGGACAAAGTTTTTTTTAATGGGAAAATAACCTGTCTGATTCACAAGCCCTCTACTTCCTGTGTACGCTCTAGAATCAAAAGCTAGGGTTAAACAAGTCAGTCTCAACCACACCTGGGTCTTTCTGTTTTACTGCTTGGTGCCTGGGTATGGACTGTGTGCACATGTCCACAGGTAATTTAATGCTGTACTTTCACCTCAGCCCTCATTCCTTCATTCCCTCATCAAGCAAGGCCAGTGGAGGTACCAGTCTTTTCCCATGGAAAACAACTTTGTTTCCACTCTTCCTGAGTCTAGTGAGATATAAGAATCAACCTCAGGTATGGACACCAATGGGCCAGACAAATGTAGCCCAATAATAAATCTAGTTGAGAGGTAAATGCCTAGCAGGGAACAAATTCAAGGCCAGGACGACAGTAGATAGAGCAAGAGAGGCCCCTGGCCCAGGGCCAGGGTCTGAATTCAGAAGATTCATAAAGGTAGAGAGTATCACAGAGTATCCTGAGGAGAAATCAAAAGTCCAGAGTCCAGGGTATTTAAGAAAGGAGGGATTTGCCTTTCAGAAAGTGCAGTATGGCCAGCCCCCAGCCTCCAGCCTATGATGCAGGCAGGTGCTTTATTCTATAGTCTTCTGGGTTGGAGCCACCAGGTAACTCAATTTGGAGGAAGCAGGGCAGAGTCAGTGGAGTGGACTGTAAGTCTACTTTATCATGGGTGCAGGGATGTTCCATTCTAGTTTTTAAAGAAACCTTGACAGAGACAGAAGTTGTGAATGCTTTGCTAAACAAGAATTGGACTCCTGGGCTGGGATTGTGGCTCAGTGGTAGACCGCTTGCCTTGCATGTGTGAGACACTGGG
>CM053407.1:55413189-55533524 GCA_028644305.1 Xerus rutilus
ATAATCTCTGCTCATTCAAAGCTTACACACACTTACGAAAACAATTCCTGAACAAGGTCACCTTACACAATACCACAAATAATATTAGTGTTCCAATGTGTGCCACTGTACAGTAAAATCATTAGAATTCTGGTAGTTTCTCAACTTCCATGTGTAAAACCAGAAAAACTGATCTGGGGAATACATGTTAGAGAAATATTTTCGAGTAATCAAAACCTTAGTTGTTATGAGGGTCTCAGCTGTACCACTCTGAATGTGCCCTATCTCATCTTAGTGTTACTGGCAAACTCTACCAAAAGAAATTATTTTTCTGCTAACTTAATTCTATATAAGCTTAAGCTTATATACCTAAAAGTAGAACCATGCCTAGGAAAAAATTTTTTTAAGTTTTGACCAATGAGGCTTCTGAATTTTCATGTTAATTGTTTAAACATTGATTCCATTCATTACAGGTTGAGTAAACCTTCCCTGGAATTCTTGGGACCAGAAGTATTTCTGATTTTGGATTTTTTCAGATTTTGGAATATTTGCAGACACAATGAGCTATCTTAGGGCTGGAACCCAAGTCTAAACATGAAATTCATTTTTGTTTCACATATACCTTATACAAATATTTGTAGTGCACCTTCATTGTGACTGTCAGATATGGAATTTTCCACTTGCAGAGTCATGGCAACACTCAAAATTTTGGATTTTGGGACATTTAGGATTTTTGGATTAGTGATACTCAACCCATATCATCAATTTCCAAAAAAGAACAAATATCTCCCCACATCCCACTCTGCCAGAGACCTTTAGACAAATGTCATGTTTGTCTTTGTATAGTTAGTCTCTGTTGGTAAACTGACTTCTTGCTGTCCCTATTACTTACACTTTAAAAAACGGAAAGCAGAAGGAAACACCCCCTTTGTTCAGTAGGATAAGCTATGCCATTTTTTTACTTCTGTCTTTTTTGTCCTTTTCCCATGAATCTCATGAAAGAAGGACTTTAATTTTCTTTGCAATCACAAGAGGTTCAGCTTGTGCTTTCTGTTTGTAAACATTCCTACTATTGACTATTTGTACCATTGCTAATAATAGAGAAAAAAGATATTTCTAAAGGCCCTGTGTTCTCCCCTCTCAGCTCCTCCTGCCATTGTCTCTGTGTGACTTTGTCCTTGCTTCAACCACATATTCTGATGTGATAGGAATTCTTTTACTGGTCCAGTAACCCCAAAGACTATCCAGGGTGACGACATGAGAGAGTGTTCCTGGAATGATCCTCATGTGGGTTGGCCTAGAGTAGTTATTAGTAGCTGTCCTTTGACTCTCTGTTCTCCTTTGAATGATAAATTACAGGGTTTCCCTTTGTTGTACAATCTATATAACTTATATAAACTATATGGCTATTCAAGAAATAGCCATCATTACTATCCAAGAAAAACATGTACACCACAAATAAAAATTTTACTATCTATTCAGAAAACTAGCTTTTAAAAGTTAATTTCTTTGTCTAATCAAACTTTTGCCTCTACATGTTTTATCCCTAATTTAAGGTAAAAGCTTCTAAGGCAGCTTGTGTTGGTAGCCAAACTCTCAGGGAACTCCCTCTATACCTAGAAATTATACATATACGTAGATCCAGAGCCTGGCAAACTAAGTAGAAAAAAACAGGTAGGACGGTGTCATAGTTATGGACACAGAATGGAGTTCTCATTCTTATCACAGACAGTAAGTCAAATTCAACATCACAATAATCACAGAACTGAAAGGGAGTTTTGTCTGCTGCCCATAGGAACAATCATACCTAGATAACTGCAAATAGATAGCCATCACATCTCCTCTCCACCTCCCCTTTTTTATTACCAGGAAAGGGGATATAAAGTACTTCCCAGAGAAAATGACTGTGAATCATTCTGGAATATTACAAAATGAAGCTTGGATCACTCTAATGAAAGCTCATGGATTTAGGAGAGTGACCTGTACTGCACTTTTCTTTAAGCCAAACTCATTCTAAAGGTTTGTCTTATCATCCTCAGGTCATGGGGTATTTCTTGGGCATGGTCCACACCTCAGCCTTGGAAACTAGAGCAGAAAAGCAGGTACAAACAAGAATAGCCAGAGAAAGGAAATCCTCATTCCCTTAAACTATTCCCTGGTGGTTCCGGTTGCTTGGTTTGAACTCATATTGAATTATGACTGAAGTTGTCCAAACTTTTTTTTCTTTCACATTGAACCTTGGTTATTATAAATAAACAATTTATGAGGTACAGCATGTCCACACTCTGCAGTAAGACATCACTCAAATGTAGGATCATAAAAGTGTCAACAACCCATATGGTGTAATGTGCCTCATGGTCTAACCTCTTTGGAACAGAAATTCCTCTGGAATTTCTTCAAAAAAAGCTCACATAATCAATTTTTCTTTCCAGAAATTAGAAAGCATTAACCCATTAAAAGCAACAGCCAAAGTTGCCATCAAAAGTAACCCCAGGCCAGCTAAAGAGAATAATGGAGAAGCAAACTGCTCTTCAGTGCTACACCTGAAATTAAAGTATGGACAGCTGTATCTTTCACACCTATGGTGTTTATCCTTCTCTTCTGTTGTTCATTTGCTCATCATTGAATTCTTTCATTGTTCAGTATTGTAATGCATATATAATTCATGGCTAATCACAAATAGGTAGTTGTATTTCTACAGTATTGAGGTTTTTCAGCTCAATAGTGAGCAAAGCATTATAGTTTCCATGCCCTTTCATCCTAACACCAGAGCCACTGGAGAGAGAAAGTACTATAATAAAATTTTTCACAGTAGCACATACCCTGAAGACTCTGCAGAGTGATAGTGGAAGCCACCTCTCAAAGGTAGTTGCCATCCCTGATACTGAGAACCAGACCTCTGAAGTCTGAGCAAGTCCTTCTGCTTGAGGCTTCCTGACTCCAGCCTTCTTTCTTAATGTAATTAACTGCCTGATACAGTCATACTGGAAATGTCAAAAGGTTTAAGAAAGGTTTCTATGAATTGATAGATGCCATAGCTGCAGGCAGCTATTCCAAATGATCGTTAAAGGTCGCCTTGCCTCCTCAAAGAGCATCCTCACACTGAGCACATGGAAACCTCGCCTTATTTTCTTGGACATTGCTGGTGTCCAGTAGCCTTAATTAAAGTACCTCTCACATGTGTTCTCTGGAGCACAGTCTTTTTTTAAAATATTTAAATAAGATGATATATAAATATTATGACACTTTAGCATTAGACTATTTAGCAATGACTTCAGCATTCAGTCTTTTTTTAAATATTCAAATAAGATAATATATAAATATTATGACACTTTAGCATTAGACTATTTAGCAATGACTTTAGCATTAGAATCATAAAAAGATAGAAAAAAATTACATTATCATTTTAATGTCCTCAACTGTACCATGAAGGTTAATTTTCTGTGCCTTTTTCCCATGGGAATAACATTATTGCCATCATTAGTATGATTTATGTTTATGATTTGAAAAAATTGTGAAAAAATTTGCCTTTTAGCCGGCACTTCTAATATATCACATTATGCATTGTTTTGCATTTGTAATGTATTGGTGAAGGAGATCAATAAGCATAGTTAAGCTGTTTGCCATTTTTTAATACATAGATTTTAATTAATTTGGAAATCCAGTTTCAAAAATGCTACCTTTGGGTTAATTTCTAAAAAGCTATGATAACATATATATTTCTCCAGGTTCCTTTTAAAATAGAAAGTTACCATGATGTGAACCAGGTACTATAGACACTAAAATAAGCTGTGATGCAGGACATTTTTTTCTCATGTATTTTACAATTTATATCCAATCCTATCACTTATAAGTTTATTTCATTCTATAATTTGAAACTTCATGTTAGACAAGGGATAGAAGAGAGGGAAAATGTGAAAAGTGGATTCTAAAATCAGCCCTTGCTTGAAAGTTATTTAGTATGTCAAAGCATTTTGCTGGTAGTACAAGTTGACAGTGTAAACCAAAGTACTTTCATGAATAAACATAAGACCATCAGGGCTGTAGTAAATGGAGTTTAATTGCTGGATGGCAAGTAGGTCCTAGGGAGATTATGATAACATAAAACATCAGTTTTATACCTAATGGAAGTGTTTAGAAGGTAGCAGTCTTCCCTCCCTGACACAAGTCTACCCCTTTGATGAAAGGATATTTCTCATTCATAATCCTAGACAGTCATAGTAAACATGAAGGTTCTTAAAAAATTACAGTTCTGCTAGAAAACTAATTTTCCTTTACTATGAAAACACATCTTACCTGGCAGAGATGAGCAAGACTCTCTTTATGGGAAACAAACAGAGCTTAATAATAAAGCAATCAAAATTTAGTCTTATTTTACTTTTTAAGTTGAATGAAAAAATACTCATTGGGGTTCACATGGCTCAATTATATTATAAAATCATATCACCTTAATATGCTCAAAATGAGAAAGTTTTATTGTACTTTATTCTCACTCTGCTTTAGAAAACTGTCTTTTAAGTTGCCACCTCTAAAATTATCCTAAGAAAGGATAATCACTTATATGATTAAATATTATACGATGATTTATATGACCATAAGTGTAATATTGATCTAAAGTTTCTTCCAAGCTAAAACTAGTGTACATATTGAAGTCTAAAAGTGTGAGAAACAATTCTTACAAGAAAATTTTGCCGTTCCTTCCTCTACAATGTGAATTTATGCTTTCGAGAGGCTTGGGAATTTTTAATTTCCATGTGGAATTCCTTACACTATTTAAAAGCAAAGCAATGTGATGAATTTTCTATTAGATTCATCATGATGGCAAAACTAGACTGCTAGTCTCTCAGAAGTATCTCAGCTTATCTTAACATAGATCTTATCTTCTTAAGTATGTCTTGACCACAGGCTTATTCACATGTGTCTTTTGCCTACCTCATATCAAGGCAGAGTGTGGTTTAGGAAAGTCCCTATTGATAAAGGAAGAGGAAGAATATCTGAAGGTGTTAATAGAGAAATTATAGCACAGTAAGAGAAAGGTGTAAATATGTAGTATTTATCTATAGTAATACTAAAATGAAACAAAGGGCAATATTTTAGTTATAAGTAAATTGAAAACAAAATGGACCTTTAAATGTATTGAGTAACTTTTCTCAAAATGATCTTGAAGAGTTTTCTGTAAGGGAGTGTATGAACAACTTGTGTAAGTCTTAGTGTCTGGAGCCCTAATCTTTGCATCTATACAGTAAAGGGTGTCAGAGGAAACCCCAAGAGGTTTTGCAGCTCTGTTACTGTTAATTCCTCTGTGGTATTAAGGAAGTGGATTTGGAAGGCAGAATAAAATTCAAGGGACCATTTAGTTATGTCATTTTCTATGTGTTCAACAGTTGTAGATCAGGACATGTTGAAACATGTCTGTGTGGGGTAGGGTGGAAGCTTGTCAACTGGACCCTTATTTATCCTTGATAAATGTTACCCATGAGACAAACATGTCTCCAAGTACTTTCAGGACACAGTAGCTAAGTTTTCCAGTGAGTACAATTCTAAATATGGGATGTTCCCACATTTTAAAGGTGTTGTATATTCATGTGCCTGAATTTTTATGTTGTTACATGTAGCATAGATTGTATCATAATTCTCATGATCTCTATTGGTAAAATAAACCAATTTAACTCAACTACTTCTTCACAACTTCAACTATTCAAATAATTGGAAATATCAAAATATTTGGACTGGTAAACTTAAACCAATGCAATCACTGGCTGAATTTTCCTCTTTTCATTTTAATGTTTTATGATATAATATCATAGTATGACTTAAAAAGACCTGTATTTACCATACATATTTCAGGTTTTAGATTGATTTTGCTTTTAAATAAGCATTTTTATAATGAGAATCATGGATTAATAATATGTGAAAATGATGATCTTTTTTTCTATCCTGATCTAAAAGACTTCAGATTTTTCTATTTGGGGCACACTCATACAAAATGAAGGACACAACTGTCCACTAACATCCATGGATTTTAAAGAGAAAAAATACCGTTAAACACAAGATTGGGGTGGGAAGTTGTAGTAGCAATCAAAAGAAAGTGAAGATGAATTTTTAAATGCCATAAATGAATTTCAATTTTAATTCCCCATTTTCCTATCCAGAACAAGTGCCACCCAGGACCAGTTTTCGAGTGGATTCCTCTGGCAAGTATTCCTCAGTACTCACAGTTATGTAAACACATGTCTTCCATTTTGTGTTACCAGCCATTCTTCTGAGTAGTATCAGTTTTTTAGTATGCAATCTCTGGGCTGATTTTATTCACCTACATATGCATGTGTTCAAGATAGAGAGCAAGTCTCATTGTGGTGGGTCTAAATGACTGCCAACAAAAGATAAAGTAAAATTGTCATATTCTTGAATGCCCTCTATAAAATACTTTGGTAAAACACTAGATTTAAAATAAAAGCCATCAGACTGTAGATCTGAGCTGTCCAATACAGTAGCCACACAACTAAAAGGTGAATTGTGGCTACTCTAAATTTAGACATGCTATAACGTGTGTATAAAATCCACATAGGAGTTCAAAGATGTAGTAAAAAAGGGGGGGAATGCTATCTCATTAAATATACTTATGTTGATCTATCTTAAAATGATAGTTTGAATGATTAAGTTAAGTAAAATATTAAATTGATTTTGCCTCTTTTGCTTTTTAAAGGTGGTTGCTGAATCATTTTAAATTATTTATGTAACTTAAATTTTATTTATATTAGACAGCACTAGACCAGATAAATAGAAATAAGAAGTTAAATATCTCAAGAAATGTGTCAATTAGACATTTCTGAAGAACTTACTAGAAATTTTGCTAATATAAATTTGTTATTTTCAGATCACATATCTATATCAACTTATTTTTTAAAACAATACCAATTACAAAATGCTACATTCCAATAATATTTCAGGTCAGAATAGAACATCATAGTTTCAAATTTAAGAGGCTTTAGAAATATCCAGTTAAATTACTTGAAAATTGTTTTTTGCTTATCCATTCCAAAACTACTTACCAGTTTTGGTTTCACATTATTATAGACATGAAGAAAGAAAAAGGAGATTTGGATGTTTTTTTCCTCTTAGAATTAATAATGCAAATGTTTTGGACAGCTGATTAGACCACTCCATTGAAAGCCTGAACACTGAAAAATTTGCAGAAAAGAATATTTCTTAATAACAGCACTGTTTCAGGACTCTGGGCTTACAGCACACATTTCTAGAGTATTTCCGTGATGACAGCTCATTATTCATCTCAGCATGTTCTAACACCCGTTGGAGACTATATGTGCTTGAGCTCATTTCATTCTGTAAGTTTCCATGTCAATTTTGAATATGTAGAAAATATGGAAGATAATGCCTAGCATTTTATCTTCAAATCATGTCTAAAGTGTGTAGTTTGCTCTGAAATTTTTCAAGCATGATTACTCTTAAATACTGACTATACTATTCTTGTAATTTTAAAAGATACCTTATCCCCAGAAGGAAAAAGGAACCTCATAATTATAGTTGCAAAATTAAATCAGGATTTAATTTGAAATTCTACATCTCAGCTTACTGGCCTTGTCAAGTCCATTTCTTGAAAATCTCAGCTTTTAAATGTACTTTGTTTAAAAACAAAAGAAGAAAAGGGAGAAAGGCCACTCAGTAGCTTAGATTGTCTTGATATATGAGCAGAGTCATATTTTTATATTAAAAAGGATTGCCCAAGGCACAATTGTTATAATATAGTTTGAGTACATTATGCTATTGTGCAATCCAGATTTTTAGGAAAATAACCAATCCAAATATTTTGTTCAATGTTCACAAAAGTTATCAAAATAATTTAGGAAATGACAACTGCATCCAATAAATAGGTCCCCAAATTATTTCTCATGTGTCTGAAATGTTCTTTATCAAATTATCTATCATATTTACTCATATATTTATCACATTTATAAGGTATATTATTTATCTGTATAAGATCCATAGATTCCAAGGGATAAGTGATAGTAGCAAGTCCTCAATAATGTATTTATGGGATTAAGTGATAACTCCTTAGTGGAACAATGCTGTGGCTTATCGGGTCTAGTAGATTGGTGAATGTTGTAAAACAACTAAATTCAAGAAATTCATTTAGCAATTGCTACAGGTTTTGCAAAACAGAGCATTATCATAGACAAAGATTATTATGTCATTGTCCAGGTAAAATGTTAGTGAGAAACAATGAGATATATAGCCAAGAGTCTGAATGGGCAACTCTACCTAAAGGGAGGAGAGAGCATGGAGTATCGCAGAAACCACTTCCAAAAGAGACCTTTCCTTGTTTAGGATTTTAAAAATCTGGAGTTACAACAGATGTATCAGCAGTATCAAATGGGGCAGAGAAATCTATCAGAATGAGGAAAAGAAAAGGCTGTTCAATTTGATCCTTGAGATGTCACCAGTGACCTTAAAGAACTTGGCATTAAAAAGACCAAAACCAGACTGGCAAGAAAAAGTCAGAAATGGAGGGAAGGTTCCACTTGAGACTACTCTCCCAAGATGGAGATGGGAGAGGGGAACAAAGGGGTATTTAGGATGGGGAAATCTGAGCTTATTTGCAGGCTGAGGAAGAGAACCACATAGAGAGTTGGAAATTGCTTTTACTATGGCTAAAACATGCTCAGCCCAGTTGTATCCATATTTCCAAAGAAATGAAGGAAGAGAAAGAGAAAGGATTCTTTTAAGGCAAAAGCACTGGGTACTTATCTGGTCATCTTAGATTCCAACAGTAGAAGCTAATTCTTTTTTAACTCATTCCGTATCTAGAGCACATGGAAATACAGAAGGTAGAGACATGTTTAATAGCCTTTGATTCCTGGTTCCTTCTCTGTGCTGTCTTTATCCTAGATCTCTTTACAGGCAGAAAAAATGTTCTTCAGCACACACACACACAAAATAGAATAAATGAATTCTTTGTGCCAAACTGTGATAAGTCATGGTACTTGTGTTTTAATTAAAACATGAAAGGGGATTCAAGTACCACAATTTAATTGACATGTGTTCAGCATCATCCCATGTGCCAGATTAATTCATAAAAATGCCTTTCTTTGCATTTTTGAAGATTGAATCCATTTATAAAACCAGTTATGCTCAGTTATCTAGTCTTTTCCTTAATATTGTGTACACAGAAAGTCATGCTTTGAAAAACAAGACCAAGGTACATATAGCATGTGAAGCCCCCTGTGGTCTTAATGCAAAACAGGAATCAACTCTTGGAATTCTGCTTCTCCTTATTATGAGAAATGTTGTACTGATAGCTGGATACTGTCTCCATTTGCTATTTCTTAAAGGTCATCTTGTGTAATATTGGTATGTGATAAATTAGGATTTAGAGATTTTATCCCAGTGCCTTGTCATATCATTCATATAAAATTGTATTTGGGACCCAACTTCCAAGGAAGAAAACAACATTGCCCATGGCTGGCCAGAGAACACTGATGTCCAAAGAATCTTGATTCATTTCTTCACAAGCACTGCCTCCTCTTGAGTTGTATCTGTAATATCTAAGAGTAGTTCTGCAAAAAAAGGGCTAAGAAAAAAGAAGAAAATGGAAAAGGACACAGGAAGAAAACAAACAAGCAAGCAAAAGAGAAAAGGGATGCCAGTGAGGCATGGTTGATTGACAGCCACAGTGACTGAGGTCTGGGCAGGTATCTCCCAGACCCCTTCATCTAACAAACTCCTTTGTGTATAGTTTATTTATAAACAAGATAGAGAGGTGGTGAATGTTAACTTCTGTTGCAAAGGAGTGAAGAATTGGCCCTGGGAATTCTTCACTTACATTAATTAGGGAAGAGATAAAGCATGATAAAACCATTGAGCATGTCATCAGGCCAGAAGAGCAAATGTCAGAAACATCAAACAAAGTGAGAAAGAAAAAAAAATATCTCCCAGCTTTGTACTTATCATTTTAGCTATTTTTTAAGAGCAGACTCAAAGATAAGAAAAAAGAAACCAAAGAAATATTTATCATTCTAAAAGCTCTTATTTAAAAAAAAAACAAACAAAACTGCTGCCTCAAGGCACAATCTATCACTTACACTTTTTTTCCAGTTGACTATTTCTCTAAAATTTCCATGCCCTGCAGCCTCTGAATCTGTGTTCAAAATTAACAAAGAAATAAAAAAATAAAACACATCAGCAGGCATACTTTTCTAACAAGTCTCTCTTTGCCTCTGTCTACTCACTCGTGTACCATGAAGTTGCCCATCTCTGCCTAGAATGGAAGGGTAAAAATGAAATGTTGGCACTTAACCACCCAGCATTTGAAATTGGCATGGGGAGTGGTCAGAGAAATACTTAAGAGAATCACAATCAGTAAAAGGCATGTTAAAAATAGAAGGAGGTTAAATGCCTTATTCACCTCTCTAATCCTCTGAGTTAAATAAGTTAACTGGCTAAAATCTAGGGTTTTTTTTTTCCTAACAACAACAAAAAAAAGGTGCTAGGCCATTCTTCAAGAAAGTTTTCCTATCCTCCCAGGAAACACACCATTCTCTGACACAGCCAAACCCCTTCTACCTGGATACATGTCACAGTTCCATTACTGGTTTTATCATAATTTCAGCATCTCCTTAGAGGAAAAGCTTTGCATAGCAAATAAGATGAAACATGCAGTAAACTCCTTTAGGAGTTCTTTGTAGGTTCTGAAATCATTGGAGAAAACAATTTCTCACCTTATGCAAAAGTGAAAAGAGTATGGGAGTAGATAGAAAGTTCTGGTTAAACATTGACTTGCTTTACTATGTCAAATGTCAAAAATATGTCACCTCCTATTTGTATTTTTTGTGTTTATATGATCTAGGGTCCTTTAAGATTAAAGCAATCTAGCCAGGCGCGGTGGCGCAAGCCTGTAATCCCAGCACTTAGGGAGGCTGAGACAGGAGAATCGCGAGTTCAAAGCCAGCCTCAGCAATGGCGAGGCACTAAGCAACTCAGTGAGACCTGGTCTCTACATAAAACCCAAAATAGGGCTGAGGATGTGGCTCAGTGGTCGAGTGGCCCTAAATTCAATCTCCAGTACCAAAAAAAAAAAAAAAATTAAAGCAATCTAGAGAAGAGATTGCACACACAGTTGTTTCTGAAGTTTTCTGAACAACTTTCTGAACAGTGATTGGGCGTTACCTGTCATCTCCCATCTCCCCTTGCTTTTCTCTATCTCTTAGGAGGAGTGCAAGTGCCAGCTTATGATTTTGTAGGGTTGTTCCATCTGCTTCCAGATTCCTAAAGAGTTAGCACACTCCAATATGTGATTTCATACAAAATAAGATGGACTCCAAAATTAACTGAGTTCAAAAGCCAATCATGCTCCATAGAATGTGGGGCAAAGTTTTCATATCTCCTTTACCACTCAATTCTAACAATTTAATAGAAACTGAACTCTTCTAAGTTCTCCCCTTTTAAAAATATGTATGTTTTTATACTTTATAAAAGATAACTGGTGGATGTTGAGGTCTAATTGGTTACTCTTCTTTGAGAGTTTACATTATTCATTGAATAAGAAAGACATTAGTTACATGTACTTTAGTCATAAAAGGGATAGATGGTAATTGAGTCTTACACAATATATAGACCTTAGGTGCCTGATTCAGCTTTATTTAGGAGATCACCAGACAGATATCAGCATTTACCCACGTATTAAAAATGAATGACTTATCTTTCATATATCATTGGGAATAGCCCAGGGTGTTGGGTAGCAAGATAAACCCAGCATCATTACTATAAAAATCTTAAAAGATAATTTTTATTAGGCATATGATTTATTCTATACAATATACACAGACCCCTAAACTGTATACATCAAATCATAAACAGACACTACTAAACTACTAGGTAATACTTTCCTAGGTAGTTCTAGGTTTTACCACCTATTCTCTCACTTCTGACATGATCAGAGTAAACATCCTCGATGTCATAGCCAGGTTTCTTTTTTTTTTTTTTTTTTTGGTACTGGAGATTGACTCAGGGCACTAGACCACTGAGCCACATCCCCAGCCCTATTTTGTGTTTTATGTAGAGACAGGGTCTCACTGAGTTGCTTAGCGCCTCACCATTGCTGAGGCTGGCTTTGAACTCACAATTCTCCTGACTCAGCCTCCCTAAGTGCTGGGATTACAGGCTTGCCCCACCACGCCATAGCCAGGCTTCTTGAGGGCAATTCAAAAGCCCTCAAGAAAATCAAAAATTACAAAAGGATAATTTTTTTCCACTCAGAACATTTCTGTACTCTCTCCCTCTCTGGTGATACCCTAGTAATGCCCTTGGCTTGGCACTGTTAGTGGGACTACATTGCTGCCATGGTTTTGTAACTTCTATGCTTTCCATTGACTCTAACAGCACTCTCATTAATCACATCCACAAAATTAATTTATCATTGGTGTGTTTAGTTCCTCAGGGGGTGGGGAGGAGGCAGGATCCATTACTCAATGGGATCTCCTTTATACCAGGTCCAGATTATAAGGAATTGGATGTCCACCTTCGGAGGATGGAATCTGGATTCGGCTTCAGAATCCTTGGGGGAGATGAGCCTGGACAGCCTGTAAGTTGAATTCGTTTATTTCCACACTTTGGGTTCTATTACATGTTTAAACACTAGGGAAAATATCATTCAGTATGACAGTTGAGAGGAAATGTTTTAGAACTCACATTTAAAAAAAAAAAAAAAGGTTGAGGGTTTTTGTAGGGTATTTTTCCCCTTGCTGTTCTCTTCAAAACGCTCTCACAACATGCAGGTGTCTTCATAGCCAAAATCTCATCACAAGTCACATTAGGAGAGGAACATTACTCTTTCTTATAATGGATCGGATTCCTCTTGAGTATTTCAATTATTTAATGGTATTGAAGCCTCAGGCTCTCTGTGTAGCAGCTCATGAGTAGACATGCTGCATCTAGAAGGTGTGCATGAAGAGGAGCCTTAAACAGACAGAATTATATTTGTTTGCAGCCAAAAGAAGAAGGAAAAGAAAACACAGGGATAAGTAGAAGTAAAATCAAGCTGAGTGCTATAAAATCTCAACTAGATTTGAATTAAGGGATTACCCTGAGAATGTTGATGAAATCAACTCCAGTTGACACAATATTGGGAATTTGGGAAGGGCAGTGGAGAAATCTTTATATTGATAGATACATATATGTGTATGGGAGGGGTGGTGTGCCCCCTCCGGGTGAAAGCATAAAATAATAATAGTCATTAATACACAGAAAATACATCAAAACTAGATTTATGAGCATGTACTCAAATATCAACTATAAAATGTTCACTGTAAAAGACATATCTTGAGTGTATCTTACAAGGCACTTAAACTCTAAGCTTAAGTCCCTTTGCCTGCAAGATGAGGCTAATAGGAGAACGTTCTCCTATTTCTACGGTGGAGTGGCTTTAAGCAGTAAAGATAGCATATATTAAAGCTCTTAGTATTGTGACTGGATCAGATTAAATGTTGAATAAATGTTTATTGTCATCAACTTTGTCTCTCATATTAGGAGTTTGTTCCCCAAAACAAAAATAAAACTGATGGGCAGAAATCTCTAGGAGAAAAAAAGTCAATCTAACTAATGAAAGGGATCCATAACAATTAAAACTGTCACCAAATAAAGTAGATTACATTGATAGAGAGTTAACTTCTTCACACAATAGGTATTTAAGCAGTCAATGACAACCTGATGGGAACCTGGAGAGGCTTCCTTGGCCCAGCAAGAATTGAACTAGATGACTGATGTCTCTTATGACAGAAAACTCCAGGAAGATGAGCTTGGACTCTGAGGATAGGGACACTCAGGGGAAAAAATACATATATTTCCTAATTCCTGGAGATAAAATTTAGCAACATTCCACCAGCATATCACTAAATCTTCAGCTGCCAAAGATGTAAAAGTGCATTTTCCAAGGATTGGCAAGATTTTCCTGAGTGTTTTGGAAGGAGAGAGAATGCTAAGGTAAATACATAGGGCTTTAGTAACTTGAGGCTTCAATTTATTAAGGGACTCAGCTAAGGATCTTGTGTCATAGGTAGTAGAAGCTAGCCTCGGTTTCATGTTACTCTCCTTCACAGCTTTGCTCCTTTTTCCCTTTGTCCCCTAATTCTGAGTTTATCTGGGATCCTCAGTCACCTAGTCAGCCCTCCAACCTCATTCCTCTCTATAGCTCTCTTGTTTTATACATATAGAACTAAAAATATTATGAGGTACCTTCACAAATACCTTCATACATGTAAACATTTAACACATCAATTTATACTCCAAAACCTCCTGGCTGCCACAGGCTATTCATCTGACCTAGCTTCCTTTAGAAAATTGTTCTATAACACATTCATGTGTTTGCCTATTTCATTTGATCAGCAAAATTGTAAACTTCTTCTAAGCAGGCACTTCATCTTCCTCTTCTATTTAGTACTCATCACTGACAAATGTACCAGTATTCGGAGTTAGCCAAACTCAAGATCCTCCAGTCAGTCCTTCACATTGACACATCTGCCTCAGATTCCTGACATCAACTAAAATAAGTTTGCTAACCTGCAGAGTCTAAGAGAAGTCTACAAACTACCTACACTCTAAACAAAGCCATAGACTTGGGGGTTTCTGCTGTAAAAGAGGTTCACTGTGTACTGGTCACCAACTTGCTGAGTCCAGTGAGGAAAAACATCCATGCATGAAGTAAGATGAGGCAGTTACATGAAGCAGGTTTGTTACTTTAAAAAAAAAAAAGGGAAGCTGAGGACAGCAGAAGCCTGAGATTCACTGAGAGCTGGACCCTAGGGCTCAAGAAATCTTCCCAGTTCAGATGGAGTCTCAACTGCTCATTGCTCACTTATATCATAGATGAGAAATCCCAAAAGCAGTCCATTGTTGGTTTGATACCCTTGATTAATATGACTCTGAAGTAAAGCATTGAAGGATGTCCTGTCTCTATCAGGAACTGGAATAGAGCTCAGGATTTATCTATCTCCTCCATCTCTGAGGATGTTGCATTCTCAGAATGTTCTATAATTATTCTTGAAAGCTACAAGCAAGTAAAAGGGAGAACTAGGTCAGTCCAAGGCCACTGGGGGTCCCAGCTGTGAAGTAGGTTCATTGTGTGCTGAACTTACACAACCTTTCTCTAGTTTGTCAATTCATTAGAACAACTCACAACTCAAAAAAGTGTTAGACTTAAAATTAGTTTTATTTTAGGGAAAGGATACAAATTAGGGGGAAAAAAGTCTGGAAACATTTCAAATATAAAGCTTCTACTCTCACCAAAGACATGTTTCCCTCTAGTATGGACCCACCAAGTATTTCCAACCAGGGATGCTCATCTAAACGTTGGTGTCCAGAGTTTTTATTGGAGTTTAATTACATGGTCATTATTGATTGAATCATTTATTGTACACTGAGTTCACTCTTCTCCCCAGAGGTCATGCTGGCATCAAAGGCCCAACCCTTTAATTACATGATCGATCTTTCTGGTAAGATTAATGGTGTGGCTGGCCCCATGCTGAGTCATCTCCTTAAGCTGAACTACCAGGTACGGTCTAAGGGACTCACCATGGACAGCAAAGACTTTCCTATTCCAAGAGTCTGGAGGTTACCTTCCTAGAACCAGGAACAATGACCAGACCTCTCTTTAGACTAAGGCCAAATTCTTTATTATAAAACCAGAGGCTTTAAAGATACCAAATGGCTAAAACAAAATTAAACCATGCTTCAAATAAAATACTACTGTAAGGTATTTTTATACCATTTGGGGTGAATCTGTGAGATCCTTTACCTAGTATGTTTAGTACTAACTATACAGTTATAGGGCATTTGAGGATGAATTGAAATAGAATCCATTGTACTCACACTAACATAATACCTCAAACTGACCAACCTAAGGAGTTTTTACCAAATAGATAAATTCTCTTGTTTATTCCAGTATACACAGACTGACCTGCTTTTCTCCTTATACCACTTTGTTTCTTAAAGGCAAGAACTGTGGATTAATAGTGTGTGTGTGTCTTCCGCATCTAACACAGAGCCTGATACAATATATATTTGTTAAATAGAGTTTTTAAAAAGTGCTTTTCACCAAGACAGAACTGTCACCTGAGATTCTCAGAACAAATAATGATCTGAAGTTCACACTTTCTCTGGCCTCTACGTCCTATAGGCTCTAGTGAAACTAAGCAGTCCCTTTTAGACTGAGCATGGCCACAGTTCCCACCAACCCCTAAATGCCAATGTTGCTCAGTTATCCTACTGTCTTTGAGACTCCCATCCTGAGGGACTGGATTGAAAGAAATAGGAAAGGTGAATATTTTATGCCATGTGTGTCTAAAACAGGGTGAGATCATGATCTTCACAGGCTCAGAGCCCTGAAAATACTGTCAGGTTCCATTTCCCATATAGAAATAAAAATAAAACACTAATGTATAAAATAAATATAAGGCAAAGCAATGGAGTTCCAGCTCCTTCCATGATGCTTATGTTAATACAGTCTTTAAAATACGAAATTTTTATTTTGCTGGCTCACACTTTGTTTGAGGTATAACCCAGCCTTCCATTCAGGAAATAGTATCTTCCATTAACCCCCCTCTACCAAAAGTAGAAAGGCTTGCCTGACTGAGTTATGCAAAGAGCATAGCTCTGGCTAGCTTAAGACAGGTCCCACCAGACCACATAACACAAAAGCCAGAGAATTGTTACCCAATTGGAACACACATTGCTCAAATTGAAGCTCAGGTATGTGTATGCAGCCACAGTCTCCACTCAGCCTCAGGACATCTTTCTGTCTGGTTTGGACACAAGTTTCCAAATACCCAAACTTTCTGAATATTGGCTATGTGTTCCTAAGTTCTTTTTCCTCTTCAGTAGGTAGACTTTAAGTATTTATGATAAGCTTCCTCCAATGACATGGATTGCTGGTTATCCTTATTATGTTTATTTATATTTATTCCTGTTTATTCCTTCATTTGAATGACTTATGACACATTCCCATGGCAAGTTACAGTTGACACTTAAGCCATAAAGTAGAAACCTAAATCTCCCTGACACAATCAAAGCCAGAAAATGAGCCTTGAACCAGAATATGGCACCTCAGAATGACCATCTCAGGAAGAGGGGGTCTATTATAAACATCTCTCATCTGCCCTTCCTTCCTGTTTTCCTACTTTCTAAGCCCAGAGATAACACACAAACCAAATGCACTAACCTGGTTTAATTGCTGGTGTGCTACAAAGGGAGAGGCGTGGAAGGTGATCTGGTTTCCAACCACAGGAGGTCTCATAGGTTACATCAAACAGGTTTCTGCCTCCGTGTATATGAAATGAAATTGATATCCCAGGGTGCACATTAAACAGGACAAGTCTCTCCACAAACAATGAACAGCAGGACTCCTGCTCAAACAAAGTATATGGGCATTTTTTCCTGCAAAAGGAAATACTTTTCACAGTTAAATAACAATAGAAATAGAAATAAAAAATTGCCAGAAAGGAACAAAAAAAATGAGATTTCCAGCTGTGCATTGAAAAGAGATGAAAAAGCATCAAGATGGAAAGATCTAGAAAAACACTGCAATGAAGAAAGACCTGTGTGGAGAAAAACCATTCAAAGAAAGAGATGACGAACCTACTCCTGGCCACAGGAATCCCATGAAAATTCATGAAGAACTTCCAGAAACAAGTTATTTGTCCCAGTGGCAAGTTGTCCCAGCCACAGTTAACTGCAGAGCAGATCTACAGGTGTTGAACTAACATCAGGTGGATCGTGAGGAAAGAATTAAAGGAATTTAAAGGCCTGGAGAGAGCATTTTGGGTCTTATTTGCTTCTTGTTTGTTTTTGTTTTCTTTTTAGCATTAGTCTTTTTCCTGGCTCACTAGGGTATCAGCCACTTGAATGTGAATTGCTATTATTTCACATCAAATGCTCTGTTTTGTTCTGAGTTCTCACAGCCGGAGATGAAGTACAATTGTAGAGTTGTTCTGTTTCTTTGTTTGTTTGGTTGGTTGGTTTTTGTTTGTTTGTTTGTGTAGGAAAGGCGTTTGGAAAGACAGGGCCATGGATCAGTTGTAGGGACACACAATCTTTCTTGATCTGTTTGGCTACGAAGCTCTTCCTTCAGGGCCAGAGTGATTAGGATGTAGTAGAGAGGTGGAAGTGTGGCCAAGGGTCAGCAAGACTAGAAGGAAGATATGACTTGGTGGGTAAGGAAACCAACCACTTTAAGCAGGCCTGGACCGTGATCATTGCCACAGGTCAGGGAGCTCAGCCCACATACCTGGGGAGAGTCTCTCAGTGGCCTTGGGATGTGACCAGTAAGGCCATGAAGCCTTTGGCTATTGGACCAAATGAGAATGGTCAGAGCAGTGCTACTTAAAGTGTGATTAATCCATGAACCAGCATCATCCAAAAAGTCCTGGGAGCTTGTTAAGCATGCAAAATCTCTGGCCACATCCCAGTTCCGCAGAATCAGACTCCCAGAGGCGGGTCCAGAACTGTTTTTAACAAGCTTACCAGGTGATTCCTGTACACCCAAAAGTTTAAGAACCACCAACTTGAAGGCTCAGATATCCCAGAGCATGTTCTCGAGAGCTTAAACGAACATGACAGCATATACATTGGAAAGCCAACATGAGTTACAGGGCAAGAAGGAATCATAGACTATCCAGTACTGCGTTAAAGTGGCAAACGGGAAATAATAGAATGTGTCAAGTGAACGTTATCATATTTGAAGTTAAAAAAAAAGTCCTTTTTTTCCTAAATAGACACAGAGCTATTGCTGTGTCAGCAATGAAATATAATTCACAGACATAATTGCCACCAGCTGAGGAGCCATTGCTGCCTGAGATCTGGAAGTGGTACCATCATGAGTGGTAAGCCTCTGCCCAGCACAGGCAGCAGCTCCTGATGGATGGAGCATGACGGCACCAAGGCCATGTGCCTGAGGACAGTCTCTCAGTAGGCCTGAGATGAAACCACGGATCCTATGACCACTGGAGCAGGTGGGAATGCCCAGAGCCTTGGTAATAGAGTGAATATGTATAGCTAATGGACAAGCACCTCTCATGCCTACCCACTCTACCAGGCTCAACTCGATTCAAGATTTTTAATAACTAGAGCAACCTCTTTTTGAAGCCAAATAGAGAATAAATTACATAATTATATAATAATATGTAATAATTATGCATACTACATAATAAATTATATTAAAGTATTATGTTGAATTTTTCTGTTTTAGATACTCAAAGTATTAATTGAATGTATGGTTTAGAAATACATAAAATTTGAGAGAACAAAGTAAAGGAAGATTTGAAAAATTAAAGTGTCAAGGTTTTGTGAAGTGAATCCAGTGAACTTCACTGTTAGCTCAAATGTCAATCTCAAAGTTTCCTACTTTAAAGAACCTTGGCTACATGATTGACACCCCACACACACCTTGCTCTGTTTTTCTATAGTACATGGCTTCCTGCATAGTATGTAATTTATACCTTTATCAATAATGTTACCACTAGAATGGAAGCTCTATAGGGCAGGGATTTTTGTTATTGCTCACTGATGGATTCCAAGCACTTAAAATTATCCTTAGGCTCAATGAATATTTTTTAATAAGTGAATTGATGATGAGAGTACTTCATTTCACAGCCATATGGCAGGAAAGCAGATGTTTTACTGGGATCTTTTAATGTTAAATTATTAGCACATAATGTAACTTCAAGAGTACCTGTGTATCTTTGCTGTTTTCCTATAGCAAGAGAGGAATAGGCATATTTCAATGTGAAGCTTTGCCTTCCTTATTTTTATACAGAACCCATTTACAGCTATAGCCCTCTCCGTTGTAACCCCAACTTTGTGTTTCACTTTCATTACGTAGAATCAGAACTATACCTCAAAATTGATCATTAATCAGCCAAGAAGTTCACAGACCACTTTTTTCTCTATAACTAGATATATAAACCCTTATACTTAAGTATCCAGGAAATATAAAGGTTGAAACATTTTCTTTGGGCTAACCTAACTAAATGTAGCTTTTCATGGGGGCAGTGGGAGAAATACAAATATTCATATTAACTGGATTTTACACAAAGCACATACAAAGTCTTTGAAGTACTCCATAGTAGATTCAGCCTTTTGAAGGACAGATTAGAACATCTTTGAAAGAAATTCATAAATCCAGGTTGGCATGACAAAAAGGGAAAACGGAGGTTGTCGGAAGCATGCCCAGCTTCTGGACTAAAGAACTATTCTATGCAGTCAGTCTAAGGCAGGAGATGCAAGGCCTTTCCTGTGATAGCAATCATGAACACTCATCTAAACACTCATGTTTAACATGAAAGCAAATCTGTTCCCCACCCCCCAGGTATAGGGGAAAAGCAACAGGAGTAAGGCTTCTGTGATATCATCAGGCTAATGGTGATGACTGCCTTCAATACAATGTGGCTTAGCCACTGCCAAAAGAAAAAGAAAATAAAAGTCATTCAAGAATCGAAGAAATTATTTGAAGATTAAACAGCAAAACTAAAATGTCTGATACTATTTTCTTTCCTCTAAGAAAGAAAGAAAATGCCTTGCTAATGGGCTCCAGATTGAAAGTTTCTAATGGGGTTTGGGAAACCGTATGTTTCCTCTTATCAGAGTGTCTAGTTGAGAGAATCATACCAATATCCACAGTTCCCGGATGTGTACCTCCTCATTTCCTGGCACGATATGACTTGACACAGCACAAGCACTCCAGAGGCAGGCAGAATTGTGCTCTGAGGAAATATTCACAGGAACAAAATCTAGAGAAGATTTGACTGAGCTTTTTTGAGTAGTTCAACTGGCCAGAAAAAGACAACTACGAATTTTGTTTTGCTGTTTTGTTTTCTCCTTACTCGCCACCAAAGCAAAGCTAAAAAGATTAAATTCAATTAAAAAGAGAACTTTGAACCTTCATCAGAATTTAATAATATACAGCAGCTGGATTCCCCCTTGACATTTTTGAGCACTATGTGCCTAGAAAAAGGTTAAATGCTCCACATGCGTAATTTCATTCAATTCTCTCAATAACCCTACAAAATAGGTCCTATTATTATTTTCCTCATTTTGCAGGTAAAGAAACTGAGGCTCACAGAGGTTAAGAAGCCTTGCCCAAGGTCACCCAAATAAGAACTGGATCTGGGATTCGATCCCCACCTCATTTCAATGCAGAGTTCATGTGTGCTGGCCAATTAGCATCATTATCTTTTTTGTTTTTTGTTTTTGGTACTGGAGATTGAACTCAGGGGCACTCGACCACTGAGCCACATCCCCAGCCCCATTTTGTGTTTTATGTAGAAACAGGGTCTCACTGAATTGCTTAGCGCCTCGCCATTGCTGAGGCTGGCTTTGAACTCACAATTCTCCTGTCTCAACCTCCCTAAGTGCTGGGATTACAGGCTTGAGCCAATAGCATCATTATCTTAAATTAGAATTTTCCCTAAGGGGGAACACTTATGAGCCAGGAGGCAAGTGTCCCTAAACTTTATAGCAATGAGCTGTAAGTTCTAAACATTTATTTCTCTAGGAGTTAGCAAGCTGACCGAATTGGCAAGGCATCCTTCCAGCCTCTCATTTTTCAAGTACATCACACACACACACACACACACACACACACACACACACACAAGTTTGAAATGTGAATGTCCCTTCCTTCTCACTGCTTTTCTAGATTTTGATTGGAGCCGTCATTGCCATGGGCTCAGCCGACAGAGACGGCCGCCTACACCCAGGAGATGAGCTCGTCTATGTTGATGGGATTCCAGTGGCTGGCAAGACCCACCGCTATGTCATTGACCTCATGCACCACGCAGCCCGCAATGGGCAGGTTAACCTCACTGTGAGAAGAAAGGTGCTATGTGGAGGTAGGTACCTAGAGCCAGTAGCAAGAGTTGGAGCTTAGGTGGTGAGATGCTTTTATATGGGCACTTGAAACAAATCTTTAAATCAGTTTCTGTATTATATAAGATGGAAACAACCTAGATATTCTAAAAGCAACTATGATTTTGAAAGCACACTAGTACGAAAATCCAAATAGTCTTTGAGGCCTACATTTTAAATGTAGTCATTAAAAATTTCTAGCAAAGCCTGGGGCTATTTTAAGATATGTATGCTCTTTGGTTTTTGGTACATGCTAGTTATAAGAAGAACATTATAATAATGGAAAATATGCCTTTGGAAAGTGTTCCTCATTGTATTTACAAACAAAGAACTACAGTATTTTGGTGCCATAATAAGGAAACCAGGATGGAAAATTAGCTTTCATTGTAGAACCTGATAAAAGGTAACAATAAAACTGTTAGCCTGTGTTGAAAAATACAGCTTTCACTCTGAGAAAACATAATTCATATGGCTCCAAACTTATGAAACAGATAAATTAGAGTAATTATTCCCTTCACAACCATTTCTTAGCTTCATAAAAGAATTCACCAAAGACATACTTTTAAAAGTCAGACTGCATATTTATGATGTGATCTAATTTCCTTCTCATCACTATTTAAACTCCCCCCCAAAAAAGATTTATATCCTTAAGGAATATGTCTGTTATAAACACCATATTGTTTTTGTAATATGAACATTGAATAACTCTGGGATTATGGATCTTCTGTAAGAACAAACCATTCCTTGTCCAGTGAATCACAGAAGTGGCAACTCCAATGTTTTGCTCTCACCTCTGTCCCAGGGGCCAGCTGGCCTCTCTGTTCAGCCCCTTGAGCATCCCTCATACAGACTAATCCAGTTCTAGAATTAGAAGGGAATTTCATGGCTTCATCTCATTACATATTAGGAGACTGAGGCCCAGAGGGATGGTGGCTTCCATGAGTTAGTGCCAACATAGAAATGAAGTCTTACCTCTGGGCCAATGCTTATTTCCTTATGCCACTTTCAGGCCCCCTCCCCACTTTAAGATAGCATCCCTCCCCTGGTGAATTCAAAGACCAATCTTTAATGAATGTTACTCCCTAACTTAAGGAGACTTTTATATATGCTTTTATATAACATTGAAATCAAAAACAAAGGCTACCTGCTAATCACAAGCTGTGAATGACTAGAGAAGACATGATTTATGAGACTAAATATCCTTTTCTTTTTGAGTCCTCTAGAAACTAGACTTTAAACAAGGGCAATCATTTAAAAGGGCAAGTCAGAAGAATTGTCAGCCCTCACCAGTAGAGACTGCTATATATTTTATATTGTATGGAGGTTTTACTAAGAGTTGCCATTTGTCTTCAGAAATTCATAGCACACCACTTGACCCAAAGAAGTAAAACACCTTGAGTTATGCCTTATCCTTGGGCGAGAAGCCAAGAGGAAGACAGTGCTTGCTTGGTTAACATTTAACTCTCTCTCTCCCTGCAGAGTGATTTTTAATAAAAAGTTTGCTATGCTATATGTTCTGTAACCTAAAGATAAATTAAAAAGATACCTGATTTACAAGGAAATATATGGCAAAGTGCAAAACCAATGTACCAACATAATTTCACGCTCCCCTTGCCACTGGCTGATTATTGCAAATTAAATTTTGTTCTAATCAACCCAAGCTGTTGGAATATATGCCAAATGCTACACAAATGTATTCTTGCAATTTGTAGATCGTGTGACTTCTGTAAAGATGCTCTTTGCTGCAGTTCTTACCAACTTTATTCTGTTAGGCTTTTGAGTGCATTTCAAGTGCATTTAATTTTTTTGAAAATGTTCTGCTGTAGACTGCTTGTTCACACCAGGAGAGTTTCCAAGTTAATTCAGCCCACTCTTCCTTGAAAGCTTCATCAGTATTGAAAATGATTAAGTTTAGCAAAGGATACTTTGAGAGTAAAGTAAATGCCCAAAAACAGAATAGACAAGATTTAAAAGTCATAGGAGGATGACTTTTTCCATGGCTGCCATTTCTTCACAGTGAGAAAGGACAACCACAAATGAATATGATGGTGGAGATGACTTTTCAAGCATTATTATCACTGTTGTTGTTGGTATGATTCTCTAAATAAGGCAGCAGGAGGAGCAAGCCTGGCTTAGGATGGGATGGCTCCGAGCTGAAGGGAAGTTAGCAGTCAGCTTGGACAGAAACAAAGGGACAGGAAAAGGGCATTACTGCCACCTGCTCACATGAAGGAGTGGCAATATGACACATAAAAGGTTGGGCCTAAGAGAAGTTCCAGAGATTACACCCTTCAGTCTTATCCTAGCCTCAGCATGTACAAATGCCCTGCCCCACCTCAAAGGCAGAGGGCACTGGCTTCCTAACTGATGCTTCAGAAAAAGAATACATTCATGATGAGACAAAGACAGGTTAGTAAACATTGGGCAAAAGTTAAAATAACCCAAAAGCCTGCTCCAAATATTAAATTATAGAAAAATATACACATTACAGACAGAAGGACAAATTTTTCAGTTAAGCAATGTCAAACTAAACCCTCAAAAGTGAGAAATTGTTAAGTAAGGAACAAACTATTCAGTAATGCCTCCAATTTTATTTACCAGATAATTGTAGTACAGATCTTGAACCTTGAATTAGTATACCACTTACTCAAAAAGTAGCTATATTTTTTCTCAAGGGCATTGAAAGAGTGGCTTTAATTATTATACCGGAAGTATAAATGCAGATATGTTTGTAGCTTAGCTTTGAGATGATCAGCCTAATGACATTATTTTGAGTGCACACCATTTGTTTGAGAGGACAGTGTCTAAAGAATTTCCTGAAATGTAAATCTAGAATCTGAAAGTTGTATGACTTAATCAAAACATGTTAGAGTCAATCTTAAAGCTTTCAGCATCTTTCTCTGACACCTGAAGGAAAGTCTAATTCTTGGCCTGATGCTGAGAAAAGGAAGGATTTCTTGGCAGCAGGGTGAAAAGTTCAGCCAATATTTCAGGTGACAGTGCATTCACTGGCCCTGGTTCCTATGTTTTGTCCCTTCTAAATGAATTCCATTGTCCTTTGCCTATTAGCATGTCACTCTTTTCAGTAAGTTGTCTATCTCAATAACTATGAACCAGGAGTGCTCACACAAATGCCACAGCAGGCCAGCTGTGGCCATTTGCAGGGCCATATCCTGGGCCATCCCTGCTCCATGAGGTACCAGAAAGTCCTGGTGCACATACATGTGAACACCCAGTCCACTTATTCAAGCTCTGTCCACACACATGCCCCATTGCTTCACCCAAGCCTCAAGGCAAGATCTGCCCATCTGAAGTGCTGTCATCCTCCAGTAGGACAGTCCTGAGAAGAGGCCTAGGCACCATCTGAAAGCAGCTCAGATCTATCTGGTTGCAGAATCCTGGAGTCCTGGTGCCCAGTGTATACATGTAGAAGGAAAATGAAGGTCTGGTTAAACAAGTCCCTTTAACCCCGTGGATTCCTCACTCTATGAGCAAACAAGTAAATGAGCTATTTGCAAAGAAGCACTAGGGAGTGGTCAGGACCAGGCAACCTGCAAACACATACCTAGTCAAGAGAGCAGCCATTACCCAGATCTAGCTGATTATTGTCAAAAGTTTCAAGAGAAACTACAAGTCCCTATTTCTCTAAAATCTCCCTATTTATCAACATTGTCAATTAGTTCTAACAATTAATAAGCAATGTACAGGCCAGCGCTATGCAAACCAGAAGCAACCCTGACCAGTAGTTAATGTTCTGGTCCAGGCCATCTCACCTGGCAGGCACTGTCCAATAATGCCTGCCCTCCCAAAGGGAGACCCTCTCCTAGTCAGCACAGTGATGATTTCCAGTGTCACTGGTGGGAACAAACAGAAGCTTAACCTAAAAAGTAATTGTTTGACTTTTGGTAAATATTAAGTGACTGAATTCTGTACATCCATTTGTGAATGAGTCAGAAGAGTCAATCTGGGATCTTGGAAATTCATAATTTCTTTAAAAAATGCATATGGTATTTAGTTAATTTATGACATTTTCTATATTGCTCTAAAACAATAGTGCTGATGTCCTATACCAGGAAGGATTGTTAGAAAGAACATAATCTCATTTGGATCCAGAACCAGTTGAATGGAAAATGGTGTTTGGTCCATTCCTTAAAAACAGTCATGCTACCAGTTTTCAAAACCCAGGACAAGCCACAAAGAACTTGGAAATGTCCTTAACTTCCTGATTTAAAATATTCTTGCTTTGATAATGGTAAAGACTCTTTTTCCTACATGTTGAAAGAGAAGTTCAAAAGCAATGGAGAAGCCTTCTCCTGTGTTAGACTCTTCCACTTACCCAGGACCATTCACATTGACTCAGTGATTTTTTTTCTCTCTGTAGAACCTGTGGTATAGCCACTCCCAGCTATTTACTGCAAAGACAGATAATTCTTCTTTTTTGCTGATTTACTGACAACCACAGCTCTCAACCCCCTAAAATATGACAGCCAGAAAATGAGATCTCTCTTGTCACTGTCTATGACATTTAGTTACTGATTTGGTCCAATAACTTGAGGAGATTTTCAATTTAATGTAGCAGCATAATAATTGTTTGTTTTTCTTCTTCCAGACTATCTCTAATCACTTTATTTCCAACTTGCACAAGGACTGATAAAGGACATGTACTTTGCCAAGACAATAACAGCTTGTCTTTGTATATAACATTTTCCACCAGGGAGAGTAAATCTTATAGGGAGAAATTTTAAAATTTAGTTCAAAAGAAGGAAAGGCTTTGACATTGGCATTTTGTTCTTTTATGACCATGGTACATTTCTTATGAATGAAAAGCATCCTTTTTTAATTAAAAACTTTATTAATTAGATCTTAAAAACAAAAATCAAATTCATCAAAAATAAGAGCAATAGCCTGGGTCTCATCCATTCTGTAAATTACAAACAAGAAATTAGTATATTTTCGTAAGGACATTTTAATTTCTTTTTGGTTATTTAGTCATTAATTTTGCATTGTACCTCCTTTCTTTAAATTTTTAATTGATGTCACACTGTTTTTAAGATCTAGACATAAGAATAAAGGCACCTCCTTTATGAGTTATCAGTGTAAATATACTTTTAGTCTCTATTCCTTCTTTTTCATTTCACAATTGTTAGCCAACTTCCCATTGCTATAACAAATACCTGAGATAAATCAGCTTATGAAAATAAAAGGTTTATTTTGGTTCATAGTTTTTACAGGTTTCAGTTCATGACTCATTGACCCTGTTGCTTTGGGCTTATGGCAACCATCATGGTGGGAGTGTACAGAAGAACAGTGCTGTTTACCTCATGGCCAGGGAAGGACAGAAAGGAGTGGAGGGAGAGGAGGGATTGGCATCCCATTATATGCTTCAAGGGCACATTACCAATGGCCCTTTCTATTAGGCCCCACCTCTTAATATTTTCATCACCTCAGAATAGTACAAGGACTAGAAACACAACCTTTAACACATGGGCTCTGGATGGACATCCCAGATCCAAACAATAGCACGAATGGAATTGCAGCTTATATAGTGAAGACCCTTCACTGGAACTTTTGCTGATTATTTTTGACTTGCCATATGAAACACTTCTAGTGCTCTAAATAAGACAGATGATCCAAAGACCTAAAAAGGAATCACTGATTGTCATCATTTTCCATTTTTTTTGTTCCTCTGTTTTATAAAATCTTTTAGTACACTAATCAACTTTTAAGAAGGAAATGAAATGGTCCTATTTCTAATTACAGTACTCTAGGTGCCTGCTTCAGTTATTTTAATCACAGTGCCAATACCTAGGTATTAAATTAAAATGACAAAATTCTTTCTGGATGACAGATCAACTTTCATTTCAAAAACTAGCCTGTCTTGGCTGCCAACTTTGTATCATTCTGCCACATAAATATGCTTGCTTGCTTGGAGAAGTATTGGCTTGTTTTATCTGGTTGATAATAGAATATATTTTGTAATATGGAATGTAAATGAGCAAAATCTTCAGCACCTCCATAGAGATTCAAAATTCCTAATTCCCTAGCCTAATATCATTATGAAATTTGATCCTAGAGTGAACAAACTACTTTTTTAAAAAGAAATAAAAACCTCTATTTTTTAAATTATTTTAAATCACTTTATTGAGGTATGGCAGGCATATTTAAAAAAAAAAAAAAAAAAAAAAACATGTAGACTGCTTTTAAGCAGTATATTTCCCAGACACATGAAGAGAGACACACTCTAGGCTAGCAGAATATCATAAAATAGAACTATGGCTCTTAAAAAAAGTGATGGTAGGGAACTTTATGTGGACGTCTCCTGAGTTGTTGGCCTTACTTAACATCTGCAGCCCCATTACTCAAAGGCCTTGAAACTTCACCCAGATACCTGCACCTAATTTTCCTCAGACCTATTGAAAACAATGTTCCATGATGGGCCTTAAAGGTGTACTTTTTATAAGTTATTTAAGTGATGCACAGTAAAGTTTAGGATTCTATTTGGTTTTTGGTCATCTTTGGTCAATTATTATGCATCTAAGAAACACAATGTCTAAAAATGAATATTATCTAAGGAATCTGCTGTCATAGCAAGAGGAAGATACAAACCAGGAGTGCAGAGGGGGCTGATGGTGGGTTTGGCCTACGTTTTCTATGAAGGCTAGAACTGGGTGGGCCATGACCTGGCAGGCTCCATAGCTAGTTTCATAGTCCTCCAAATGCTCACCTATTTAGGTGAACAAGAACCAGTCAACCAGTCTTATAACTCTGCCACTGTCTAGGACACTGCCTAGTACATAGGAAGAATTCTTTGAGACTTTCATTGAATAATGGAGTTCCTGTGTCCACTATGTTCCAGGGGAGCCCTGCCCTGAGAACGGGAGGAGTCCAGGCTCTGTGTCAACCCACCACAGCTCTCCACGCAGCGACTACGCAACTTACACCAACAGCAACCACGCAGCCCCCAGCAGCAACGCCTCTCCCCCTGAAGGCTTTGCCTCCCACAGCCTGCAGACCAGTGACGTGGTCATTCACCGCAAAGAGAACGAGGGCTTTGGCTTTGTCATCATCAGCTCCCTGAACAGGCCTGAGTCTGGAGCCAC
This sequence comes from Xerus rutilus, assembly GCA_028644305.1. NCBI lineage: Eukaryota > Metazoa > Chordata > Mammalia > Rodentia > Sciuridae > Xerus > Xerus rutilus. The sequence goes on from CM053407.1 coordinate 55,442,178, forward strand.
TATAAGTAAGTGGCTGATTTGCCTGCATTTTCATAAGGGGTCTTGTTTTTTTTATTCATTCTAATAGTAGAGATAATGGACAAATAGATCAGAGGATGGTTGTAGACACATTGAATAATCTGAAAGTCAGAGGCTCTGAGCACAGATAAACCTAAACCATCCTTACCATTGACAAGCCCAATGTTGCAGAACTTTGGCTCAAAAACAATGCAACACCACAACTAACACCTCCCCCTCCCACCTCCTCAACCCCAATAAAGGCACTTCATTCATGTGTAAGTTTGGAAGAAAATGAAACAGAGGAATGTGGCAATGTTGCTGTGAAAGGAAAGGTGCTCCTTTTTCTGAGTTGGTCCGGGAATGCTTCTCTTTTGATTGAGAGGTGTTCATACAATGAGACCAGGCATGCAGAAGACCTAGGGGGAGGGCGATCCAGGCCTTCAGGCAGGAAGGAGCTTGGTATTCAAGAAATATACATGAGCCCAGTGTGACTGTGTGTAGTGAGCAAGGGAGAGTGGTGTGAGATCAAGACATGGAATGAAGCAGAATTCAGCCGGTGCAGGCTTTATACCCGCTTGGTCTGAAGTCAGTAATGTAGTCTGAATCTGTGAGAAGATTTTAAGCTATAGACTGAAATCTGAATTATTGTTTTCAAAGATGAGTCTAGCTGCTTGTGGAAAATGAAATCAGGATGGAGCCGGGTGGAGGGGAGCAAAAGTAAAAGCACAGACACAGACAGGAGGCTATTAAAACAGCCCTGGGGGCTAGAGACAGTGGAACCCTCCCCTCAGGTAATAACATTATACATGAGGAGAAATAGATGAGTTTGACATTGGAGGTTCCTCCAACTCCAAGGTTCTGTAAGTCTGTACAACAGGTGACAGAGGCCTCATTTCTCTCCCAGTCATCTATTGTGGCGAACACTCCAGCTTCCTTGATTGCCTTCATTTCAGCATCAACATTCCAGAACTCTTTCAGCAGCCAGCAAGCAGCAGGACAGAAGAAGGGAGAGAACAGCCTATCGTTTTTTATGCTGAAGTGACTTAGCCCAAAATGTTATGGGTAGAAACACCAGAACAGAGGAGCATTAAAAGAAAAAATAGGGCTGGGGCTGTAGCTCAGTGGTAGAGCGCTTGCCTAGCATGTGTGAGCCACTGGGTTCGATTCTCGGCACCATGTAGAGAATAAATCCAAATCTGTGAATGTTGTATGAAGTGAAAATGCATATCTTATAAGTAATCTTTTTGCATTAAAATACTAATACTGACCCAAATAAAACTTGCATTTATTAAAATTCAAAAAGAAAAAGTAAGAATAGTTGCACCATGTTGTAGTCCTAAAATTCTTGTAATTATGGTAGTTTCCAGCACATGTGAGTTACAGGAGGTGTGAGTATTAAGCAATACTCAAGAAATTAAATTATTGGGAATGAGTAAGAACTTTATATGATAAAGCTAATGTTATCAAAAACTCACCTGAACTACATGGAGAGAACTGCCCCCATTTAGCTTGAGCCTTGACAAATTCAAGAGAGAGAACTACAGAAGCGTTAAACCTCAACAAATATGTGCAGAAGCCAAATTACATACATCTGAAAGTACAATTTCATTTCTGTTTTTCTTCATGATAAGCTGAAGAAATAAATCCAATCTTTAAGCATAGACTGAAAGCGGTATTCTGTCAGCGGGATGGATTCACCAAGATTAAAAGGACACAAGACTAAAGATTTTCATGAATTATATAAACAGCCCTCCAATAATTTACACTTGGGGAAAATATTCACAGAGAGCTTTTGTAGCTATTCCAGTCATTCAAATTGTTTATTGGGGCGGAATACCTAGAGGACTGGAATAAAAATAAAAAGTATACGACCACAGTGAAAATGTTAAGCATGTATTTAAGGTCTCAGCTTTATTTAAAATGTGATTGCTTTCTTTCTAAATGTATAAGGGTGTGTGTGTGTGTGTGTGTGTGTGTGTGTGTGTGTGTGTGTGTGTTGCATAAACACATTTGGAAAAAACAACAGGTCTAATGTTTACAATTAATGTGTGAATTTTTCTGCCTACCAAGTGACAACACATTGACCTCAAAAAGAAAAAAAAAAACTCAAACCAGTTTCAAATGATGTTATTTACCTCACCCTGGAGAGTGGAAATATATTGTATTAGTTCATGATCTCATGGCTTCTTTTATCACATATTTATTTCTTTTCAATTTAAGGAGTCTGAAGTACAGGTTGCCCCATGCTCTGTGGCAAAAGCAGCTATTACACTGATGACCCATTGCATTTACAACACATAATTTGCAGCAAGCCCCTAAAAGGGTCCTGGAGCTGCTGCTCTTTCCTACTTAACTTCTGTAATGATTTTGATCTCTAATTTTGAAGAGAAATGCTAAGTGCCTCATGAATGACAAAGAGCCATCCTTGGGCTTCATATTCATTGTCAAAATACCAAGGTGCCTGGGCTCTGTGAGACTGACACAGGATGATGCTCTCAGGTGCTCAGGAGTCACGATCATTCCCAGGGCTTGGCATTTTTCTTTTCATGTCTTTCCCTGGCCCACAGATCACTAACACATTTCACTGTTCTTTATTTGTTTACCGAGACTACTGAAGCCTTCTCATTGATGGACAAGGGCTCTGATGCCTTGGGGAGGTGCTCCGTTACATTTAGGCAAGACAGTAGCATAGTTAACAGCTCAGATGCTGCAATTATACTGCCTGGATCTGAAGCCTGGATCCATCATTTACTAGCCATGTGACCTTGAGGAAGTCACATGACCTCTTTGGACCTCAGTTTTCTTGCTTGTAAAGAAAAGATGATTTTAATCCCCACATCATGGAATTGTAACAAAGGTTAAAGGAAATGGCACTGGCTTTAAGTAAGCACTGTGTGGATGCTCCTGGCGAGAGCACCGTCCGTGCTGGTAATCTGCTCCCATTCCACCAGCTCACTTTTCTTTGGCAGCACAAAGTTCTCAGACTCTTAGCCATTAGTTGCCCATTCTCCCAGCACAGCCAGATCTTAGAGGCCCAGTGCCTCCTCCCCATATGCCAACCTCCTACGAGCATGGTCTTCACCTCCAATGGCCACCACCTACCTACAGCCCAGATCAGCTATGGTGGTAGTTGGAGCAATGCAGCAAACCAGTCCAACTGCATAAACCCTTTTCTGAAGCTTCAGGCTGAAATTGCAGGTTCTTTTCCACAGAATCCACAAGATGATAAACTAGAAAAGTCATGGAAAATATTAAAATTTAGACTCAAAGCTATGCCTTTTAAAATCTCCCTGCAAACATTATGTCACTATTGAATATTATCTATCAGAGCAGACAGGAAAAATGAAGATCCTAAATGTTAATGTCCCTTCTGCATAGAGACCCCTTCTATAGCTTCTCCAGCCAAGACAACAACCTTGCCAGGGATATGGGCTGTTCAACTAATTAAGAAATTTTGCAGTGAAGTTCCTGGCTTGTTCATTGCCTGGCATTTGATAGGTAGGCTTCTTTACCAAAGACCCACATGCTCTTTTTCACAATATTATTTCCTCAAAAAATTAAGAAGGCATTTTTTTTTTGTTTTTTTTTTTTTGGTATCAGTTAATGTCGTAAAGGAGCAACCTGCTTCCTTCTCTAGGTTGTGATTCAGGAGGCCAACTATCACTTGAAGCTGGACAATTCTTAGAAGCCACCTACCAGTAGTGCAGAAATATCCTTCCTGATTTAAAGTGAGAATACACCAGCTTCCTGGGCATTTATGCCCCATTTTTCTCAGTATTAAGCATTTTTTCAGGCCTTAAAATTGGGCCTAAGAGAAAGTAAAGTGGTTTCCAGACCAGAGCCAAGGGTAAGAAAAAACTGTAACAATTGCATCTCAAATTCCTAAAAAGTTCTGAACAAATATTTGGATACAAATGTGTTAGCTTCTTGTTGCTATGACAAAATAACTGAGAAAATCAATGTAAAAGAAGGAAAGACGTATTTTGGCTCAGTTCACAGTTAGTTGGCTCTGTTGTTTTGGGGCCTGTGATGAGGCAAAACATCATGGGTAAAGCATGTGGCAAAGGAAACCTGTTCACCTCCTGAAGGTGAGAAAGTAAAAGTGAGAAAGAGGAAGGAGCCAGGATCCCAATATCTCCTTCAAAATCATGCCCTCACTAACCTACCTCCCTTCTGCTGGGCCCCACCCCTTAAAGGTTCCACAATTCCCAGTACCACAGACTAACAACCAATCTTTTAGCATATGGGCCTTTAAGGAAGCTTCAAGATCCAAACAAAAACAACAAAAATGTCCATTGTTTTATTATTGATGAACACAGAAAACTGGAAATAATGATAGATGCTTTCTTTAAAGTGATAACCTTTATATATTTGTGAAGTTGAATCATTTTCTACTATTGACTTACTATTGTCACTCTCAGTGAGATCCATGTCCAGGGAGCCTTCTATCTCTGAGACGAGCAGATGCTTGCTCTATAAAAATGTCCTAGTGGCTGTGTGCAGAAGTGTCGTTGATAAACTGGTCCTTGGGCCTCCCCAGGTCAAGGTCTGAGTCCCGCCATCCAAGTTTATTGCAAAACTGTAACCTGTTCTTAGAGGTTCTTCCAAACCCCCCACCAAACCTACTCTCCCACCAGAGGTTTCCAAGAAAGGCTTTGATACAAGTAATGAAATAAAATTAACCCTGACCACCACCTTGTGCTTGGTCAGGAAGGCTGTACTGGAATTTCTGGGGCAGACATATATGGCAGCTTGGGCATTAGTAGTGGAGACTGACAGTCTGCTGAGGGAATTCATAAACTAGACATAGGCCCATAACAAGCTGTGATGTACAGCAGATTCAGGACAGCAGCTATAGCATCAAACTACACAGTCATCAGTAAGGAACAATCATCTCGATTGTTTTTCCTATGTTCTTGTTTTCCTACTGGTGTTGACTTGGTTTCTGTCTTTATCCACAAGTGCTTCACTTTGTGAAGCCAGCAAACTCTTGACTTCTCAGCGATCTTTAAGCTCTATGCTGGTGGTAAAAACCTTTGTTTCCACATGTGTTCTTTCTCTGGCACAGGTGGGAATTTAGACTTGGTCTTTGCTGATGTTCCCCAAGACCCAGTACAATCTGATATTCAGGGAAAGAGTAACCTATCCTTGGTAAAATGCCCTGGTGACCTTTTCAAAGGGTCTTTGATAATGAGCATAGGCTATGGAGTTTGAAAGTTTTTCTAGAGATTCAAAAACTTAGCTAGCTGGTCTTTTGTGATATTTTTAGCCATGGTCCCTAAAACGAATCAAATAAAACTAAGCTAGTAGTGAAATGGGGTGTACTTTTCCCACCAACCACATGGCCTCTGGAAAGTCATTTAATGGAAGAAGCACACAGTAAAACAAAAAGACAAGGTCTCTGTAGTCTTACCCCAAAACAAGGACATTTAACTTGATGAAAACAGCATCAGACAGAAGCCCAGGCCTCACTCCAGCATATCATTGAACTACTATATTCTTTGTTCTTCCTGTTCCCCATTCTCATCTAAAATGTAAGGGAAGATGGCCTGTTCTAAGTTATATTATGCATGAATCAGTGTGGAAAATAAGGTAGTATGGTTAGTTTTGTCCCTGTGCATAGATTCTTGGGAAAGTTTGAGGCTTGGACCATATTTTTCATTGGCTTAGCTGTCATTTTTACTTTTGTTATTTTATGCGCTGAAAGTTGGTCCTAACACTTTGTATTCTTTAGTCCATCACAGCCTCTTTAAGAAAAGATTAGAAATAAGCACTTACATACACTAAACCAGCTCCCCTTTCAAGACAGGTTAAGGCAGTGTTTCACTCCTGGTTTTGCTTCATGCACATTTATGAAATCAGGCATGTTTAAAATACTCAGATAAAATGAATAAGGCTGCTAGAGGTAAGAGGCTGCTCCCCAGGAGGCTCCCAGAGCCGCCCAGCCATCCTCAGCACACCTGTCACCGTCACTGTCACATTCCTTTCAATGGCACCAGGGCCGTAAAGCTCTGCCCTAAACTAAAGCTTCTAGACAGCAACCAATAAGCACCTCATTTCATGCTTTATTGGTATAGGCTGTGGCCATGAATTTTCTTCAAACCTCTGTATTGAGGCTTGTTTGTTGATCACCTTAAAAGCAAAGGTAACAGGTATAACTGGTACTGATCCTGGCACCTTGACCTTCTCCAAGTCATTATCAGCTTTGACCTCTTGATGCTCCTTCTCCAGAAGTCATTACTGGAAAGATAAATAAATCATACGCACGCAGCTGAGCATGAGAATTAGAAAGAGTCTCATTCTTTTCTTTGTACTTCATTGGTTTGTAACAGCAAGTTTCCTCTGAACATTCTTCACCAGCTTTGTAACATGTATTAATCTCGTTAGTCCTTAAGTGAATCTCTACTTTAGATTCCTTCATCAACACAGTACTTTGGCTCTGTGTTCTGATTACATTGAGAGCCGCTCATACAGGAGACAGGATGGTATCACCTACGCTGTTAGTAGACTACTTTTATAACAGAAGAAATAAGGTGGACAAAGATTCTATATAAAATACCAGTTTTCTTCCATATATCTTGCTTCCAAATATAACCCACTAAAACCATAGGATTAGCAGATAACATCATATTTGAGAAAACCTACATATACAAAAAAATGTGTTGATTGTGCTAATTGGCACTTTCTGTATATAATCCAGTCCTCCTAGGACAAGTCCTTGATCATAATACTTCTGATAAAAATATCCACAGGATAAACTTCAAGCCTACCTCTTGTAGGCAAGACCCTGGGCAATCTAGACACAACCACTTTTACCAATAATTCCTCACTCGTTCCTTTCTTACAAAGCTGGTTTAGTTCCTTCCTCTGTTCTAGAGCCCAAATTTTGCCAGATACCATTTGGAATGCCTCCTCTTATCAAGAAATAGTCTTTATCAAGGTTTCTCCCAGCCATTGTGCCAAGAATCTTACATTGTTTTAAATCTTCATAGCAATCCCATCAAATAGAGACCATTGCCCACACAGTACACATCTCTTGCAAATCAACTCAGAAACCTAAATTCTTAATAGAGCTTTCCTTGACCTTTCACCCACCTCCCCCAAGTGTGAATTCTTAAACAGTGTAGAAATTCTTTCATGGCTATTACTGTCATTTTATTTTTCATATACTTATGTTTTTGCCTCTCCTTGTAAAGGAGACTTCCTTGTCAGTTCCTTGGGCCAAGAAACAATGTAATTTCTCTGAATCTCTCCCATTTCCTGGTAGCATGCATTTCAAGGGTTTTCATGTGATTTATATTGATGGGATGGGTTTGGAGTCTCCTATAGCGATCAAGCCCTGACTTCATCAAAAGTAAAACTGCGAATGTGCTCTATTCTAACTTGTCCTGCGCCTAAACCGAGCTAAGGCGTATTTTGAAAATGGGCAAAGCAGCAGAGGATCACTCTGGAGGAATTGTGTGCAAGCCAGTCCTTGCCCAAAATGAGAAACTGCACTATAATTAGGTGCAACTGGAGCATTGTTCCAGGATACAGATTTCCTACTGGTTGTTCTTAGCCCGGGTAAGTGATTCTGTCACCAGCTGGAGGCGTGGTGAAGTCCCAGGTGAGAGCATCATAAGATATCAGTGACCAGGGAGCCATCTCTGGGCCTCTGGGCATCCTCTCTAGTTATAAGCATCTGGACCTCTGAAAGGCCAGGAAAGGCCTCCTGGCCTCTGTGATTCACCTCATCCTAGCAGCTCCTGCTCCTGATTGTCATTCATCTGTGTAAGCACCACCTCAGCGATGATAGTCCTGAGCAGGAGAGCTTGGATGGCATCCCAAGCTCCTTAGAAAAGTATTACTCCAAATTATTTATTCATTTCACAGTCCTCATTAACAAAGCAAACCATTTCAGTTCCAAGCGAACAACTTCTGAATCGCATTACTACTTTATAGGATCATACAGCTAAGACCAGGATGAATAGGGCCTATTGATTCAATTCCATCTTTTCAATCCTGAACATGACTAGTTTTGTTCCTAAATTACAACTTGGATGACTGGGTCCCACCAGTAAGCAGAAAGGCAAACAGAGAGATTTTTGCATCAAATTCTGAGTACTCTGATATCTGAATGTTGAAGCATTTATTAACCAAAATGGAAACACCAAATGCAAACATTTCACTTTCTGAGCACAAGCAGATTTAAAGGTCTGTACCAGAGCATCATTATTCTTATCCTCAAGAAGAGGAGAAGGCAACCTATCAAAACATCTGTGAATGCCTACAGTGTACTTTTTAAAATTCTGAGCTAGTTTTTCTTATTGTTTGAATAGAGCTTGTAAATTGTTAAGTTTCCCCCACTAGGGAATCGTTTTCAGGAGGATTTTTATTATTGTGTTCAAAGACTCTCCAGGCAGCAGCAGAAGGTAGATGTCTTCTTACCTTCAGCTATTTGGTTGTCTTGAAAGCTCGTAAATAGGTGATCAGTGGCTCTTTCCTCTGGGCTTAAGCCTTACAGCTCCTTGTTATTTGCTTGATGGTTCAGGGAGTTTTCAACTGAGAAGAGACCTGGTGCGGCAGGATCACCCTCCACCAGGGGAAAATGCCCATCACTCTCCCATGGCGCTCAATCCAATTCAGAGCCTGCAGGTCATCTTTGCAGAATATACTATTTCTTTATATTCTATGTAGGGCCTCATGTTGTATTATATTCTCCTTAATTTTATTTTTCCCAATAATTATCCACATAAAATATATCAGAGAAGCATCCTAATAAAGCTGCTTCCACATGTGGAACTATTTTCAAAGCACGTCATTAAGTGAAGGCCATACTGTCATTTATTACCACTGATTAGCCAGGTCAGAACAGCACTTGGGGGATATTTTTTCCATCCGATTGCAATAAATACCATTTCTTGCTAAGGCCCAAGAATTCAGGGAGTGCCTCTATTGGAAATCCTACCACACCAACTCCTGGTAAAATTCTTTTTATTGGTACATTTGACTATCCATGATTTTGCAAGTTAAACTGGATTTGACCCCACACCAAACTATTTTCAGTGTGTGGGTGGAATCATTTCTAGATATTAATCAACCAGACTCTTCTGGGTGATGAGTCAGATCACAATGCCACAAGCAATTAACTAAACAGCCCAGAGTGCCATTTTCATCTTTCAATGTGACATTTTGCAGATTTTATATCCCTACACCAGGCAAGGGTTTGCTACACAAAGATACCCAGTTGTTGGGTACTGATGAACCTATCTGCTTTCAAAAGTGAAATACCCCAAACCTCCTATACTAAAGTAGTTCATTGCAAAGATATGTATTTATGGATTCATCTTGAGAGGATGGTCTTCCAGAAAGCAAGGAAAGGCACTGAGCAGTTGAGATAGTGTGAGAGAGAAGAATCTTACAACTTAAAAATCATCATTCCATTTTTTTTGTAACAGAGATTGAACCCAGGGGTGCTTAACCACTGAGACACATCCTCAGCCCTTTTTATATTTTATTTAGAGACAGGGTCCCTCTGCTAAAGGCCTCAGCAAGTTGCTGAGGCTGGCTTTGAACTCAAGATTCTCCTGCCTCAGCCTCCCCAGCCACTGGGATTACAAGCATGCACCACCATGCCCAGCATCATTCCAATATTTATAAGACTTGCTAGATGAACAGCAAGATGAAAAATGGCTACATTCCTGTAGGCACTTGACAGAATTGAAATACAGTAAAACCTGGTTGTTCAATTAGCTATCGATTTTGATGATTCCTGGTGCTAAATTGCTCTCAGTTCCAATCAGTGTGCATGATCATTAACTTTACAGACCTTTAGGTATCTACATTCTGGTCTTGGCTGAATTTATACAGAACTGTACCTGTCACTCTTGAGAGATTAAGACAAGGTGTTACCAAAGGTAAAATGATAGCCGGGCGCAGTGGCGCAAGCCGGTAATCCCAGCACTTAGGGAGGCTGAGACAGGAGAATCGCGAGTTCAAAGCCAGCCTCAGCAATGGCGAGGCGCTAAGCAACTCAGTGAGACCCTGTCTCTACATAAAACACAAAATAGGGCTGGGGATGTGGCTCAGTGGTTGAGTGCCCCTGAGTTCAATCTCCAGTACCTGCCCCCCCCCCAAAAAAGGTGAAATGATTATGTTAGGCTCTCCCTACCCCCAGTGCTAATGCCTACCTTGAGGTTCTAGGTTAGCACTTCTGCAGTGATGGAAATGTTCTGTTCTGTACCGTACAACACTGTAGCCACTTGTCACATATGGCCATGAAGCATTTGGAATGAGGCTAGTGTGACTGAAGGACTGAAGTCTTGATTATCTTTAATTTCAATGAACTTAAGTAACATGTGCAGCTCCCACATTGGACTGTACAGTTCTGGAACATTGTGGTGGCCTTTACCTCCCTCCCTCCAGGCAACTCTGACTCTGCTACACTCTAGACCCCACTTCACAATGCCACCATCAAACCCCTTAAGTTTATGATCTCACTTAACCTTCATAATTCATCAGTAGCTTCTTATTTAGCTGTTAAGACAAATTCCTAGGCCCATCAAGGTCTTTCAGGATCCATCCTTCTTATCCCAGAGCCCACTGCTGTCTGTGCCCACTGCTCTCCCCTGCCCCATGATACAGGCTTCAGTCATCCACAGGTCTGCCTTTACAGGTCACATACTGTGATTGTGATGCCTCCCCTCTCCCATCCATGTCACTAGACAGCATTTCCTCTCTGAATACTTCCCCAAGCCCTTCCACACTCCCCCACCCACCTCCCTTCTCCTCTATATTCCATGAGTTCTTTTTTTACTTATCTCAATTTATATCCAAATAAGACCTCTTTATGGCTCCCTGCTTTTTTATCCCTCCCCTACATTTTTTTTTTTTTTGGCACTGAGGATTGAACTCAGGGGTACTCGACCACTGAGCCACATCCCCAGCCCTATTTTGTGTTTTATGTAGAGACAGGGTCTCACTGAGTTGCTTAGCGCCTTGCCATTGCTGAGGCTGGTTTTGAACTCGTGATTTTCCTGTCTCAGGCTCCCAAAGTGCTGGGATTACAAGTGTGAGCCACCGCGCCCGGCTCCTCGCCTACATATTTAAGGTTTGAATTCAGTATAGTAAAATTTGCCCCTTCCAATCTCTAGTCCTAGTTCTGACAGACATGTTTATTTATGTAACTACTGCCACAACCTCAACCCCTCCACACGCTCTGAGCCCTGGCAACCATTGATTCCTTTTCTCTCCTGTGGTTTCACCTTTTCCTGTACGTATGCATGCAGCCTTTTGCTTCTGCCTTCTTCCACTTCACAGAATGCATTTTAGATTCATCCATGTGGTTTCATGTGTCAGCATTTGGATCCTTTTTAGTTGCTCAAGAATATTCCATTGTGTGGATGTACATGAGCTGGTTTATCCATTCCCTAGTTGAGGACCTCTGGGTTGTTTCCTATTTGGGGTGATTATAAATAAAGCTGCTAGGAACCTTTTTATATATGTCTTTGCGTGAAAATAGCTTTTATGTGAAAAGATATTATGTGAAAATATTTTATTTGATAAATGCCTAGCATTAGAACTGCTAGTTCATATGGTGCCAGTTTCCAAAGTGGCTGTACCATTTTGTAGTTCCACATGAAAGGGCTCTAGATGCTCTCCATCCATACAAATAATGTATTTTCAGGGTTTTCTGTTGTTTTTCATTTTAGTCTTTCCAATAGGTGCAAAATGATATTTCATTTAGGTTTTAATTTGCATTTTCCCCCTGAAGACTCATAATATTGAAGATCTTCCTGTGCGCCTTTTACCATCCATATATCTTCTTTGGTGAGGTATTGTTTCACTTTTGGTCTCGTCCCTCTAGAGTACAATTGCCATTTTACTGTGCACATTTTGAAGCTCTTCAGTCCTTCTCTTTTCATTTCTCATTATTAAAGTAATAAAAGTCACTTTGTGATGATAGTCTCAGGTAAAATTATCATGAAAGCCTATAATAGTATATAAAGTATTGCTTAGTAAAAATGAAAACACATATGGTTACAATGCTTGAAAATATAAGTGATGAAGGAAAATGCATATGAGCAGAAATGCAAATGAAGTTAAAATGTGCAATACTTAGAAAAAGAAAAATAAGGATAAGAAAGACCATGTGTGGTGATGGTCTCACTTTTGAGGGCCAGGAAATTCACATAATTTATTGGACCATTCAGGGGTCACACTACAATTTGTTTTCAAAGTTAATCTGTGATCAAGATCTTCTAGCTCCTGACACTTTGCTTAGGGGCTTTTTCATATTTGTTTTTATCCATTCATGCAAAATTGCATTATTTCAAATTAAAGCATTGCTATACCCAGTTAGTGGAACTTTGGCTTCTGTGAGAAACTGAAGAGCCAATAAATATTCATGTAATCTTCGGGATAACATATTGAAAAGGACAGCTGGCTCAGGAGGGATCATTTGCCTGGGTTAGTATCTGTTTCCATTTACATTAAGAAAATATTGCAAGAAGTTATTATCTGCTGCAGGGCTTAGGGGAATACAATGGAAAGCTGATATTGCACCTGATTGCTTTTGACATTTACCTATTGTAACAGGAAAACTGTGTGAAGATAGCCAAGTGACTTTTTACAAAACACAATTTCAGAGGCTATAAAAGGAAAAAAGAGATGGCAAAGATAGAATACACTGCCTCTGTAAAAATGAGAAACATGGCTTGTCAGCCACACCTGCTTGTAATGATCAACCATTTCTACTGGGCCAACTAAGAAATTACCCAGAGCCAGGTACACTGATCTGTGTGAAGTCTCATGTGCTTCAAAAAGCAGATGAGAGATACAGAGCACAGAAAGTATAGTTACATTGAACATTTGAAACCCAAAACCTAGGATTGAAGAAGTGTAATTTTATGGCATTTTTTGAGCACTTGTCCTTCATGTTTTTACCTGTCAAGACAACAGGAGAAAAGAATATTTAGGTTTGGGCGCATAAATTATTTGACTTAAAAAAATAGATTCCAAAACTCTAACTGGGACAATAATCATTGTCCATTGATTGCAACAACTGCTTTAAATTTACAAAAGATTTTTTTCCAATTTTTAATTGATGGTGGTAAAATGATAACATGTTTATCTCCTCACATTTCTTAGACTCCAATGTACTGATAGTAAATGAGTGAGGAGAAAAGAAGTGGGCAGATGTGGACAAAGTTTTAAAGAAAAAAGTAAGCCAGGTGCCGTGGTGCATGCCTGTAATCCCAGCACTTTGGGAGGCTGAGACAGGAGAATTGTGAGTTCAAAGCCAGCCTCAGCAACAGTGAGGCACTAAGCAACTCAGAGAGACCCTGTCTTTACATAAAACACCAGGAAAAAAAAAAAGGAAAAAGTAGCAACTTGCCTAGCAAGGCAGAGGAAACCATGAAGAGACATGGATAATAAACTCACTCTTTTTCTAAGAGGAAAGGAACACCAGAACTTAAAACACTTGAGACAGAATGGACTACAATAACCATGACCACCAGATGTGAACATTTTTATTTTTTAACTAGAAAAACAAATACACAGATAAGTAATGATGAAAAAAAAACTAGAAGAATTGAAGATAATTTTCTCTCATGCATGGTGGAATCTACTATAACGTGCTCCAGAGAAATGAAAGAATAAATCAAAAAAGATGATACAGCGTTTAGAGAAATGTGCAGTTCACCTTAGAGCCCAACAGATTTCCCTAGGATGACACCCTGCAGCTGGCTTGAGAGAACTGAGAGAGGAGGGAGCTCTCCAGAGGAATAAATGGAAGAGATGGCTGGAGCAGCTTTGAGGAAATAACTAAGACCTTGATTCAGAGTAGGAAGAGGAGGAAACCACATAAGAAAAGAAATAAAATCAGGGGGCTGGGGTTGTGGCTCAGTGGTAGAGCACTTGCCTTGCATGTGTGAAGCCCTGGGTTTGATTCTCAGTACCACATATAAATAAATGAATAAAATAAAGGTCCATCAACAACTAAAAAAAAATTAAAAAAAAGAAATAAAATCAGGGTAAAAATCATAAACAACAATAATGAGTCAACCAAAAATAGTGATAGAACTATTCTGGAATAAGGGGAAGTAGGATGCTAGGTAAGAGTGCTAAATCCCCCATAATAATAGGAAATACATAGAAACTGTTTAAAGTTAATAAACTGAGAAATAGCCAATTTATTAATTCTCTATAAAAATACTATTTAGAAAAATGGGCAAGAAACAACTGAAAGATTTAAAATGTTTGCCTTTGGGTCACAGAAATGGAGGGGTTGGGGAGGTGATTATAGCTGGAGACTAGGGTTTTTTATTATAAGCATTTTGGTTATACTTAACTTTTTTTAAATTGTATATGTATTACTTTAATTAAATCACTTGCATTATAAGAGATTTCTAAGTACTAGAAAATAGTACTGTTACTGTTTGCTGCTTTTACTTGACATGAAAATTGAACTTTTTATACAATTTTCTCATTCTATAGAATAATTCAGTATTTTCTAATAATTTGATAAGTCCTCTGTAATACATTTTAAATACAGGGAACTCCTTATTCAGGAAGTAAGTTTATCATCAAAAAGTTAGGAACTAACCCCTTGAAAGGTAGATGTGAATATTTGGGATGGGAGTAGGATACCTGTTTTAGATTGTTTTCTGTTCCTTTACAAATTATCTGAAACCAAGCGATTTGTTAGGAATAGAGATTTATTTAGCTCATGTTCTGGAGGCTGGGAAGCCCGTAAGTGTGGTGCTGGTATATGATGAGAGCCTTCTTGTCTCACCTGACGTGGCAGAGGACATAATATTGGGAGGCAGAGCAAGCATGCCAGCTCAGATATGTGTTCCTCTTCTTATAAAGCTGCTTCTGCCAACCTGTGGGCCTCACCCTCCTGACTTCACCTAATCCTAAGTACCTCCCAAAGGTTCTGCCTCCAAATCCATTAGCTTGAGAATTTGGGGATTAAGTTTTCAGCTCAAGAACTTTAAGAGACACATTCAAAACATAACAATCTATACCTCAAATCTACAATTGTGTTTTTTAAAAGGATAAAAACAACTTGTTTTTCCACTTTGCAGAGAGGAAACTTATATTCTAATATCAAAATGTCTCTAATTTTTTTCCACTATTACTGAATCAGCATGCTCTTCCACTAGCAAAGTTACTTAAAGCTTTACTAACTAAAAGTACTCAACACAGAATTTTGACTTCTACCTCTTGAGTGGAAAGTTTCTGCTAGTTTTATTGAGTGGTAAAATATTTATCCTTTTCCCTATCTTTTGGGCAAATATGCAAAAAGAAAAATGCAGAATAAGGTTGGATAATTTGGTTCAGTAGAACAAAATTTTATGTCACTACTTTCAGACCAAACAGGTCTAAAAGATTGTCCTAGCTATCTAGTTAGCTGGCAAGGTAACTTCTATTAATAGATGGAGAAATGAGAAGTACCTATACAGAAGGAAAAGGCCTAACTGTGTAAATGCAGCTGTTTTCCATCATCTCGTCTCTGTTTGGCATAAGCAGCTTTATAAGAAGAGGAACACATAGCTGAGTTGGCATGCTTGCTCTGCCTCCCAACATCATGCACCTACCTCATGCATCCATACCTCATGCACCTACGAATTTGAGGATCATGACTATTTTGAAGTTGCATTAGGTTCCTGGAACACTAATGTCTAAACAGCTTTTCAAATTATAAGGGAAGGAATCACATCAATAGAATATATGAGCTTCTTGAAATACATATTATTTATATATGATATATATTAATGTCTATTTAAAGAGAGTTACCAAAGAATATTTGCTCTGCAGATGACCCAGAAATGGGTGACTTATTACATAAGAATAATTTTCACAGTCTAATAAGAAAAACAAGGTAACTTGAATCAGCAGTTGAAGAATTAAACATTTACTTTTTTTTTTATTTTTTTGGTGCTGGGAATTAAACTCGGGACCTTGTACATACCGTACACATGCTCTACCACTGAGCTATACCCCTAGGATAGAGGGTATTTAAAAAGATGCTTACCAGAAACTATTTCTACTACCTTTTCTGGTGGTACACATAGGAGTGAGAAATGCAGCCATAAAAATAAAGGACTGGTTTTGCTTCTTTCCTACCACCCACATTTCTGGTGATTTTGTGCCATATTCTCATTTACATATATTCCATTGCAGACATTAAAAACATTGGAGTGATACAAAAAAGAAATACACTATCAGAATTCTACATAGGACCAGTTACATAATTTGCAAGGCCCACTGCAAAATGAAAATGTGGGGTCCTTGTTCCAAATTTATTAAGGATGTCAAGGAAGTGATAGCAGATCACTAAACCAAACATTAGCTTCTGTGAGTGTGGGGATCTGTATGACTACATAGCCCACCCACTCAAAGAGTCAACTGTGTGTCCACAGGCCCACCAAATCTCTCAAAGAGCAAAACTATTTTAACCCAGCCTTATGTTCCAGACTAGAACAGTCAAGTCTCAGCTAATCATAATTCCTAAAGCAATGAGATTTATTTCAATTACCAATTCATTCTCAACATCAACTATATTTTTTTAAATTGGTGCAAAATACAGGTATAAACCATAATATATGACTGAGGTGTGTTTCTTTATCTCTAGCCAGATAGTTAATATTTTCTATATGATCCTTTTCACCCTTGGAAGCATGAGTTCAGCTGGGTTCCCAAATTGCTGGTGATGGGCCCTCTTCCCATTCTCCCGGCTGACCATCTGCTTATTACCAACTGCAGGGTAACTAACTAAACTGTTCAACCACAAGAGAATGACTCATGGGTGCTGGGGAAAAAAGTGCACTTTTTGAATATGCAGTCCTTAAAACACCAGCTGTTCGATTTGGGATTTTGCAAATCAGTTGGCTATGAATTTTAGGGAAGACGTTTTCATTTTTGGAAAGCAAAATTTCACAAGACTTCCAGAAGAAAACAAGTCATGCAGCCTACTTTTTCTTAATTTTAACATAAAAATTTTAAAATACAAAACACATGTTTTTCCACATCT
Organism: Xerus rutilus; assembly: GCA_028644305.1. Lineage (NCBI taxonomy): Eukaryota > Metazoa > Chordata > Mammalia > Rodentia > Sciuridae > Xerus > Xerus rutilus. The sequence continues at coordinate 55,459,198 of CM053407.1, forward strand.
TTACCCTCTGACGACTAAGAAAAACTCTTTCAAAGGGCACCTATTCACACTCCAGGAAGGGAAAACATTGAGTTGAAAGGGTTTGCCACAACAGAACATCCTAAGTTGGAACTTCTAGGAAGGAGAGACAAAATAAGTAAGATTCATACTAGGTTCAGGTTCCTGAATGCAAAAAAGCAGATCAGGAGTCTTCACTGTATTATTAAAGACATAGGAACACTTTGTGACAATTGATCTTCCCCAGTTCCCATATGTTCCTCTCAATGGGAACTGGGCTAAAGGCATCTTATCAGGGCTCTCAGGGAAGTAGGAAGGACCCCAAAATGACCTTCATTCTTCTCACCTCTCTGAGTCCACCCTTGGACCCAGTAATTCCCCTTTGCATGTTACCATTACAAGGAGTTGCCATTTGTGTTTTGTCTTAAATATTTCTATATGTTTATCCCTGGTCTTCCCAACCAGACTGTGAATTTCTTGAGGGCAAGCATCCTGTGTTGTTTTGTTATGGCCTTTCCCACTGGGCCTTGCAGGGTACCTGTTACTAAGAAGATTCTGTACAGATGTGTGTTGATTGACATATTGATTGATTGATCCTCCTGCCCCAACCCACAATTTTAAAACTAGACAGGTAAATAATTTTCCACAGATTATTGAAAAAAAACAACTGGAATCATTCACCTTAATAAAATTTTATCTTCCCATCACTTCACAGATTCTCAATCCAAACAAACTTCCCTTGCCTCTTTAAGCTAATGACATGTTGTTCAACCTTCACGAATTAATGGAATTGTGAGCTAATGAGAGTTTATGCTATTGATTGCCTTTGAAGTATTTATTTTTGTCACGCTCGTTTCAGAAACTTCTCTGTTGTAAATGTGACATGATTGATGCAAAATCCACTTTCCCTGTTGAATGCTTTCCTCCATATATAAGGCTACTTTGTGGGATCTGTTAACAAGGAGATAATTAAATGTAAACATGAGTCATAGGCTTTTTTTCTCTGAAAGGAAACACACATAAGCAGCAGGAAATACTAAAAAAAAGAGAACAGGAAAGGGATTTAATAATCCCTTCCCTCAGAATTTCAGGAAGAATCTATCATTAAAGCAAAAAAAAGTCCTCTAGGTGGTCGTTCTGTCTTCTCTGTGGGGACTGACCTAGGGTACAGCTCAACAAGAGTCCATTGGCTGAATCAGTCAATGGACTGAGGGAGCCATGGATCCCAAAAAAGAACCCAATGGCAAAAATGAACTCACTTTAAAACTCTCTTCAGAGAATGTCTAGTCAACTGACCATCTCAGAATATTCCCACTCAAGCATGGTATGTTTTGGCAATGCCAAGTCAATTCATCTATAGTAAAATAGAAAACATGTTGCAATGTAAATATAGTTCTTTACCTAGAAATGAATCGTGTAACAGAAAAAAATAGGGTTTCTTTTCCATAATTTGTGATTTTCAATTAAAATTTCTAACTAATGACATATTGTCTCTTGCCCAAATGTCAGTATGCCCAAAGCCAAATGACATATTGTGACTTTCCCCAAATATCTGTGTATCCTAAGTACACTGTGTCAAGAAGACTGATCCAAAGACTTGATTTATGTTGCCACCTGACAGATGATGTCCACGAGGCATGCTGTCTAAATGGACTGCACTCCAGCAGTTACCTTAGTCATCAATTCACAGAGAATTAATGAGCACCATTCATCCCAATAATAGAAACCAAGGTCAGGGCCTTTTCCTGGCTCTGTAATTCCATTAGCATTGCACAAAAAGCTCTTGGGTCATAAACTCTGTGGACCTTATCACTGAGCAAATGGAGCTGCATCTTGTTCCCAGAGAGAATCCTCTCTGAACACACCCCTTGTCAAAGATCTGCTGTACATCAACGTTGAATGTACTTATACATGTAGGGGAAGTGATGGTAAAGAAAAAGGGGGACTGCCTTCTGCTGCCAGGAGCTTCAAGTACTGCTTTTATTGAAGTAAATGCCAATGGAAAACATTTGTCATAAAACCATGCAGTTTTAAACTGTACGCTCACTCATATTTTATGTAAGTCCCTCAACCATTCTGTATAGCTACTATAGAATTTATTTTTGTGGGCTGGGATTTAGCTAAGTTGGTAGAGGGCTTATCTCACATGCACAAGGTCCTGGGTTCAATCCCCAGCACCACAATTTATTTTTGTTTTCATTTCATTTTTGTTTTCATTCTTTTATTTTAGTTTTTACTCTTTTATTTTAGTTTTTATTCTAACTACTTTAAGAAAGTTCAAATGGCCCTGGAACTAAGAGCTATCACGCTAAGCAGATAATTCTGTCTATAGAAAAACTCTCCTCCTGAAGCCCCAAGCGGCTTGCTTTCTTAGACAGTCTCAGACATCCCTGCTTCTCAGTTCACATTGCTGTCACCCACCCACATACCAGAACACGAAGGGAGAACCCCAAGGTTTAAGGCCACAGGCAAGGTTTTGAATATAGGCTTTGCCATTTACTTGTTTTCTTAACAGTAAAGCAATATTGGCCATTAGTTTTTACAGCTACTTCACGATGTTGATGTAAAGGTTTAAAATAAGTACCTAATGCTGGACGTGGTGGCACACAGCTGTAATCCCAACAGCTTTAGACCTGAGGCAGGAGGATCACAAATTCAAGGCCAGCCTCAGCAGCTTAGTGAGGCCCTCAGCAACTTAGTGAAACCCTGTTTCAGAATAAAGAGCAGGGGGCTGGGCATGTGGCTCAGTGGTTAAGTGCCACTGGGTTCAATCCCCAGTACCAAAAGTTAATTAATTAATTTAAATAAATAGATACTTAGTACAATGCCTGTAAATTAACAAATTATAGTGTAATGTCGTTTTTATTGTTGTTGAGCTCACAACATTGTGTGTGTGGTCTATATTTTGAAACTTTGAGGGGGTTTTATGCCCAGTAAATGCTGACTGACCCACAGGAATGGAGGAGAGCAGAGCCATGAACAAGTCAAAAAACAGCAAATGATCCAAATACCATTTGTCTGTGTTTTGAAGAATATTTTTTAAATTTCCTTTCCAATGTCAGTGTTTCTAATACCCAAAGAAATGTTGCCATGACGAGAAGTCCTAACTAAACAGGGTCTGAAGATTCTCCAACTTCCTCTCCTCTCCTCGCACCTCACCTGTCAAAAGACAACTGCATCAAAGAATCCACTTCAAGCCACATTCCTGGCTGCCACCCTCCCCTGGGTCAGGGCCACTCATGAAGTGTTTGCAATTGCTGGCTTAGAGGCAGGCTGCAGTCCAAGTAAAAGCAGCCAGTGCTGACAGACAGGTAACAGGTTAGACAGAGATCAGAGGCAGCATAGTCAAGGGCGGTAGAGTAGTGCATACCAGGAGCCCGGAGCGAAGGCTCTGCTGGGAGCTGGGAACAACCACAGTTCTGATCCCTATGTGAACTCGGAAAGATTACTAACTACTGTAACCTGCTTCCTCCACTGTGAACTTGAAGTGATACCTGGTGCCTCATAGGCTTTTTTGTTAAGGATTACATTATATATATGTTAATGTGGATATAACAGGGAGGGGGGTCACAGCACAATGCTTGGCTCATGTAAGTACTCATAAATCCTAAGAGGCAGGAAGAAGAGAAGTTCTTAATAAGAACTTCTAAAATATGAAATACTTCTAAAATACTTCTAAATACGAAAGTAGATAATTATATCTATAACATGTTGATTTCCCTCGGAATAATAAGTTCTTAATTACAAGTGGTGCTTTCCTAAAAAGATCTGGAACATTTTGTGTGTGTGAAATCAGAGAGACTCTTGACCTCATCCAGTGTCTATCTAATCCCCAAACACATCTCTCTTTTCTAAATGAAACTGTTCTCATGTGTAAGGGATCAGTGCCTATATGTTCCTATAGTAAGCAGTGTTCCTTAGTTTTAGTGGTGTTATGGGTTTATCTCACATGGAAAGAAAGAAAGTTGGAACCTACAAACACATACACACACAAAAAAAAATAGTGAGATCAAAAATATTTAAAAGTTAATAATAACAAAAAAAGCAGTTAATACTTATAGATCGATTCTCATGTATCAAGTACTATTCTAATTAGTTCCTGCATGTGATAACCCATTTAATCCTTAAAAACCACCCTGTGAGGTCAGTAATATTATTATCCCAATTTTGCAGTTGAAAAACAAACTTAGAAGCCAAGTGCCATAGCACACACCTATAATCCCAGCCTCTCAGGAGGCTAAGGTAGGAGGATCACAAGTTCAAGCCAGCCTGGGTAGCTTATCAAGAACTTGTCTGAAAATAAAAATGAAAAGGACTGGGGATGTAACTCAGTGGTAGAACATACCTGGGTTCAATACCCAGTTCCACCACCAAGAAAAAAAAAGAAGGAAGAAAAAAAAACTCACAGAGGTTATGTAGCTTTCCAAAAGTTACATTGTATGTAATACTATACACATTATAGGCAGAGAGACCAAATCATTTGTGGACCAGTACAAGACATTTTTTAACATGAAAAGGAATAAAACCAGGAGAAAAGTTCACCCTAGTTATGGTTGAAGAACAAACACCTTGTAATACCTACATCAATTTGTAAATCACTAATTGTTCTTAGAGCATTTCTAACTGAGAAATATATTGTTCTAAAATTCTAAGATGATCATTAGTATGCTCTAAGTAAGGTATTCTTAATTAAAGTCATTAGTGCTTATGGTAAATAAAAATGTGTTTGAGCTTCCAACACGATGAGTTCTACTTCAGGGACACGGGCTCAGCCAATATTTTCATATGCTATCTATAACCTTTCGGAGTGGATGAGTGAAGAAGGTGCAGATTCATTAACTCATTAATTGTCCTTCCTTATCATGGTTGTTAGCTGATGTTCCACCTTTCTCTGCAACACATGCACAAAATTGAGAGTTCAGGGCATAGGTATCGTTAAAGCATATGGGTGATGAATTTTTTCCCCGTTTGTGCAGTTTAAATCAATACCTGATTTCAAAGAGTGGGCAACAAGATAGGGGCTGGTTGTTTTGAAGGGAGAAAGGAAAAGGGACAGGTTTCTAGATTGTAAACTCCTTGAAGGAATTAGCAGGAACTCCATATGCTCTTAATATCTGATCCTAGAAACTGTTGCCTCCATAGGTGCTCAACCATTTACATTGAACAGAAGCTAGGAAAATCCATATTCCCATGTCTCTTGCTTTTTCCACACATAAATAAGTAATAAAAATTAAGTGAATGTTTTTGTTTTAGAGAGTCATGTAATATATTACATTAGTTCAAAAACATTTCTATATTTTAATATCTCAACAATTAGCATCTTGGAGTGAATGGAGTACCATGGTTTAATTGGCAGTGTTTCTTCCATTTTCCTTTCTCATGGTAAAGATTTGTCTTACCACTGATGGCATCTTAAATTTGTTGTAATTCATTATGTATCAGACATAAGCAAGTCCTCAGGGCCATATAATAGAGTACATCAGAAAAAGAGAAGATTGCAACATGTCGCCTTTTAAACTAAAGTTAACTAGATTAAAGGGAAGTTGGCCAGAATTTCCTCACCAGGTGGCTACCACTTGGATTTGTACATATTTCTTTCCTTTTTCTTCCTCTCAGTAAAGTAGAAAGGGATAGAAATTAATTTCCTATGTCTTTCTAAAACTCTATTATTGTCTCTAGAATATGAGCTCTTAGCATACAATGTTTTCCATCTATGATTCTCAAATGCTCATAAGTACTGGACTCTCTCAAGGAGCTTCTTGAAACCCAGAGTCTTCATCCCTCGCCTAGACATTCAGATTCAGATGGTCTAGGATGAGGCCAAGATAGTTGTACATTTAATCCTAAGGTCATTATGATGCATCCAAAGTTTGAGAACCTCTGGTATATTTGTTTGGAGTTGGCCAATCACTGCGAAGGACTTGAATTTAGTAACTCTGGTCTCAGAAATATGCACAAGACCATATTTGATAGAATGATTGCAATTTCAAAAGGCAAATGCACTGAGTCAAGAAGGAATTCTGACATTGCATTGTTCTCTTTGGGGCTGGAACTAAAGGATAGAACTTGCATTGGTGATGTCCCTGATACCTATTTCTGTTGGGGTTTTTTTAGCTGTGCCCCATAAAATCGGACGCATCATTGATGGGAGTCCTGCAGATCGCTGTGCAAAACTAAAAGTGGGAGACCGGATCTTAGCAGTGAACGGCCAGTCCATCATCAACATGCCTCACGCTGACATCGTGAAGCTCATCAAGGACGCAGGCCTTAGTGTCACCCTTCGCATCATTCCTCAGGAGGGTGAGTGCCTGAGGCGGCCTTTCAGAGAGACAGTCAACACAGGGACATGCTCACCGGGGGCTTCTCAGCCTGCCTGCCTGCCAGGGTCATGGAGTCAGTGTGTTGTTAGAATGCCAGAGATCGATTACCATCTCCACTCTTGCACAAACTCACACTCCATTGCGGCCCACCTCCTGGCTACTTACCACCAGGTTTATTCACAAATCAAGCTGTGGTGGCATTGCAGGCTCGGTAGTGTGAATCCCAAAACACTGGCTAATTCCATTATTCTCTGGTGTCTCAGGAATACTGTTTTAATGGTTCTATTAAGTTATATTAAGCCAGAACTCATTCAACAGTAAAAAAAAACCTGAAAAAAGAAAAACTATTCATGTTAACAGTTAACCTCTGGAGGATTCTTCAAAGTCAGATTGATTTTGAAAAGCTTGAAGAAGTTTTGTGGTCTAAAGAGAGCTCATTTAGAAAATATTGCATCTGGTAAGAATTTAAAATTCCCACTCAGCCTCTTGCATTTCTCTGTACCCCTCCCCTGAGGCCTGCAAAGTTCCTGAGCACCACAGCTCCCAGCAGGGCCTGGAGGACCGCAGTTCTGAGTACTATTCAGTGGACATGCACCATTTCCACACACAGTGGGTTTGCTACTGGTTTGTAGCTATGGGCTCATTAGTGATATTGAAGGACTCAGTCCCTGGAGCTCACTGGTGAGCGAACCATGGTGTCCCACACAGAGGCTAATGGGCTTCTTTAACTTGGCACCCTCTGTTTTATTCAACCCCGCTTCCCGTTCCACCTTAGGACTATCTGACATGCAGGCACAAATGACCAAACAGCCACCTGATTTTAAATGTAAAACAGCAGCTCCCAACCAGGATGACTTTGTTCCCCCAGGGGATATTTGAGGATGCCTAGAGATATTTTTGGCTTTCACAATTGGGATGGGGATGCAATTATCACCTAGTCTGCAGAGGACAGAAATGCTGCTACACATCCTATAAGGCACAGGACAACCACAGCAAAGAGTTACCTGGCCCAAAATGTTGGGAATACTGAGGGTGAAAAACCCTGATACAAATGAAAATAAGTTAAAATATTTGGACTATGAGAAAAGAAAGAGAAAGAGTGGTTTATAATGGAAAGCCAAAAAATAACCTCTGTTTTATCACAAAACCAAAGAGAGAGAGGGAAGTCAATGAGCATATGTGTTTTAACCTGTTATCACATACACCAACATGTATAACATATTCAGTGGAAATAAACGCTAAGCACGATTGCTTACTAAAAATCCAACTTGCTTCTCAGTCTTCTCAGTCCAAAATGTATTTTTCCTGCCCTTCTTCTAACATGTACAGATAATTTCAGTTGAACTTTTGATGTTATTGGGCGAGGGGGACGTGCAGGGAGCCAAGAAGCAATTGTTGAAAAGAACAGACGTATAAATTTTCCTGTGTCCAGAAATCTCTTCTTTCTGGAGAACTGTGGAGTACAGAGAACTATTAGCAAGACTGACAAGGAGCTGAGGAAGAGACTGTAAAAGGCATTTACTAGTTTATGGTTAGTTATTTACTCACACTTTATATGAACATTAAAACTTATCATTACAGTCCAAAAGTGGTGGCTAAAGCGCTTTCAGCAAGCAATGCTGGAAACAGAATATTTTTTAGAGCTTATTCCTTCAAATAATTCTTCCATGGTTTTGATGGGGTGTTTTGGTTTTGGTTTTGGTAATCTTTTCTTCTTAAAAAATGTCAGGAGACTGTTCCTTACTTTGTTCAGTAACCATTTTAATTAATGAAAGACTACTCATTTCAGGAGTTCTTTGAAACTTGATAAGCTTATCCTGCTGTCTAAAAGCCTAACAAAAACAGAAATAACCAAAGCCTTGATTCATCTGAGGAGGCAGAGTCACCACCTCTGGCCACTTCTTGCCCCTGATCAAATGCCAACCTGACCACATCTGCCACTTTGGTTCCCCATCGCAGAGCTCAACAGCCCAGCCTCGGCACCCAGCTCAGAGAAGCAGAGCCCCATGGCCCAGCAGCACAGCCCCTTGGCCCAGCAGAGCCCTCTGGCCCAACCAAGCCCGGCCACCCCCAACAGCCCTGTCGCCCAACCAGCTCCTCCTCAGCCACTTCAGCTGCAAGGACATGAAAATAGGTAACGTTTGCTCTGACTTTCCTGATTCTGAGACTAAGGGAGCGGGAGAAGGAATGCTTGGGAACAGTGCAGGACACAGGCAGGGAAAGAGATTTTCACATAGAAGTTGCCATGTTTTTCTCGTGTGTGTGATTTTGAGATTGTGTATGTGTTGAATACGTGGTTTTATTAGTATATATAACTAAATGTCTGTCCTTCACAACGAGAGAAACTTTCTTAGACAGAGGATGAGCAATTCTAGCAATTGAGGAGGGGTTAACTAGTCAAAGAGTACAATAAGGAGGGTCCAGAGTGAAGAACATGCAAAGACCCTCTGGCAGAGGAGGCAGCATATAAGCAGAGGACAGAAATAAGGCTAAGGTCATGGTGGCAGAGGGCACAGCATGGGTTGAGGTGAAGCCAGTGAAAGTGCCAGGGCCCAACCATAGAGTCTTGTAAGCATGCTAAAGGTTTTGATGATTATCTTAAGTGCAGAGGGAGATCACTAGGGGGTTTAAACTGAGAAGTGATATTGTGGGATTCACTCTTCACAATCTCTCAGTCTGCCCTATAGAGAACATGCTGGAGGCTGCCCAGGACAACACAGGTTATACAGAGACAAGGTGGGCGTCATGGGCCATGAAGGTGCTGGCTTAAAGCATGATGGTGGTATGGAGGGAGGAAATGTTGAGGGATTGGTAGGCATTAGTAAGTGTTCATACTTCACTGTTTGGAATGAGTAATAACCTAGGATCTTCCATTTCACATACACAGCATTGTGGACTAATGTGAATAAAGCACTTGGAATCTGGAAAAAGAGATGCCATATAAAAATAATATTGTCTTCTTATTATGACTTGTATGAAACAGGGAGCCTGGGTTGTGTTGAGCCATTAAAAAGAAAAAAGGGAAGACATGTTCCCATGCAGTTTCCCCCTTTCAAACAGAACACCTTGTGGGAACATCTCTGAGTACAAACCCCTCACTGGCCTTATCCATGAGCCCAATATTTCCTAAACATCTGTTTCCCATGTCCTGCCTCCCCTGTTGGTGAAGGTGAAGTGACACTGTGGATGATTGCCAGAGCCCTTGGGTTCATCATTCACACTGCTGCAAAAACAAGATTTTTCCCTGTGCCACAGGTGGTGTTTCTGTAAAGCTCCATTCTCCTCTGATTTGCCCATGTGTTTTCATGGAAAAGTGAGTGTCTAGGTGTCCTCAGATGTTTGTTTTTAATATATGCTGGAGAAGAGAAAAGCCCCATCAAGCAAATGGTGCAGAGGTAAGAAGCTGACAACCTGTAAGACGACTAAGTCCCGGGTGCCTCCGTAATAAGCCCCCAATGTGCTTGCTCCTGCCATGTGCTATTTTGACAGGTTGCACTGGCTTTCACCAGGATCCACTTAGACTCAGGAGGAAGAACTTAAGGCCCTCAGTTAGCTTCAGACTCTTCTTCTGGGCTCTGCCACTGTAGATTAATTTTGCAGCCACATTCCATCTTTTCCTTTCAGAGTTGTCCTCCCTGGCCATGTATCTTGTTTCTAGTCGGGGGTGGGGAATCATCTCTTGGATGAATCTTGGGGAATCTCCCTTGGATAGGGAATCATCTTGGGGAATCTCCCTTGGATAGGGAATCATCTCTTCTCTCCCTAATGTTAAGGAGCAAGTTAGCCCCTCCTTATCTGCAATGGCTCATCCTCTCTCCGGGAGAGGTTCTCAGTGTGAAGGACAGAGTGTGAGCGTATACCATAGTCCTATACGGAGGACAGCCATGAGGTAAGTCCTCTGTGTGATCCTAGCTGCAACTAGTTCACAACTGGGACACTGTAGCTCCTATCATAGAAGCAATGGTCTTTGGAAAAGTCTTTTTCCCAATTACAGAATAAAGTATTTTCTAATTCTTGGATTAACACATTGGTCTGATCCAAATTTTTTAAATCACCAATATATTTGCCCAGAGTTCTCATCTATTTCCCTTCAGTAATATTAACAGCCTGGAAGGTGCTTACTCCAATTCTAGGGTTTTTATAGGTTTTCAGACTTAGCTTTTTGATTGTTTGTGGTAGCTCACTTGCATATGAATAAAGAGATTAGATAATCTTACAGATATCAGAAACATTTTCATAGGTGCATTTAAAGATGGCCATGGTATCAAAGGAAAAACTCTTTTCTAGAAAAAGATCAGACTAAAAATGTCTCCAAGGCTGCTGATAGGCCAAGTGCATTTGTACAAGAAGTACCCACCTATATGTCAGATTGAGCCAATTCCCATGTTAGCATGGAATAAACTAAAATGACAATCTGCTTGCAAATTTCTGTTTTGTGAGTTAGAGTAAGTGGTATTTTGTCCTGTCTTATTTACTTTCATATTAACTCCCCATGACACCCCGCACACTTCTACCAGTTTTTCCATATCTAAACATCTTTTTGGTATATGCTAGGAAACACAAATGATTGTAAAATGAACATAGGTAAAATACTATTCAAGGAGTAACATTTGTTGAAAACAAAAAGAACCAGTATAGAATATGTTCCAAAGCTACTCTAGAGTTCATGTTTCCCAGCAAGAGCAACTGATATCTGACTGGGATTTCAAATAGCAAGGGCAGTGGAAGAGCATCGGAAATTGACATATTTTACCAACCTTGAACCTAGGATGTTCAAGGCTCAGGTCAATTTTTTTTTTTTTTTTTTTTTGGTGGTGCTGGGGATTGATTGAACCCAGGGCTTTGTGCATGCTAGGCAAGCACTCTACCAACTGAGCTATATCCCCAGCCCTTAGGTCAATTCTTGAAGGACTCACAAGATGTAGAATCTCTCCTGGGCATCATTTCTTGGTCCTGGAACTTTTTCCTACCAAAAAAAAAAAATGCTAGAGTTTACCATTAGTTATCTAGTTTTATATCTCTAATGTCATGTTAATAATGGAATGAATACCTACAAAGAATTATATATGACCTTCTTTCATAAGGAAAGGGACTTTAAAGACCCTATTTTTTTAACAATCCTGATTTTTTCATAAGATGAATTGTTTCACTTATTCAAAGTAACATAATTTTTGCCCTAGCCAATGTATCATCCACTTAAAAGCTAGCAACACTCATAAAAAATTAGATTTATTTTCCTTGTTAAAGTGTTCTTCAGTGTGAAGTTCAACTTAAAATCCTGATAACACGATACTAGTGCAGAATGAAGTTTGAGTGCTCAGTGGCCCAGATGATAGTTGTTGCAAATGTCAACTGTTCCTATTTCTAGTCATTTTTGTAGCCTTTGGAGAGATTCTTCCATTTCCCCTTCTTTTGCTATACCTCATGAAATCTGGTTAGAAGCAGAACATACAGTGGATATTTCATAGTAATACCACACAGATCATGAAAATAAAGTGACAATGCTATAACTTGAAACAATGCTACATCAAAACCACCAAGCAAGTTATTTCTAGAAAAGAACCAACACACACCTACAAATGTCACCCAGTCCAATTCCTTTTGTTTAATGCATTCATTTGCATAGTTTAGCATCTTATTCAAAAGCATATTTTAAATTATTCTGTTCTCAGCATGCACACTCTCGGTAGGTGAGTGGACTACTGAGGAATAAAGCAGCGTCTAAATTATGCAACTTACAAAAGGAACAGTTCTCCTCTCTGCAAGGTTAAATAATGAATGGCATCTACTCAAAGTGGATTAAAATAACTACATTACTAACCCCCTTCCAAGAACCCCAAATAAACACATCTATTGTCTTGTATTTTTAGTGTGTTCTCACCAAATATTAGGTTATAATAGTGGCAATTGTTCAGGTGAAGGATTTTTAGCAAATATTTAATACTAATCAGCATCAGTGAGACCATAAGCCAGAAAAGAAATCATCTAGTCTTAAAGGTTTTTAAAAATTTACCAATTTCGAACCTTTTTTCCTGACATATTTGAGCTTTTCTTTGGAGCTAAATATTTTCTCGATTCCTCATAACCTCCATATTAATCTTAGATCAAATTGCTATTATATACAATGTATTTTTTTAATCTACCTACCTCCCTGGATAGCTCATTATACACTGTTGCTATGGCAACAAATCCTGAACTACAGAAGTAAAAGACCCCTATACCAGGGTGATTATTTTTTTGTTTACTTCTCAATGATCCCATAATGGCAGGTATTGGCTAAGTCTGTCCCATTGTGAACCAGGAACCCCTCAGCTTACTGCAATTTGGATCTGTAAAACTACCAAACTGCTAACTCTGGCCTCTGTGCTTATTAGTAGCTAATATCAAGAAACAAATGTTGGACATCAACATTTTTGCCTTCTCTTCCATCTTATGACCAATCCTAATAGCTGTAGTTTAGTTTTTAAACCTCTGCATAATGCATTTTTAATTTTACCAATGATCCAGTGACTTTCTAGTTGATGATCATACCTTATTATCACTCCTATAACCTCTAAAATACTCAAAAAGACCCAAATTATCAGGTTGAAATTAGTCTTTCATTGTATATTTGTAAAGTATTAGAGATCATTTCAATCATGCTTTCACAAAATCATGAATTTTCTGCCAAGAAATGGGGGTGGGGGATTGAGAGAGTTGGTTCGTTATTGTTTAGACTGACATTTTGGATAATGTCAGTTGTGTCTAACTCCCTGGATTTGCTGTGATTGTGCAGTTTTTAAATAGCCAGAGTATAAGGGGTAGATATACATGAGTCCCTTCCCACAAAGTTTTGGTTAAACCATCTTTGGTACCTAAATTTCTTCAGGACCCAAATGAAAAGTATATAATATGACATTTGTCACAGATTTTTCAATAATATTTTTCATGTATTTAATCTCATAATCCTAAATGTACAAGAAGACACCATGAGGAGTGGTTCCCACAAGCTGTTATGGCTAGACATGCCTAGAGGTCATGCGATCGTTCTAGTCTCCTTAAAATGCTGAGATGCCAAAGCAAATCCCCTTTCCATTTATTTAGTTACAGGTCGGAAGTAAAGGCAAGGCAAGATGTGAAACCAGACATCCGACAGCCTCCATTCACAGACTACAGGCAGCCCCCGCTGGACTACAGGCAACCCCCAGGAGGGGACTACCAGCAACCCCCACCCTTGGACTACAGGCAGCCTCCCCTGCTGGACTACAGGCAGCACTCCCCTGACACCAGGCAGTACCCTCTGTCAGACTACAGGCAGCCCCAGGTACCATGGCACAGAGATCACAGCAACCCAGCCAAGACTTACTAAAGAGCAAGGAATAAAACGAAAGGAGAGACAGAGAAAAGAACACCCTTCTGGGATACAGAGTCAGAGTTCAATTCCTAATTCTGACATCAGGGTGAACAATTGCACTCTAAAAATGCATTGGATAAATAAATCTTTTCAGAATAAACCAGGACAATCCATCCACCCATCACTCAAAAATGGATGGGTAGTAATGGGATGAACTAATCCCTGCTGACATTAACTAGCTAACTCCCAGGACATTGCCTTGTCAAAGTTTTTAAAATGCTCTCAGTTCTGGGGGTGCTTCTCAGAGGCAGAGTGATTGCCTAGCATGTGCAAAGTACTAGGTTCCGTTCCCGGCACTGCCAAAAATGAGCTTTTATCTGGGCCTTCAGAGTGCTGCATGCAGACAATTCCACATTTGCCAGGAGTGGAGGTATTTTAGGTGCATAATTCTTTTTTTAAAAAAATACTTTTTAGTTGTACATGGACACAACACCTTTATTTTATTTATTTATTTTTATGTGGTGCTGAGGATAGAACCCAGTGTCTCACATGTGCAAGGCAAATGCTCTACCACTGAGCCACAACCCTAGACCAGGTGCATAATTCTTTATATGGCCCCCTACTTCTCACAATGTGATAAAGAGCCAAGCTCTGCAGAAGGTAAAACCAGGCCTAGGTTCATTCTCTCCAGCACAGCCTCTGAACACCTGTCTATACAGCCAAGGGTACAATTGTAACTATTTGTTGAGGGATATACCTCATGAAGATTTCCCTAACCTCAATGAGCTTCAGTTTTCTCAAGTGAGAGCCTTCCTTACAGGCCAAAGTGAGGATTCAACATTTTTGAAAGAAATCTAGACTAGAACTTAGTATCTAGAAAATATCCACTTCCTCCTGGTAACTGGATACCAAGGTACAAATTAATTACAATTTCAACTCTGTCAGATTATATTGTGTTTTATTATGAATTGAAGTGAAAAGAGTTTAATAACAATGAAGGCCAGGTAATCATGGACATACTGCATTTTAGGGAAAAGAGAAATTGATTTTGTACACTTCAACTTGATATTCAGTAGTCTGTACAACTGAGAAACAGTCAGAACCTATTAAATTTCACTTTTCTATTCAACAAACTAATTTGCACACACACAACTGATACACTTACTTATGGTTCTCACAGAAGTCAATGAGAAAACTCAGAAGAGATGATATTAGTCAGGCCTATATGCAATAATTACATGTTTTCGAGTAAAATAAACGAGCTTCCTGGCGGTTTTTTAAATGGTTCTGATGTGCTCTAACTTTTGGAGTTGTGTCTTGCATTTTCATAGTTTGTGAAGTCAGATTACTTCTTCTTACATTATGTCATTAATTCTGAGAGGGAAGGAGAATGAGAAACTGATCACAGAAGCTTCTCAAATACTAAAAATTGTGTATTTCCTTTTCTTCCCATCCCAAAGGATTTTGATTATTTCACTGTGGACATGGAGAAAGGAGCCAAAGGATTTGGATTCAGCATTCGTGGAGGAAGGGAATACAAAATGGATTTGTATGTGTTGAGATTGGCAGAAGATGGGCCAGCAATAAGGAATGGAAGGATGAGGGTAAGAACAGTCTCTTTTCTAAAAAATTGCTTGATTCTGAATGAAAACCCCATTGTGCAATAGAAGAGTGCTGAAGCATGCTATCCAACAAGCAGACTCCATGCAAGTTCCTCCCTCTTTCCATTTCATTGCCTAGTTTTTTGAAGGTTTGGTTAAGCACTAAGAATTATAATGTCTCTTATTTCTCTACTTACAATCTTCTAATTGATAAGCCTCAAAATAGTGTTATTTTTATGAAGAGCACACTATAGAAAATGGACAGAGTAAAGAACAGGAAGAAATAGCTTTAAAAGGTGACATAAAGAAATAGCTTTAAAAGGCATAAATCCATAACTTTGTGATGGTTTGATTATTCCTTTCTCATTGAGATTAAATCTTTTAAATTTTATTTTTCATTTTATGCTCTATCTCCCTTTTTTATTAATCATATGGTCCTGTGTTTCTTTTGTGTCAACTGGTCTTTTGGTTTTGCTATTGGGCAGACAGAAGAAGTAGGAAAAAGGGGGATTGGAGTTCTTTGATAGAGGTTGTTCCTAAAAATAGTAGTGGTCAGAAACCTTTCAACTGGAGTATAAACAAGAGGTCTAAATAGTCTGCAGCTGGATATATACAATACATACATGTAGTGCTCCCAAGGCAAAGAAGCCTAGAGAGCGAAATGTCCTTACATAAAAAAGTTTATTCTTTCCTATAGAATTTAAGCCAGAGCAGTGGTTCTCAGCATGATCTTGGGCATAAGCATTCCCTGGGAACTTGGGAATGCAAATTCCCTAGCTCCACCAAGACCTGCTAAATTAGAAGCTCTCACCAATTAAACCAGACTATGTTTTAAGAAGCCCTCCAGGTAAATCTGGTGCAAACTGAAGTTAGAGAACCACTCAGCTAGAGGGAGCTGTCATAGCACAGATATAACAGGCAGGATATGTATGGCTTCGGCTTTGTTCATCCTCCCCAGACCCTTGTTAAAGGTTTCCATTCTGTACAATGGACTACCTGGGGACCTTAGGTCCATGTAAACTCACTCAGATTTCGAATTCTATAGGCAGATGCTCAATTTTATGAGAGATGCTATTTCCTCCAGCAGGTGATAAAAATGAGTCTTCCACCTGGGTTTCAGAAAACCTGGGTTATTTTCACTTCTGGCCAAAGATTATTAAAATAGGCAATATTTCATCATTTTTGTGTTATTCTTATAAAGTAATCTATTCTTCATGTGTATAAGCTATCAAAAAAATTATTATGGCCAGTTTTAGATAATATAAGTTAGTTTACTTTGAACTAATATATATATATATAAATATATATATAAAGTTACATATACATTATATATTTATATATAATATATATTATAGATATTTACATATTGTATACATTTATATATGAAGTTACAACTATCTATAATATATATTACCTATATAATATATATATCTGTATAATCTGTAATATGTATCTATCTTTAATATGTATATTATAGATAAATAGTCTTACCTTAATTCTCAAAGAAAATGAGTCATCTGGGAGTCATAGATATTCTATTAATCAGGTTTCACTGGTCAGTTTTATCTCTAGTATTTAGGCTAAGATTGGGAACTTGGAAGGGAAGGATGAAAGACTTATTTCTGCTATTTATGAACTCTGTTTGATATTCAAGTGTCCGGGGTTTTCTTACTCATGAATTCTTATGACACCAGTGCAGAACATGTCTAGGGCTATGGACTCCATGTCAGGGTAAGAGGCTACTTCATAATACAAATTTAACCATGCTCATACTATCTGCTCTCAGAATTAGTATTTTGGATCTGTAAAGATTGTGCTTGATCACAACATATAATTAATTCAGATCTTATGTTTATTATCATATTTGATCATTTAAAGCTAAATCTTTTCTACTTCATTAGTGCTTTTCAAAAACTAACAATAATTCACAGATATGTATAAGTCATTTCAGCAAAGATTATGATTAATCAATATTTGAATGACTTAATGGTTTATTTAAACTAATGCATAAACTAAATAATATATATGTTACCAATTTGAAAAATTCACAATAAAATTAATCTTGGACTCATTTCTCACCTTATTGTAAAGTTCTACCTTGACACTACTAGTGTCCAGGTATATAGAGATATTAAATATCTGTGCAAATGATGCTTCATTAAAGCAGCCGTTAACTACATGGTTATTATGGCTTGGTTTGTAAATTTCCAAACTCCTGAGAAAACTCAGTGAACTAGACATTCATGGACTACCACTAAAAAATATCTCAAAAAGAAAAACTAGTGCAAATTTCTTCCCAGCTTATGAAAGACCCATGTTTCTTCTTGTTAATGTGATTCCTTTGTCTTCTGTCTCAATGCATTATTTCTTGGGTGTAAAAGCTAAACACAGATATACTTCATTATCAAATATATTTGAAAAATGCTGTATTTTTTTCTTCGTTTTATGATCAGGAACAGAAGGGAAAAGTCAGGGAATGGTCTAATAGCAGGCTATCTAAGATTAAATCTGGCACAGTAAAATTGTGCAAATCAGAATATCATTTTGTGTAACAATATATAGATTACTATGCCCTTTGGTTAGGGATACAAATAATACTATTTTCAAACACTTTGCTATTACGCCAGATTTGATCCCCTGAATTCCTGGTTATGTGTTTGTCTGGTTGTAGGAAAATGACGCCCCAGAAACTGCTAAGAATTCAGTGAAACCCAGGTACAGTGGGTGTCAGAAGAGATAGCTAACCTGGAAGTGAGGACATCCTTCTCCTTTGGTACAAATAATTTTTAAAGTTGTCCTTAGGCATTCAAGTGTCACCCAAGAAAAAATGTCAATGATCCTTCCACCCAGGGGCTCTTTCATGGATCAGGTGAGAGTCAGGTAGACATATCCCCAAAGTGAATTCCAGCTGAATAATTTCATTTTGCTCTTTCTGGGCACCTGCAGCCATGAGAATTATTCTACCAGAGATCTTCAGCAAATTAGGCTGTTTGCCTTTCAAATTGATTAATAAATATTCCCACAGGACATAGTTGTTTTTATTTTTTCTCCTTCAAAAACACTGTATGTTTACGAAATTTGTTTTTTGCAAATCAAATAAATGCCATCTTTCCTCTTGATGGAAAATGTCAGATAAGGCAAGTAACCTAAGGAACAAGTTCTAATGGATCTCCCAAAATATGAGAATGTATTAACAACAAACCTCATGACTAAGTAGTAGTAACCACAGATGATGGCTCCTTCTGAGAGTCAAATTGATAAGCAAAATTCCAAACAGGAGAATATGAAAAGCTCTTTTTCACAAGATTGGTTAGACGCTTGTTTAAGGCTCTAGGACCCCCTATATCAGAAACATAAGAATAACAAAATAAGTAAATCGAAACATTTACTAAAAACATGACTATTTTGAGCCCTTCCAAACCCTCAGCTCTACCCTCAACCTCTAGAAGAGCAAATTTGATGCATTTGCTTTTTTCAGATTAAATATATCATTTCACTTTGTTGAACCTCAGTTTCCTATAAAATCGGAAGAATAAAGTCTATTTATAGGGTTGCAGTAAGATTTTGAGAAATATTTCAGGAAGTATTATTGATATTTTTATTAAGAAAATAATGAGGCATTAGTTTGTGGAAGGAGAGCAAGGGACAGATAAAAAGATAAATCATAGACTAGAATTTGAGGAACAACAAGAAAAAATATGTGACTCACACTTAGAGAAAAGTTATTTTATCAAAACACAAATGGAAAGTGGCACATTTTGAATTTAATTATTAAATGGCTTTTCAACACTAAGTAATATTGATATGTTAAAAGTTGAGAGCTGCAGATGTAGCTGGGGTAGAGGGCTTGCCTACCACGTGTGAGGCCCTGGGTTTAACTGCCAGCACCACACACACACACACACACACACACACACACACAAATTGAACAGACAAAGCAAAACACAATCTGTAAACACCGAAAAGAGGAATGGGAAACAGAAACATAGTTGTCATGTCTGATTGCTTTTCTTCAGTCACCCAAGAAGGCTAATCTCATAAAAGAAAAAAAAATGGCATTAAGTTTCTGAATTTCATTTTTTAAATTTCATTTTTAAGGAAAAGTAAAATTAAACATTAGAAAATATTACTGAATCAGTTCATAAAAAGAAAACTGTTTTGCTAAATAGTCCAAAAAAATTGAGAGGGACAAAAATTTTCACAGCTAATGAATAAATCTCTGGTACAGAATTCTAAGAAATACAATCTAAAACTGATTTAAATACAATTTAAAACTGAGACTAAGCCAGGCGCGGTGGCGCAAGCCTGTAATCCCAGCACTTAGGGAGGCTGAGACAGGAGAATTGCGAGTTCAAAGCCAGCCTCAGCAAAGGCGAGGTGCTAAGCAACTCAGTGAGACCCTGTCTCTATTTAAAACACAAAAAATAAGGCTGGGGATGTGGCTCAGTGGTTGAGTACCCCTGAGTTCAATCTCCAGTAGCAAAAAAACACAAAAAACTGAGACTAAATGAAAAATACAGGCAAAGAAAAATAAACATACAAATTAACTTAATGGTGAAGCTTAGTGAAGCAGAGAATGTTAAGAATTTCTAGATAAATTTCCATCTCCAATGTGAGACATTTGGAGGAAAGGAATAGTTCTAAGTGCTTAAATAAAATCTGGGAGAAAATTTAAAAGAGAATGTGAAAGGAGAGTAGATTTGCTCTTATAAAGACAAAATGGGCCTGGGGTTGCAGCTCAAAGGTAAGGTGTGTGCCGAGCATATGAAGGGCCCTGGGTTTGACATCCAACACTGAAAAACAAAGTAAAATATTGTCCTGTTTCCATAAAAGTATAATATATTCCCTATCTCCATCATAAAAATGTATTTTCTAAGATTAAAAAAAAACATCATTTGCAAGCTCATCATCTTACAGTTCTATAACATTTGCATATGCCTCCTTAGCATTGTATAATCTCATTCATAAGAAGGTTTACCTTCTTTCTGAAGCTCCTGTGACCTAAAAGCCTGCCCACGGTGGGCTTCAGGGTGATTTAAAACATCTTGTTAGACTGAAGAATCCATGAAAAAGATACTATTTATCCATCTCTTGGGTTTTTTTTAATAAAAGCAAAATTCCCTGATATCAACTTGTTTTTAAAAATTAGAAAATTTGCCACCTTTCCTTCTGTGATCCAGATATGTCTAATTTGGGACTACAAAATAAGAATTTTAAAAAACTTTTATTTTATGTTTTGTTTTATTAAACACGATACCATTTATAAGAATATTTCTAACACATGTAATAGGAACAAGTACTAACAAATATTCAAGCACCCATGAACCCATAACCCAGCTTAAAAAACAGATCCTTACCACACTCCTATGATTCAACTCCCTCTCTCTAATCCTGGAGGAAACGACTATACTAAACAAAGCAGCACTTCCCATTCCTTCTAGTAGTTCCACATGTGTATGTCTCTCTCAACTACATAGTTTTTCATAGTCTATGAACTTTACATAAATGAATCACATCATGCATCTTCGCTGTGGTTTACTTTTTATATATTATGTTCATGAGATTCAGCCAAGTTGCTGCACGAAGATTAAATTCATTTATTTTCACTGCTATAAATTATTCCATTGGATTAATATACTACACTATAATAGTTATATATTTTCCATTCTTTGAACATTTGAAGTTTTTTTCCCTGTCAATAGATACCGGGATTGTTTCCAGTTTGTTTGCAGTTCATACAATCTATATATATCTTTCTGCCACACTTTTCACAAGACTTCCTCTAGACAAGACTGTATACCTAGGAGGGCACATTTTAAACTATGTAACACAAAGATATTTTCCCAAATGGTTGGCACAAAGTTAGACCCACAGTGTACATTAGTCTTCCTAACACATCCTTGCAAAAGCTTGCATTTCAGACTTAAATTTGTATTCTGGTAGGTAGAAAATGACATATTATTTAGGTTTGAGTTTGCATTTCTTGATTGCAAATGATGTTCATCATCTTTTCTTATGTTTATTGGACTTTCATGTTCCCTCAAACAGAAAGATATATTTATGTCTTTTTTCTATTTTCCATTGAATATTTCTTCCTTTTATATTAATTTTAGAAGTGCTTCTATATTCTTTGTGGTAGTTTTTTCATCGATAAATGTGATGCAAATATCTCACCCCAGTTTGGGGCTTATAAATTCACTTTCTTTTTGATGCTTTTTGATAAAGAAGTGTTAATTTTACTGTAATAGATTTAACCTTTCCTTTATAGTTTCCATTTTCTTATCTTGCTTGAGAAATCATTTCCCAACACATAGTCTTAAACATCTCCTACATCTTCAAAAACCTTTATAGTTTTACTTTTCAAATCTATATCTTTAATTACCTAATATTGA
Source organism: Xerus rutilus (assembly GCA_028644305.1). Classification (NCBI taxonomy): domain Eukaryota; kingdom Metazoa; phylum Chordata; class Mammalia; order Rodentia; family Sciuridae; genus Xerus; species Xerus rutilus. Next base: position 55,480,841 of record CM053407.1, read on the forward strand.
TTTCTCTGTAAAATATAAGGTAGAAATCCAATTTTCATTTTTCCATATGGATAACCATATGGAAATGATGTCACAGCATCATTTAATGAATGTCTTCATTTCTCCCTAACTACAATGACATCTTTAGGATAAATAAAATTTCTATAAATGCAGCAGTCTATTTGGGGATTCTTTATATTATTATACTGACCTATTTGTTCCTGCATCAATTCCATGCTTACTTTTCAATGAGTGTTGAATTTTGATTGGGAAACTGCCCTCCCCTTATCCAAAGATACACATCCTAATTTTCAGGAGTTTTCTTGTGCTTTTGCCTTTCTGTATAAATTTTGGAATTTGTGTGTCTAGTTTCTCAGAAATCCCGTTATTTATTGGAATTGCTTGAGATCTCTATATAAAATTGGGAAAACTACATTTTTATAATATTACATCTTTCTTCTTCCTACAAACATGCTACAATCCATTTATGTAGGTTTTCTATGAAGTGCATAAATAAAATTTTATAGTTATTTTTCATAACAGCCATGCAAATATTTTGTTAGATTGACTCTCAGATACTCTGCATGTTTTATTTTTGCTCTTAAATATAGTATTTTTATTTTTTAATTGATTTATTTCTTGACAGAAGAATGCATCTTGATTTATTGTACACAAATGCAGCACAACTTTTCATTTCTCTAGTTGTACACAATGTAGCATCGCACCATATATGCAGTCATTTGTGTACCTACAGTAATGATATCCATCTCATTCCATCATCTTTCCTGCCACCATGCCCCCTCTCCTCCCCTCCCTCTCCTTTGCCCAAAGTTCCTTAGTATTTTTAAATCTTGACACAAATGCATGTGTTTAGTGTGTGTTATTTTTTAATACAATCTTTCTTTTTCATTTTTTTTTCCTAAAGAGCATTTCTGTATTCACAGCAAAATTGAGAGTGAGATACAAATATTTCCCGTATGTGCCCTGGCCCCACACACACACAGCCTCCTTATCCCCCACCAGAGTGAAACATTTGTTATGGTTGACAAACCTACAGTGACACATTATTGTCAGTTTAGTCAGCTTTTCATCACTGTGATCAAAAAACCTGACAAGAACAACTTAGAGGAAAAAAAGTTTATTTCAGCTCAAGATTTCAAAAGTTCAGTCCATGGTTGGCTGATTCCATAGCTCTGGGCCCAAGATAAGGCAGAACATTATGGCAGAAGGGCATGGCAGAGGCAAGCAACTAAGGACATGATAGCCAGGAAGCAGAGAGAGAGAGAGCTCTGCTCACCAGGGACAAAATATAAACCCCATAGGCACACCCCCAGTAACCTACTTCCTCCAGCCACACCCTACCTTCCTATAGTTACCACCCAGTAGTCCATTCAGTTTATTAATCAATCAAATGAATTGATCCACTGATGAGGTTAAAGCTCTCATAATTTGATAATTTCACCTCTGAACATTCCTGCACCACCTAACACATGAGATTTTAGGGGGTACTCCAAGATCCAAACCATTACAGTTACTGTAAACACTGTGTGCAAGTTTTTGTATGGATATAAATTTTCAGCTCCTTTAGGTAAATACCAAGATGTGCAATTGCTGGATCATATTGTAAGAGAATGTTTAATTTTGTAAGAAACTGCCAAACTCTCTTCCACAGTGACTATGCCATTCTCCATTCCCACCAGCAATAATGAAAGTCCTTGTCACATCACATCCTCATCAATATTTGGTGTTTTCAGTGTTATGGATTTTGGGCATTATAATAGGTACATAATGGTATTTCATTGTTAGTTTAATTTCTATTTCCCTCATGACACCTAATCTGAAGCATCTTTTTCTTTTCTTTTCTTTTAATTCAGTACTGAGAATCAAACCCAGGACCTAATCCTTTTCTATTACTAAGCTACCTTCCTAGGCCCTGGAGCATCTTTTCATATGCTAATTTCCATATTTGTATCATCTTTGGTGAGAAGTTTGTTAAGATCCTGGGCTCCCCCCACTTTTTTTAAACTGGGTTATTAGTTTTCTTATTCTTGAATTTTAAGAGTTCTTTGGATATTTTGAATAGCAGTCCTTTTTCAAATATATCTTTTGCCAGTATTTTCTCCCTGTGACTTAACCTGATTCTTTTGACACTGTCTTTTGAAGGGCAAAAATTTTTAATTTTAATGAATTCCAGCTTATCACTTCTTTCTTTCATGGGTTGTAGCTTTTGGTGTCATATCAAAAAAGTCACCACCAAATCCAAGAAAGATCATTGAGATTTTCTCCTATGTTATCTTCTAGTTTTGTAGTTTTTCATTTAACATTTAAGTCTGTGATCGTTTTGAGTAACTTTCTGTGAAGGGCTTAAGGTCCTTGTCTGGATTCCTTACTTTGTGTGTGGATGTGCAGCTGCTCCTGCACCATTTTGAAAAGAATATTTTTCTCTATTGCCTTGCCTTTGTTCCTTTGTCAAAGATCAGTTGCCTATCTTTATGTAGGTCTATTTCTGAGCTCTTCCTCTGTCCCATTGATCTAGTTGTCTGTTCTTTCACCATTACCACACTTCCTGATAATGTAGTGGCAGTTTTCCAACTTTGTACTTCTCCTGGCTTATAGTATTTTATTGTAATTTTTAAATTAATTGTTTGTTAATGAAAAGAAAAGGCAATTGCTTTTTGCATGTGGATCAATTTCCTCATGCAAAACTACTAAACTCTTTTATTAATTTGAATAAATATTTGTAGCTACCCCTGGGTTTTCTATATAATAATCACATTTCCTACAAATAATAAAATTTTGGTATATTTTCCTTTTAAGTTTTTAATGTAAAGATAACCTATATCTGATTAAGACTGTTTTCTTCTATTACTAGTTTACTAGGAAAGTTTATTACAAACAGATGTTGAATTTTATCTACTTTTTCTGTATCTATAGAAAGTATGACATGATCTTTTTTAATATGTTAATTAATAGATTAATTATAGCAATGGATTTGTATGTTAAATCATCCTTGATTTCCTAAGATAAACCCTTCCTATTCATGATCTATCTTTTTCATGCATTGATCAATTCATCTTTCTGCTATTTCCTTCAGGAATTTTTAATGCATGCTCTTAAGTAAGATTGGCCCATAATTTTATATTCTTGTAGTGTTCTTGAATGATTTTGATATTAACATTTTACTAGCCTTATAAAATGAGAAATAGGATAATCCCTTCTGTTGCTGTTGTCTGGGAAAGTTTTTATAAGTTGAGAATTATTCTTGAATATTTAGTAGACTGCACCCGTAACCAATCTGGGTCTAATGCGTTTTCTTCATGTGAAAATTTTAATCCACTAATTATGTTTCATTAATAAATATTTCTTCTTGATTTTATTTATATTATTTATTTTGTTCTGGTAAATTGCTTTTGAAAAACAATTTACCCATTTATGTGAATTTTCAAAGTTTTAGGGGTTTTTGTTTTCTCGTTTGGTGGGTTTTCTTCTTGTTACTGTTGTCTGTGGTGCTATAGATTAAACTCAGGACTTCATGCTGTCTTCAAAATGAAAACTCCAAGTTCCCAGGAACCAGCAGTTATTTTCTGGGCAAAAGCCACCTTTGGTATTTCTTTGCCTTGCAAGAGTCTTACTTTTACTTTGTTTTTGGCTTCAGAGAATTTTCCACATTCTTGCCTGTTTAGCAGTGGTGAGGTTGTTCAGAGTATCTAGTTCACCATATTGCTAGAAAGAGAAGTTAAAGCAGCTTTTACCTTTAGTGACCAAGTTATGATAGCTAAAACTACTTCCAGTCTTAGAGGTGATAGTTGGCACCTTACCACACTCTGTGTGTCCATGTAGAAGCTTCAGAAGATGCTTTATGTGAGCTGCTTGCAGTCATTCTGTGGCATACTTCCTTTTCTTCCTCTCCAACTCCAGTCCCACTTGTGTGGGTCCCCAGGCCATGATGCCCATCTGCAGCCCTGCCTGAGAGCTCCACAGCCCAGGGGCTGGCACTGGACAATTCCAAGGCTTCACACATTCTCCTGGATCCTGGGGAAAAAGCACAGGCTTTTCCTCATGTCCTACCTCACTCAGCCACATCAGCACTGTGGCTGAAGTCACAGTCCCACAAAGGGTAAATGATGGTTACAAATTCACATGCCAGCAGAAGCACAGCAGGGAACATATATGTATAAAGAATAGAGAGCCCTGCCCCTTCTAGCCCAGTCAACTGTTGACCTGTGGGAATGCTGGCTTCTTTCTTCTAAGGTCTGATTTTTCAAGACAAACCAAAAATTCATCTTTTGTAAAAAATTAGCCTCTAAGCTTACACAGCTCATCTCACACAAGTCCCCTTGCACCCAATAATCCCTCCAACTAGTCCCTCAGTCCCTAATGCTTTAGCCCCCACAGGGCTTTTGCACACATTGCTACCATTTCCCAAAATGTTCTTTCCTCTCATCTGCTCTTGTTTAACTCCTCCTTCTCCCTCTCAGCCCAGCTCAAGCATCGCATCCTGGAGAAGGTTTCTCTCACCTTCCAGTCTGCTGACATCACCTGTCATGGGCCCTTGCTGCTCAGGCACAGCTCCTTTCTGGCATTGGCCACAGTGCTAACTTAATTCTTATGCGCGTGGTTATGCTGAGAAGTCTGTCTCTCCCGAGTGTAAGCCCCACAGGGGCAGGAGCCACATTGCTCTGTGCGCTCTTACTGTACCCCAATGTCCAACACTGTGCACATTGTGCACTCAATAAATATTCACTACTGAACAAACATATGAATGAAGCTTCCAGAGTAAGATTATTGCAGGTTTGTTTCCCAGTTCTGGAAATTAACTAGTTGTGCTCACTAAGCACAAGGCCTCAGAGACTCCTGATGAACCATGAGATGAGTTCTCATAGGTAACTGAGTATTTGGACACATGGAAATTCAACTAACTCAGAGCCTTTTTTTTTTTTAAATAAAGTGCCCCATGGTAAACATACCATCCTTTTACAGGGTACATTTAATTATTACAGATTTTGCAGTATCAAATCATGTCTGTGAGACCCTATTGTACCTTTAAAAAATAAACTATGCAACATTTCAAGATTTGTTTTATTCTCAGGTAAACTTCCTATCACCAAACATGAATGACAAAGTAAAAATCTTTTTAAAAGTAAAATAAGGTCAAGCCAGAAATAATGAAGAACTTCAAAAGCATAGGGTATGCAGAACATGACAGAATAAAGATTATAAGACAGGTGTGCTGGAGCCCATTAAGGACAGGCACACAGGAAAACAGTGTAGTTGAAATAATGGGATAACCAGAGCTTAGCAGAATTTGCGAACTCTGCAGAGCTAAGCCCCACCAGGTCAATGCAGATAAATGAGCTGAGGAGGTTGATGAAATCGAAAGCATGAGAGAAGAGAGATAACAAGTACTTAAGAGGGGAATAAAGCAGTCTGACTAGAGAAATCAAGCAATTTATGGGCTCTGGTAGATCATTTTAGGAGCCCTACGTTGCAGGGATCATCCATGCAGTGTTTCATCACCTCTGGGTGCTGAGACCCAGGCAACTAGAAAGTTCATGTCTGCATAAAGTGTGCACCTTTACATGTCATCGCAGCCCAGCTTGCTCAGATGCCCCGTTGGTTCTCAGCCCTCGCTCTGAGTCCTCCTTCACATCGTCTGCAAATGAGAGGTTTTTCCTTTATTGTTTGGGCTCTCCTCCATGCCTTTTATGAAGGAAAAGAAAGACCTCGCACAAAGATCAAATCCATTACCTTTTTCTTTGGGGAGTCTGATCTATGAACATTGAGTTAAATGAGTTACTTGCAGGAATGAGGGAGAGCATGGTGCTGATTAGAGAAGAGTGCAGTGGGAGGCAGAGCCGGCTCGCCTAGTGTTAGACTCCATTGTCAATTATTCAGGGGCTCATTATCCCATGCGGGGAGGGCTCCATTTCTCCGCTCTGTTTCTTCTTCTATTGGATGCCCAACCTTGAACCATTTCAAAAGCAGCTTCCCATGAGGGCTAGTTAAAGGTTTGGGAAGGAATCAAAGGGTTAGCATTAGGATTGCATCTTGGCATGGCAAGACAGAGAAATGGAATAAATTGCAAGTGAGGAGAGTCTTTGCATTTTAATTATTCACACGGTGGTTTCTGTTTTATTGTGTTTGGGGGTTTTTGTTTGTTTGTTTTGTTTTTTGGCCTATGGAAAAGAATGAAAAAGTTTACAAACCTCTGCTGTGATCTGAAAAATACATTCTACTTGCCTCTTCAATAAGAGGAAGACTTAGGAGTGCAGTGTCCTCTTTTATGCCAAGCCACTCTTTGTCTTTTCCTGAGGATAATTTTAAAATGTCTTCCCTCTTCCTTTTCACAAGCAGTGTTCATGTGCCTTAGCCCTCTGCTTGAGGCTCTGTCATTCCATCTCTTCCCCAGACCTAGAGCTCTTCTGCTGGTCACTCAGTTTGTCCAGTTCATCTCCAGATCTCAGTTTTAATCAGCAAATAGGTGTAAAGTGCACCTTGAACCTGATTCGTGCAAGACTTGGTTTGTGCAGCACAACGATTCAGAAGACATCAAGAATTGAGTACTCTATTCTTCTCTTTTTAACTTTTTATTCAAATTTACAGATACATTGTGTGTATTTATTGAGTACAGCATGATGTTCTAAAGTACATACATATTGTAGGATGATTAAATCTAGCTAATTAACAAATATCCTCACATAGTTACTATTTTTATGGTGAGAACATTTAACACATCCAACAGGAATACAACATATTGTCATTAGCTATAGTGACCTTACTGTGCAATAGATCTGTTTGTATTCCTAACTGTAATTCTGTATCCTTTGACCAACCTCTCCCCATCTTTCCTGCTCCCCCAGCCTCTCCTGTCTCTGGTTACCATCAATCTCCTTTCTACTTCTTTGAGATTGACATTTTTAGATTCTACAGGAAATCCTGTCATTTGTAATCCCATGGACAAACCTAGGTATCCTATTCCTTAGTCTTAAGCCATTCACACTTTTTCCTTGGAGCATCCTAAAGTGTTGCCCTTATTAGCAGTCACCATCTTCCGACTGCATCCTTCCTCCTGTCCTGTGGCTCCTCCCCCCACCCTTTCCTGCTGTATTGGACAAGATGAAGAGATCATGACTGTATCTGACTCCTGGGTAGTTTTTCAATAAGTACATCTTCTATATATTGGGATCCAGCACCTCTGCTTGAGCTCATAAAAAATGGCACAATCCCAGAGGCAGGTTCATGACTCATTAATTGATCAAGCTTGGAGGTGTGTGGGCTGTGGACTGGCATTCCTCCTAAATGCCTAACATGAATTTCCACCTGCCTGATGATGTACAAGGCACTCATTTTCCATTTCAAATCAGCCACCAGTTCCTGTTATGCCATCTCAATGTCTCTTGTCTTTGTGTAATTATCTGCCAAAAGGATGAATATACACCACTAGTCTTTAGGATCATGTCAGCAATATCAGCCTCTTACAGAAGAAAAAGAGACTCTTCGACCTGTTTGTATCACTTTGTTTTCATTTAAGACCTTGGGAAAATGACAGCCCAGAGAGGGAAGTTGTAAGTAAGCAGGTATAAGTAAGCAGAAAGGAGGATTAATGAATATTGGAAAGAAGTCATTTTTTTTTTAAATAGATGGACACAATGTCTTTATTCTACTGGTTTCTATGTGGTGCTGAGGATCGAACCCAGGGTCTCACGCATGCGAGGCAAGCGCTCTACCGCTGAGCTACAATCCCAGCCCGGAAAGAAGTCATTTTTAAATGTGACTTCCTAGCTCCAGAACAAGAGGGCCAAGGAAAAACTAGGAAATGCTCCTAAAATATCAGAGGGATAGTGGGCAAGCTGCTGAATTAGTGCTTGTAATTAACCTGTTAATGCAGAGTGTGCTCAGTGTCGAAGCAGGGCTGGCCTGCAGGTAGCCAGGACACCTTGCTTCAGTCTGTGTCCTTCTGGAAAAACACACAAGCATTTCAGTAAGTGTAAGTCAAATCCTAAATTATGCATTCTGTCCTTTCCTTCATTTCATTGCCACTGCCGCAATACAGACCCTCATCTCTGTTATCCTGAACTACTCCTGTAGCCAAATAGATCCCATCTGCCTCTAATTTATCCCATTCATGCTTCATACAACCACCAAAATTATATTCCTAAATCATAGGTGTAATCAGATCACTTGTTTCCTCAAAAGTCTTCAACAACCTGCCTTTTTGTAGGCTGAGATCCAAATATGTTCCCAAGTTAAAGAAAAAAGAAAAAGAAGATGATGATGATGAAGAACGGACTTCTACAGTCTGGTCCAGTGCAATTTCCATCCTCATATGCTATTCTAGTCCCTCAAAGTATTCTCCAGCCATTGCTGTTTCCAGGACACACAGTGCCATTTCACATTCTCTGTCTTTCCTCATCCTGTTCTTCCCAAATGGGACTTTCTTTTTTTTTTCAAATTTCTGCTTAAAACCCTTAACTCTGTCAATGACCAGTCCTAACTGCACCATGAAACCTTCACCAATTTCTGTCTTCCATCTCCTGTCCCCACACCCCCTCACACACACTCAGTTGAAGGGCTCCTTTATTGGCACTGCAGTAACACTTTTTTTTTTTTTGGTACTGTAGATTGAACCCAGGGGTGCTTAACCACTGAGCCACACCTCCAGCTCTTTTATATTTTATTTTGAGGTACAGTCTTGCTAAGTTGCTTAGAGCCTTGCTAAGATGCTCAGTCTGGCTTCGAACTAACAATCCTGAGCCACTGGGGTTACAGGTGTACACTACCACATCCAGCAGTAACATGTTTTTTGCTATATTATTATTATAAAATATATCAAAATAGAAAAGAGATTATAGAATACCTATGAACAGCTTGAACAATAACAAATTTATTTCCTCTGCAACCCCTTCAGAAACTGAGCAAAGCCAATGTATTTAAGGCCTCTTTCATGTCCCCTCCCACCCACCTCATTACCCCTAGAGGTAACTCCTCTTCTGAATTGTGCTTATTTATTTGCTTTTTTTTTTCCTTTTACTTTTTTATCATTTATGGCTATAACCCTCAATAATGTTGCTTAGCTTCACTTTTTTAAACTTTATAGGCATTTTTTAATTTTCTTGACTTTTTTAGCACACTGAAATTTATCATAATGAATGTGTATTAAAGTACTCATTTTCACTACTGCATAGTTTCCTATTACATAAATATTAATTAATTAATCTGTTTTCTGTTGAGGGGCACTAGGGTAATTTCCAATTCTTTACTATTAAAAATGTTTCTATTATAAACATTCTTCTAAAGATCTCCTGGTATGCATGTGTAATATTTTTTCTCAGGTATATTCCTAGGAGTAGATTTGATGGGTCCTAGGGTCTGAACAACTTCACATTTACAAAACAATGCCAAAAGAGTTTTCTAAATTGTTTTCCATATATATATATTCCTACATGCAGTATGTGAGTCCCTGTTGCTTTACATCTTGTCAACATTTGACATAAATTGACATTAAATTTCTATTATGATGGTGGATATGAAAAAGTATATCTTATGGTCTTAATTTTCTTTCCAATCACTAATAAACATCTTTTCATGTTTGAGTCATTTTCTTCCTATCATATTTATGTTGATGCCTCTTGCCCAATTGTTATGGTAGTCTTTCCTTATTGTTGTTATACTTGCTGAGTAACAAATTTTTGTTAGTTATATCAAATTTTTTCTTAGTCATATCAAATATCTTTTCCAAGTTTGTGACCATTCTTTTTCCTTTAAGATCTCTTTCAATGAAATGAAGTTCTTAAATTTTGAGTAATCAAATATATCAATGTTCTGTGCTGTTTTGCATTTTTGTGCTTGGTTTAAGAAATTGTTTCCTATTATAAAGTCCCGTTTTTTTCTAGAAGTTTTGAAGTTGGAATTTTTACATCCAAACCCACAATCCATGAGGAACCCAGGGGTGCTTAACCACTGAGCCATGTTCAACCACAGAATTTAGTTTATTCTAGTTTATAGTAAGCTTTAATATTAGATTATAAGTACCTTGATTGTGATATTCTGTCATAATCATCTCTAGGTTCTCTACTCTCTTAGTACAGCACTTTCCACCTAGTAGGTGGTCCGAGGGGCTTTCTGGATGGATACAAACACTACATCATCATGGCTACTGGATGATCACAATGCCCCCTCCTTCAACTGCACTTCTGACAGCCTGGGAATTTATCATTGCAGCAAGGAGAAGAGTGGCATCTTTCTCTGTCTTGTTGGACAGTTCCTCTCCCTTATCCTGTCCTCTGCAGATGTTCTCATAAGGTGCTCCCCTGCTCCTTTCTTCGTGAGCAGAGCCAGGGAACAGAACTCCTAGATATCAGGGAGCACAACTAATGGCCCACCAATAAGGCTGGTTTGGGACCACACTGGCCCAATACCATGTCTCCCTGGAGTGTTATAGGAAGCTAGAGATAGGCCTCCACAAAGTAGAACTGGTCCTGGACTGTCTTCATATAATCCAGTATGGTTCAGACATCATAAATCATGGAGAAGTATCTCTAGTGGTTCTGTTATGGTTTGGGTTGCCAGTTTCTGTACCCGTCTGCCAGCAAAATGAAAATTTCAGTAGATTCACTTTCCTTTTCAAGTACCAGCAAGAGTTAAGATGGCTCTAAATCCAAGTATAAGGTTCTTTTCAGAATCATGCAAGCGTGAAAGAGAAATATTTCAATTCATAGCGTGGATGTATTCATGTACACTTTTTTTCATGCTTTCAACTCTAAGCAATTGAGCATGTATTTATTCATTATTTACCAGAGTAAACATTTCTAGTATATGCAGAAAAACACTGGAAAGCACTGTGGGTGGCAGAGTAGCGAAAGTGTTAAGAGTCTGGGTTTAGATAGATCTTGACTTAGTAACGTGAGCTGGGTAGTTACAAAAGGGAGATCACTGAATACCAGTCTTGCAGAGTTTTGTAATAATTAAATGCAGTGGTTAATACTAGTACACAACACTCCCTTCTGACTTCTAGGCCAACAATAAATGAAGAAAAATGATGATGATCGAGGTACAGTGATACATACCTGTAATCCCAGTAGCTCGGTAGGCCGAGACAGGAGGATCATGAGTTCAATGCCAGACTCAGCAATTTAGCATGGCACTAAGCAACTCAGTGAGAACTTGTCTCAAAATAAAATACAAAAAGAGCTGGAAATGTGGCTCAGTGGTTAAGTGCCCTTGAATTTAATCTCCAGGACCAAAAAAAGAATAATGAAGGCAAAAAAAAGAGGAAAAAAAATGATGATTGATAGTGATAAAAATCACCCAATCTTTATTCTTTGGAAATACATACTTTATGAGATCTATATAGATCAATTTAAAAAGCAAGGTCAACTGCTGTAAGAGCTATAATTATCATAAGCACATTTTCAAAGCCCATAATTGAAATGTGATCTGACAAGAAAACAAGTCCTAGAGCATATTAGTATCTAGTATCAAAAATTAGGGTTGCCTCAGAACACTGAGACACACAATCCCTATGGCTATAACAGAAGCACTTAACATCTGCCATGGCAAAGATAAACGTGTACTGGCGAGATTCCTTAGAGGACATGAGATCTGAGTAAGGTCTTGGTGGGCCTTCAACAGGGAGATATTAGGAAAGAGAAGATGCATTTCTGCCAGCAGGGGGAGTGTCATAGAACAGGGCAGAAAACATGGCCCTGTTCCCCAACAGTCTTTTTATCATATGGAAAAGATTATAGATAATCCTCAGGAATCCAGAGCATTCCGGGGTAGGAATGGAAGCAGGGTCGTAAGATAGAGGTGAAGTTAGCAGGAACCTGAGTGCTACCTCACACCCATACTCCAGTTTCGAACAAAGCAGCTCTGTGCTTATGTCCTACCTGTGGCCTTTCTCTAGTAAGATTTCATTTGATAAGGACTTTGCACTGATGAATGGGAGGTAAAAAATCATATTGTTGGTAGTGTGCTTAACTCTTGCCTTGTTTTCTATAACTAATTTGTGTGGTCCTTTTTGGTAACCCTGAGATGACTTTTGCTTTGGTTACTCATCTTGCAAAATTACATGAGTCCTACCTGGGACAGAGGTCAACAGTGTTATGGGATGTAACTTGAGTCCAGAACCAAATTTTCCCTCATTTATTTTGAGAGGGAAGCTTAATATAATTTTATTTTTTTAAATTTCCAGCTTTATTGAGATATGACTAACAAAATATTATATGTATGTGTATATATACATATATAGAGAGATACATATATATAAATGTATCAATATGGTATAATATTGATATATATATCAATGTATCATATTGATATGTATAATATTGATATGGCATTATATGTATTTATAAAGGTCTACAATATGAGGTTTTGCTATAAATATACCTTGTGAATGATTTCCACAGTCAGGCTATATCTGTTTCCTAACATAGTTACCTTTTGTGGGTGTATAGTAAGAACATTTAAGGTCTACTGTCTTAGCAAATTTCAAGTGTCCAATACATTATTAACTATAGTCACCATGCTGTACATTAGGTCTCTAGAATTAACTCATCTTATAATGAAAGCTTGTACCCTTTGACTAATAGCTTCCCATTTCTCCCACTCCCCAGAACCTGACAACCACCATTTTACTATTTTTCTGAGTGTTACCTTTTTAGATTCTATATATAACTGATATCATACAATATTTGACAATCTGTATTTGGCTTATTTCACTTAGTATGATGTCTTTCAAGTTCACCCATGGAGCTGGGTGCAGTAATCTTAGCAGTTTGGGAGGCTGAGACAGGAGAATAGTGAGTTCAAAGCCAGCCTCAGCAACCGCGAGGCGATAAGCAACTCAGTGAGACCCTGTCTCTAAATAAAACACAAAATAGGGCTGGGGATGTGGCTCAGTGGTCAAGTGCCCCTGAGTTCAGTCCCCAGTACCAAAAAAAAAGTTCACCCATGATTTCACAAATCCCAGGGTTTCCTTCTTTTTTAAAGATGAATAACATTCTATCATATATAATACATATGCATACGTATATAAATACAAATTTATATATCTCTTTATCCATTCACCCATCAGTGCACACTTAAATTGCTCCCATATCTTGGCTATTGTGAACAATGATGCAGTGAAGAGACATCCAAATATCTCTTCAGAATATTCACTTCACTTCTTTCAAATATATAGACATGGGATTGCTGAACCATATGATAATTCTATTTTTAATTTTTGAGGGACCATCTTATTGTTTTCCATAATGGGTGTGCCAATTTACATTTCTACCAATGCTGTATAAGGATTCCCTTTTCTACACATCCTTACCAATACTTGTTATCTCATGTATTTTTGAGAATACATCCTAACAGGTGTGAGGTGACATCTCTTTGTGTTTTTATTTGCATTTTCTTGATGATTAGTGATGTAGAGCATTTTTTCATAGACCTTTTGACCATTTGTATCTCTTCTTTGGGGAACTATCTAATGAGGTCTTTTACCCACTTTTTAATTAGGCTATTTGTTTTTTGCTATTGAGTTATATGAGTTCCTAAGACATTTTAGATATTGACCCCATATGCTAACAAATATGCTCTCCCTTTCTATAAGTGGACTTTCATTTTGCTGATTGCTTTCTTTGCTGAGCAGAACCTTGACAGTTTGGTATAGTCTCACCTCTCTATGTTTGCATTTGTTGCCTGTGGCTTTGGTGTCATATCCAAAAAAATTCATTGCCAAGACCAATGTCAAGCTTACTCCCTACATTTTCTTTGGGGAGTTCATAGTTTCAGGTCTTATATTTAAGGCATTAATGCATTTGGAGTTGGTTTTTGTATATGGTATAAGAATGTAGTTTCATTCTTCATAGAAATATCCAGTTTTCTCAACTCCATTCATTGTGTATTCTGAGCACCCTTGTCAAAGATTACTTGACCATAAATGCATAGACTTACTTCAGGGGTCTGTATTCTGCTCCATGTCCATAAGTCTATTTTTATGCCACTACTGTACTGTTTCAGTTATTACAGATTTATAATATAGTTTCAAATCAGGAATTTTGAGACCTACAGCTTTTGTTTGTTTTTTTTTTTCAATGTTTATTTTTTAGTTGTAGGTGACAGAATATCTTTATTTTATTTTTATGTGGTGCTGAGGATCGAACCCAGTGCCTTATGCGTGCTAGGCGAGCACGCTACCACTGCGCCATAATCCCAGCCCCATGCTTTTGTTTTTTATTCTTAGTCTATTTGGGGTTTTATGGCTCTATACAAATTCCAAAACTGGTGGGGGTTTTTTTCCTATTTTTGTGAAAAATGCCATTGGAATTTTGTTAGGGATTGCACTAATTCTGTAGATATCTTTTGGTAGCATGAGCATTTTAACAATATTAATTCTTCCAATCCATGAGCCCAGGACATCTTTCCATTTATTTATGTCTTCTTCAGTTTCTTTCATTAGTGTATCATGAACTATAAAACAAAAATCCTTCAGTGTTATACCATGCACAGCCCAGTTGTACTAAGGCAGTGGTGTGAGTTGCCAAGAAACCAAAGATACCTGGAGATGGGATGTGAGACATAGGTTTACAAAAATGCTTACCAGGAAAATCCAGTAGTGACTGGCTAAACAGGTGGTTTGCCATAAAGTCCAGTGGTGATGGACCGCACAGGGGATTTAGCCAGAAATTTCAGTGATATTGGGCTTGTCTGCCTGCTTCACATGGTGCATCCTGTGCTTTGTCAGAAAACAGCACCTCCCTCCCTCATGAGGCTTTGTCCAGTGGCCACAGTGAGCTGTTCCACACCAGCTACCACAGGGAGAGGGGGTTCTATAAGTTAGGATACAGAAGTAGTGACATTATTAGCTTAGCTTTCTTTGTCCTATTTTATGAACAACATCCCAAAGTTCTCAGCATGCATGCAACAAAACAGCTTCCTCCAGATAACACTAATATGCCCTAATTCTCAACATACATGAGAGAAAGCTAGTGTCCTTCAAGATAATATTTATCTGGGCATTCTGGGCCAGAGTCACTCCTATTGTTCCCTTGACTTGGCTCAGTTCTTGGGAATAGAGAGGGCATTTCAGGTGTCTTGCTGTCCTCTTTTTCTCCAAAGATGATAAAAGTATATAGCTTTTTAACCCTTTTGGTTAAATTTTTCCCAAGTACTTTATTTGTTTTGATGCTATTATAAATGGGATTTTTTTTTCTTTATTTATTTTTTCTGGTAATTCATGTATAGAAACACAACTGACATTTATATATCCTGCAACTTCACTGAATTGATATATTAGTTCTAACAGTTTTTTGGTGGCTTCTATTGTATTTGCTGTTCTTAAAATCATGCTGTATGCTAACAGAATTTTGCTTCTTCATTTCCAATTCGGATGCCTTATATTGCTTATTCTTGTCTAGTCGCTTTAGTTAGAACTTCTAAACTTCCAGCATTCTGGTCATGAGAGAATACATCCTAGTTTTGTTCCTAATCTAGAGGAAAACTTTAAACCTTTCACCCTTGAAAAGCTGAAAGGATACTAAGAGGACGAAAGTGAGGGGATTGAAGAAGATAGTCTAGGCAAATGACAAGAGAATAGAGGTAGTTATACTCATATCAGACAAAGTGGACTTTAAGTCAAAACTGTAAAAAGAGATAAAGAAAATTAGTATATATTTAGTATATATAAAAAGAGAGAAAGAATATTAGTGATATATATGGATGAATGGTAGTCAATTGTTCAAGAAGATAAAACAATTGTAAATACATAAGCACCTAGCATTGGAGCACCTAAATATATAAGGCAAATATTAACAGAACTACAGAAGAATAATCAACATATGTAAATTTTTCATTTATTTCCCAGGTATCCAATAGCAATAAATCCTAAATTGAGAAATGTTGAACTAGAAAATGAAAATGTTCAAGAAAACATGGCAGGAGTTACACCAATGGGGAAAAAACATGCCACACCCATTTATGCTAACAAAGATATTGTTTCCTGATGCAGTGAGGAGATTCATATAATAAGAGCTTGGGAAAGTTCATCTTTTATGCAGATTCACATAGATCATTATAATAACAGGTGGTGTCATGTTCTTCTATTACAGAGGCAAAAGCCCTACCTTTTTGGTGCAGTATTGCTTTTAAACTTATGGTAAGAATATATAAATTTGGAAAGGAAGAGAGTAGTTTTTAAAAGCTCTATATATCTAATGTCTACTCCTGGATAAAACCCCTCTTTTGAATATGTAGAAATAGACAGTAGGGTCTATGGACCACTATGGCAAAATATACAACATAAGTCAAAGCAATCCTTTATAACTCAGTTGTTTCCTAAATGTTTCACTAAAGAAAATAGTAAGGTGCTTGATATAACTCCATTTTAAATTATATGACTAATTTAATTGTTTGAGAAAAAATTATTTTCTAAAGATTTCTTAAGTGCCTTTGGATTAACTTCTAATAAACACTTTGCAGATTATATTAAAATATTTGCATTAATAATTGGTATAATTATTGGTATAATTGGTATAATTATTGGTATAATATTTTATGATTCTTCATAAATGAAGTGGAGAGGTCAAGTGTAGGTATTGTTATTAAACCTGAAATTCTGGTAATTATTCACTGCATGTACCTAAATACTTTGGAAATCATTTGTATTTGAAAATGAGGGTAAAGGCATGCTATCCAGAATATATAAATCATAAAGAACTTTTATGAATTAATAAGAAAAATGACAACCAATGAGAATAACAATGAGCAAAGTGAATGGTGAAGAAATTTATGAAGAAGAACCCCAAATGGCTAATAAACATCTGAAAAGATGTTTAGCACCAGGAAAATGCAAATTAAAAGAATAAGATAGCATTTTACATCCATCAGATTGTTGAAAGCTAATAAAGTCAGGCAGTTCCAAACACTGGCAAGGATGTGGGGACTGGGAACTCTCATTCCTATTACTGGTAATAGTGTGAACTGGTGTAACCACTTTGGAGAAAACTTTGATAACAACGAATAAATCGAAGGCATACATATACCCTGCAAATCAGCTACTCCCCTATTGTGTGCATACTCTGATTTTGTTCATATACACCAGGAGACATTTTAAGGAATGTTTATTGCAGCATGATTTTTAATTCCAAATACTGGAGATAGGGGCAGGAACCTAAACAAAATCTGTAGAGTGTTCATATAATGAAGCATTAGACATAGTTTAAATGAATGAACTATATCTTCTATATGAATATATTTCAACAACATAATGTTGAATGAAAAGAATGTTACAGAATTATATATAAGCCATTTATATAAAATTTAAAAAATAAAACTCTTCCTATATTTTCTAAAAATATTAGAAAATAAAAAATAAAATTTAAAAACTTACAGCACCATATATTATTTTTTTTAATTTATTTATTCTATGGAGGTATACATGATAGCAGAATGCATTTTAGTTCATTGTACACAGATGGAGCACAACTTTTCATTTCTCTGGTTGTACATGATGTAGAAACACATCATATATGCAGTTACACATGAAGCTAGGGCTATGATGTCCATCTCATTCCACCATCTTTACTGCCTTCATACCAGCTCCCCCCTCCCTTCCCTTTGACCAAAGTTCCTCCATTCTTCCGGTGTCCTCTCCCCCATTATGGATCAGCATCCACTAATCAGAGAGAACATTCAGCCTTTGGTTTTGGGGATTGGCTTACTTCACTTAGCCTAATTTTCTCCAATTCCATCTATTTACCTGAGAATGCCATAATTTTATTCTCTTTTATTGCTGAGTAATATTCCATTGTGTATATATGCCACAGTTTCTTTATCCATTCATCTACTGAAGGGCATCTAGGTTGGTTCCACAGTTTAGCTATTGTGAATTGAGCTGCTATAAACATTGAAGTGGCTGCATCACTGTAGTATGCTATTTTTAAGTCCTTTGGGTATAAACCAAGGAGTGGGATAGCTGGGTCAAATGGTGGTTCCATTCCAAATTTTTTAAGGAATCTTCTACTGCTTTCCAGGTTGGTTGTACTAATTTGCAGTTCCACCAGCAATGTATGAGTGTGCCTTTTCCCCCACATCCTCGCCAATACTTGTTGTTTGTATTCTTGATAATTGTCATTTTGACTGATGTGAGATAAAATCTTAGAGTAGTTTTGATTGGCATTTCTCTAATTGCTAGAGATGTTGAACATTTTTTCATATGTCTGTTGACTGATTGTATGTTTTCTTCTGAGAAGTGTCTGTTCAGCTCCTTAGCTCATTTATTGATTGGGTTGTTGGTTTTTTTGGTGGTTTTTGAGTTCTTTATATATCCTGGAGATTAGTACTCTATCTGATGTGTGAGTGGCAAAAATTTGTTCCCAGAATGTAGCCTCTCTGCTCACTTCATTGATTATTTCTTTCACTGAGAAGAAGCTTTTTAGTTTGAATCCATCCCATTTATTGATTCTTGACTTCACTTCTTGAGCTATAGTAGTCTTATTAAGGAAGTAAGGTTCTAATCCAACATGATGAAGATTTGGGCCTACTTTTTCTTCTGTTAGACATAGGGTCTCTGGTCTAATTCCCAGGTCCTTGATTCACCTTGAGTTGAATTTTGTGCATGGTGAGAAATAGGGGTTTAGTTTCATTTTGCTGTGTATGGATTTCCAGTTTTCCCAGCACCATTTGTTGAACAGGCTATCTTTTCTCCAATGTACGTGTTTGGCACCTTTGTCTAGTATGAGATAACTGTATTTATGTGGTTTTTCTCTGTGTCTTCTATTCTGTGCTATTGGTCTACATGTCTATTTTGGCACCATATATTATTAATGGATATATGCATATGTAATGAAAATCATAAAAATAGGAAAAAGAATCACACACACACACACCAACCACAGAATGTAAGTTACATTTGTGAGGAGGGAAATAAATTCAGGAAACATACAGGAGATTCTAACTCTATCCTGAAGCTTTTCTTTTTCACACAAAACAGTTTGAAACAAATATCTCACAATATTAATCTTATTAAAATCTGGTTGATGAGTGCAAGGATAAGCATTAATCTCAACTTCAAAAATTTTAAATATTGTATAATTTTAATTAAAAAAATGAAATTATTATCATAGTTTACTAAGCTGAGAAGAGTTCTCAAAGAATCAAATGTGAACTCTCCCACATCCTTAGAGACATTAGTGCACAAGTCATCCAAGTAGTTGTCATTTCTAAATGTAAGGATCTAAGCCAGGGATCGGCAAACTTTTTCTATGAAAGGGCCAAAGAGTGAAGACGTTGGGCTTTGTGGGCCTTACAGCCTCTGTCATAACTGTTCAATTCTACTTCAGTAGGCATGCAAAAGCAGCCATAAACAGTATGTAAATGGGTAAATGTGGCTGTGTTACAGTAAAATACTTCTTAACAAATTTAAGCAGTGGACTTCATTTAGTTTGTGAGCTATAGTTTACTGACCCCCATTCTGAACTCAAGCCATATATTCTGATAAAAAAATTAACTTTCAGTCACAAAGATAACACCAATTATTAGTACTTTATATAGTCAAGTTTAAAGTCAGTTTATAAGTCCCCTATTAAATAAAATGTAACATAACTAACATTTATTGGATGCTTGCCATATGTCAGGCACTGTGCTAAATTGACATGCATATCTTACATGGTCCTCTCAACAACATTATGGGATAGTCAATACCATTGTCCCCATTCTCAGAAATGAAAACTAAGACTTTGGGAGGTTAAATGACTTGTCTCACATCTGAGTTAGTAAGAGATGTTAGCCACAGGACACAAATCCAGAGTTCCCAGTTACACCAAAGCCCATTGCTATATTTTATGCACATTTTTGTCAGTGACCCATTTTTTTAAAGTCTTGGCTAATAAGACTTAAGAAATGAAAATTAACTCACTCATTAATTATCAAGAGAGAGAACAAGTATAAGTAAAATTAAGAGATGACCCATAAATTCCATTCAGGTCTCAGTTTTTATTCTTGTTCTTCCTCTTCATGTGGCATAATAACGTAAGTTCCCAGCCTTGGAATTTTCCAGTCATTTAGGAAATGGTAACAAGTCCCAGCTAAAGATAAAAGACCAAGTTTCTCATATTTCTTTAGATAATCACCAATAGTAAGGCCAGCCACCTCTGTGTGGGGCCTACTGGGAGCTGCCATGACACAGAGCTGGCCTCACTAATTGGACCTTCCCTACAATCTCCCAATGCAAGGTGGAGGCAAGAGTTTCTCTTTAGGAAAAAAACAGAGCTTGGGAAGCATTAACTACTCCCACCCCTACTCTACTCCTCATGATAGAAGGAAGTTTTATATTTGTCCTGTCTCCCGCTTTAAAATTAAGGATGCACCAGCCGGGCGCCATGGCGCAAGCCTGTAATCCCAGCACTTAGGGAGGCTGAGACAGGAGAATCGCGAGTTCAAAGCCAGCCTCAGCAACGGCGAGATGCTAAGCAACTCAGTGAGACCCTGTCTCTACATAAAACACAAAATAGGGCTGGGGATGTGGCTCAGTGGTCGAGTGCCAAAAAAAAAAAAAAAGATTAAGGATGCCTGGGCCATCCTTGTCTTCCATCCTATAGGAGACCAGTGAGTGTTTCTTACTAAAAGTAGCCAATCCACTGAATCAGCAGAGATCCTGATAGGCTGGGGACTGGAGAGAAAGACTGAGAAATGAAGAAGCAATGGAGCAACATGTACTCCTACCATTTCCTGGGGTTGAAAGGACACTACAGAGGTGACAGGGCATAAGCCATCTTTATAATGGGGTATTTGCTACAGCAGAGACCCCTACTGAAGAGGCAGAGGATGGATTACCCATGGGAGAAGGAAGTGCTGAGTACAAGAGGAAGAGGCAACCTCACTGGTATACCGCAGTACGAAGGGGGGTGATCACAGAATCCTCAGGAGAGAAGCATATTTGCATGTCCACTGAATTTGATTTCCCTGAAGTGAGCAATCTTGTCTGGCCTGATTCCCACCATATCCTCTGGACCTAGCCCAATCCCTGGCACAGAGTGCTCAATGAAGTTTCATCACACAGAGAATTCTAGCAAAAAGAGGAGGGCAGACTTGCCACCAGCATCTCTTGGACTCCCAGGGGATCATACCCCCCATCAGAACTCTTCTAGATGACTAGAGTAATGAGGAAGAAGAGGGAAGGGTGGGGACGGTGGGGGGAAAGACCCTTTATCCACTTATATAGCTAAAGCCTTCAGTGTAGTCTGCAGTGAGAAGGGGGAGCTTCATTAAAGATTGCCAACACTAACTGCACTAGACTTCTTCATAGCTGAAAATGTTGAAAAATAATGGGACTGGACTACTACCCAGCAGGAACGGGGTAGGGGTTAACAGAGCACAGCTGGTAGCAGTTATTGGAAAAATAAATCAATTTACACACCTCAGTGACTAGAGAATGTTCAATCAAATCAGTTACATTAATAATTTGATATCTTGGAAAACAAAGGTGATTAGAAAACAAGGATTCTCCATCAAAACAAGCCTACATAATTGTTTTTCTAGGAAGGGTGATAATGAATTTGAGGATTTCCATTCACATATTTGTACCCAGTCCTTTCAGTGACAAGTGGCCCACATTTGTAAAATGACACTGCAGCGTCACATGAAGAACAATTCAAGATTGTACAGAGACAATGCGAGAGGGATCAGCATCCAAAAGTGTTACTATAATGGGAACTCAGGCAGGCTGGAGACACAGCCAAAGATTACAAAGTGCAAGAGACAGTGGAATAGATGACCGAGGGAGGAACCTAGGATGGAAAATCAGAAAACACACTCAAGGAGGTGGAAAACAGGAACAGAGGAAGCCTCACAAAGCAGATCAAGGTCATTCTTGAATTCTCTCCCACACAAAGTGTTAAAGGTACCTGTCCAAACCAAATTAAGGGGGGCAGTAAGTGGCAAGCAACAGCTCAATCTGCATAATCATGCAAAGATTAATTTGTTATCTTGGTACCATTGGCACTTTGCATTATTCATTAATCAGCTCCCTATGGAAAGAAGTACATGAATTAGAATTTTCTTTTCCAGGGTTAATTTGAATTTTTCTTTGTTTCTTCTAGCCCATAGAGGGTTTGTTTGTTTGTTCATTTGGGAATTAAATGAGATAATATTTCTAACATGCCTAGAAAGAATCTGGCATAAAACTATGTTCAGTAAGTGCTAATTATTGTAAAGGGTCAATATTTTCATGTGGGTGGTTCACAACTACATAATAAGCTCTTGGGTAATTAATTGAGAACTCTATATAGAGTAAGAAACCTAGATGCATGTATCTAGTAGCATAAGAATAAATGTTCACATAGAGAACTGAAAATACTTTTAAGCTAGTTGGAATGCATGAGAGGGTAACATCACTTTAGCTGCCATTTTCAAAATAATTAATTACAAAGCTCTTAAGTAGTAGCAAGTGGTTCTCTGGGCTCTGAACATGGAGAGCACCTCTTGTATCAGATTCCATCTGCAATCAGCTCTTGTGACTCCCGTCACTTTGCCATGTCTTTTCTCCTCCCAATATTCTATGCATTTCATTAGATGCAGGAGTCATTTCTTAAGAATTTGATAAAGGAGTAGAGAGAACTGTATGACCATGAGTCATGTTATGTGTGGGAAAGGCTCCTTTTTAAAACTGTTGATTTGCCATGGGATATATGTGGAATTCCAAGAGCAGCCCCTGTTACATTAATCAGATGGTTATTAACCTAAACTGCAAAGTGGAAGAGTTCAAGAAGTTCACTGCAAAGCTACAGTAAACCAGAGGCTTTTTATTCTAGTGATTTAAGAAAGCTTTACATTTTTATTTCCAATTAACCTATCAATAGTGATGTCACTTAAATACTCCTAAGGAATATTATCTCCTCATTATTGCCAGAAAACATGCTGCCCAATTTCATAGCTCAGCTGTTCTCATGCATGGATGGGCAATCTGAATTAACTTGAACAGAAACAAGATTTTTAGACACTCGGCTACATTCCTAGTTGTAAAATTTAAGTAATTAATGTGTGACTTTAAATAGTAAAAGAAAATAAAATGGATAATGTTTATTTTGTGCATCAAAATAATAGTGATACAACGCTACTCTAACTTCTTATTTATTCAGTGTTAGCACTTCAATAGAAAAATTATTGTAATCCACACACTCCTTGCCAATACCATTGAATGCTGTGGCAGTGAGTAAAGAGTCTCTGGAGAGCAGTCTTAAAATTAAACTATTAAAGAAAGTCTTTATTTCCATTTTGGCCAAACAAAGATAGCAGGCCCCAATGAGCTCTACAGATGTGAGTTTTTCTGCTTTGTAGACTGTGGAGTGTTAAAATTTGGCACAAAGATATCCATGCTCCTGGTGATCTGAAACTTCAGCACATACAAGTTTTTGTTGTTTTGTTATGTTATTTATATAGAATGGTGGTTTTAATTGTGGCATTTTTTTTTTGTACTGGAGATTGAACCCAGGGGCACTCGACCACTGAGCCACATCCCCAGCCCTATTTTGTGTTTTATGTAGAGACAGGGTCTCACTGAGTCGCTTAGCACCTCACTTTTGCTGAGGCTGGCTTTGAACTCATGATTCTCCTGTCTCAGCCTCCCAAAGTGCTGGGATTACAGGCTTGCGCCACCGTGCCCAGCTAATTGTAGCATATTTATATATACATAATCATGTCATTTGATCCATTTCATTCCCCAATATTTCCCCCACTTTCTCCTCCTCTTGGTCTCCCATCTCCCTTCCACTTTCAAGAATCCCTTGTTTTTTCGTTTTTTCTTTTAGTTTTGACACTATAAAACTAATATTTACTTGATTGATTTGAAAAGTTCAAGTGATTAGGGAAGTTCATGTTCAGTAAGTACTGACTAGATTTATTCATAAGTATAGCTCTCTTTCCAGCTTTAATCAGATTTTCCTTTTTCATCCTATTCATGCGCCAATGAACTGGATATTAAAGCTTCTGTGATACATGATTATGTGTATTTTTAAACAATGTCCCAAAGGCTAATAATAAGTCATAAACATCTCAAATGCATCTTGTTCACATAGGAAAGAAAGCTCTAACTCTGAACTAAGTAAAGAACCACTTTGTAATTCAGGTTAATAACTGTCTGATTAATGTAACTGGGGCTGCTCTCAGAATTCCACACACACACACCCCACGGCTCTCCCCTCCTCGGCAAAACTGATCAGCCTCATAAATAATAAGGAGCTATGGGTTATGGAATTAGAGAACCTTCTTCTGGTCTTGTTACCTCCACATATAAGCCATGTAGTCTTTTCACAAATCCCCATTTTTCTTGAAAGCTTAGAATCCTTGCCTTAAGTAAGGGTAATATAAACCAGAAATAAGATGGGTTTTTTGTCCTCAATGTCCTTGTGTGCAGTCTGTGGGTGTCTTATTTTGTTTGTGCTGCTGTAACAGAATACCTGAGAATGGGTTTATGAAGAACAGATTTTTCTTGCAGTTCTGAGGTCCAGGAAGTCCAAAATCAAGGTGCCAGCATCTGGTGTGGACTTTCTTACTGTGTTCTCACTTGGCAGAAAGCACAAGGGCAAGAGAGAGCCAACCCACTCCCTCAAGCCCTTTTTTTAGAGGTATTGATCCATTTGTGAGGGTGGAACCTTCATGACTTAACCACTTCCCACCACTGTGGCACTGAAGATTAAGTTTCCAACACATGAATTTGGGGGGAACATGTCTCAGACCATAGCAGCAAGTAGTAATCACCAGCAACTGCTTCCTTTACTTACTTGACCCTCAAATCAACCAGCAACTCATTTCGCTCACTCTCTCTCTCTCTCTCTCTCTCTCTCTCTCTCTCTCTCTCTCTCTCACACACACACACACACACACACACACACAGACACATCCCAGTCAGTACTGTGATAAATGCTATAAAGGATATTATGGAAGCCCAAAATATGACCTTTGCTCTCAAGCTGTATGCTGGCAGGTGTAATTATAAGTCCTATAAGAGTTTATTTCCCAGTGTTTCTCATGGGACTCAGTAAATGCAAAAGAAAAGTACATCTGCCTTTAGCCAGTTCTGGGAGCAAAGGCATGGCAGAAAGAACAGAGATGCCTCCACCTTGTGGCTGCCTTCTACAGCTCTGTGCTGGCAAGGCATTGCTATTTGCAAGCTTACCTCTCACTGATAGGATTGTGTAGTTTTTACTTTTATAGCTTCTTTGCCTTCTTCGTATGGAACCAAGTGTTAGCGACTTTTGGTAAGACCTTGTTCTCACAAAATGCAAGTTTAGCTTTGGCCAAAATGAAGTATGTAGCATGTATGCACGTGTTTGTTTGTTTATTATTTTAAAATATTCACGGAGTTCTCATCCTGTACCAAGTGCCTTAGTCAACAGTGGGAAAAAAATAGCAACCAAAGCACAATCTGCCTCAATGCATTCTGCCCTCAAAGCCCCCTCTCCCTCCCTCTCCTACACATCCTCAACTCTCCCAAAGATTCTCCTTCTTCCATTAGTTATGAATGCCCTGCACAATAGTAATTTCTGTCCCCAGTACACGTAAGTTTTTATTATCTATTATTTTTAAGGCAATATAGTAGCTTCTACTAGAAGGCACAAAAATACAGTCCCTCATTCCATATAATTTAGTAGGTTGCAAAGTGTTGGTGAGCAGAATAAATACACAGATAATACCACTAGGAGGCAGTGTTTCAGGTCATGCCATAAGAGAGACAGCTAACATGCAATGGACCCAGAGCACAGGGCAGATAAATCCCCCTGGCATGATGAACAGTGGCTTCATGGAGGAGTTGAGCATAGCCTTGAAGCCTGGACGTGATTAGATGAGGTTGGAGGATCCAGGAGAATGGCAAGAATGATAAAGAGAGCTAAGGATTACAACAAAAAATGTACAAGTGGGAACAGAGGAGAAGTGGTGGCATGAGACGTGGGCTGGAGTAAACAGTGAAAGGGTGGGAATAAGCTAGAGGGTCAGAGGGACAAGGTCCTGAAGGATTCGCGTACCATGCTAAGGAGTTTGGATTCTGTTCAAGAATTGTGGGGGAAGAAGGCAGGTGTTTAGGGAGGAGAGAAACAAAACCAGAGGTGAGATTCAAAATATGACTACGATGGCCAAGTGGACTGACAGAAGAGAGGAAGAGGGAGCGCTGGGTGTAGAATGGCGGCCAGAGGAAAGGGAAATGAGAGGCAGCTGCTGGGCAGAGCGAGAGTAGAATTGATGGGACCTGGAAAGTGACTGGATGCAAAGGTGACTCTGAAGTCTTAGGCAATTTCAAGAGACCATTTACTTTTCTATAATGATAGCTTAAAAAGCTACCCACATTAAAATAAAATATTAAAACGAATAAAGGTTTCCAAAACCTGTTTCTCCAATATGATTTGAGGAAAGTAACCACCATCTCTTTTTGATGTCTTGTTCCTGAACTATTTTTTAAAGCCCTCATCTGTCACAGCATCTGTCGTACTCACTCATTGTTTTAAAATACATCCTGTCCCATGCCCACCCCACCCCAGTGCCAGTTCTTTGGTTGCACTGTCTCCCCCTGAGCCCTTCCCTTTCCTTCGTTGCCCTTTTCTGTGTCTTGGGGGACTGAAGACCACTGCTATGTCCATATCACCCCAACTCTCTTGCCCTCTGCTTACCTATTGGATTTGGCCAGTGAGAAACACCTGCAGGAAATGGGAGCACAGAAAGAGAGAATGTGTGTTAGTTTTCTATCCTACCATAATAAATCATCTCAAACTTAGTGGCTTAAAATGACACCGATTTAGTATCTTAACAGTTCTAGAGGTCAGAAGTCCAAACTCAGTTTCACTGGGTTAAAATCAAAGTGTCAAGTTGGCAGGCCAATTTCTGCTGCCGGCTTTTGGGGAATTTTTACCTTTTCCAGCGAGACACCTGCTTTCCTTGGCCTTTAGCTCCTCCTTCCATCTTCAAATCCAGCAGCTTAGCATCATGTCTCCGACCTCAGCTCCTGTCCTCATGTCTCTTTCTCTCTGAGTTTGACCCTTGGAATTACATTAGGCCCACCCCAATAATCAAGGATAATCTTCCCATCAAAAAATCCCTCAGGTAAGCACATCTGAAAACTCATTTATGCCGTGTAAGGTAACATATTCACAGATTCCAGGGATCAGGAGAGATTGGGGTATTTCTTAACCTGCTGCTCACTGCCTTAGTGCTCGGGGCTTGGCAGTATTCCTTCCCTCCACAGCTCTAGCCGGGCAGGCAGCCTCTCTTTCATGGTTCTCACTCTCACTTGGCCCCAGTAACTTTCTTACCCTCTTTGGGTTCTTCCAGACTAGAGATGATAATAGCACCCACTTTAGTTACCCAGAAGTGCTCAAGAACCCTTAATCCTATCCACGCTTCTAAAATAATTGCATCAGTAAATTATCTTCAAAATCCCAGCTGACTGATGTACCTAGCACCCATCTTGGTATAGCTTCTGCATTCTATTTCTATTCCTATGTCAGGTCTAGAGCTGGCGGACACACAAAAGTCTAAATGTAAATACGATATGCAAGATGGTTAGTCTCAGAAGAACAAGGAATCCTTAGCATGTACCCATATACCAGTCATTGCACAAAGCCTAGTGCTTGCATCTTGAAAATAAATATATCTGATTAAATAAGTATGTGGAATAATATTCCCTTTTCCTCTCAGTTACATGCAAGGAGGGGTAATGACAGTTTGCAGAGTTCACAGTAGAAAGTTTCCTCTTTGATTTTCTTTTTGTTTATTTTCCAATCAACTAGGGAAACTGACTTTATGACCTAACATAAGTGATTTCTGAGCAAATGCATAAGCTGCTAGCTGAGCTGCCAGTGATAGCTTTCTATTCTTGCTCAGATGAATAATTTTAAGATGCTGTCCCACTCTCTGCTTCTTTCCTCAACAGTTAAACTAACATGTGAAAATGGAATAGCAATGGTTATTTTTTCCTGAAACTATTTCCACTTCAGCCAGCTTGTCCTTAAAATCTCTTTCTGTGCATTCATGTCTGTTGCCACATTTGTGGCTATTTCTCTTGGAGAGCTGACAATATTATACAGGGAAAGGCCAGTGCTCTAAAGAAATACAGCAGAAAGGCACCCAGATGAGTGGGGTCACGGGAGCCTCCCTAGGTGACATCATACCTGTTGTTCCTAAGGGATTCGCAGGATTGAGCTGTTTGAAGTGGAGGATGAGGGGAACACTAGGACCTTACAAGCAAAGACACAAAAAGAAAAACACTCTAGAAACCTTAAAGTGGTAGGAAGAGATAACCTACATAAAGCAAGAAAAAGAGAGGACTTCAAGAAGGGGGCACCAGTGAAAAGTAAAAACCCTGAAGAGCAAGGAGATTTAGAAACAGGTGATTTGACAAGGCAAAAGGAAAGATCTGGTGATAAGGATACCCAATTGTCATTTGGAGTTCAACTATTTCCACATTAGAGATGCGTCATCATCTTAAATTTCACAAATATTTCATTTAAATTTAGAGGCATTTAAAAAAGTAGGATGAGAGATGGAGGCTCCCGAATGGAGCCTCCAAAGCCAGTCTCCTGATCCCAATGTCTAGCCAGGGTAACCCTCCACCAAGGGGCAATGCACCCAAGTCAAAGACAGAACAATTTTTTGAGCTGTGACTAAATCTTTTTAAAGGATAATAACAAATAAAAAAGAATGGAAGAAGGCACAGCACCCACATCGAGAGTGATCCCTCAGAATTCTGCGGCAGCCCACACTCCTCACAGCCACCTCCTGGCCTGACCTTCGTTATCCTTCTAGGCTGGCATGTGACAGACGTAAACTTGATTAAGGACTCTGTATTTCCGCAGGGTCATTTCATGCTTCTATTTGGGTAACGTTTGGCCATTTGATGCTTCTATTTGGGTAGAGTTTCTTGAGAGATATTAGGAAGTTGGCTTAAGTAATGACTATCCAGAACACAGTATAAAAATCTCAGACACTTTTCATACATACGAATTGATTGAGACAAAATTCACAGTTTTGGTGCTCTCAAACATGTGCTTCAGTTTCCAGTTGGGTTAAGAGTTTTCTTTCTCGAAAAACCTGCTGATTTGGTAGACTCCTGCCCCTTGCTGAGACAACTATGCATGATACTTTATGACAAGAGCCAGGCCCTATAATAGGTCATCTGTCCCACCAAATTCAATAGCAATTCTAACTGGAGAAATGAGAAATTTCACCAAAACATTCATTGTGGCCCCCTGGAAAATATGTTTACTATAATGATTATTAAATAATATCTAGCTGGGTTATGTTAAGGAAACCATTGAAAGTATGCATCTAAAGCTCTGGAGTAAGCTAAGACTTTGGGAGTGCTGGCAATGGACACCAGAAAACAAATAAGCAATTAGTAAAGCCAGAGAGAGCACAACAGGCCCAAAACTAAACCAAATGCTGAAGTGAGTAGCAGCAGAGATAAGAAGATGGTGAGGGAAGTTCAGGGGACAAATGGAAGGTAAATTGTTAAACTGTCAGACCAGGGTAAGGGTTAAGGGACTATGCTTAAACTTGGACTTCTTAGAGGAGAAATTATCAAGGCTATACACAGTTAACTGGTTATCTAAGAACTTAAAAAAAAAACAATCTGAGATTATTTGCTCCTCACAGAAAAAGTTAACAATTGCTATCATACCATCATAAGGAAACTGAAAAGGTCTTCTCCAGCCAGGCAGGGTAGAACATGCCTGTAATCCCAGTGATTTGGGAGACTGAGGCAGGAGGATCTCAAGTTCAAGACCAGCCTCAGCAACTTAGTGAGGCCCTAAGTAACTTAGTGAGATTCTACTTCAAAATAAAAACTAAAAATTAAAAGGGGATGTGGCTCAGTGTAAAATGCCTCTGAGTTCAATCCCCAGTACCAAAATAATATCTAACATGGCTGGTGATATAGCTCAGTGGTAGAGCACTTGCCTAGCATGTATAAGACCCTGGGTTTCATCCCTAGCACTTCAAAAATAATAATAATAACAACAAAGACAATAAAATAATATCTAGCAAAGGTTAATCATGAAAACAGCCATTAAAAATTAAGAGTCACTATGAAGTTAAAAGTCAACCTGTGCTTTGGCCCTGCAGGGCCATTAGGACCCAGCATCTTGTTGTTTGAGTACCCAGTAATGATATCTGTAGCAATGAAGAAACCTCTAATTCTGACTTATTTTACCCGGCACTTTATGATTTCAATCAGTTTAGCCTCCATTTCCTTTATTTATTTATTTATTTATTTATTTATTTATTTATTTATTCTAATTAGGTATATATGACAGCAGAATGCATTTTGAGTCATTGTACACAAATAGAGCACAACTTTTCATTTCTCTGGTTGTACAAGGTGTAGAGTCACACTGCGTGTGCAGTCATACATGTACCTAGGGTAATGATGTCCATCTCATCCCACCATCTTTCCTGCTCCCATGCCCCCTGTCCCCTCCATTTCCTCTTTCTCTCAATCCTTCAGCATTCATTTCTTACACTTTTACCTACCTCTATGCAAGTCACCACTACTGAAGCCTAGTTTGTTCTGTAAGAACTATTGAATTGCTATGGTTTGGCAGGAAGTGCTTGAGGCCGTATTTCCAGAAAGCTTGAGGTAGGCTGAGGTGCCCTAAAGCTTAACTTTCTATGTTGTGAGAATGAAGATGCTCACTGTCTCTGAAAGCAAACTGGACATGTATTTACTCCATTTGGATTAACTGAAGGCCTCCTTGTCAGGACTTATGGCAGGGATGGATGACACAAAGACAACTGTCGTGTTCCCTGTCCATGAGGGGTCCAGAGTCAGTGGGAGAAACCAGCCTATGGGGCTTTATCTTGACAATTAACCTGTGAAGAGCATTAGCCAAAAAATGGTCCACAGAAAGTCCTTCATGATACAAGGTATAGAGATTATCCATTATTTATTGGTATAATATTCTGAAGAAGCTCACTTCCTCATACCTAATTATAATCTAGGATCATTTCATTCGTGTGTAATCATGCAAAATAGGTTCTTATGGTACAGTAGTAGTATAAGGGCAATTAATAACAGCCAGCTAAACATATCTGTGAACATGACCAAGCAACCTGTTTTAGTCAGCTTTTCATCACTGGGGCAAAAATACCTGTGAGGAACACTTAAAAGAAGAAAAGTTTGTTTGGGGCTAATGCTTGTAGAGGACTCTGTTTATAGATAGTCAATTCCATTGCTCTGGGCCTAAGGTGAAGCAGCATATCTTGAGGGAAGGACCCAGCAAAGGAGAGCTACTCAGCTCATGGAAGGATCAGGACGCAGAGTGGAGGATGAAAGGGCCACAGGGAAGATGAAGCCATCCAGGACACACCCTCAGTGACCCACCTCCTCCAGCCGCCCTACCCGCTACACTTACCACTCAGTCCATTCAATGTAGGAAGGACTGATTAGATTACAGCTTTCACAGTCCAATTATTTCACCTCCAAACATTCCCGCATTAACATAGGAGCTTTAGGGGGACACCTCATATCCAAACCATAAAACACAACACTTTGCCTGGGACTGCTATGCTAAAAATAAATCTAGGACTTAATCAAATTCCTATAAAGGTTTTATTGAGCCAAACCAAATACTTTGTCTATGACTTAGCGGAAAAATACATTCATTACAGAGTTTTAAATTTTTTTCTTACAACCTGAATTATTAGTCACTTAAGAAATACTGAACATTTACTTTTACCTGTCTTGGCCTTCCAATAAGAAAAGAGAACATTTCTTTTATCTGCAGAGCCTCAAGCAAGTTCAAGGATTTAGTAATAGTTTTCTTAAAGAAAAATCTGCTGTGATATATGATCAGGAATTCAAGACTAGAAATGCAGAACTTATTAGGCTGTGTCAAGGGATGGCTGTCATCTTCATCTACCTTGCCCCAAGACATAAGTGTACTTGAAGGTTGTTGGCTGCCCCAGGGGAACCATAGAAAAAGGTATGCCTTCCACCAGGGGAAGAATCAATGCATAGAATTCCTCTTAAATCCTTTGGTCAGTTTCTTAAGTGTGATATTCCCTTGACCCACACAAAGCTATATACACCTGCTCCCAAAATACCTCTTTCTCCTTTGAGTTTCTCCATCTCTTCCACTCTTCCCCTCTTCCTCCCTCTTCTTCCTTCTCTTCTCTTCTTTTCTCTTCTCTCTTTCTCTTTCTCACCTCTTAATTCTAACTAGAATGTGGTATTTAAAATATTCTCCAAGAACAACTGGAGAACTTTAAAATTTCATATTAGCCACACGGTTGGTTGCTCTTTACATCCTGAAAGGTCTATGAATTTTCCATTGATTTGATTAAATTAATTCCTCCGATGGTGATATGGGAAAGTGATGCTCTTAGGTCATGCACTGGCAGCTTCAATGAAGTCAGAGGTAAGGAGAAAACAACTTCTCCCCCTGAAAAACCCATCTTCTTGTACATTCATATAATGAGAGGATGAAGTCAATATCCAAAATTTATTTTGAGAGTTTCAGTGAAAATGATTATGCATAAAACTGATTTTGGAATAAAAATCAAACTTTTTTTATAATTTATGCTGTCACAAGGAGAGAGAGGAGTTTTAAGCCTGGACCCGAACTACGACTGTTACCATTAAAACCAGCTCCAAATGAGTCAGCCCACTTTTTAAAAACTGCCCAGAACACCTTGTTATGATTGAGTCTCTCAGCAGAAATTGTTCCATCGCATTACCTAACCACTTCCATCTCGCGACAAGAACTTTTTTTTTCTGATTTTGTGATATCTTGGACTACTCCCAAACTTCCATTGCTCCCAGTGAGATAAGAAATCAGCAGACAGTCCCCCAGAGGTACACTGGCAGGGCAGGGAAGGCTTGAAAGAGACTGAAAGCTCTTAGATGAGAGATTAAGGACCCCTGGATTCAACTGGTATCAGAGTTGTTCTCTTCTCCTTCAGAGGAGACCCTATGTGAAAAGCTGAAATTATGGAAATCTGCCAAGCCAAGAAGTCAGCTCAGGTTCCTGGGAACTCGATGAGAATCAGGACTGGGCTCTTCTGAAAGCACCATCCCTGAAACAGACAAGGGATGTTGGCCCCACCTTATGCAGTTCTTGAACTCCTCTGCCTCCTCATCTCCCACACAATCTTCCAAAACACCCACTTCTTTATTGCTTAATTTTCATAAGCTCTGTAGGGAAGTGGGCGGGGGGACACAGAAAAGAATGAAAACATCAAATTTCTAAGTCTTGCTATGCTCAAGTATGGGACCACAGAGCAGAAGTTACTATTTCTGTCATAGCCCAAGACCCCTTCCAACTTCTTTCTCCTTGAACATATATTTTGTTGAAACATCAATCTCAGGATACAAGTGTCCTCAGTCAATGGTAGCTATCAAAGTTTGAGTTTTGGGCCAGGGATGTTTATAACCCCTCTTCCCATGGCTCTCAAGGTGAGCCATGTGGACACACTGCATTCATTCACAAATCCATACAGGGCACCTCAAACCCATTGCACAGTTAGATGGGATGCAGTCCTCACTGGTTTGCCCTGTCTCTCCTTCCCCCCAGCTTCTAATGCCACACTTGTATAAACAATGTGACAGTCCCACCACTCAACTCTGTACTTCAGTCTCCCACCTTTCTCTCCACTTCACTTCCCATACTGATGTCTCAGGGAGGCTTGGACACCATCCTGCTTCTACAGTTAGGTCCTCCATAGTTAAACTTCTCAGTACATCGCTAATGCCTACAAACTAAAGCCCAAACTCCCAAGCAGCACAACACCCTAGAGAGTTCTCTGCCTAGAATGCTGTCTCCCACCTTCCCCTGGGGAGTTCCTACTAATACTTCAAAACTCAATTGCAATGTTACCCCCTAAAAAGCAGCTCTCCCTGACTACCCACTCTGCCCATTCTGGATTTTAGATGTCCCTCCTTTCTGTTCCCTTACTACTCTGTGAATTTATCTATCATAGAGAAGGTACACTGAATATTAATTATCTTATTTATCCACTCTCTTTCCCAACTAGACTGAGAATTTATTGTAAATAGAAACTATGCCATTTGCCTCTGTCCCCAGTAGGCTGTCCGGCAGATAATAGGAGTGCATGAGGCATTTACCACATCAAGACACTCACGGTCTAGGAAGGGAGGCTGAGAGTCACAAATCCGTAGTGAAGCATGATATTTAACAGAGTAGGGAGCAGGGACAATGAACAGAGACTGGACACCTCTGCTTGGGAACGGGATAGACTTGAGGAAGTTCTCCAGAGTAGAAGATGCTTGGGCTGGCCTTGAGATTGCCAGGGCTGTGAGGAGAAGGCAAAAAAGGCAGTGGCATTTGAGAGGGTCTGGGTGCCTCAGCAGGACACATTTGGGAAGACTTCCCTTAGAAGAATGTCCTGGTGATGATAAGAAGTAGAGATGGGGGCTGGGGCTGGGGCTCAGTGGTAGAGCGCTCACCTCGCACGTATGAAGCACTGGGTTCAATTGTCGGCACCACATAAAAATAAATAAATAAAATAAAGATTTTTATTTTAAAAAAGTAGAGATGGAGGAAGGATGGCCAGAGACTATTGGAATAAACCAAGTAAATCCCAAAGTGAGCTAGTGAGTAATGAGATACACATGAGGGCAGGGCAGATGCAGAGAGGTTTGATAATAAGAAGCCTAGCATGACCCCCATGCTCTGGCTTTGGTAAATGGTGGTACATTAACCAGGATTAGAATTTAGGAGGAAAAACTGCTTTGGGAGAAAGGTAGTAAGCGCCAGTCAGTGCTGTTGAGGTGCAGTTACTATTGGACATGCAGGAGCTCTTTAGTAATCAGTTGTGTGTAGTACAAGTCTGAAGCTGAGAAGAGAGCCAAGCCAAGAGTGAAGACTGTATGTACTTTCTTTGGAACTTTTGCTTCTATAATTTAATACTATGCCATGAAGGTTCAGCTGTGGGTGAGAATGCGGGGGGGAGGGAGGGGGTAGTTGGGAAAGATAATTGGTCCCACTTTGGCCACTGATTTAGCTACATTTAGCTAGCCTCTGGCAAGCTATTCAAATCTAGGTTGTACCTGTTGTCTTGAAGGAAAGGAGACAATTAAGGAAACCTAAAGGAACATCTTGGCCCCAAAACAAATTTAGTCCTGTCTTTCTGGTTCTTCGGTGAAATATAGAGGTCATACCACTGAGGCCGTCCTCTTTCATTGCCCAAAAACTGTGCTTCCAAAGGCCACCAAGTGCACAAAGGGATGTCTTTACCTTCATTATATTGGGATGGGTAAAGATCCCTCATGGGTCCTTCTAAAGGGGAACATCACTTCCTCACTACAACAAACATATTTGTTTTCTCCCCAGACTTTAGGGGTCTTATCTCAATGTCCTCATGCCTTTGTGATGGCAACGTTTTGTTCCTGTTCTTGCCCAACCAGTAGCATCCACCTGGATAATTGTTCCGGCAGTTCAGTCTGCACTACAGAGTTTAGACTGAGATCTGCTTTAAGGGCCCCAGCTAGAATAGCATTTTTGCAAAGCAACTCATTGTGTTTTTTCTGGCTAATTTGTCTTGAATAACTTGCACTGGAATGAGAAATATTTTCATTCAAAGCTTCCTGGCAGTAACGGTACTGTGGGAATTACATGATGTGCTCATGGCTGAACCTCTTTTATTCCAAATATTTATTCACAAAGGCTAAATGGGAATTGCTTGTGGAACCCAGGCATTTTTGACAATTCAGGAGGGAATGGTACTTAACCAAACAGCTTCTGGCAACCAGGTGTGAGCATGGCAAAGACTTAATGAGGGCATTAGTCATGTGTGAAGAATAGAGAATCTCATTTTTAAATCAAGGGACTGTGATAGAAAACTCATCATCAAACTTGAATACCAACCAACCACTGGTTACAATGAAGGCAATATTGTAAGAACACCCAGGGAAATTTAAGTGATACATAATAAGAATCCTCAGAGAGGCACAAAAAACATTCATTCTCTCCAACATGCTGAATTAGATACTACACTAAGCTGAAATGGTATGTTCAGTGAAAAGCCTTAACATATTTACTTCTTTTTTTGCGGGGGGGGGGGGAGGTGGGGTACTGGGGATTGAACTCAGAGGCACTCAGCCACTGAGCCACATCCCCAGCCCTAGTTTGAATTTTATTTAGAGACAGGGTCTCACTGATTTGCTTAGCACCTTACTTTTGCTGAGGCTAGCTTTGAACTCTCCATCCTCCTGCCTCAGCCTCCCAAGCCACTGGAATTACAGGCATGTGTCACAGTGCCCAACAACATATTTACTTCTTGATTCAAAGATGCCACATTTTTTTAAATTGCATATCAGACATATTTTCTAATAAGCAATTTAACTATAGCATCTGCCATGTTGGCCAAGGGTAAGTGGTATAGCACCATAGCCTCCATGGTCTAACAACAGTATGTTTGGGTGAGATTCAGGACTCAGCCAGGGATTGGCCTCTTCTAAGGAGCAGCAGGCTGCAAGCACACTGTTCAGGGGCTCTTAGGAAATGGATTTTCTAGGGATGCTCTTTTTAATCAGTAAAATGAAACTTGAGTTAAAAACCATCTTTGACTGACTTAATTTTTCTTTAATTCACAGGTAGGAGATCAAATCATTGAAATCAATGGGGAAAGCACAAGGGACATGACGCACGCCAGAGCAATAGAACTCATCAAATCTGGAGGAAGAAGAGTGAGGCTGCTGCTAAAGCGAGGCACAGGACAGGTCCCAGAGTATGGTGCGTTTCATGTTTTCATTCACCTTTTTTCTGCTTCTTCTGTGTACCGTAAATGCCTAAGCTTATTTATGAAATGACATCAGCTCTCTATTGCTACCTAAATATATATTTGGATTTAAATAAATATATATGCACATATGTATATTTAAGCCCAAGGTATATATGTGTGTGAGCTCTTTCTTTTGCTCCTCAATTAGAGAATATTTTAAATATCAAATGTGTGACTTTTCAGGGCATCTCTGAGTGTGCTGGGAGATCCAGCACCACTTACACATCAGAACATTTGCAATTTGGCTGATAGTCCTCTGTTCATTTGAGTCTACAGTAATTCATGAATCATTTCCTAAAATTGCTCATGATCAGACTGTCCCATAGGATTTTTAAGTGGGGCCAGGAGACAAGCAAGAATACATCTTTAGGATGTGAAGTTTAAAAGGTTAACTTCAATTCATGCCAAGGTTGTGTGCATTTAGGGATTATCCCAAAAATGCACTCCTATTTGTATTTCTATATGCTTTGAGGAAAGCTTTAAAGTGCATTTTAATTCATAGAGTTGTCTCTAATGATTTTTAAATCTTTAAAGTTATTTCCTAGCATCTCATTATAGACATCGCCAACAGTGTAACTGTAGTCTATCAGAAAGAGCTAAGTGGTCAGTACACAAAAATCCTCAAAACCTGAGCTGGTTTTCAAAAAAATCTCAGGGGACCACACACAGACAGACAGACAGACATGGGTGAAAAGCAACACAGATAATCCTATTCAGGGTGAGGAAACAGAATTTAACTGCTGACCTGAACAATGAGCTCAAATTGTTGATGTAGACAAAGTGACTCACTTTCATCCTTCCAGCCTCTGCCCAAAAGAATTTCTAGGACTGCTCTTCCCTTTCAACTTATGCTTTTCTATACATTTTCTAAATAACTAACATCTCCATAGTTACCAGAAAAGATTATTAAGTTTAGTTGAAATATCTGAATTCAAAGGCCCTTAAAGAAATTATGTTTCTGGAGAATAGTATATGCTCTACAAAAAGAGCTGGCAAGCCCTCACGTTGAGTCAGAAAGCATTCAGGCATTTCTGAAGAGTTGGCTATAGTGCTAAGGAAATATTTTATCCTAGGTTTCTATCTTTAATGCTTGAATCTAATGGAGTATTTTTAAATATTAATATTAGCAAAAAGCATAGGCTTGGTTTCCTAAATGGCATCAGCATTAATCCCTTAGTAAGGAATCGGAACTCTTAGAGTAAAATAACTTTTTGTACCCTAAAGCATTAACTGATTCCATAATATTGAGGTTACCTGTGAAATTCTATCACTTCTTTTTTTTTAAAATATTTATTTTTTAGTTGTAGGCAGACAGAATATCTTTATTTTATTTTTACGTGGTGCTGAGGATCGAACCTAGTGCCTCACGCATGCTACGCGAGCATGCTACCACTGCGCCACAACCCCAGCCCAAATTCTATCACTTCTGAAAAAGACCTCATTCTAAAGCTATGTTTCACTCCATGGCAATGCTTGATAATTAACTATGCCAAGGAATTTTCAGAGGGTTACTCCTTTTCTTATTGTTCCAACAAGTTAACCTTTTAAACATTAATCTGACATAGCTATCCTCAACTTTTTATTCTTTTGTTGAACAACTATTTGGCCCATACTTTCAGTATCCACCACACCAGCTGCTTGTCTTTGGGGCAGTTAAAACAACGAACCCCCCTGTGGCTTAACTCAAACCGTAGTGAACAAGTACGAAGCCACTTTAAATTATCTTGAATCAAATCACGTTTTGGAACAAAACAAAAATCTAAGATCATATCAACATTATTTCATTAGTTCTTAACATCATGCAAAAATATCTGGCTAAGTTAAATTCTCAAATTTAAACTTAGAGAACACAGAGAACTTATTAAATACCTGGGCATGTTTTTGAGAGGCCGATTGCCAATATTATTACCTATAGCCATATTATGAATTTTTTTCTAAATATACTTTTCTAAAATGTAGCATTTAGTCATGCTGACTGATAATGTCAGAACTTGTCAGCTACTTTTGATGTTAAATTGACATGGATTTTGACTATAAAATTAGTTCAGAAATGATGCCACAAAAAAATTTTTTTCCACATTGTTTTATTGGCACATTATAGTTGCACATAATGGTGGGTTTTGTTGTTATATATACATACATGCACACAATATAACACACAAAAGAAAAATTTAACAGAGTAAACCAATCTCCTTTAGAGCAGTAAAAGAATAGTCATAAACTAAGTAAACATTATTTTTTCGGGAAAATCTGAGTTGAAAAATACATGAGAAAACAAAGATTAGGGATCAGATCACCAACTTTGAGGAAGATGCCATCAAACAATATTTCTGGAATTTCATAGCAACTAGTGGGGAGGGAGGATGTTCAGGAGTCCCAAGATCACTCCTTCATTCAGAGATTTGCCAGGAGGGCTTCTGGGGCACAGAACAGAGTTGTTCTCATGGCTAAAATTTCCTATAGCAATGTGATAAGAATGCACAATGAGATCTATGGGGAAAAGATTTAGGCAGAGTCTGGAGGCTTCCTTATGCTCTCTGGTTTCCTCTCTCTCTCTTCATCTCTCACTCTCACTCTCCCTTGTGAAAAGTTAACCAGAGCATACTTTGCCCTCAGCAACAAAAATGCAGAAATGGACCTGGGAATTCATTAGCAACTCAGCACGATAGCTCTTCAGTGGGGCTGGTCAAGCAGGCAGCCTCTGCTGGGCACACACCAAAATTCCAGATTCCCAGAAAAAAGGCATATGTTCAGCACAAACCGCATCATTTTTACAAACAGTCCAAGTACAATGAGACACCCCGATCATTTAGCAATAGACTTATATCAGTGCAGGGGACGATTTACCAGTCATGTTCCCAGACACCAGGCCTGGGCCAAGCTTACAAGCAGGCTCCTAAGGAGAGCTGTCTCAGGCCTGTTAACTCGTCTGCATCAGAAGCCTGACAAATACGCATTCACATTCATGGCTCTACAAATGACCCCCACGCACAAGGAGGGCCCACAACTAGAAAACCCATTTTCTCCACCATCAGTTAAAAAGACTACATACTGAAACAGACTTTTACGTCCAAGATAAACTAGCATGTATTTTAACAAATTCTCCAGAGGAAAGTATAACAAAACACAATTAACAGAAAAATAACAACAAAAGAACATGCTTGAGTTCACCAATAGATAGAAACAAGCACATAATCTACTTTGTCCAGATGGACCCTAATCACAGAAGAACTGAGTTTTCTGTCCAATATTAATCTAAACCTGTTTGTTTCCTTTTGTTTGTCTATTAAGATCCTAAACTTGGCATGAAATCCATCCTTAAAGGATTGTTAAAAGGGGTTTTCAGAGTCCACAGGAGACATATTTGGCCTTCAGGCTAAGCCAGCCTGGAGCAGAACGGACTCTGAGGGTAAGAAGAGAACAGTGGATCCCAGGTTGCAAGTGATATCCGCAGTGTTCTCTCTGATACCTACAGAACTCAAAATTTAGAATAGCTTAGAAGCAAGACCCTTATCTGGACTTGTGGACTTGTCAAGGAAAAGCTGATCTCAGTCAAGAGAAATGCAAAACTCCAGCTCCGAGTTCTTAAAGTGATCTGTGACAGAGAGATAAGCACCAAGGGCGATCTGTCAGATCACTAACTAGCCAAAACCAGTGTAAAGCCCAATGAGTGAGCTGAGAACAGGAATAAGTACACAGCTGCAAATAGGCCATCCATAATTACCATAAGACTAATCGTCAGGTGACACCTTGGCCAATTCAGAGGCGTAAATCAACAAATGCAGCCACAAAAGCAGTGGCTACACATAGAGGCTGTCAGCAGCTGAAGGGGAGTTGGAAAAGGATAAGGGCTTTGAAGAAGTTGCTTTTATAGTTAAGTCCTTGAAAGAGAAGCTCAGGAGATAGGTACTTCAACTGGAGTCCTCAGGTTAAGAATTTGTTGATTATAAACTCGGTGGCAAGTGTGAGTTCCTCTTCTCTGACATGCATCTTAGCAACTAGCAGAAATAAGGAAACTTACCTACTGAGGAAAGAATCAAAAGAGGATTCATCAAAAGCAATGCTCTCCTTGGCGCTGGTTGTTGCTATTCAGATTAAAAAGTTAATAGAAAAGAAAGGGTGTATTTAAAACTGTGTAGTTTTAAAACTACACAGGAATAAATTATACAAATTAGCTCCCTGCCTTGACATACAGGTGTCCTTCATTAGCATTCGGGGCACACAGCCAGACAGCCAGGGCAAGGTAAATAGAGGTGCCACTGGATGAAAAAATCCAACACAAGCAGTTCAGAACAAAGGGGAGCATTTCCCTTTGTAACATTTGCCGTTCAGAGTTGATTGAAATGAAGCAAATATGCTTTTCAGTCTTGGTTGGTGCTCTGACCTGCTTGTTCTCTTAAAAATCAACAAAGCAGGTCTTTATGAATAGAATACTTAAGAGAGTCCAGTTGTCAGTAGGAGCCTCGGTGGACTTTAGGAGGCCAGGCAAGGTTAAAAAGGATGAAGCAGAATTCTCACAATGTAAATGGCCCAGTGACAACTAACACCAAATGCTCACACAACGGGAAAGAAATAGCCAATCTGCAAATTATACTTCTGCCTACACTTCCATTTTCAAAGTTAATTGCATCTTTAATAGGTTTTGACTTGATTACAGGCCCTTGGTAAATGAAATTGTTTACATTTTATAAGTATAATAAAAATGCACTAAGCAGAGAAAAGATCTATCTGAGCTAGTGACTATAGCTGAAAAAATGAATTGGCCAAATACTTGAGTTAAAAGTCTCCCTTTAATCAGTAAATTCAAATGACTTACAGCCATCATATCAGAGCACCAGTTTCAGCAGAACTGGTCTTTACTTAGATGGCAAGAAGCAATGCTTGTTTGCGTATCCTTCTTAATAATGTATGCTGGCAAATAGACATAAGCATACCCTTATAACCTTATTTATCATTATTTGCTCAGCAATTCCTTTCTTCCTTCTGATCATTCAAACCTAAATTCCAGACACTATGCCCTTACCAAATATTCTATGTGGGACAAATCCTGGGATTGTTAATTATATAATTTCTATTTTCTCAACCAAACCAAGATATACTAAGCACCTACTGTGTGTACAACTCTTTGCAGGCACTGAAGTAAGATACAGTCTCAGCCCTCAGTGAGCAGATAATCTAATAATGAAGACATGGGTAACAACCGTTTCTAACAGAAAGTGACAATGGATGAAAAGGTCTCAAAGGATTTGCTCTCATGAAAAAATTAAAATGGTTTTTATTAATTATTCATAGAATTTAATAAGTACATCTAGAGTGTTAAGAATTCTTGAAGAGCACTTGGCTTCTTCAGTTAAGCATTTCCTTTGTAATATTCAAACCAATAGTTCATACTTTCTAAGAAGAAAGGACTTGCTGAGCATGGATGAATCTCTGCTTAGACCTTA
This sequence comes from Xerus rutilus, assembly GCA_028644305.1. Taxonomy (NCBI): domain Eukaryota; kingdom Metazoa; phylum Chordata; class Mammalia; order Rodentia; family Sciuridae; genus Xerus; species Xerus rutilus. The sequence continues at coordinate 55,523,038 of CM053407.1, forward strand.
TCTGAGTTATAAATTTCAAGTTAGTGGGCCAGAAGTTCACCCAACAAATTTGCTAATCATTCCTCTTCCTCTCCGGAGGTAGGGAAGCCTGCAGCACAGCACTATCACCTAAGCCTCTGGTGTGCTGATATGCCCCATGGAAAGACAAAGGGAGAGATGCCATTGCCTCACCTCCTCCTCAGAGGCTGGTTTATGGGAGCCGTAAGTGGCTCTAGCCTTTGCACTAATTCACCTGCATTTCCAATAGGGCAAAAGGAGGCTTGCTTCAATAATAAATTCTGAAATTTAATTTCATCTTCTGACATTCATGGTTGAGCGTATCTTCCTTTTCCATGAGAGGTTCCACAAATCACTCAAGAACACCTTCTGCTGAGTAAGAGGAAATGATAAAGCACCCAGGGAAGAGAATGGGCTGTCTGGCAGAACTGTGGGCTACATCACACAGACAGCAAGGTCCCTAAAAGGCTCCACACTGCTCTCTGTAGCATTTAGACCACCCCACGAATTCTCTACCTGTAAAACTTACAATGTTCTCCTGTTCCGTGGAGCCAGAGGCAGGGGCTTCCTTAAAGAACACATAACTCTGGAATTCCTTTCCTCTGTTATTATGTTATATGTTCTTTGGGTGAGGGGGAAATCCCATTTCTTCACATTGTGTTATTGCAACTCACGGACTATAATGATATTCCTCCTTGTTACATATTCTTACATGATTTCCAACATGCATTTTTTTCTCCTTAAGGATCTATGAAGTAACAAACCACCAACACCTGCAAGTCCTTGCTTGTTAGGTATTTAATACCCTAATAAACTGTATTAAACCACATAGTAACCAAAAATTCTCCCAAGAAGAACCCATTTCACTCTTAAGATCCAATCAAGTTGTGGAAGGAGAAGAGTGAACCAAGAGATATCTTTCCCAACTCCCGTTGAGACGTGTACCCATATGTATCTTGGGAAACCTAAAGATATCTGTTCCTCCAGTAACCTATCCTGGAGCATCTTATTTTAGAGTCTAATCAAAACATTCTCTTCCTTGCCCTAATAGATATGATCTGTCCACAAGAGGCTACTTTCTCCAAAGGTCCAGGAGGAAAGGCAGAAATGTTTTCTAACAGAAACATTGATAAATATCAGTGATATCACTAATAAATATCACCGATAATATCAGACAGACCTCAGAGAAGTCACAAATTCAAGAAAATATTTCTTTTTTTTTTTTTAGTTGTAGATGGACACAATGTATTTTATTGCTTTGTATGTGGTGCTGAGGATGGAACCCAAGGCCTCACGAATGGGAGGCAAGCGCTCTGCCGCTCAGCCACAATCCCAGCCCAAGAAAATATTTCTTAAGTGGTGGGGAAGTGGGAGGTAAGTAGTAGAGGTCAGGTGACAATATTAAATATGAAGATTCAGAAAATCTTATGAGGCTAAAAATGAGGAGTAACACTTTTCCTTGAGAGGAATCAGAAGCATCTCTCTCTTCCTGTTATCCTCCCTCCCTCCTCCTCCTCCTCCTCCTCTTCTCAGTCTTTGTCCCCAACTCTCTATACACAAGCTTTAGAGCAATGATTCAGACTTTTGAATATACAAATACCCGTACTTCCTCTCATATTCCACATACCCACAGGAGATTTTGATGGAGTCCAGTTGGGCCCATATTTTTTAAATGCTATCTCAGCGAATTTATAGAACCCCATGCCCAATAGGTTGCTGGATCTCTCTTCTAACTCTGTTGTAAAAGAGGACCTTGTCTCCTCCTTTGCCCATTTAGTGAATCACTCTGTATTCCAAGACTTTCAGCCATTGCAACTTAGAAAAAGAAAGAAGACATTTTCCTCCCATTGTTGTCCCGTCTTCCATCTCTTGCCTTTTTGACAATCTGAGCATGGTTTCCACTCTCCTCATTGTGGAGTCTGACCCTGTGCTTCATAGCATGACAGTGTTGATTCAAGATGAGCTTCTAACCCCTCAGCTAGACCCATTGTGAGGTTGCTGCTACATGCCTGAGCTGTTTTTCCTACTGTCTGGTTTTTACTTGTCTTGAAATAAAGACATGACAGAAAAGGTTTGAATCCTTGTGAAGGAGTTTGCCAACAATACCCTGATGTCCAGGTGTTCAAAGCAAAGTCCCATATCTTAGGACCAGTTTTTGAGTGGGTCCAGCCAACCACCATAACCAGCAAACATCAAGTCTCTGAGGCATCACTTCAGAGGTGCCTGTGCCTACTGCCCTATCCTAGTTCTCCCAAGTCAAGTAACATACCAGCTATAGATTCTAAATTAAAGTACCCTAAACCCCTCAAGATCCTTAATTTCTAATGGAAGAAACAGTCCATAAGCTAGCTCTCTTTTATTAAAGACTATTTCTTTAGATTCGTTTTAGTTCACAGCAAATTTGAAAAAAAGTACAGGTCTTTCCCATATATTCCCTGGTCCACACATGAACAGCATCCCCCATCGTCACCATGCCCTGTCACAGTGTTACATTCGTTACATAGGCTGGCCCTACATTAACATATCATTATTACCCAAGGTCCATAGTTAATGCTAGTGTTCACACCCAGTACAATACATTCCATGGATGTGAACAGACATGTAATGACATGTATCTACCCTAAGAGTATTTTAACTGCTCTAAAAATCCTCAATGTGCTGCATATTTATCCCTCCTTCCCTTCTAACCCCTGGAAACCACTGATGTTTGTACTAACTCCATATTTTTGTCACTGATTAGATTTTTGTTTTTCATAAACTCTGCCTCCAACTCTTGTTCAATGTTAATATTGCCCCAGTGTCCTGTTCTGATAAGGACCTCTCAATATTTCTTTGTAAATGAATTCCCTCAGGACCAGAGATCAACTCATACAATACCTTACTCTCAGCTTAAATTCTATAGTCTAATGGCAACAAAATCTCTAAACTTTGAGAGTCACATATTCTTCAATGTGGTATTTGGGCTCAAAACTATTTTAATAGCACAACAAACACACAGGACTAAACTGTTTTTACCTATAATATGTCTAAGACATTTGCTTCCAGAATAGCTTGCCTTTACATTTCTTTAGAAATGTCTCTGGTCTTTTCAGAAAAACAGGTAATTTCAGGGTGATCCTGGCTTCATGAGGATGCTGTGTTTTAAGGCTGAACACATAACTCATAGCATAAGCCCTGAATATACCTACCGTGGTAGGCAGCCCTCTGATTCTCACATTTTATTGGAGTTTCTACTCCTACCTTCACAACTATTTCTTTCCACCATGTTCTGGGCCCTTTTATTTGACCTTCTGAGTATAAGGTTTCCCAGCACTCTATCTTTCAATCCCAGTAAATGCCATGTTTAAAACCAATGAGAGCCTTCTCTGTGTGACACTAAACAGCTTGATCATTTTCACACAGAATTACTTGCATCTTGGCAGGGCTAAATGGTAAACTCAATTAATAAATCCTGAAATTTAATTTCCATGTGTGGCATTCATTGTGAAGCACTCACTTCCTTGCCACAGGGAGTTCTCCTTCCTTTTCACCGGAGGCATTAGACCTCCCACTGTGTTCTTCCTTAACTCAGACACACACCTTAGGAGGAAGAAGACCCCCTGGGGCACCATCCAAAATCAGTGTGGAGTCCTAGTCCATTCTGCACCTTGAAGCCATATACACAAGACACATGTGGAACAAGTCAAGCCTGTGTGTGGGGAGTGTCATCTGTGTATAGTGGCAAAGAGGGCGTCAGGCCTCCATGTGTCTGAGCTGCTGGGTCAAGTGCTGTTCACAATGAGCACATGCCCCTTGACCTCACTCTGTGCAGAACTGAGACCACGGGAGCAGGTGTAGTGGGGCCAGTTATTGCCTATACTAGGGGTCTTGTCTCTTAGAGATTGTTGACCTAGATATTCCAGAATTTTTAGTGTCCATCTTTGTGTAGATAAAGAACAGTCATCCATCAACTGAGCCAGACATAGTCCAGGAGGTTTTAGTTGGTTCAATGCTAAGAGGTTGATTTCAAAGCACAGCGCAGATCAGGTGAGTACAGCAGAGTGGAACACGCAAGACATTGCTGCAATTCTTTTTAGCTTTTTTTTTTTCCAGAAAGCAATTACACCCAGCAAGTCAACTGTGAACTTTGAATATAAATAAGCAGAATGTTAGAGGTGAGGGGAACTGTAAGAATTTATGAGATTATTAGAGAAAACATAAATGTAAACATGAAGACATCATGTCTTTATTTTAGAATTTTTTAAAATTTAGAAATGATTACTGAATGATTCTCAAATGACAGCTATCGCTAAAACATCCTGTTGTTACAAGAAATTTGTATAAGAATTCTGGCATTTCTATTTCAAATTTTATTAACAGTTGTGCCTCCCTAAAAGCACCTCAGGATGCCCTCCGTGTTTTGAGGAAATTCTACTTTGGAAATACACATTAGCTCAGTCTTGCACTAATTTCACTTGCTGCATGCTTGATAGGATTAGCTTTACTTAAAGTCTTTATTCTTACTACCTAGATAATTTTTATTCAACTGCTCTAAACATACTAAGCAATCTTGATTCTAACAGTAATAATATATCTTTGTCACTGGTTCTGTTAATTCTAATGATTGGTCCTAGGCTGTTCCTCCCCTTCCTTTAGGAATGGTACCTTCCAGTCTCTCCATGTGCATGAAAAGTGACAAGCATGGGTCCCCATATTTCTACTTATTGGGCCACCCTAAAGACACGGTTTGTAAAATCTGCATGAATATTATCTTTCTCTAATGAGCCTTGGTTTTGCATATGTTTTTAACTTGTGTATGATGCTTTCTCTTTCATAGTAGCTTGTCTAATTACTGCTAGAGTTCTGGAAGATATTTATAGCAGAGACATTATAAGAGATAAGGATCGGATTTGTGAGATCATGAGAATTTGAGATGCAATGAAATTCTAGAGGGACCAGCCCAGCCTGGACCCAGCAGGACAAAAGGCATGGATAGAGAACAATGGAGGCTGTACTCTCTAAGTTCTTCTCCATACAGTTCAAGAAATCTTCCCTGGGCTTCAATGCAGATACCTCAATTTAGTTCCTCTCAGCTCAAGTATGGATAGCTCTAACCTAAATCACCCTTTTTACCTCAGATAGAAAGAGCCACAGGCAGCCGCCCTAGGAACTCTGAACTCCAGATGGCACCATGGGTCCTGCCCAGCCTGCTTTGTGGCAGTTGTCCAGTCAGCACTGGATCATCTCATCTTCCTTCCTCCATACTCAATGATGTGCCAAGTTTAAAGGGAAAAAAATTTTTTTCTGTTCTAAAAAGAGTCCATTTGTAACTATGTTTTCAAAGTAGCCTTAGCTGTACATCCAGACAGTATTCCCCATTATTTTAAAATAAATATTATCAGGTGTTGGCTATATTTCATTTTAACATGTGGTAAAAATTCTTAAGGAAAGAAGAAAGATCCCACATATGTTAAAACAGAAGGTGATGGTAGCCTTGCAACTATAACCCAAGCAACTTTTTACCCCAAATACATTACTAGAGGAGTCTGTTTTCCACTGCCGAGTCCTATAGTGGCATGTGACTGCTGCCATAATTTACCTGGAATGAGGTTGTTAAATGTCAGTTTGGCTTTTTAACAGAAACTGAAACTCATGCTCAGTCTCCACAGTTAGCCATGTAAGTAAGAATCAAACTGACACATTTCTCAGTTCTGATTCGATTATACCCCACTCACACTGCCACTGCCACAGCTAATCATCTCTTCACCAAATTCTTTTAAGCTAGCTCTCTAAATTTTTTCTGAAACATATTTTGCAATTGTTAATGATCTTGCTAATTATCATTACCATTCAGGATTGATTTAAATTTAACATGAAAGACAATATTATTCACTAAGGGAATTATTTAATTGGCCTACTGCTAAACATTTCCTTATCAAATAGTTTTATGCTGATATAATTATCTATATACACACATACCCTGTCACAATCATTCCTTGAAGATGTCTACAAAAACCAGTTTTAATTATATCAGTTCTCTAAAGTCTCTCTCAAGGATAGCTTGTTGATTGGGGTAAAGCTAAGTTAGGGCATAAAGGAAAAAGTTGCAATGTGTTAGAAAAAGTATAAATCCATGGAATAATTATTGGTAAAATCTAGTCTAGTGACCATAATTTAAAGAGGTATGCTTTTCTGCTTCTGACAAAAGAAAGAACTATTCTTGCTGTATGATTGACTTTGTCGGTAATCCATGGGGATGAAGAGGCCTGAATCAGCTCGCTTGAGTCATTAATTTAAAAAAGGAGGGAGAGAAAGAAAAAGATGACTCTTGGTGGTTTCAGTTCAGTTCTAGAAATCTATCAAGTGCCTCCTGTGACCCCAGGCATGTTCTCAGTACTAGGGATATAAAGACTAACAAGAAAGGCTTTGCCATGTACACTCACAAGCTGGTAGGAGTGACAGGAAGAAAATCAAGCAACGGAACAAATATTAATAGTATTAGCAAAGGGTGATAAGAACCCAAAGTAGGTGGAATACTAAATCTGCTTAGAAGAATTATAGAAAGTTCTACCCAAGAGGGTAGTATGAACCTTGAGTGACAAGTCTGATTTTCACCTGGCTGAACAAGAGGTAAGGTTGTTTCCAAGCAGAGAAAACAGCTAAAACAAAGTCAGGGGAACGAGTTCAAAACAGCTGCAAAATAAGCTAAATGAGAAAGAGGGGCAGATAAAAGGAAAGGAGCTCTACTTGATAATCCTTCTGGGGCTGGGTATCACTCAGTGGTAGAGTGAGTGGTTAGCATGCACAAGGCTCTGGGTTCAATCCCCAGCAACAACAGGGGGAAAATGTCTCCCTTCAACAAGCAAAGGGATTCAAAGTTTATATAATAAAATGTCACCAGAAAATGTTTTAAATGAGAAGGTACAAGTATCTATATTTGGAAATATACCTCAGTAATACTTAAGATGAGTTTATTAGGAAAATACAATTAAAACATTACAGCAAAAGTTGAGGCAAATGATGTGAGGGCCAGAATTAGGGACGTGAAGGTGGAAACAGCACAGGAGTTTGGATTGGGGAGATATTTCAGAAATTTCACTGATGGAAGTATTGAACTTGTAAATAATGACAGTGAAGGAGAGAGTCAGGAAGGTAACAAGTCTAGTTTTAGACTTGTCAAGTTTGAGGTATCTGAAGGACACTTATGTGAGGCAGCCCAGAAACAGGGCACTTGAGTCTAGCTCTTAGGAGGTGCAGCCAGAGCATTTGGGGATTCTAGAAAGGAGAGCTGGATCCATGAGTGGGGATGAGCTCCTCCAGAGAGGCCATGCAGTGTACAGAGAGCCCATGCAGTGTACAGAGAGCCCAAGACAATTACATTCACATAGCATGCAGGAGCAGCTGGTGAAGATCAGTGTTCCCCAACCAGGGCCCATTTTCCCTACCACACTCTATGCCAATTATTGAGACAATGTGTTTTATAAAAGATAAAGTTTATTTGCAAGGCAGGCAGGTGTAGAAAGAGAAATCCAAGGCTTAAATCCCCTTCCCAAGCGTAAGATTTAGGCCTATTTATGTGATAATTAAGCAGGGGGATTTAAGGGATGAGGAAAGGCGATTGGGGGTGGAGTAGTCTATACACATGTAATCAGTCTTCATGGCTCTTCATGGGATGTGTGTTCAGAAAATGGCAGCATTGGTGTGATCTGAGGGTGGGGTTTTCAGCTTCTGATGTCAAAAGGTCACCCATCAGACACTTGTGGAGGCCCAAGTGAAGAGTCGTTGGTTTCAGCAGAAGTGTCCTTCAAGTCCCTGAAAAGTAACCCATATAGCCATGATCATCATAATCCACTTCAGAGGTGTTATTTATAGATAAGTTAGTGAGAGACTCATAATATATTGCTCAGCTATGTGACCTCCCAAACTAGTGATTTTTAATAAGTCAACTAAAAAAAAGCAAGTAAAGCTAGAGGCTTTATTCAGGTTTTTAATCAGTTTCAGCAGTCTGAGAGCTAGGAAGAGAAGGAAAATGTACGGAAACCAGAGAGAGGGCCTCAGGGAGAATTGCCCACTCACTTGATAAAATGTGGTTGGTCCATCCCAAAATAGACTGGGGAGAGAGTTAGACTGGGGAAGGGCTGGGAATAGAACCATGCTTTCCTGCCTGGTTTTGCCCAGTGCCAGGTATGTAGCCCTCAAGAAATGATGGCTAGGACTGTAAGTGGGTAATGGCCTTTACTTTACCTGACACTCCACGGACCTCACCACAGACCTTTCCCACACCATGCCTCAAGTTCTGAGACACTGAAGGAATCCATCCAGCGTGGATATCCACCTCAGATAACTAGGGCTCCTACTGAGCTCCTGTCGTGGGAAGCCAGGCCCTAGGTTTTCTGGCTTGTTTTTTCAGAGGACTGGTCACAGTACAAAGATGAATAAGACACCATTTCTATCCTATAGTGACTCTATGTGGGGAATCTTTAAGAAAAAGAAAGTGCTCATTGTTTATTTTAAAAAGTCTGCCAGGCGCAGTGGCACATGCCTATAATCTCAGGACTTGAGAGGCTGAGGCAGGAGAATCACAAGTTCAAAACCAGTCTCAGCAATCCAGTGAGACCTGTCTCCAAATAAAATATAAAAAGGGCTAGGGATGTGGATCAGTGGTTAAGTGCCCCTGGATTGAATCCCCAGATCCCCAGTACCAAAAAAAAAAAAAAAAAAAAAAAAAGTGTGCTGGGTGTGGTGGCACACGCCTGTAAACCCAGTGACTTGTGGTAGAAAGAAGGATAGCAAGTTTGAAGCCAACCTGAGCAATTTAGTGAGACTCTGTCTCAAAATTTAAAAACAAATAAAAAGGACTGGGGATGTTGCTCAGTGGTAAAGCACCCCTGGTTTCAGTCCCCTATACAAAAAAAGAAAGAAGGGGGGGGTGGGGAGGGAGGGAGGGAGGAAGAAAACAGAAAAACTCTTTAATCTGAAATCATGTACTATGTGCTTAAAGTTTCAACGTATTCTGAAAACAAGCATGCTGTGTTGAATTTTCTCTTTTCCTATGATATATACTGCATTTTAAAATCTGAATTTCATCAAGAATGAAAAAAATGTGAAAGTGTCCCTTTAAAGACCACCAGTTTCACCATATGACAAAATCCAATAACTAATTCTGTTCTCCAGCCCCTTTGGACTCCCTGCGACCATCAATACTATTGACAGTGCATCAGCTGCATTCTCTTCCTCTCCAATTGTTCCTCTAGGGTCTCCAACTCTCTTCCCATCAATATCACCCCCTCCCATCCTCTCCTTCATGGCCTCACCTAATGTCATTGTTCCACCTGTCACCACTGTGCCCATGGCTCTGGTATCTGTAGGGTTATCACTTCCTTCATTCCATAACTCCATCCCAAGACTTCCAAGCACCTGCTGGACATTTTTACCCAGATAACCCACATTTAGGTATTCAAAATTGTATCCATGTCTTTTCCTCCTAAAATTGCCTATTAAGTGACCATTAGCCACTGTAGTTGTCTGGCTCAAAACCATCTTAACTGACTTCCCCACTCAGATATATATACAATGAGTTCCCAAGTTTGAACGCTACTCTCATTTTCACATCAACTCTCTCTTCCATTCCTCCGATCATTCTGCTCCAGTTCAGGTCTACTCTCCTAGAACAGCTTTCTACCTGTTTTCCCTTCTACAGTGGTCAGTCTTCTCTGCTAATTGAGCCCACAACAATTGTGCTAAAAGATTGCCCACTAAAAAAAATATTTACATGGGCTGGGCTGTAGCTCAGTGGTAGAGCGCTTGCCTCACACATGTGAGGCACTGGGTTCAATCCTCAATACCACATAAAAATAAATACATAGCTAAATTGTAGAACCAACCTAGATGCCCTTCAATAGATGAATGGATACTGTGGTATATATACACAATGGAATATTACTCAGCATTAAAAGAGAAAAAAATCACAGCATTTGCAGGTAAATCAATGGAGTTTTATCTGGTTGCAGACCAGATAGAGTCACACCGTTTGTGTCTTCATACATGCACCAAAGGTAGTGATGACAATCTCAATCAACCATCATTACTATACCCATTCCCCTTTCCTTCCCCCCATCTCCCTCCTGCCACATCCAGAGTTTCTCCATTTTTCCTATGTTCCCCATTCCCACCCCCCTTATGTATCCTCATCGACTAATCAGAGAGAACATTCGGCATTTGGTTTTTTGGGATTGCCTTACTTCACTTAGCATAATGTTCTCCAGTTCCATCCATTTGCCTGCAAATGCCATAATTTTATTCTCTCTTATTGCTGAATAATATTCCAGTGTGTATATGTACCACAGTTTCTTTATCCATTCATCTATTGAAGGGCATCTGAGTTGCTTCCATAGTTTTGCAATTGTGAATTGTGCTGCTATAAACATTGAGGTGACTGCTTTATTGTAGTGTGCTGTTTTTAAATCTTTAGGGTATAGGCCAAGGAGTGAGATAGCTGGAACGAATGGTGG
>CM053407.1:55534024-55587262 GCA_028644305.1 Xerus rutilus
TCATTATGATGTGTCTTTGTGTAGGTCTGTTGTGATTTTGAACATTTGGTGTCCTGTATGCCTCTTGAATTTGATTATCCAATTCATTCTTCATATTTGGAAAATTTTCTAATATTATTTCATTGAATAGGTTGTTCCTTCCTTTGGTTTAGAATTCTATGCCTTCCTCTATCCCCAAAATTCTTAAGTTTGGTCTTTTGATGTGATCCCATAGATCTTGGATGTTTTGTTCATGGTTTCTTACCATCTTCACTGTGTGGCCAACTCTATTCTCAAGGTTAAATATCTTATCTTCATTGTCTGAGGTTCTGTCTTCCAAATGGTCTAATCTGTTGGTGATGCTCTCCATTGAGTTTTTGATTAGGTTTATTGTTTCTTTTATTTCAAGGATTTCTACCTGGTTCCTTTTTAGAATCTCTATCTCCTTATTAAAGTGACCTTTTACTTCCTGTATTTGCCTATGCATCTCTTTATTGAAGTGATCTTTTACTTCCTGTATTTGCTTGTGTATCTCTTTATTGAAATGCTCTTTTGCTGACTGGGCTTGCTCTCTGATATCATTCTTTAAGTCACAGAATATTTTTAATTATGTACATCCTGAATTCATGTTCTATCATTACTTCTGCTGGACTGACCATGGATTCTAATATTGAAGAATCTTGGTTTGTTTGAGTCATTTTCTTCCCTTGTTTTTTCATGATGTTTGTGTGTCTCTCCTTCTAGCTCTGTTGATCCAAGTTGTTAGTTTTTACTCCTATATATGCATAGTTTCCCTGCAGGGTTTCAATACCACTCTTTTAAAGGGGGGATCAATATTGGTTGATCACAGTACAAGCAATATATACTTTCAAACCAAGTAGCTCCTAACAGCTCCCAAGTACATTTACAGATTAGTCATGATATACACCAATTATGAGTTCTTTTACAATCTACTATGTAGCCAATAAGTTTGCACAAGGGTCTATAGTTCCTATTGGTGGGCTAGGGACAGTGGAGGGTGGGGTGTAGGATAGAGTATTGGGGTAGTAGGAAATGAGGATATGGTTATTAGATCTTAGAAAGCATGAAAAAGGAGTCCAAGAGAAGTTGGCTATTACTAGAAAGAGCGACAGAGAGTTGGGGAAGACCAGTAGGGAGGAAGAAAAGAAGGGTACAGCGAGGAGAGATGATAGCAAGAAAAATAAAACATATGTAAGTGTGAGATACAGGACTATCTAGTACCATTCCAGTATTTGGTTCAGAAATCCCAATCTACTATATCCCGCTGTAAAGCAAGTATTTGGTTTCACAACTGTTGGGGATTAGAGGGTAGGAAAAGAGTGAGAGAGAAAAGAGGGAAGGAAAGAGAAAGGAAAGAGCAGAGAAATAAAACAAAAAGATTAAACAATAGAAATATTAGGAGAAAAAGATAAAGGATAAAATAAAAAGTAAGAATAGAAAAAAGTAAAGGAAAAAACAATTGAAAAGAAAAAATAAAAAAATTTTAAAAAAGAGTCTCAATGTGAATAAACAGGTATGGTTCCTTTCACCTCCAGTAGGTGGCGTTGTTGGTTGCTTGGTGGACTTTCTCCGCTGGTGTCTTGGGTGTGGGTTTCACAACTGGGTAAAACTCTGGGCCGCTGGCGAAGCTGTGCATCACAGTTTGTATCGAATTGCTGTCCAATGCCCCCCTTAGACTGGGCTCTCCAGAGGCTCGGGGTAGCAGTCCCTGATCTCCTGTTGTCTGGAGCCCCGTGGAAGTTCCTTTGATTAGATCTGGGTCCTCTGCTGCTTCTGCCGGTCCTCAGTAACTCTGGGGCAGAACTAGGGTGGACCCAGATTTCCTTTGGGCTGAGCTGTCTCCGCTGGCGTCCATGGAGCGTCTCCTACCCTGAATTTGCGTTCCCCAGTGGTTGGTGGCTGGGGCCGTGGGTCCACAAGAGTCACTGCTGTGAACCCTGTGTGGTTGGGTGGGCGCTGGAGCCAGGTATCTCATGTAGAATCTGTCCCCACCCGAGGCGAGCCCTGACCTGGGGCTCCGAGCTGCCCGCAGCCGCCTTCCGCCACGGCTGCTAGAGTCACGCTGTGGCAGTGTCTGTTGTCTGGTGGCCCTGCTTACACGCGCAAGTCAAGTTTCCTGTGAGGGTAGCTGTAGGGTGGTGCCCAAAAGCTGGCTGGGAGATGGTATTACCGGAATTTTCGATCTTGGGTTTAGGCGAGACTGACCGCTGCGTCCATCTAAGCCGCCATCTTGCCTTTTCTCGTCGCATCTCTTTTAAGTCTATGGAAAAGTCTGAGATGAAATGAATAGGTGTTAGTTCTTTAAAATTCAGCAGTGAAGCCTGGGCTTTTCTTTGTTAGGTGGGTTTTTGTTACTAATTCAATGACATTATTTGTTCTTGGTTCAATCAGGTTTTTTACATCCTCTTGGTCTAATTTTGGGACGTCATATGTGTCGAGAAGTTTGTCCATTTCTTCTAGATTTTCTAGTTTGTTAGCATGTCATTTTTTCAAAATAATCCCTAATAATCCTTTGAGTTCTGTAGTATCCATTGTAATGTTTTCTTCTTTTTTCATCTCTAATTTTATTTATCTGGGTCTCTTTCATTTATTTCTGCTCTGATCTTTATTATTTCCTTACTTTTACTAATTTTAGGTATTGTTTTTCTTGTTATTTGAAGACCTTGAGAGACAGGTCTTAAAATAAATAATAGGTTATTTATTTTAAGTCTACTTTTTAAATGTAGGCTATAAACTTTGGTTTTAGTACTGTTTTGCTGTATCCCACAGGTTTTGGTATGTTTTGTTTTCATTTTCATTTGTTTAAGGAATTTGTAAACTTCCCTTCTGACTTCCTCAGTGATTCACTGTGTGTTCAAAAGTGTGTTGATCAGTCTCCATCTGTTTGTGTAATTAATGTAGCTTTTCTTTCTGTTTATTTCTAGTTGCATTCCCATGTGATGAGAAAAGATACAGGATATAGTTTCAGTTTTTTTGAATTTGTTAAGACTGTTTTATGAACTTACATAGGGTCTATTTTAGAAAAAGCTTCATGTCCTGATGAGAAGAATGTTGAGTTTATATCCAACTGAGTATGATAGTATAAATTTGGGCAGTGTGTACCATGTCAGTGAGAGTGGGAGAGAGACCCACTGTCTCTGCAGATCATACAAGAATGAGGACACTGTAGCAGTTTAGGCAGGTGTGGTGTAGGTAGCAGAGGATGAAATATGCAGCCTGTATGGTTACTTCTGCAATGGGATCAGTAGTTCCTATCAGGTGAGGGGAGTTTCCTCAGAAACTGACATTGGCTATTAATTGAATAGCTCTCTGGTATTGGCTGTTCCAGTAGTGGTAAGGAACCCAAAGCACCTGTCCTCTAATTAGACACAGCTCCAGGTCCAGGTCCAGGTGCTTCACAAGGAAAGGCAAGGGCAGGAATCATAGCACCCTCCCTTTGTGGCACTCACATCCAGTCTCATCGGCAGTACATCATCAGATGAGTGCAGGAGATGCCACCTATATGCAGATGCAGGAATAATTACTAATTCCCTTGCTATTACCATGAGCATGTCCACCCAGCAGCAGAACCTCAGTCCCCACCCCACACACCCAAGTATGCATGCCTGTGGGCAGGGACTTTTCCCCCACTCCCATTCTTCAGTTGTAGTGACCACCAGAGCTCAGAGGGAATGGGTTGCAGCTAGAGCTGGGTAAAATTCCTCTTGACTAAGGTATTGGCAGGAGTGAGGGAAAGTGGAACACAGCCATCACTAGACGAAGTTTCTTCCAGACCTTCTTAGACTGTGCCTCAGGGAGGCTGCAGCCAGGGCCACAGTAGTGATGCTCTTATCTGCCCCAGCACACCTTGTGGGCATCTTGTTGGCAACAGGCACCCAAGCACAGTGCCATGAGAAGGATTGAGAGCAGGCAGCCAACCTCAGTCCTGGCACCTTTGGAAACCACACCCCCAGTCTCAGAGGGCAGGCTTCCTGATCCCCCAGTTTTAGAGGACAGCACCTCCATTCCCATTCTGTACTGTGTAGCATTCTTAGTGATTTATGTCAGTCACACTACTGAGGATCATGAGGCAGCAGCCACCTGTCAAGCCAAAGCAGGAAAGTGTGCCTGAGGTCCTGGAGGGAGGAATATGCAGTGGTTTCTGACCCCTAAAGCAGTCCAAATTCAGACAGTAGGTCCCCCACTTACAGTGGCTTTGGGCCGCAGCACTGGGGTTTACTAGGAGATAAGTGAATTCCTTTGACAATGCCAGACTACTGTGCAGATTTCAGGCCTCTTATCTATTTAGGCTGTAAGCCAGTAAGGGGTGCAGCACTTTCCAACAGCTAGGATTCCCAGTATCTGTACTGATCCAGTTTGTTGAGACTGTCTTTAACCTTTCCCTGCAGAAAGAATTCCCCTCCCTAGGCTGTGAAGCCCAGGTGACTAGAGATGGATATTTTGTTTCTCTTACTCTAATGCTGTTCCTGGTCTCTGTATTTCACAAGCCTTCTGTTTGTCTAGTGTAGAATTCCAGTGTTCTCTTACAGTCACTCACTTCAGTGTTCCTACACACCTATTGCTTTGGTTCTTTGTGGAGAAGCAGGTGCCTCTCTGTGGCCATCTTGCCTCTCAGCATTTAACAAATATCTTCCTGTCTATCCACTTATTTCTTGTAAAGTATCTCTTTGTGTTAAAAGTTAAGTGGAGGAAAACTGGCTAATTAAATGTTCCAGGTAATTGTTTCTGGTTCATCTAAGTGTTACTGTTTGTGTAAAGTGTTTTCTCTCAAATTGTGATTGTGACCTATGCTGGCAGCTCAGAATGTAGTGGAATGTGCCACGGTTACTTCTGTGCTACAGAAATGCTATGTGTAGCTCAGTTTCCTAGAGACTTGAAGCAACAGGGACCTGCAGAGAAGGAGCTAACATTAGGTATGTCTGAGCAGGATTCTGTGCCTGCCTTCCTTCTATGGGGAAGGGGCCACCACAAAAACTTTCCAAGATCCCTCTACCCTTCTGCGTCTATAACAAGTTCAACCAAATTCACCTCTTATTTGTTGTTGTGCAACCTACAGGAATAAAATGTAACATTGTCCCTCCCCTCTTACCTGCCCCACCAAGGAGCTCTCCCTCTCACCAAAGAGTCAAAAAATACTTGAAAAAAGACAGCACCAATCAGAATGATAAGTGATTTTGAGATTAGAGAAGGAAACAATGACTAGAGTAGTCGAGGCTCCTTGGAAGAAAGTAGTCTTGAGATACTCTTGAGAAACCACTGAGTTTGGGATGGACAGAGGGAAGGGCAATTCAAAATGACTATAGAATATTGTGACAAATTATATTGAACCTAAGTAGTGAATGATATGGCCATAGGATTCCTACAGAAAAGCAAAGGGAAGAAAAGTGCAAGAATTTGGAATGCTTAGAAGAGGCCAGTATCTGGGAAATGAGAGCAATGACGAGTCAAGGATTATATTAACATGGCCAAGAAGAACCTTAGGGGTGGTGGGAAACATTTTTGGAAAGGGTTTTCCATTGTAGCTACCCATTAGAATCACCTTACAAAATTTGAAATAGACCCATAAAGCTCCCTCCCCAGACCAATTAAACAAGAATGTGGGGTAGGAGCTGCAGGCAGGGGAATGCATCTCTTGTTGCTAACATACCCCAGTCGATATAATGAGTGGACACAGTTGAGAACCATGGGACCTCGGTAGATTAGATGAATATTACAATAACTCAGGAAATGCAGGAACAGAGTATTAAGGTGCTAGAAACAACAGAAGTGAGATTCAATAGAATTTGCAAGAGCAAGAGCCTGAAAAAAGTAAGACTTAGTGACTGGTGATATAAAGGAAATAAAAGTAATCAAAAAATATCCCCAGGTTAAATCCTGCATATTTCAGAAAATGGCAGAACCATTGGTAGCGGGGAAGGAGGTGGAAGGAAAATTAAAAAATGATGCTTTTCAATAGCTTAAAGGTCTATAAGAAATACTAGCTTCTCTGAATATAAATTTTTCTCAACTATATGATGCTTTAGTTCTTTTTAAATGCTAAAATCGAGAGTAGTATGAGTGATCTAATTTAGGAATATGAAAAAAACATGGTATTTTCAGATGTGTATAGACATTCATGTAGTTCACTACAAGCAACTGCATCAGTCTCATATGTAAGCAACATGGGAAACAAAAGTCTGATGGGGTCCCCAGGAGACAGGGAGGCTGGCAAAGGAGAATAAGAGTAGGAGTTCCCTAGTTGCCTGTTCCAGGATCTGTGTCACCCCCCTGACACCTGGGACAGGTCAGCAGTGATTCAGAGAGTAATTCCCCTCATGCTTCAACTTTAATGCATGTACCCAATCATTTTACTAGGGCCACTTGGAATTGCTTTCATACACTTAGTTTTTCTATTCTTTTTTTTTTAATTTATTTTAATGCATTTTAAGTGATATATCAAAACATAAAAATTGTATATATTAATAGGATACTGTGTAATATTTTGACATATGTATTATATAATCATATCTGGTTAGACATATCTCCAACATTTATCATTTTATAGTGAAAACTTTGAAAATCTTTCTAGCATTTTGCAGGAAGTATAGTACAGTACATTATTAGTATCTCTGTGGTATCTCTGGTTAACATATGGTGCAGTAGCACACCATAACCTCTCGCTCCTATTAAACTGTACTCATTGATCCACCTCTCCCCATTCTTTGCTTCACCCTCAGCCTTTGGTAACCACCATTCCACTTTCAGCTTCTATAAGATCAATAGTTTTTAGGTTTTGCGTGAGTGAAATCATGCGATTGTCTTTCTGGCTTATTTCATATAACATAATGACCTCCGTTTCCATCTTATCACAAGTGACAGATTTCAAATGTACCACCTTTACTTCATCACTCATCATATGATAGGCCTTTAGTTTGTTTCTGTTTCTTGGCTACTGTGAGCAGTGCTGGAGTGAACATAGGAGTGCAGCTGTCTCTTTGACATTCTGATTTCATTTTCTTTGGATGTACACCCAGTAGTAGGAGTGCTGAATCATATGGTAGTTCTATTTTTAATTTTTTTGAGGAACCTCTGTACAGTTTTCCATTACGACTGTACTAATTTACATTCCCACCAAGAGTGTGCAAGGGTTCTCTTATACTAGATCCTCTCCAGCACTTGTTATCTCTAGGCTTTGTGATAATATCCATTTTTACTAGGGTGAGGTGATACATCATTATGGTTTTGATTTGCCTTCCTCTGATGATTAGTGATGTTGAGCATGTTTTCATATATCTGTTGCCCATTGTGTATCTTTTTTTGACAAATGTCTATTCAGATCTATTGCCCATTTTTTAATCAGGTCATTTGTTGGTTGGGTGAGTATTTGTTTTTGTTTTGTTTTGTATTGTTGTTGTTTTGCTATTATTCCTAGAGTTTCTTATGTATTCTGGATATAAACCCCTCGTCAGATGTATTGTTTAAAAATATTTTCTCCCATTCTTCACTCTGTTCATTGTTCTTCTAGCTGTGCAGAAGCTTTTGAGTTTGATGTAATCTCATTTGTCTATTTCTCATTTCCTGTTTTGAGAGTGTTGTCCCAAAACACTCCTTGCCCATCCCCATGTCCTGAAGCATTCCCCTGTTTTCTTATAGTAATTTCATAGGCTTAGGTCTTATATTTAAGCCTTGAAGTTCATTTTTAGTTGATGTTTGTAACAGATGAGAAAAAGGCATTTAGTTTCATTCTTCTACATGTGAATATTCAGTTTTCCCAGCACTGTTTATTAAGTCTGTCCTTTTTCTAATGTGTGTTCAGAGCACCTTTGTTGAAAATCAGTTGGCTGTAGATGTTTGCCTTACTTCTAGGCTCTCTGTTGTTCTATTTGTCCGTAAGTCTGTTTTTATGTCGATACCCTACTACTTTTACTACAGCTTTGTAGTATGTTTTTAAGTTAGCTATTCTAATACCTTTTTCTGTGTTCTTTTTGCTCAAGATGGCTATGACTAATCAAGGTTTTTTGTGGTTCCTACAAATTTTAGAATTATTTTTTTCTAGTTCTGTGAGGAACATCATAGATATTTTGATAGAGATTGGATTGAATCTGTAGATCACATTGTTTAGGATGGACATTTTAACAATATTGATTCTTATAATCCATGAACACTTTTTTGGTGTCCTCTTCTAATTTCTTTCATTGATGTTTCATAATTTTCATTGTAGAGGTCTTTTACCTCTTTTGTTAAATTTATTCCTAGGTATATTTTTTGTAGCCATTGTAAATGGGATTGCCTCCTTGAGTTCTATTTTAGATAATTTGCTGTATATTGATTTTATATCCTGCAACTTTGCTGAATTTACTTCTAAAAGTTTTTGGTGGCATCTTGGGGATTTTATACATATGATATCATGGCATCGGCAAACAGTAATAATTCGACTTCTTTTCCAATCAGGATGGCCTTTATTTCTTCTCTTGCCTGATTGCTCTGGCAGGGACTTCCAGTTTTATACCTTCCCATGTTTTCATCTTAATCATTAATGTCATTTTCTTTCAGTTTGAAGAACAAGTCTGGTGGTGATAGATTCCTTTGGCTTTTGTTTGTCTAGGAATGTCTTATCTGTTCTTTTCTGAAGGATAGCCTTGTTGGGTGCAGTATTCTCAGTTGACAGTTTTTCCTACACTACTATGAAAATATCATACTATTGGTGTCCTGGCCTGTAATGTTTCTGCTGAGAAGTAAGTTATCAGATGAATTGGGACACCTCTGTGTTATTCTTTTTTCCTTGTCTTGATAGTCTTTGACCTTTGAAAGCTTGATTTTAAGATGTCTTGGGTATACCTGTTGAGATCAATTTGATAGCCTTAGATCTTCCTATATCCAGATAATTTGTATTCTTCTTTAGGTTTTATTTCTTTGAGTAAGTTTTCTACCCCTTTGGCATTCTCAAGTCCCTCTTGAACCCAATAACCTGAATTTGCTCTTTTAATGCTATCCCTAAGTTTCTATAGACTTCTTATTCTTCTTTCCCCTCTGGGTATTTTCAAATAGCCTGTCTTTAGGTGCACTAATTCTTTTTTATGTTTGATCTATCCTGCCACTGATCTATCATATTCTTAATTTTGCAGAGTGTATTTTTCAGCTCAAGAATTTGATTTTTTAATTGCTTCCATCCCTTTAAGTTTCTCTGTTGCATCATTAAAATGTTTCTCTGTATTTTCTACAAGTTCATTGAGTTTTCTCAAATTATCTGAATTTTTTCCCATTATTACTATTTGATTAGTTTCTGGCACCTTATTAGGTCATTGCTTTTTGAAATCTCTTTATGCTTATTGGCGTGTAACCTCATTTAGGTATTGAAGGGTTCAATATTTATTCTAGTCATCCTGATCTGGCTGTGTTCCTAAGCTATCTTTCCAGAAATTCTAATTGGGCTGTTTGGTCCATAGTCATTTCCTCTGTTTCATCACTGGATGATACCCAGGTCCATATTTGACTCCAGTTAGCTATTGGTTTGCTGTCACTATTTCAGAACTGGAGGGAAATTCAGGACTAGGTTCGTCACAAACATACTATTGGTGTTCTATTCGGAAAGAATCAGTGTTCTTCTACTAGAAGAATAAGCCGTGGACTTGGGTAGGCCTAGATGCCTCATCCACAGGTACTAGCCTCTAGTCAGATACTGTAGGACCCTGCCCAACTCTAGGCAGAGTCACCATTAATGGACTATCCCCAGACTGTGTCAGGCCTATGGCCACCAATGCCACCAAGCCATCAAACCCATAGCCCACCAAGACCAGCACAGCACTAGGGTAGGACCAAGGGTTACTATGGGTTGCCTAGTGCTGAGACAGACACATGACTCAAGATTACTACAGCCAGCCATGGGTGAGGCTGGCTGGAATGGAAGTCCAATAGACTGGTACCCCATGTCTTCGCCTGGCATTGTTCCAGAGCATCCATCCACAGATAGACCTGGGAATGGGGACCATTAGGATCTTTCCAGTGTTGTTTCATCAACCCAGCACTGAGTGCTAAGGTAAAGTCTGGTACTTACTACCCTGTCCTTCCCCAGGGAATAGGGTCTTGCAACATGCTGTGCTGTGCTGCCTGAGATTGGGTAGTGAAGGCAGTTCCCTAGCTCCCTAGCTAATGCTTAGCTGGGTCACACCTGAATCTCACTGCCACAGGGGTATACCAAGACCCATGCCACAAGTCTCTGTCCAGGGCCAGGATCATTGTAGAGCCCTATTTGTGAGCATTTGCATGGGATGGGTAGTAGAGACAGTCCCTAGCATAAGGAGTCAAGCCCAATTCTCACAGCTACAGGGAGCTACTCAACCTAGGGAGGATGACAGGTATGCCCCAGGCCCACTCCAAAGCTAGAATGGCTGGGGCCAAAACCCCAGTCTATCCCACCAGTGCACAGGTTTCTGCCTGATGCCAGGCAGGTCTGTAGCCCCTGTCTTTGAGCTCTGGCCTGAGTAAGAGCCTCCAGTTTCTGCTTGGTGCAGGGGTTCACTACAGCAGGCCTGGCACCGGGCTTTACAGCAATCCCCTCTGCTAGCTTTCATTCCCTGCTCCCCAGCAAGCTAAGTCTTACCCCCCACTCTGCACCTGAGGTTGGAGTAGTGCTGGAGGCAATCAGTTGCCTGCCTAATGTAGTTCCAGAGGCTGAGCCCTTGGGTATTGGCCTTGCAGTTGGGGGGCTTGGCCCAGCACTGGATTTCACTGTGGCAGGCCCAGCATTAGGTCTCAAGTCTAAGGCCTAGACTTAACTCTCTCTCCCCCCCACCCCTCCACCAAGCAGGGGCACCTCTTTCCACACTGAGCTGGTTGGGGATGGGGTAACATAGGCAACTCTTACCTTTCTGCCTTCTTCAGCATGTATTTTTGTTTTTTTATACTAAAAGCAGGCACTGTGGTCTCTCACCTAATTTCCTTAGCTCTTGTGGAGGTCATTTGGTACATGAATAGCTGTTCAACTTGGCATGTCTGTGGGGAGCCAATCACCCAAGCATCTTACTCTCTGCCTCCTACACTGGGTTTTTCTGGTGAAATATCATCTCATGTTAATATAACACCTTCAAAACATGATCTGAGTTTGTCATATACTATGTTTCTCACTAGCATAGAGAAAGCAAATGGCAGGAATTATTAATGTCTCTTTTTGAATTCAAAATGTTCTTTTCTCATGTAAAATGGAGGAAGAACAATTACAAAAATAAGTGAAATACATATGTTCAGTTGACTTTTTCCTATTATAGCCATCAATAGCTTATTAAATGATCAATACCGTTAGCATGTTTCCAAAGTGAATTATCAGGTAACATCTAGGCCAAAAAAAAGAAAAAGAAAAGATCTTACTGCTTATTCAGCATCTAAGTGAAATGCTGATTACTTCTCAGTGGTCAAATACAGTGAAACAATGTGCTAGTGTTCCTGCATTCGTAGCTGCACACCTGCATTCATTGCAGCATTATTTACAATAGCCAAGGGAAGCAACTCCAATGTCCATCAGTAGATGAACAGGTTTAGAAAATGTGGCACATCATACCACTGAGCATTATCTAGCCATAAGGAGATTCTGTCCTACGCTACAGCCTTGTTGAACCTTGAGGACATTGTGCTAAATGAAATGAGCTAATCACAAAAAGACAAATCTTGCATGATTCCACTTACATGAAGCATCTAAAGTCATCACACTCTGAGAAAGTATAATGTGGTTGCCAGGGACTGGGAGTAAGAAAGAAAGAGGAGTTGTTCAATGGATTAGAGTTTCAGTTTTACAAGATGAAAAAGTCGTAGAGATCTGCTGCACAGAACACTACTGTACCACATGCTTACAAAGGGGTAAGATGGTCAGATTTGTCACGTCCCTTTTATCACACACAGAAGCACTGCTACAGTGGCTCTGAGATGTGAGCTGAGGTTAATGCACAGATGATTTCCTATCTTGCAAGCTTTATTTTGAAAATTGTGCTGATGTTTGGCAGCCCTTTGGATAACTGGATGAGAGACGATGTTCTTAAAGGAGCCATTGGTAGGAGAAAGGTAGATGATGTAGGATTGGGGTCATTATTATTTTACTTTGGTTCCCAGGTTTTTTGTGGAGCTTCTATTTCTGTTGCTGTTTTGGTTCTTGCTTTTGATTGGTTTTAAAATAAGGACTCTGTCAGGAGCAGCAAAGAAGTAGGACCACTTAGAGAGTCGCAGAATCTGAGGTTCCAGTGGTTTGCTTCTTCTTTTTTCTTTTTTATAATTTATTTAAATGCATTTCAATTCATAGTACATATGTATAGCTCAATTTTTCCGGTTTGCTTATTCTTGTTCCTTTATACCCACCTCTTCTCACAAAGACTTCTTTGAGGCAGCAGCTCAGGTTCAGTGGGAAGAGGAGTATCAATTGCCTTTCCAGTGCTCTAAGTGGGAGCCTGCAAAATAGACATACACTAACAGAACACAGTCCTGATTCCCACTGAGAAGCTCACAGACAAGGGAAAAGCATTCCCATCTGTCTTCACTGGGAGCCTTGGTGGCCAACCTGGAAGCCTTCACCACAGGGGCAGGAATATGAATGTAAACACATTACCAGGTTATTTAGTAGTGCAACGTGTGTTGTACAGATGAAGGCATCCTTACTGCCTATCTATCCTGTAAACAAAGGGGCTTAAAAATAATTGTGGCATAAGAACACAGTACATACACAACCCCAAATGAAAGAGAACTCCAGTTCAATTAGGTGAGTGGGCTGGGAGTGTTTTAAAGAAAGAATTTCCACCTCTCCAGTCTTCAGCATGCTGGTATAAAAATGAAATCCCTTTATCTGCAGCATCTGTTGCTTATCGTTATACTAAACTGCTCCACTTTTTTATATGACACATAAAGTTACTTCATTCTAAGAACTTCCGTATGTAACTGGTAGCACCAGTTTTCTCCACTTACAAAGAGCAGGTAAAAAATAAACTCAGTTCCTCAAAATAAGTGGTGGTGGCTGTAGCTGATTCTAAGGCAGATCTCATGGGAGTGGGAGCATGCTTGAAAAAAATCAAAAAGCTGGAACTAAGCCTTCAATATCTCACAGCAAGCTACAAATCTAGCTTGGACTGCAGAACAGAGTGTGGCACAACCCCCTCAATTGTCCCCACCTCTCTAGCCCAGCAAAGGGTAAACAGTTTTCAGCTGAAATGCCTTCTCAGCCTTTCATCATCTTTCTCCACCATTTGGTCTTTTCTCAGTACACCCACCTCAGAAAACAGGCACTTGGAAACAAGGAAAGACAGCCACAAACTTCTGCCAGAGACTTCAGAGGAGAAAATATAAGGATGTATTTCTCTTTTCCTGAATTCCTGGTTGATAGACTACTCTGGAGAGAAAGCATTTAGAGATCTCGCCCTCACTTTTTGACCTCCAAAGATCCCCATGGCAGGAACATAGTGGTCCTCACCTACTTGGAGCCAGTAAGACTAGAGCAGGGAGCAAGTGACAGAGAAGGTCCCTGCACATATCCAGTTGCTTGCACCCTTCCACGGAGGATGCCACAATCCTGGCACACCTTCTGTTAAGAGTCTTTTCACCCACTGTTCTGATGGAGCTATTTGAAAAGCTAACATTCTGGATCTTTCTCTCCTCTCTCCTCCTCCTCCTCTTTCTCCATTAAAAATAAAAGAAAAACTAACATTCTGAAACTCCTAGGACAGAAATTTAAAAGACATATTTTACATATAAATTTTGAAAACGTTCCTCTGTCATTCTGCAGTTGTATTAGTTTTCAAATGATGTCATAATGGGCTTTTAAAATAACTTTTAAAATGCTATATATTAATCACAGAATATTGCAGAAAATAGAAATAATCAAAAGGAATTTTTCTCTTTCTACAATATAACCATTTTGTTTTGAAGCCCATTTTTTCCTTTGACAATATGTTTAGACTTCTTTTCCATGAAATTAAATATCTTTCTACATGTCATTTTTAATGACCACTTCACATTTTGTTGTATGCATTTATCATGTAGCCAATCTTCTATCAAACTATTTTTAATTTTTCTAATGTCACTATATAAAAAATTCAACCAAATGTATCCTTGTGGCTATACCTTTCCACATATTTTTTATTCATTCCTTTTTTAATAACTTTGGAAGGCAAAACAGGTTAGAGATCATGTACATTCTCACAGGATGGGTAAGGTCAGGGAATCAAGTCCTGGTTGTTATGTGGAGCTACTCTTGAGCAATGGAGTAAATTCTTTACTAAAGCATCTTTTCCAATAGCCAAGCCTCTGGGAACTCTGGCAGAGGCTGTGTGATCTAATAAAAAGGGCCCAAAACTGAGAGTAAGCATTGGGCCAAAATGTCAGGCTTCCCCACACACCAAGCAGAGCAGCTTAGTCACGTCCTCCCTTCTGGGAGGCTCCCATGCCTCACTTACAGCATGTGAGATGGATACCCAACAGGTTTGCCCTTCAGTTCTAACCCAAGAGGGCTGTCTTCAAAGCTAGGAAAGACAAAGGGGAATAACAACTGTGTCATATTTATGTATATGTAAGGTTTCCTTTATTTTTATTGTCTCTGCCATTTTCTTGAGTTTGTTTTTAAACAGCACTAACAATATTTCTCAGACAGAGGGCTATGTACAATCTCCTAACACACTTCTTTGACAGTTTAAAAAAATCATGGGCCTTCTCCTGTAGCCTGCATCTGTGTGTTTTATTTCTTTGGGGAAGAGCAATTAGTCAAAAGGAAACCCAAGCCCATGACACTTCTGACATTACTATGGCTTTCTTCTGAAGTGTTATGGGCCATAAGAGCTTTCCAGACACTTCTCTGAGAATAAATGCCAGGCAGGCTTCATTTGCCAATGGCAGAACTGACCTATGGCACACTTAACAGTGACTTATCTGCAGAATCAAAGCAGGCTGATGTTCAGGTGCAGATTCACCTTTGCCAGGAGACTGCTGGCCTCTGATTCATAGGAATTGCTGGGAAAAGCAGGGTTTTGTGGTCTGTTCCTGTTAACTTGATGTGAAAGTGCTCCAATTTGGGAATGCAGAAGAAACCATGTTAACTAGCTATCACCCTAGTAACGGTGCCTTAGCCTGTGAACTTGTGCTGTTGCGTTAAGGCCTTATTTTCAGGCAGAGTGAGAACTGGATGAGGCGGGCCTCTGAGAATCCTTTAAATCAGATGAAAACAGATCAGACTCATGGGAGGATGATCTCCTCCTCATAGCTAAGAAATGAACAACACAACAGAAATTTCTAACCGCCCTCACCTGTAAACCTGAAGAAGAATGAACATTCAAACTGCTTCTTTCTAATCCGTCAACAATATTCCTAGCTGCACTGCATTTGCCTTTGGGAATTCTCCACTGTCATTTGGTTGCTATCTAGAGCAGACATCCCCCAGCAGATGTCCCCCAGCTGTGCCTTGTCTCTCCAAAGCACCTTGACTGAGCTGAGGGTATGCATTCACCTGCACTCAAACAGCCGTCCTCTCTGTTTAGTAATATTGACTTAATTTGAAGATCCTATGGTATGGACAAAAGAGACTACTTAAATGAATCACACTACCGATTGGTAACATTAGTCTAAAATCATCAGGCAATTTAAATGAGAGCCCTAAGGTTCTGATAGGTTTATAGCTAAAGGTCAAAACTATTTGAGGGCAAAACTGAAGATGAAAATGTGTTATACAAACACAGCTGTGGCACTTAATAAATAGGTAACAGCTAGCAAAGTAAGTTGAGGAAATGTTCTTTAGCTGGGAAAAATAGAAGATTTGGACATCTTCTGCCTGATGAATCTCCTCTGTTCTGAAAGATTTATGGACCCTTTATATAAGTATCATACAGCTTTCATTATCAGACCCAATGTATAAAATGGTATTTGAAAAGAGAAATAGTGACATACTTCATAGGCCAGGGGACCATAAGATCATAGAGTGAGCATTCTCATTGCCAAGAGCACAAATGTGTGGAAAATTACAGATATAAATTCTAAAGTACATCAGTGTTCAATGAGAACCGAATACTTGGAGTTCTCATCTTCCTTTTCTGAACTAAATAGGAAAATACTGAGACCCCCTTGTAATGTCTTAAAAGAAGCATTGTGTTGAGGCTTTTGCTCTGCCCAGTGTATTGTTATAGGACATCGTCTGGCATACTGGCAAGCCATATGCTTGGATCTGATGGGTTTTGTTTATTAAGTTCAAATAGATCCTCCCCCACCCCCATCCACTACTGGCGGTGGAGAAAGGTTAAAGTTTGTCATGCACTTTACCACAACCACTGAAACATCATGGAATTGCAATCTGTCTGCAACCGTTTGTTTATAGGCAAGCAGATTACAGGAGGAAGTACAGAGCCCTCGGCCATGATTTACCGTGAAAGAACAGCTCAGAAAGGAATTCGGTCAAGGTGAGCAGCTGAGCAGTGCAGCTGAAGTTAGCCGGGACATGAGCACTAAGTGAAATATCTAGAAAGAAAAACCTTCAGCCGTGGGTCTCAGCCCGCCACACTCTGAGGAAAGGAAGAATTAAGCTCCTCTCACCCCTCATCTGTGCACTTGGCTTTCAGTTTACAAGGACCATTTCCAGAGGAAGCACTTTATTGATCAGACTAGTAATGCGGTAGTTATTATGAGACTCCTCTTTTTTATCATGTCCTGTCCTTTAAAGGCAGCACAAAAGTCTGAAGGTGAGAGGAAAGAATACATTGAAATTAAATTTGAAGTCTTTTTTTTTAATTCCCTAGCTTTCTTATGAATATAAGGAATATTGGAGATTCCCCAGAATGCCTTAAAGCCAAGAACAGAAATCAATACAACTATTTATGTTTCTGTTTCATCCACAAGCGAATGAACACCCTGGGACAAACCACTCATTGTACCCAAAAACAATAGGAAGTAAATATCCAGTTTACATAAATATGAGGGTAGAAAGGATAAATATTACAAGAAGAAAAAAACTGAAGGAAATTAAGTTTTTAATAGTCTTTTTTCCCTCCTGGGTAGTGAAAAATACTATAATATACTTTTATGTATTATGCAATTTATTAATATAACTATATATTAACATATATTATTTTATATAGTATAAATATACTAATACAGGTCTCTGATAAACCACTTTAGTAAAAATAAAAAATGTTTTTAATGATAATTGAGAAGAAGGAAGAAGGAAAGAGTGACTCCAACTGACACGTCTCGTCCTGATCCTCATAGTAGAGACAGGCATGTGTGAGAACACTGAGTACATGCACTGGGACCTTTATCCCCAACCTGTAGAAGACACTTAGTGAAGACATTATAATATCACTTTGGTTACCTGCTTCATTGCACCTGGGTGAAGCTCTCTCTTGAAGCAATTCATTTCTCTAGTGAACAGCATTTGGGTACAAGGCACACACCTTGGCAGAGTGAGAAGAAAGATGAGCAAGCCACAGCTGTGACCTAGTAGAAAAGGACAAGTCAATCCTATTGATAAGTAATATCAGCAACTTGTGCTCAGAAGGCACGTGCAAATTGTGTCCCAGTGCAAGCTTACCAGGGAAGATTTCGGGAATGTGGAGCATTGGAGCTGTGAACAACAGGCAGAGTTTTAGGAGGCAGAGAGGGGATGCAACAATCCAGTCAAGTGAGGGTTAAGGCAAGAGAAATAATTTGACTTGAAGGTGAGATGTCTGCCAGAAAAACAGTGGGAGGGATACAGTGGGGCCCAGGGCATGTCATCCAGGCAGGGGTTGGGGGCAATTTGAGCAGCCAGATGAGATAGGAGCATCTGGGCATGGAGGCAGCCATGACAGCATCACAACCACTGCATGGCTGCAGAGGAGCAGAAACAAGGGCCTCCACTGGGGTGGGAGTGGAAAGTCAGGCAGAGACACAAGGTACTGCCAGTTACCGGTTAAGGGAAAATGCAGGGAACAAACCTTCAGTGTTAGCCCCTGAGATGGAGGAAAGAGATGAAGGAGTCAAGACGGCAGCAGGCATGGGCCAAATGACAAGGTCATCACCAGAAAATCCAAGAAGATGCAGCAGCCCTCAGAAGGCAACATGCTGCTCTGCAGTATCTAGGCTGGTACAATGATATGCTCACCAGGATTCAGTCTTGTTCATTTTCTCCTCCTCAACCAGTTCCATGCCTGAGTTTCCCTAGACAGTGAAGGTAGGAAAGAAGATTCCACTGTTCATCCCATTTTAATGGCCTCCCCAACAGAATCTATTATTTGTGGATAATCTAATCATCCCAACCCATGTCTGTTCCCAATACACATAGGACACATAACCACCATTCCTCAGCCTGTGGTTCTCTGTAAGAAATGCCTGTTCTCTGACTAGTAAATATCAAAACCTTCCCATCCTGTTATATGGGCTCCATCTGTATATTATATAGATCTATAAATAATTGCCTAGTTGTCTAGTGATGCAAACTATCCTTAAGCTACTTTATATTGTCAATTAATATATTGAATATTATAAACCAACAGGCAAAATGTGACTTTTAAATTATTTATTCCATATATGTTTTCATTAGCATATTTATGATACCATCTCAAGACTTAATATGGCTTAATTCTATTAATAAAACCTAATTTAAAAGTCATTATCTTTTTTAATTATAGCTTTTGATTTAGTTCTTTCCTGCTCTGCAAATAAGGTGGCTATAGCCATTATTCTGTTGGTCCACAGCTAACTATGTTCTTTTTACTGCTATCATAAATTACTTGGTGGGGAAGTTGATTAAAACCAACAGCCACAGAGCTCCTGATGTGGCCCCATACTTGGCCACAGCTCAGCTTGTCATCTGCTCTGTGCAGATATTTAACCTCAAGTAAAGCTGTTATAGGTTATTCTGTGCCGTGATCACAATCTTTAGCCCATGTTCAAAGCAATTCAAAGTAGGAAGTCAGCAGCCTCACATACAATGCCCCAGGTGATCTCAGCAGACTTTTCCTTGGGCCTGAGACTGGGCATATCACTATTCCTGGTCCTTTCAGGTCTCAGAGAATGATGCCTTCTGTTGATAGAAAGTTCCTAATTGCTCAATTTCTCCACTGCATGTTCATCATTCAGGTTCTGTAGATGCAAGGCTGCCAGGTCTGGAACACCAGAGGCCATCAGGTTCTTGAACTTAGCATTGACAGGAAGGATGCAACACTGCTGAGTGTCCAAAAGAGCAAGTCTCCCAAGGTCAGGGAGGCACAAAGGAACAGAATGGAAATGAGATGTCACAACTCCCATCCAGATTGTTGGTCACCTGGAATAGCCTGCAAAACACCCTGAATATACCAGTAGAGGTTTGCCTGAAAATAAAGCATAACGGGAAAGACAGGAGGTCTGTCGGCTCACCCTTAAAGGAGCACTTCCGGACCTTGACAGCTAATAAGCATGTTGCCATAGTCACCAAACATTTTCCATTACAGGAAAAGGCAGCTTGTTTAAGAGTTAAGCCAGAATATGTCAATTATAGAAAAACTGCACTTTGATCCAGCTCTAGTTTCCAGCTAGGGAAGCTGTTGAGTCCAAAAAGAAAAGAAGAAACAAAACAAAAGGCAGTGGCCAGAGATGAATCAGCTCTGCAACTCCAAGAAAACAGCTGAGTGTTTCCCTCACATATATGGAAAGGTAGAAGAAATCACCTTGTGGCACTGCTACAGCTCCTTTCAAGAAGAAATCTCAGACTGGTCTATGCCTTAAAGGAAGTTGGTCAAAGCAATGATAAAGCAGGAAGGGCAAGTGACCTTGAAAAGTCAAATCATTTCTATTTCATCATATGCTTATTCATTTTAAAATTAAGGTTTTTTTTTTTATTGGCCTCTATGCTCTTTGCTAAGAGAACTGCACATAGTTTAAATGAAATCCGAGTTTGGCTCTGACTGGATGAGTCTTCAGATAGCACTTGAAGGCAAAGAGGGCAGATCGCACATACACACATAACCATGGAATTGTGCACTGAAACTGAGAAGGCTCATGAAAACACCATCGCTGTTCAGATACATTCACTCAAACAGGCATTGCTGAAGAATTTTTCTGTATCTTTATATCACTCACTATACAACTCGATCACAATTTGCATCATATTTATTTCTTTAGGTGTCCTCCTTTCCCTAGAATATGAGCTCCACCAGGTCAGAAAGAGAAGATTCCAAATTCATTTCCATATCCCCAATGGCTTGCACATTGCTCTGCATTGAGGATATAAATAGGCCCCTCTGTGTTTGATTGAATGAAGATGAAAGAATGGAGAAATTAAAGAGGCAACACCAACCCAAAGGCCTACGGTTGTTGCTGTCCTGTGTGCCTCAGTCTCTCAATTTAGATCCACCCTTCAGCATCTGAAAGAGACTTCCCAGGTGAAATCTCTAGAGTCCTGATTTTCCCTTCACATCTGGCCTTTGTTCTCACTTTTAGCAAAAGATGACACTAAGGTCCTTTGAATGGTCACCTTGACTTTGCCATTGATTCATCGATTATCTCTCAGTGGGAGTCCCAGTGTGCCAGCTGCTCTCCATACACACAGTATGTTAGCTCCACAATGGCACTGACCTTGCCTTATTGACCACTGTAGTCCAAGGGCCCCCCATCTCATAGTCACCTCCCAAAATATTTGTCAAGTAAGAAAAAGAACTAGAGACTTCCTCACCTAATGCCATGCCAACCAGTCATCCATACTGCTATGATGAAAACTGGGATGAAAAGCTGTAGTAAAAATGCATTAAGACTGAAAATGGTTCACTAGTGCTCCGAAAAAAGAAACGCTGTAGTCTGAGGATATGTCAATAACATTGGGGGTGGTTCTCCCACCTCTGTCATTCTGTCCTTGAAATGCAGTGACAGCAACCAACCTGTCTTCCTCATGACAATGTCGGAGGAAGAAAAGGCCTCTTCTCTAGTCCTGCACACATTTCTGCTTGTGCACACACGCGCATGCACGCACGCACGCGCGCGCACACACACGCACACACACACAGAGTGCCTACTTAAAGCAGCAATATTTCCACTTAGAAATAATTGATAACAAACTTACAAAGAGAAAGAATGCCCTTGGAACTCTGGATCTTGAAAAGGGAACATTAATAGTGCTGTAAATTTCGGGAAGAGAAATCACATTATTTTAATGAATGTTTCTCATAAAATAATGGAATAAAGATGTCCTCCTCATAATAGAAGTACAAGTTCTGACAAAAATTACCCCTTTTTTCCACTTATCTTTAATCAAGCTACCCTGGGAAGATGAAAGAATAAAGAGAAAGAGCTTGAACTTGAAAGGAGATAAGATTTATACCCAAGTAATTGGCCTGATCCATTCATTGTTGCTATGCCTTTCTCATTTGCTTTTAGTTAGGGTTTGGAAAAAAATCAAACTTAGTAAAACTAATAATTATATCAAAATGCATTCATTCTCAGTTTTTAAGGTTTTGAGACTTAAATTTAAACCTCTTAAGATTTATAAATATTTCCTCTTGGCACAGAGTGGATTCCTGTGTCCCAGGGAAAGACATTGCCAAAAATAAAGAGCAAGGCTGATATGATAGGTCTTCACTCATTCTTAAGCAGACAACAATGTGAAAAGCTGACCGTGAAAATATTGGCCACGCAGCCGTTATAATTCCTTTGACTTGCTTGATTCATTCAAGCTTAAATGCTAAAAAGAGGAAGACACTGACAGGTCATCCTCTGGGACACTCTGAACCAGAATCCAGCTTTGTCAGTTATTTCAAGTGGATATAAATGGAGATTCTGACCAATCTTTTCCACCCCCAGAGGTCAAGAGCGCAGCTATACTTCTAAAAATTCATCTCTAAGTTTCCAGTGAAACTTTCTCTTGACCTTTAAAGCTGATATGAAGCTCCAAAGAACAAACTTACCTGTAGATGTTTTTCCCACCCTGTGCTCCACCTGCCACACACCAAAACAATAGGACCATTTAGTTCACCTGGGATATAATCTAAAGCCTTTTATATTCATTTCAGTCATTAAAATGCAGCTCCCAAAATAATATTTCTGAGTTAAAACTTTTCGTGTCAAGTGATATAGGTAATAAAAATAACATCCTACTTTATATTTGTATGTTTCTGAGTATTTCTTATAACACAACTTTTTGAAGAAAGCAAGGGATGTAGTGAATAGCAGTTATAAAAATTGACGGCCAGAGAGATTAAGTGATTTTCCCGAGGTCTCATGCCTTAAGCAAGCAATAGACAATGTACTTAAACCCATCTTCTGACCTCCAAAGATGATGTTCTTTCCATGGCATTGTGCCCTTTTAGCCTGGTTCAGAAGCTTTCCTCAGCCTGCTTAAGGGATGCTGGTACATCCCAACACTTTATATATATTGATGGATTGATGAAGCCCTGAGTCTTGGGGATCTGGTGATTTTGTCAGAGGGCTGAATTTGGCATCTCCAGATAACCCTCAGTTCTGTTATTCTGTATCTAGCTAAAGCTGACTCATCTGGACTTCAGGCAATTTCTCTCAGTCTTCAGGGGGGCTCCAGGGAATTGGGTATTTTTTGGTCAACCAGTGACAACATCCTTATTTATTTTCCATTTCATTTTGTTGACTATGTGCCAGATGCTCCAGCTAATTGATGCCTTAGGTTATTGAGTTTATTTACACCTCACAATTCATAGAGGTGGACACTATAATCACTTCCATTTTACTCGTAAGAAAACCATCACTTAGGGAGTTTTGGGTGACCGGCTCCATCAAGGAACATGATCAGGACTGGAACCCGTGAAATTTGACTCCACAAAATTTAAACCAAAATTTGGAACCTGTGCAATTTGACTCCCAAATGTTAAACCCTGTATGACAACAGCCCAGGAATTCATGCCTTCCTGGTCAGCCTGTAACTCTCCTGAAAAGCCCCAAATTCAACAATACTCTGAGCCATTGCAGAGACTACTGTCCTACAAGCAGTAGCCAACCCCTATTGGCTCAGGCCTGCAATGTTTGAAATTGAAAATTGAAAAGAGCTGCCATTTCAGCATTTTAAAGCTTTCACATTGTTTCTCTTTGGGTAATTCATTAAACACGTAAGGACAGCCAAAGAACATTCTGTTCCATCACTGGGAACTAGTTCAAAGGCCTCATGATTCTGACTCTTGCGGGGTCAACAGCCAAACACTTCAAAGACCTTCCTATACTAATAGGGGAAGAAAGAAAGCAAATTACTGTCTGAGATCAGAAGGAGCAATTCAGGGCCCCTGTTATCTGTACTCACAGATGCTTTAAGTGTCCAGTCTAACAGAATGATCCTTAGGCCTTTGAAAATAGCCCCTGGAAAAGGCCCCTGCTCAGGTCTTCCTTTTCAACAGGCCGCAGGTGTAGGTGCATGTGCATGGTCTGTGGAAGAGCCTCACAGCTGCTCCATTCTCCCCTCTGCTTCCCCCAGATAGCAACCTCATTTATAGGTTAGGATTCTGTGAGTCTTGGAGTAGGGTAGGGGGGGCAGGAAAGGTTATTTGAATAAGACCCCTTAAATGAACTATTCAGAGGGAAAGCTAGCCATGGTAGGTTCTGACCTCAGCCATTCAAGGTGCTGAGATCCCAAGCTGGCAAGAGCCTTAATGAGCAAGCTGACTAGAGGCTACAAAGCTCCTAGCCTCAAGAATTTCCTATTATGTCTCTTAGTTAATGCCATCTATCTTGAAAGCATCCTTTCCGTGTTATGTGATCTAAGTCGTCCTCCTCCAGGGAACCCCAAGGGGCTGCAGCAGAAGAAGCCTTCACCATCCTGCTGCCCTGAGCCAATATCCTGCTCTGATCCAGCATCCTGGGTGGATTTTTCTTTCCACAGGGGCTCACACTGAGGCACACCGCTTCAAATGAGAAACAGATGTGGACTCTGGTACTAAAAAAAGAGCTGAGTGCCTCGGCTTACTATCTTCCCCCACCAACACCACCTAATCATTCAACAAAGCGGGCAACAGAGGCATGAAATACAGCTCAGGAGGACAATCAGCTTTCCCCTAGAAGCTGCTCATCCTCCACCTTGCATATAATGGCAGCAGTAGGCATGCACTGATTGAGGCTCCTTGAGAACTGTCTACTTGCCTTGGGTGGACAAGTTACTAAAAGACCCCTCAGAGGACTGACACTTCCCAAGTCAGCCTGTCAACAGTGGAGTCATTATTTCACTGCGAGTCACCAATCATTCCTGAGTCCAATCATGATAAGCAGACAATAATGTAAAAATAAGCAAACTTAAAGAGCATTTAGACTTCGCAGATGAAATGGATAATGTGATTCCAATTACCTGCTATTAATTGTCGTGGGCATAGCTGTTGCTATGGCAGAGGCCTTCACTCTGCCTGCACACGGGAATGACCGGTCATGAAGGCAGAAGGCAGGTTTCAGGTGGCAGCTATGTGGTCGGGCCCCTCCACTGAGGGTAAGCCGGTCATGCTCTATAAAGTAGGGACTAGGGCTGCATTGGAGAATGTGAGTTGATGGGTCCAGGTGTAGCTCTAGGATTCCCCAGTGCACCAGGGCTGAGACCCACAGCTTTGCGTCTACTAGCAGTGTAGGCTAAGAAAGATCCTCTTATTCCCAGATCTAGGAGTCACCCTTTGAACCCCTGTGGACTGGCCTTGCTAACGCCAGGAAAAGTTGAGGGGGCCTGGGGAGCAAGAGGCTGTGATGCAGCTGGAAGCCACCAGG
Organism: Xerus rutilus; assembly: GCA_028644305.1. Lineage (NCBI taxonomy): Eukaryota > Metazoa > Chordata > Mammalia > Rodentia > Sciuridae > Xerus > Xerus rutilus. Next base: position 55,558,664 of record CM053407.1, read on the forward strand.
GGACACTCGACCTTCCTCTGGCTGACGACTCCTCATTTCCTGCTCTAAACAGAAATGAGAATTAGGCCTTGAATGCCTGCCTAAGTAGTACAAGGTGATCCAAAGGACGTTATTACCCTTCCAGCACTTTCCTTTGGAAAATACATGCAAAAACAGTCCCCACCCACAAGCACCAGAGGGGTACCACAAGATGTCTCCATACTGCTCTGGCAAGAGCAGTCCACTTGCTCAAATTATTACTGCTAATAATGACTTCCCTGCTCAAGTCTAATGTCTATATTAGAACAGTTGCATGCATGCTAGAAGCCGCCCTCTGAATGACTCTACCCACACATTAATGTGAGGATTAATCTCTCAACCTGCAGAATGCTATTAGCAGGTCGCTATGGGGTTCATCTCTCAAAACCACATACTTAGAAGGCAGGTTTCAGGTGGCAGCTATGTGGTCGGGCCCCTCCACTGAGGGTAAGACAGAAGAATTAGCAGCGGCGTAATTACTCATCGGCTGAGGCCAACAGACTTCAAGACTGAGGCTGAAGAAAGTCAGTCTATTGCCCTGGAAGAACCCGCACCATTTTTCAAGCAATTTCTCCAGTTCATTTGTTTCCAACCTTTAAATTCCTTTGGCATAATCACCCTACCCTTTGTCAACACAAAGTGATTGTTTAAACGACTCAATCAGATCATGCCATAGGCGACTATTCCCATTTATTATGATTTATTGCCTGTTTAGCACCAAAGTGCCAGGCACATTCAACAGAAGACCAGAGCTGAAAATGGTTTTTCTCTCTGCTCTGGAGGCCCACAGAATAACAACAACCTGCTCAAAGTGAAGGAAGGATTATCCACACTGATGAGGATCAGTGACTAAGGACATCTTGGAAAGGAGGTTTAATTTTCCAGATGAGAAACAACAAGATTTTTTCAATGCTATTGGTCCTGTTGACCTAGAGCACAGAAAAGTAAGTTGATTAAAGAGAGGGAATTCCTATTTTTTTCACCAGGTCAGGAAGAGATTTTTTTCACCAGGTCAGGAAGAGATTTGTCATGGATAAAGGAAAGTCACCTAATCCCCTTGAAGGCAGGAATCTGGTATTATCAGTCTTTGGTCCCCTGCAGCAACCCAACACTGATATTTTTAGGCACCAAATAAATGCTTATGTAATTGATAAATTCAAGCTTGAGAGATCAGACCACTTACTTTTCCTATAGCAAATCACATCTACAACTTATAGAACCGAGGGGTTTTTTTAACTCAGCTTTTCAGACAAGAGCCCGCATCATTCTAATCCTTCTGATTGTTGCCACAAAAGAGAGGAGGAGCTAGGGACTTGCCACAGTGTCAGAACCAGCTGAAAAAGATCTCAGAAACGTGTTCTAGACAGGCTCCACGTTGTTCTCTATGACAATAGTTAATTTACTAACCTTTTTTTAAAAAATCCTACAAGTGAATATTAAATACCAAGTAGAATCATTTGTAAAAGTTAAAAAGCACTATGCCTTCTCTCCAATCACAGCTGAGAATCAAAAGTTGGTTTCTGTCTGTCCTGAGTAAGATTCTGAATGGCTTCATGGTGTTAACTCTGCCAGGTACACAGCAGGAGTTAGGCTTAGTTAAAATGCCCACTAACTAAAGCAACAGACTCTCTTTTAGACTTAGATACAAAAATTGCCCCAAAAAGCACAGAATTTCTCATTCTTCGTGGAGCTATCACTCACCCTTGGCTCCCTGGTCAAAGCTGTTCTGTCTTTTCTCAGCATCAGCTAAACTGCATCCTACAGTTCACAAAATGATTTCCAAGGCTAAATTGTGAATTTTTAAAAATACAACTAACTTCTCAAACTTTAATGGCTAAAATGCAGATTCTGACTCAGTGGATCCAGACGAGGTTGGGAAGGCTGAAATTCTGCAGATCTATCAGGCTCCAGGGTAATGCCAGTACAGTGGTGACACTTTTAGAAATGCATACCAATTGTTTTTATAGAGTGTATAATAATCTTTAAATTATTTGCCCTTAGCAATGCAATACTATAATAAAATTTAACTAAAGTGTTTTTATAACATCAAGAATATCTTATATAAATAAGGGTACACATACATATCCTGAGATATATACCCATATTCAAGTAGGACAGGTATTTCCATATTTCTCTAAATTATTAAGCTTGGCTGTTGTTTCATTTTCAAGAAAGGAGAATGCGAAATCTCTGACTGATTCATTCATTCTTCATTCAATTAACATTTATTGAACACTTAGTAGGTGGCACCATGTTGGGGGCAGAAATTACAGCAGTAGACAGGAACTAAAGTTCCAGCACTGAACAAGACACATCATGGTCCCTTGCAGATAGAATTTACATTCTAGTAAAGGGAGACACATTCACACACACAAAAAAAAGAATAAACACATAAATTATAGCCAATGTTGTGAAAGAAACAAAGAGGGAAACAAAAAAAGCCACTTTGGATAAGGTGGAAAGAGAGTTTCTCTGAGGAGCTAACACTGAAGGTCCACGATCTGTACTGAAGAGTCCACTCATGCAGTCAGGCAGTATGTCTCCAACTGTGCACACAGCTCAGGAATCAGTTCCTGCTTCTTCAGGGAAGGCACTGAACACCAAAAGGGGACCTCTCCACAGCAGGCTACCCACACAGCTCCTGTGCCCTCAGCTACCATTGTCAGCTACCTGTCAGCTACTACTCAGCTGCCTTTCCCAAGCCATCCTGTCACTCTCCACCTGTCTGCAGCCCTCATCTGAGATGCTGACACATTAGAGTCTTGGTAAATGTTCACACACAAATGATTAAAAATTCAAGACCCTGATAAACCATCATCTGCAAAGACAGATAGTTTCTGATATTTCTTTCCGGTTCAATTTTATTGCTCAAGAAATGACTTCATGAACAATCTTATCTTTTGCTAAATGAAATTAAGGCTGCTTGAAATAGGCCATTACATATGAGTCCTAAAATCTACAGGAAATGATACTAGTCACTTTGTTTCTAGGAAGGCCTGGGACTGCAGAAAAGAAAAATCATAGGCAGGTTTTATCAGACCCTAGCCAAAAGTCTCCTTTTTAAGGTCAGGCCAACTCACCACTTCTCCCACCCCCACTGCCCTTGACCTACCTGGCCCCAGGCCATTTCTGTCTTCAGCCAGTCTCCACAAGGTAGTCCAACCCTGGATCCTGTCATTTCCCTCTCTTCCCACCCCACTGGCCCCAACCCTAACCTTGGAAGCTATGATCTGAACACTGATGCTAGCTGAAATGGCTCCAAATAGTGTTACCTTTTGTCCTTTATTACCAAAGTGGGGAAGATAATGGGGCTTTCAGAATCCCATGGGAAGGAGGTAAATATTTTCTATATCATCATCATCAGAGGAGGGATGCAAAAATCAGGAGCTTGCGGCTGGAACTAAGGACACAGCAGTCTCTGGGCCCTAAGTTTAGAACCCCCAGGTAGGCCACTCAGATCCAGGGCCTCCATCTGCCTAAGGTCCTTGTTTGCAGCAGCCCCTGCTTTCCTTTATGATAGCACCTTGTGTGGATGCTGTGTTGGCTGTGGTCCCTGAACAGGTGGGTTATCCAGCTGGCAGATCTACCAGAATCCCCAACTGTTCATCTGTCCCTAGAGCCATTGCTATGCTCATAGCATCTTCTGCAGGATATTGAGAAAAAAGTGACAAATCCACACCTCTCCTTTTGCTTTTTATGAAAACTTTAAACAAAAGTTACCCAATGACTACAGAGGGTAAAAGGGACAATCCCTGAATGAGCTACTCAACTTTTATAAGCCTCTGTTTCCTCATCTGTGTAATGAAGATAACAAACCTCCTAGGTTTGCTGTGAAATTTAAGTGACAGGATGCATGCAGAGCACTTAGCATGAAGAATAAGTGCCCACTGAATGTCAGTTGGTTTTTACCATTATCACTGTTACTTACAAGTGCTTACTGTGCACCAAAAATGTTAGATGCTTATTTAACTTTTATGAAAGTGTGCATAATTTTAATTTTCATGAAAGATATTTAAGGTGGATATTTTATCAGGCTCAGAGAAATAATTTTCCCAAAGCCACATAGATGGTTAATAATAAAGCTAAGATCAAGATCTACACTTCCTCAGTTCTAGATTTCAACTCTCTTCCCCATCTATGGTGTTCATAAATACTGATATTACAAAGCAAGCTGTTAAAATGGAATCCACTCAGTAGCTGATTTACCTCAGGCTGCTATTAGCAAGAACTTAGATGACCTAACTTAAAATACATGCACGCATGCACGTATAGGCCAATACCTGATTTTTTAAAAAATGCTTTGAAATGTGAAACTTCACAATCATATCTACCAGAGTAAATTCTTACTGGTTTTAAAGCAAAATTTAATCAACACATATATGCTGGGCAAGACTTTTGGGTAGACACTACTGGCAATACATGGACGATTTAAAATACAGTTTCTATCTTCAATGAATTTATAATTTAGTGATAAAAGACATAAAAGGTGAATAAACACATGAATCAAGACAAAAACTGAAGTTTTAAAAAAAAAGAATCTATGATCAGATGTTGGGGGATGTATTTCAGGATGAAGAATATAAATTGGGCTGAATAGGGAAAGCCAGCGGCAAGATGGCATACCAGGATGATGCTGTCATCATCTAAGGTTGAAGTAATAAGGGTTGAGGTCAGCCTTGGAACAGTGGGGTGAGGCCACGGACATTCTGAAAGAAACACAGAGGGAATTCAGTGAAAGATTAAAGAGATGAAGAGAAAGGATGATGTTAAGGAAGGTTTTAAAATGTCCTCACTAGGGAAATCTAAACCTGCTTGTCCTCCGATCTATATTCCCAGTCTCAGTTATGGACGCCACTATCCACTGTCACGCAAGCTGGAATCCTGAGAGTCACTCGGGACCACTCATTAACTCTCCCCCGCCTTCAGACATCTAGTCTCGTCATTCTTGCTTCTGCATACCTTTCATAACTGATCTTTCCTGTTTTTTCCCTGTTTCTTCTCATCTCTCATCTACACAGCAGAGCAGCCTGCAGTCATGACTCCCACCCCAATCCCATCTCCCCATCATCGCCCCTGACTCTTATCCTCCATGCCAGTGACATAACACATGTCTTTGATGCCCAGGCTTCAAACCCTCCAGTGATTCTCCAATACCTGCACAATGGATCCACAGTCCTTTGTGTGTTCTACAATCAAGGACACTCTTTGTGGCTTCATCTCCTATCACTGCACATACCATCTGATCCATCCATAACCACCTATTCGGAGTCCCTTCAGATACTGTGCACAGAACTTGAACAAATGAGTGAGTGAAGGTATGAATGTAGGCAAGTCAGGACTGTATGGCTGCTGTGAAAAATAATGAAAAGCTTAATTTGGGCATATAAAAGTGAGAAATTTGGTTTTATCTCTTTTCAAGGTAGGCAAGCTCTGGACGTGCTCTGAAGTAGAAGAAAAGAATCACTTGAAAGAAAGGCTAATTACTGAAGAAATAGGAGATGGTTTTCCTGCTAATAATAAAATGATAACCAACCTAGTCCTCACTTGAAGTTATTTCCTCAGTGAGGCCTCCCTGAATTCCTAAATGAAATTAGCTCCTCAATAACTACTTCTGTGGTTACCTTTTTTTTTTCAATTTTTTTTTTTTGATAAATCAGATTTGATACCGCTTGTTCTATGCCTCCCTCCTGCAGTAAGCTCCATAAAAGCAAGGACTTCCCTTCTTTCATGCTGAATTCCCAGCCCTTAATACAGTGCTTGGGACAGAGTAGACATTCAATATTAATTAACCACAAGATTAATAGTATTTCTCTACCCTAAGAGTTATCAAGCTTCTGCTTGCCAACACCAATAAGGTAAAAGGAAATTCTATTTGTTGATAAAAGCATCTAAAACAACATGAGGCTCTGATTGAAGCCACACACATTAAATAAGTTCTAATTTAAGAATAATTTACTTGTCAATATCAGTGAATTGATTCACCTGTTTAGATAAAAAGGACAGATCGCCCTCATCACTCTCCAGCTTCAAAGCCTCCTGGTATCTCCATTGTCTTCAGGGAGAAGTTCTCACTCCTTAGTTGGCACATGGGGTTCCCCACAACCCTCATGCCAAGGCTCCTCTTCCATCACTACCAAGTGCTCCTCACCATTTCCACATTGACCCCCAGGCCTCTGCACTTGCTGACTCCACTTTCTGGAATACTCTTCCCTACTCTGCACCAGTAGACTTATTAATCTCCCTTCAAATGCCAACTAAAACTTCCTTAAGTCCCATTCACAAAATAATCTCCTCTCTTCCTGCCTACCCCGCAGGCACTCTGTGCTGGCCCCCATAAATTTACAAATCCGAAGTAGTAAACTCTGAGTCCCTTGAAGGCACTAATTGTGTCTTGCTCATCTCTATCTCGCTAGTGCCTTGCACAAGCCTGTGTAAAAACCAGTACACTTTCTGGTGAATGAATATAAAAGAATTCCCTGGGCGCTCTTTCCTCACACCCCATATCCAATCCATCAGTGGGGTTGAATTCAGTCCGTCTTCAAAAAGACATCCCGAATCCAATCCCTTCTCACCACCCCTGCTCCAAGTCCCAGCACTATCATTTCTTGCTGAAACTACCACAAGAGTCTCTTGACTGACTGGGCTTCGTGATTCCACCTACAGTCCATTCTGCACACAGCAGCTATGTTGGCCTTTTAAGATGCCACTTTTCTGCTCAGAACCATCCATTGGCTTCTATCATACTCGGAACACAATTCAAACTCCTTATCAAAGTCCTAGGTGGTCTCATGCTTCCCTTCTTCTGTGTCCCAGGGCTTGGACATGCCAAGCCCTGTCTCAAGATTTCTGCCTAGAGTGCTCATGGGCTAGGTGACCAATGACCTGCTCCACCTCTGTCTTCAAGTCCCTGCCGAGCACCCCATAGTTCATCTTCTAAACTTTATTTTTCCTCCTTGTACTGACTCATATCCCACGTTCTATTGTTACCTATTTACACGTCAATTTTCAGCCTCTTTCACTATGGCTGTAAGGCCCAAGAAGACAGAAGCAGTGCTTGTTTCATAGTGCAAAGACAAAAAATAGATGCTCAATTTGTTGAATTAAAAAAAAATGAATAGAGCAGCTAGGTACTGGGTCCTGAGAGAGAGAAAGAGAGGAAAAGAGGAGAGGAGGGGAGAGGAGGAGAGAGCAGGGGAGGGGAGACAAAAAATACTGCTAGGTACAGAATAGAATTGCCTAAGGATAGACTTCCTAAACCATGATAGCTACAAGATTGGACAGCTCCAGACACAAAGACTTCCCTTCCACTAATTCATTTCTGTTTTTAAACATCCAGATCATTTAAAAGCAGGTGGGACGTGGTGCATCATTTTTTCCCTTGGCAACATGGGGATACACTGATGGGATATCACCTATTATACATCATGTGGGTCTTTACCCTAGAAGTGAATTAATGTTATGTCTGAGACCTGTCCATAAATGATTTACAGAGGATATGAGAGGATCTTAAGGAAAACTGTGATTGAGTCACTCCAGAAGCTGGTGCCTAGAGCATCATCCTCTGAGGGCTGGGGTGTAGCTCAGAGGTGGAGTGCTTGTCCTGCATGCATGAGACCCTGGTTTCAATCTCCAGCCCTGTGTGAATATCCTCTGAGTAACTGACTTTTATTTCTTCCATCTTTAGCAAGATGTGGCTATCATCAGTTTCCATCATTTTTTCCCAGGAAATAGGTACCTATGACTGATGATTCTCATCACTTATTTCAAGCTCTCTGCCACTTCAGACAGGGCTCTATTTCTATGACAAAGAGCATGATTCTAGAAAAGCTTTAAGATTAAAGGTGCCTTCTAAAGATTAAAGTAAAACCTCTTTAATTCAGATTATTCTAACTCTGTGAACTCAGAATTCATTATCGGTTTCATTGGGCTGAGCCTTATCTTGGTCCAATGGTGAGGGATGCAGAGGGAGGCTACTAAGAAAGTAGTGATGGGAACATTATTTGCAAAAGATGTAACCAATTTAAAAAGACTTCTTCAACCATGTTTAAAAATACTTCATCAGCACCATTAATTTTTTCCCTTTTTTTAAAATCAAGGTATATTTATATACAGTAAAATTATACACCTTTTGGTGTATAGTTTTGTGGATTTTGGAAAAAAACACACACAGTTTTATCATCTCTATGATAATCAAAATATAGCACAGACCCATAACCTACTAGCATTCTCTCATTCTCTATTGTGGTTAAACTATCTCCCATGCCCGGCTTCTGGAAACCACTAGTCAGTTTTCTGTTCCTCTAATTTTCCCATTTGAGAGTGTCATATAAATGGAATCGATAGAACATCGCCTTTTGAATCAGGCTTCCCTCACTAGCATAATGTATCTGGGATTCATTCCTGTTGTTAAATACATGTCATTTATTCCATTTCAGAGCGGAATACTGTTGTACTCAGAGTGTATATCCACTCACCAATGGATGGACATTTGAGGAGTTTCCAGTTTGGGGTGATAGTACATAAAGTCACTGTGAAACTTCACATACAGGTTTTTGCATGAGGATAAATTTTGAGCTCACTCAGGTGAGCAACTCAGAGTGGTATTGCTGGGTTGGAATGAGACTAAATGTTTAACTTTTTAAGAAAGTGCCAGATTGTTCTTTTAAAATCACTGTTCATTTCCAACAGCTACTTTGAGAAGTTTAGTAGCTCCATATCCTTGCCAGTTATTTCCAGTCGTTCTGTGTTGCTGTTTAATTTAGCCATAGAGGAAAGCTGTAGTGACTTCACCCCATAGTTGTTTTTGTTTTTTTTTTTTGGTACTGGAGATTGAACTCAGGGGCACTCCACCACTGAGCCACATCCCCAGCCCTATTTTGTGTTTTATGTAGAGACAGGGTCTCAATGAGTTGCTTAGTGCCTCGCTGTTGCTGAGGCTGGCTTTGAACTCGCGATTCTCCTGTCTCAGCCTCCTAAATGCTGGGATTATAGGCTTGCGTCACCGCGCCTGGCTTCACCCCATAGTTTTAATTTTCATTTTTCTACTAATGAAATGAATAACAACATCTTTTTATGTGCTTATTCACCAGCAATATATCATTTTGGTAAAGTATCCCTTCAAATGTTTCACCCATTTTAAAAATGGAATGAAACAATTTAATAGCTGGTGTGTGTATAAACATATACATAATAAATAGACCTTAATTTGTGTGATCTTCACAACTCTGAGAAAGAAGTAGAGCAGGTATTATTCCATGTTACGGATCAAAAATTGAGGCTGAAAATGGTTGTCCAACTTGCCCACATTCACACCAAGTGAGAGAATTAAATAGAAGCCAGGTCTCCCAGTTCACACTCTCTCCACCAGTTGCTGCCTTGTTCTTCCGGAAGACAAGCAGGACAGATTTCAACCCTGAAGGACTATGAACTGACAGAGGGGGCTGCACAGGACTGAGTGGCCCCTCACCCCCCACACACACAAAGTAATGGAAAGGTGAAGCTGCCATTGCCAGCTATGGGAACACACTCGCGACCACATTTGCAATCCCTTTCCCTGTGCAGTCCAACTCCCAGCTATTAACACTTATAAAATAATCTCTTAAGCAAATCTTCCCTGACTTCCTTCTTTTCTACCACCTGAGTGGAGATTTCTGCATTTGAACAGACTTTGGAGAGATAACCCTTCTTCATGCTGTGGTTTTCTAACTCTTGTGTTAGAATCTCAGTCCTTCCAAGGAATAGCCTAAAGGGCCAGGGACTGGCGAGGGGTAGGCAAGGTGGATGCAGGAGGCTTTGGTTCAACCCTACCACCACCACCCTCCCCAGTCAAAGCAGCAACATTTTTTATCTGATTTTACATATTGGGCTATCACTGACAAATTTATTTGAAAAGGAAGGTGTGTTGCTTTCCAAAAGTTTGAAAACCACTGCTTCAGAGTCTTTCTTTAATTTGAGGGTAAGAAGGCCTCCAAGCCCCCTTCAAACACTTAAAACATCCTTAAAATAAATGAACCAGCAAATTTCTTATATATCCTACAATGCAAATATTTTACTAATTTGAACTGATCCCTGGACAACCCCACATCCCCAGACCAATTGAAATTACTGATTTCCTAACCTGTGCTAAGACACACCTCTGAGGTGTCTAAAAGTTGTCACAGGATATTGATTCCTCTTTATCCTGGGGGCATTGAGGAAGGGCTGTCTTCAGACCCTGCTCTTTTCATGTGAATCCCAGTGCATTACCTATGAATTGTCCTTTCCTGTTTGTGTCCTGATGTGGAAAATGTTGGAAAGCCCTGGATTAAAGTCCTGGTGATTTGGGCATAGACTCTGAAATTAGATAGTTATCCTGATTCACACTTACCAAATGGTCTTGGCAAATTCCCTCGGTTTCCTAATCTGTGAAATGGAGATATAGCACCTTGGTTCTTAGAACTATTGCGAGAAGTACCAGGTAATGTACATGATACACACAGCACAGTACTAGTACATTTGAAGCACTCAGGAAATAGTCGCTCTATTAACGGCCCCATCTAACTCTGAGATTGGGCCCTTCAGCCACAGAGGAGCTAAAACGTGCCACATATTTGACCATGCACCTTGGATTATGCTTTCAGAATGAGGGTAAATGTGAAGCTTCAATAAGCAAAATATGGTCACTATTTTTAAAGTTATTAATGTTTATAACACCTCATTTACATCTCTCTGCTAATAAAGGTGAAACAAATACATGTTTGAAGACCATTAACAATGTCTTCAGACTGGAAACAATACTTCAAAAAGGACAGAAATACTAGGAAAATAGTTAATGTCCAAAATATTTTAGATGCACATTTTTCTTGTTTATATTTTGTTACAAAAAGCAATCACTTTAGTGATGGTTGAACAGATCCGAATGCCTCGTTATGGTTTGAATACAATCCTTTAACAGGTTTTTCTTTGGAACACCAAATGACTTCACATTACTGTCCTTTGATCTACCCTAATCATTTATATATTTACTAATAATATATCAAATTAGAAGAAAATAGACTCTAGTACAACCACATCAGTATTCACTAACCCCAGTCAACTATAGGCTTCCACAGGCAAGGTTTATAGTAAGAAGTAACGCCAAATTAATGGATCTCTTTACAGAATACCTTTAGTTATTTAGCAGGAAAAACACGTGTCTCACACTGACTCAGCATTTCCAATATCTAATAGGAGTATTTTCAACTCAATCCTGGTTCAAGGAGTGATTTTGAGAGTAATATTTTATAGTATTATCCTGCCCATAAGAAATCTAATCTTAGTGTTCTTTGATTCATGCTCATATTTCCAGCTTTTTTACAAATCAATACTCAACTATAGTGATGGTCCTTCTGTGTCTAAAGTTCAAACACAAATGGCTTTTCAGAGTCTCCATTACAAATAATAATAGATCTGCTTCTGACAATCACCATAGGTGGAAGGTTCTGTTACATCACCCCAGAAGAAGAGATGGGCCCCCATTTCTCAACTGGAATGGCAGAAGCAAGGCTATTTCAGTGACAATGCTCCCGCCGAGTTTGTAGAGCATCATCCAATTCAGGAGGCCATTCAATGGCCCTGCCAGCTAAGTGGCCTTCATCGGGTTGCCCGAGCTCTGTGTCTCAGCACCCTCCTCTGTAAAGTCTGTCAGTCTGCATGTTTCAATGTGAGTTAATACGTTTCAAGGGCTTATAAAAGTGTCAGGCCCTGGCAAGTGCCTCATTGATATTGGTATCGCTATTGTAGTACTAATAGCAATGAATTATTATCTTCCTGAGCATCCCACTCCAAAATGCACTTATTAGGTTGGTCAGGATTCACGCCCTGTACTAAAAGGAAGAAAGCAATGTAGGAATCCTTATTCAGGGGTTGGGGGGGCAATCCAGACCACTGGAAGCCCTGAGTCTATTGATGAAGTATGGGCCAGAAGATTGGCCCTCTGTTCCCCTGCCACAGTCTCTGGCTCCCTCTAAGGGTTTCTGCTTTACTCAGCACAGGATCAAAATAACTCTCCCTTGATTTGAGTTATGCTTTCCTCCTCTGTACATTTTCCCCCCAGAAATTAGAGCCATCTGGAAAAACCAATAATGTAAATACTTATTTAGTGCAACAAGCAGTATATTCCTATCAGGTCAGCTCTCTGGTTACTGTCACTTGGGTTATATTTTAAAAACTAAACAAGCTGTTGAAACGTAGTTCCTGCATATGAGGATTTTTATCTCAGCATATGAAACGAAAGGAGTATTTTTTCTTTTTCAAGATTTCTGGGCTCCTACAAGATAATTTAAGAGACCATACACCTTTTACCTCAAAAATAATTGTGTGTGCATAATCTATGTGATTTTATACTAAGAACATGTGCTTACGTATTAATCAGTTTATGTTCTAGAAGAGCTACAAACTTGGTAGACCTGGTATTAGGCAAGGCAAGAAGCTTGCTCCTCACTTAGGAGAGGGATTTGCTTCTTGTCACAATGGCACATGCAGTATTTAAGGTCCATCTTACCCATGGGGTGGTTGGCACATTCCCTAGCATTGTGAGTAATGAATTCTCAGGGATGAAGCTCCTTTAAGCAAAGCCATGACATCCTTACAGTTGATAAGATTAATAAGAAAAAAAATCATCAGTGGGATGGGGGTTATGGCTCAGTGGTAGAGCATTTGCCTGGCATGTGTGAGGCACTGGGTTCGATTGTCAGCACAGCATATAAGTCAATAAAAATAAAGATCCATTGACAACTAAAGAAATATATTTTTAAAAATCAGTGGAAATTCAGGGGATTCTGACTGTATACCCTTGGAAATGGAGCCTCTCTGCCTCTGGCTTCCTCCTTTGACACTTCCCCCAATACTCAGTCGTCTCCCTTCCCACTTCAAATGTGCATTACCATTTCACAACCATCCTCCCTCTCAAGCATGATAAAAGTCACAGACACAAACCTGCTTTTGACAGACTATAATTTAAATCAAAATTGTTTGCCCTGAAGTGTTTCCACAAGTAGGCATTTGGTTTCAGGTCTTCCAATTCTATTTGGGGAGTGGATTTATTCACTCATCAAATATTCATCAAGCACTTATTTTTGTGTCAAGCACTATCTTGGTTATTGAGCACACTGTGGTAAACAAGATCAATGTGGTCATTGCCCTCATGAAGTTTACAACTGGTATTTGAAACTGATATTAATCAAATCAACAAAGACATAATTATGAGCTGTACGTATTATGAGGAAATAATGACAGGATGCTGGTGAGGAGAATAGAGTACCTTCCATAGATTGGAGTTCTCTAGGGTGACATTCAAGAGTCCAAAGGATGAAAGAAACGCGCCACACGAGTAGCTGGGAGGACAGTCTTCCATAGCAGAGGACTCAACAGTGACATCCCAGAAAAGAAGAAAACTTGGTGCATTTGGGGAACTGAGCATAAACCACTGTGGCAGAGAATAGGGCATGACAAGCCAAATCATGCACGGTTCTGTAGGCTATGTTAATAATTTGGGATGTTAATCTAAGAGCAGAGGGAATGTGCTCAAAGTCTTAAGCAAGGAATGCCATAATCTAACTTCTGTCTCAGAGATTGTGGCAGATGCTATAGGGAGACTCACTGCAGAAGGACAAGGGTAAAAAGAAGGAAAAGAGGGGATTATTGTGGTAGCTTTTGTGAGAAAGGCCAACTCCTGGGATAGGTTCACTATACTGGTTGTTCTGTGGAGGGTGCATGATTCATAGCACATTGCCCTTCCCTTTTCTGGACAATACTGAACTTCATTTTTGAAATTTATGTCTTCATCAATAACCTCGAGGGTTTATGAAAGATATCTACAGCCTTCTTTTAGCTGTGATAGTCTTGAGCATCCCACCCTGGTCTCATCCTTCCAGAGACTGCCCTGTAGCTTGAACTATAGAGGTGAAAATAAAGGTGAAGATAAGTTGATAAAATACACAGATGTTTGAAGATAAGACTAATAAGATTTGCAGGTACGTTATATATTTGAGGTAAAGGAGAGAAAGGAATCGAGGATAATGCCAAGGGATAACTGTACCACTTACTGAGATGAGGAAATGAGAGAGAATGAAGAACCGGCTTGAAGAGGAAAGATTTCTGTTTTGCATTTGTTACACAGAAGATTCCAATGAACTGTCAGGTAGAGCTATCAGAAAGGTGGATGGAAACACCAGCACAGAACTGGTAGCATAAAGCTCAGCAGAAACATTTGGGAATATTGTATAAAAGCTCCACAAATAGATGAGAACCCCTCAGATAGACTGTGGCGGGAAAAAAAAAATAGTCAAGACCAAACCTAAGGAGCTCAGGGAAAAGAAGAAGAGCCTGGAAAGTACAGTGAGAAAGACCTGCCAGAAAGGTAGGATGACAAGCAGGAGAATGGAGTCTCATGAAAGCCAAGGGCCCAGTTTGTTTCTAGAAGTATTGGTTGTGTGAAAATGTGGCAAGAGACAGGATGAATACAGAGAAGCATCTTCACTTCAACAAAGTTTCACTGTTGTGGGATGGAAGAGTACAGGCTGGGGGGTAGCCAGTTTGGAATGAAAGGCTTTTTCCTTTTGGTTTCAGCCAGTGAACCCGGGGATGTTGTTTGGATGAAGGAGCTGCAGAAATCCCAGCAGGCCAGATGTGGCAGATGCTGTCTTTCCAGGATGCATTTCTGTGATTTCTAATTTTAATTAGAACATTTCAGTCAGGAAAGACTATAGAGCACATAAATGAACATGATCACATGCTTTAGCCAGTGCCCAAGTTCAAGAAAAAAAGAAAAGAGGAAGGAAGAGGAGGAAAAAAAGAAGGGGGGAAAAAAGAAAGCAAAACATAGTCCAAAGGAATCAGAACTAAATGTAATTCCTCTGCCTATTGTGTGTCAAGATTTCATGAAAACTATAATTTGAAATGTTAGAGAAGGCTCTTCCTATCTACAATTCATGTCACCTTAATGAGGCATGGATAGGGCCTGCTGAGTAAAGAGGCTGCCTGCTCAAGAGCCCCTTGGTACTTTATAGAGCTTTGCAACCTTGTATGTGTATGGACATCATATGTCTAGAATTGAACTGGAGAGTTCCTTTGCACAAGAATGTAAATTATGAAACTATACATAAATGTCTATCTTTGAAATCATTTTATTTTATGATAGTTAATTTTAATTTCTGGTTAATATTAATAGGCAGTGGCTTAGAACATTTTAACTTTTAATTTCTCCCACTGTTAAGTATTTAACGATCTATAAACAAACTCTTGAGAAATCTTTTTATAATAAGAGAAATCCCTTTGTATTTGTAAATGGATAATCATTTAAGGAAGGCAAGAGTAGAAGGAAAGAGAAGACAGTCTCCCTTTATCTCAAAAGTAATCTGGCCATTTATATGTGTGGTTTAACATTTTTCATATTCCTGGACAGGAACTCTCCAATTCAATACCAGACACATGGTAGGTAAGATATTCTGGAATAAATGCCAAGTATTCTGTTCAGTGATGGTGTTCAGTGATGGTACCCAGCTACTGTTGGTTAGCAGTGGCCACTGAGCCTGTCCATTTCACAAGCTTGGATCCTATTTCCAAGGCAACAACTTGGGACAGTTTTCTCAGTAAGTGAAAAGAGTAAAGAAACCCAAATTTTACTCCTTTTTTGGCCCATTTTGTAATCTTGGTCAAGTTACTTAACCTCTCTCTGCTTCAATTCCTCCTTCAGGAAATAGTGTGAATAATGTCAGCCTTCTCCTGTGTCTCAGAAGTAATTTAAGGCCAGCTAATTGACTCTACCATATGTGATGTAATGGTGGGGAAAAGAGCTATTTCAATGTGAACTATCATTACTCTGGTTCAAGTCAGAGACTACCATTGCACACACTGTCCTATATTAGGCCTTTGAAGCCCACTTTTAACTCCTTCCACCCAGTACCAGGGATTGAACCCAGGGGTGCTTTATGATGAACCACACCCCCATTCCTTTTTATTTTTTTAGACAGGGTCTCATTAAGTTGCTTAGATCCTCACTAAGTGGCTAAGACTGGACTTTAATTTGTGACCCTCCTGGCTTAGCCTCCTGAGCCACTAGGCCACCATACCTGGCCACTTTTAACTTTTTTTTTTTTTTTTTTTTTTTTTTTTTGGTACTGGGGATTGAACTCAGGGGCACTTGACCACTGAGCCATGTCCCCAGCCCTATTTTGTGTTTTATGTAGAGACAGGGTCTCACTGAGTTGCTTAGCGCCTCGCCATTGCTGAGGCTGGCTTTGAACTCTCGATTCTCCTGTCTCAGCCTCCCTAAGTGCTGGGATTACAAGCGTGAGCCACCGCGCCCGGCTCACTTTTAACTTTTTAAAGCAAAATCTTCTTATGTGGGTAGAGTTATCACTATCATATGTTAGTTTGATTTTGAACTCTACTACAGCCAGAAGTAGGATATAGTCCCATTTTCAATGAACATTTTTGCAATGGTTTCAGATTATTATTTTTTAAATTTATTTATTTATTCTATTTAGGTTTACATGATAGCAGAGTGCATTTTGATTCATTGTACACAGATGGAGCACAACTTTTCATTTCTCTGGTTGTATGTGATGTAGAATCACAACATATATGCAGTCATACATAAAGCTATTATTTGAGGTAACCAAGAATACCTGAAGTATAGCAAAAACACACCTGGAAATCATAGCACATGGGAATAACTGACCTATTGAACTTATTCAAAACCTCACCTGCAAATCTGCCAGTTCCGTGGCAGCTTCCACAGAGCCCAATCCCTAAGTGGGCAGCCACTGGGGCAGAGGAAAAATATGGCTCAACTATATCTAAATAGTCATCATAACCCTCCAGTTGCAAGTGCCTCTCCCTTAGGAAGTACACATCTCATATCCATGAGATTGGACATTTTAGCCCCATCTTATAAAGGAAAAAATTGAGGCTCAGAGAGATCCAGTGGTCAGCCTAAAATCACATTACTGGTAAATAAATGCCAGAGGTATAATTAAATTCCAGGTCTTCTGATGCTTTCCTAGAATTTTTTACTTAGCATGTGAAAATGATAATGGACATCAGTCTATGGAAAGAAGGAAGATAACATTGTGCCCAAAATATTTCATTCAAATTTCACATCAAAGAGAGTTTTTTTTTTAAATATAACTGATTTGATATTCTAAAGATAGCCAGAATTATTGGAAAAATCAGTCCCACTGCCCTCTTCCTCTGCTTATCTCTTTATGGGTCAATATCAAAGGAACCATACAAGAGCCTCAACTTAAACACTTGACATTCAGACTGTACATGCATGGAACTTGAATCATGTACACTGAGGCTGGTGTGTGAGGCTGAATCTTCTAGCTAGTGAGGGATGCTCACCTAGAATTCAATTATGAATGTGTTTTTTGGTTCCCCATCCATGACCATATACCAATTCCTCAGAGAAAAATTACATTTTAGAATGGTATTACAAAATTTGAGGATTTCCGAAGGTCAGGGGACATATTCATCACAAATATCAAGGGTTCACTGCATTGAATTGTCCTGCTTCAATTTTGCTTTAGTGGCCAAAAACTCAAGGATAATGTTATTGCTCACGGTAGTAACTAACTCATCTTGGATTCCTAACACATCTGTCCTTCTACTTGGCTTCTGACCAGTGGTTGCTTTAAAAAAAAAAAAAAATCACTTCTCATTTTTATCATTCTGCTTTATATGTGTTTTGATGTTGTAAATTGTCTTAAATCCTTTTTGGACTTAGTTTAAATCCTAAATAAATGCTGAAACTAGGCTTCCAAGAAAGAAGCATTTATTATTTAGTCTGGAGGCCTTCCGTGTTAGAACTACGAAAAGAATTAAGGACAATGATGTTTTTAAAAGGCAAGATAACTGAGAGTTTTTAGGTGAATTTATCTAAATTCTGAGATTATCTGGCAGTAGCTAAGGATTATGCTTTGAGTGACACCTAATGGTTGAGAAAGTTACTCTCTCGACCACTTCAAACCATTCAGATCATTTTTTCCTCAAACCCTGGCTCTTCCTCAGAATTGCCTGGCTAACTTAAAAATGTGGAGAGGCCTCTTACTGCTAGGATCTCCCAGCCTGGTCCCTGGGCAATTGCAATCCAATCCAATGTTTACTTAAGTTTGAGAACCATTGATTCAAGTCAATGTCCACGCGGCACTGACAGGCCTGATGGAACCTCAGGAAGTTAGAGGACCTAGGCGAAGGGCTCCAGGCTTTGTGTTGACCTCCCTGGTCTACTAAAGAGCGCGGGCAGAGGGAGAGTAGGAGAAAGCACAAAATCCCCCTGGGGGGGCGCTGCCCTCCAGGCAGTGAGGGTGGGGGTGGCCTGGGACCTTGAAAGCAGTCCCCCTAGGCTGCCTGCCCTTGTCCCTGGGAGGTCGCGGGAGTGTCGGATCCTGGGCTGCGGGCCATCTAACGCTTTTCTTCGTGTCCACAGACGAACCCAACTCCTGGAGTTCTCCCGCTGCCGCCTCCCCAGGTCTGCCGGAAGTAGGCGTCTCCCTCGAAGACATCCTCTCTCCATTCTCTCCATCGCATCCTGCCCCACCCTCCGACCCTTCCCATCAGATAAGCCCAGACCCGACTTGGGATATCAAAAGGGAACACGACGTTAGGAAACCAAAGGAGCTTTCAGCCGGCGGCCAGAAGAAGCAGCGCCTCGGGGAGCAGAGGGAGCGCTCGGCGAGTCCGCAGAGGGCCGCGCGGCCGAGGCTCGAGGAGGTGCCCGGCGGCCAGGGGCGGCTCGAGGCCGGCAGGCCCGCCTCGGAGGCCAGGGCGCCCAGGCTCACGGCGGCGGACGCGGCGGACGCGGCGCGGGCCGGCGGGAAGGAGGGTCCCCGCGCCGCGCTGGGCCCAGAGCTCGGCCGGCGCGACGGCCCCGGGGCTGCGCTCGCGGGCCGGGGCGGCGGTGAGCGGCCGGGCGCGCGGGAGGCTGAGGGCAGGGCGGGAGCGCGCGCGGGTCCCCGGCAAGGCCCGCGGCCGACAGGGGGCGCCCCCGCGCGCAAGGCGGCTGTGGCGCCGGGGCCCTGGAAAGTGCCGGGCTCCGACAAGCTGTCCGGCGTGCTCAAGCCCGGCGCTTCGGCCGCCAGCAGATGAGGCCGAGGCCCACTTCGCGCCCCGACGCAGGCCGTTCTTCTTAGGTTCCGTTTCATGGCGTTTTAATTTATTTTCACTGTCACACGCATAGATCCGCGAGGCACCAAGGCCTGGAAGCATCGACGTGAACTCCCACACGTCCGGCCAGCATGGGCTGCACGGCGTCCACACGCAGACCTAAACTGACCCTAAAGCCCCCAGTTCCACTGTGGGGGCTTTGGCAGCTATGGAAGAACCAAAATAAAGTGAAGAACATCACAGAGAGACGGTGCAGTGTAGCTTTAGTTTAAAAAAAATAAAAAAAGAAAGAAAGAAAAAAATTCCCCCCACTGCATGAAGGATTTGGATGTCATCCAAACTTTATATCAAGAAACCGGACAAGTTAAGAGCAATCACAAACTGGAATATCGCCTTAAAAATCAAACTGCACGGAGCAAGCTGAAACTGAGACAAGATTATATCTTTTAATTGATCTAAAGCGTTGTAAATAAATTGTTCTTGACATATCTAGACAGGGGTTAAAGGGTTTCTTTGAAACATTCGGAACTGTTCGCCCATGACATGTTTCCATGGCTCACCCTTGGCATCCATCACCAGTATTAGCGCTGTTTCCCTGCGTACTGCAGGATGTTAGAAATCTAGTGAATTCATTGGTGTGATGCCATTTTTACTGCCATTTCTGTGATCAAATCATATTTCTGTACATTTTCAGTGGTAGGAAAAAAAGGTTTAAAAATTGTATCCTAGGAAACAGTTTGCCATAAGTCAGAGTTTTGCTGTTTAGCTCATAGGTCTTAATTGATTTTCTTCTAAAATATGAATTCTAAAACTGAAAGACCACAATTTGTTTAATCAAGATTGGCACCGCTGCAGTTCCTTTATGAAAAGGCTTTGCTATTGTCCCAGACTAGCAAAGATAAATAGTTTGTCAGCACAGTTGTATTTCTCTTATTGTCTTGTTTTAAACCCACTCCATTACTTCATTTGCACTTTGACAGAACAGAGGCAAAGTATTTGTCCTATATTTTCCAGATTCAAATGAATCTCTAATTAAAAAATCACTATTATAACTAATTTATTCTCATTAAAGAACACGAGTACTTTTAGCATTCCTTTCTGCTTATCTTTCCTTATTCATTTTTGTGTCCATTTGGTTTGGGTTTGCTTTTGCCCTGTATTTTTTGCAATTTTGTTATTTCATTAGCAACCTCCAAATGTTTTTGTTTTATCTTCATGAATCTATGATTGATCCCCTAGTGAAATTCTAAGGCTTGCCTTTCTTCCCTGCTGTTTTAGTATTTCTTTGTAAAATGTTATCTCCAATTAATTATCCATTGGTACTTATTGTAGCTACACATATTAAAAGGCAAAGTGTTTCTGAAGGCAATTTGTCTTTAATATGCTTTATATAAATGAGGCTTCATGCTTCCCATATTCTGCCCCTTACAGGATTTGAATACAAATAAGTCTCACCCCCCTGCACTTGTAGTCAAATAAGTAAAAGGGGAGATCAGGTCCATCACACAAGGTCACACATAATAGCCTCCCTCACTGACTCTTTCCCTCTCTGTAATTGCAGTAACCCAAGCACTAGCAGTTTAATTTCCATCAGACATAGGAGTAGTTTAGTTATTTGACAAGGGAATGTGGTTGAAAGCCTCATGTGAAGGGTTTTGCAGCTTGTAAAAGCAGTTTCCAAAAATGAAACCCATTCATCATAAACAAAAGCACAAACACATGTAGCAGTTATAATACTTTTGGTTTAATCTCAATTAGTCTTTCTCCCCTGGACTAGAAATCCAGTATAGTTTGCCATTAATTTATTGAATCTGGTTTTGGACAATGCTTCTGTAGTGTAGCTGCACGTCCTGGTACTGTATCCTCCGATCTTTATTTTCCATGTGTTACAAAAGGAAAAAAAAAATGAGATTACGCTTGCATAAACTCTAATTTGCACAGTTCACAGCTACTACTTGTGCAGTAATTGCTTTATGCAGCTGTAATCCATAACATGTGAAGACAGCACATCATCTAAATCCCATTCCAAATAATATTTCTGTGTAGTGTTAGCTGTGAATTTACCCTGTACAGCTGTATCTCTATAAATATAATTCCATGTATTAATAGTCACAGAAAGACTGTAAGTGAGCAACTATTTTTATGAAACGCACCACTATGGATAAATTAACTTTTACAGAAATCTTGTTTACTGTATGATATTCTAAAACACTGTCAAATAAAATATATATCCAAGAATCTTTTCTTTTTCCAACTATATAAGTTGTGTGTTAATTTAAAATAGATAATTACTGGCGGTTAACTTTGTTTTTTTTAAAAGCTGTACTTTTCATACATTTGCCCCAAATAGAACTTTGAAACTTGATTCTTAATGTAGTAGCATTACATGAGAAAGAATGTTGACTTTTTGTCCCAAGTAAACTTAGAATTTTCTCAGAGACAATCTAGCTGGTCTTTGCCCATCAGCTTACTACATTATTTATGAATTGGCAATATGTTTCCATTGCTTGCTACACTGATTGATACTGGGCCTTTTTTTTCCAAAAAGGATTCAAAGTATCAATCAACAATAAATTTCATCCCATCTTCTCCTTTTAATTCTGAAACTTTTTCATACAAAATCTCAAGCAATGTAAAGGTCCAAAATGAATAACCAAATATAGATTTTGCAATGCATTGCAATACTTGGATTAGAGAGAAAAAAGAGTTCTACATGGGTATTGATGATGACATCTCTGCCATCAACGAGTTTATAATTCAAAGGATCAGTTCCCAGTCCTCATCCTTTCAGGACTTCCTATTTAGGTTAGTAGGAGTCCTAAAATTCCCAAACTGTCAATCTTTTACTATATATACGTATATATATATTTAGTTGTCAATGGACCTTTATTTATTTACATGCGGTGCTGAGAATTGAACCCAGGGCCTCACACATGCTAGGCTCTACCACTGAGCCACAACCCCAGCCCCATCCAATACTAATTTTTAAGAATTAAATAGAACATGCATCACTTTTAGAAAAGTGGTGACATAAAATATGAAATCAGACACAAAAGATTTGTAATAAACCCACGTAGTTTTTTATGAAATAATTTAAGAATGACCCAAGCTGAAGAACCAAAAGATCTATAAAATAATGTAGTTAGAAAAATGGGATATAAGTATTAATTATATATATATAGCTAATTACCATTTTAAAAGAAAAAATAAAAAGTATTAGGGCATCAAAAAGATAAGAAGTCAAAAGCCCAAAGATTTAAAACAGGGACAAGGCAAAGACTAGATGAGACAAGCAAGGCACCTGGCCTGAGCAGGGTCCTTATCATAGTTCAAGGGTCTCCAAGGTAAGAAAGGAAAATTTGAAAAACTGAAGGGAGCCAAATGGGCACTGGGCTGAAGGGCAGGCATGCCCCTCCTCCAAAGCTGCTATTTTGCTAAGGCCAGTATGAAATAGTCTTCCAGTTTCTCAAGAGAAGAAAAAGATCAGGTATTTGAAATTTTATGTCTTTTTAAAGTTTGACACATTTAATTTACACTTTTAAGAAACAGTGAACAAGAAGACAAAAACTCTGCCATGACGAACCACGTGCAGGTCAATTCTGGTTCCCACCCCACTGACCTGTGGCACTGTCTTAGAACAATCCCCAGGCCTGCAGCAGAGAATGCTTGGCTTGCATCAGGGTCCAATTCACCTTCCAAGCAAGAGACAGTACAGACGGCAGAGAGAATAAATAAAGCCTGTGGCTCCCGAGGTACGGATGTGCCTGGAAAAGCCTGAGAAGCGTATGCTAAGCATGAGGCTCTCGCCAGAAACCAGCCTGCTATTCAGGCAATTGAGGTGGGTTTGTCCAATCTTATTTGGAACTTTATATTCTCTTTTAATGAATTTCTCCCAAACTTTACAAGCTTGGAGAAGGAACATGCCAAAGTTGAATCTGCCCTGTCTTCTTGATATTGCTCTTTTTCAAGCAAAACAATCAAAGACCTTACTGCTACAAAAATAAAAATTTAACAGAAATTCCTTGTTCAGACACCATAGCACCAGACAGGATGCCTGTAAAACTCACAAGAGTGCTCTCCCAGTCTTAAAATAGTAAGGTACTATGTTTAATGATGAGTTCTGCATCGTGTCTAGATCACGCAGAGCCCCAATTAAATGTGTAGAGATTATGGTTATGAGTATCAGTGGTCATAATAGCTGTGGTTGTAAACGTTTGGGTATAAACAAGAGAATAACACCCTAGAATTAAACAGAACCCTTGCTGGGCATTTATGAGCACATCACCCAGGAATTCAGTGATCAGGGACTTTACAGAAGCCTACATCTATCCTACCAACTCTGAGGAGGGCAACGGGCAACCACTGATGGAAGCCAGTATCTCTTTTGAAGGGTTCTAGGAATTCGATGGGCCTTTGTCCTAGGGAACTACAGTGACTTCACCTGGAAGAACCTGGGACTCTGTGCAGCAACAAAATGATCTTTAGCTTTGGGTCATAAATTTCCTATAACCCTAATGAGGTGTGTTCATCCATGTGAAAGGATCTGAAGACTTTTTTTGTGATTCTGTCCTAGCTGAGCTGCCTTCACACTTGAGCAACAGCATCCTGGGGAGTGCACAGAATTTCTAGCGGGTACACAGGCAGAGAGAGCTTTATAGAGTTCATTTCCAGAACTTCCATTTTTATTTTTATTATTTTAAACTTGTGATCTGCCAGTTTTCCAATTGTACCTACACAAGGGCCCTTCACATTAGAGAGAAAGGCTAGGTCTACACCCATCCTGCATTTATACTTGTTCATTTATTACCTCAAGGTGAAGGAACCTCTGGGGAGTTAAGCAAAGGGACAGGCAGAGAAAGTGGCCCCGATGAGGGAGAACAGGGCTTTGTGCCTGCTAACACCCTAGAACTGCCAACCCCTCCTTACTTTCCAATTTTCATTTTGAGAGACAGAGTTTGCTAAGTTTCCCAAGACTGGCCTTGAACTTGTGATCTTTCTGCCCCTGCCTCCTGAGCAGTCACTGTACTGGCTGACACAAAGCCCCTGGGAGCATAGAAGACAGCATCAATAAGAAATACTTACATGGGCAAGACCTGCCTTCGTCCTTGAGCTCTTCTGGGTCTCCAACTATCTAAGAATGAGTATCCACACTTACTTGAATCTCAGACTTTTCCTAACAGAACATGTGATCTGGCTATTTGGCTATTTGTTCTCTGGTCAACAAGGACTGGCTTTGCCAATTACATTCTGTAGAAGAAATTTCCCATAACAATTGCTGAGTCTGCAATTACAAAGTTTAAGGGAAAATATAGTTAAAGCATGCAATAAAGAATACTTCCTTTGCAATATTTAAGTTTCTTATTTTAAAAATGCAGATGTCAGCCAGCACAGTGGCTACTTAGGAGGCAGAGGCAGAAAGATCACAAGTTCAACGCCAGTCTTAGGCAACTTAGCAAATTCTGTCTCAAAATGAAAATTTAAAAGCAGAGAGGGATCGGCAGTTGTAGGATGTTAGCGGGCACAAAGCCCTGGGGTCCAACCCCAGTATCACATACAAACACAAAAAAAGTCAATTTAAAAAAGAAATCAGATCTAGTGTTTGGGGCTATATGAGCTAAATAAGAATACTCACATACATAGGTAAACCTCCTTAATTTAATAAAAAGTTAAATAATAAAAAGTTTTAAGATCATTGTTTCAAAGAGCCTCTATTTTCAAGTTGCCTACAATCCAGTTAGGAGACCAAGACTGAATACATAACAGAATGTGGTCCTATAACGGTAGGACTGCAAAATACTATAGAATGCAGACATAACTAGAAGTGGTCCTAAATAAGTGGCATTTTAGTTGAGTTTTAGGAATTAGGATTTTGAAGAAGTAGAGGAGATGTAAGGAAGAGAAGAGCTTGAGCAAAGCCAGATTAGGAAACTTGGAGGAATCTTAGGGGAATGGAAAGTAGCTCATTTTGACTGAGAGTAATGAACAGAGGAGGAAGAAAAAAGCAGATCACAGATGATATTTGTGAATAGTAAAGAAACGGTAAAGATTTCCAAGAAAAGACAAAATCAGCACTTGGCTCTTGAAGTTAGTCCTAGCAATCTTGTCCAGGGGGAAGCTCTGACAGGTGCTTAACATCAGTCCAGGTGAGCGATAAAAAGACCTTGGCACTTGGAGTTGTTTGGACTCTGAAGAGAGAAAAAAAGACTTATTGGATACCAAGAATCAGAAACAACCACAGACTTCAAACTTGAGTGAAAAAGAGGAAAATGGAAAGAGAGCCAGACCTACAAGGGACATCACTAAGTTTTGTAACACCCAAAGTATGAGAGGCTTCAACCCAGATGGAAATATTCATTAGGCCAATACTCACACACTAACATGTGTTTCAGGCAATGAAGTCTGGGTGCTACGCTAAGGCTAGAGATTTAGGAATCACCTCCCCAGAGCCCTCCCAAGGCCCACTTCCAGAGAGTCTGATTTCATCAACTGGAGTGAGACCTGGCCACTAGGATATTTTCAAGCCTTTCTAGAAGACTTAAAGGTTGAGCCACCAGAGTTGACTACCACTATTCTAGAAGTAAAAGCTGATAGTCTTGAAGGTAGAAACAGATCAAAGGGAAATGGAACAAGACCCACATTTGGGAGGCTGGTGCAGACAGATGGATCAAGGAAGGAGTGGTCAGATGGGCTGCTGTGGGCCTTGGCATCCTAGGGAAGAGGGAACCTCAACAAATGTAGATCAGCCACACCTGCAATGATGTCCCTCAGGATCAGAAGTAGGATTGGACCACATATGTTGATTTTTGGAGGTTTTAATAGAACAGGAAGCTCAAGTCGCCCAGTGAATGAGGAAGGAGGAAGGAGAGGCCGTGAGGAGAGAGAGCAGCACTGGGAGCTCCAAGGAAAAGCAGGCTAGAAGGCTGATGGCTGATGGTTGGTTGGTTCTTGGTCTAGAGGTGACTTTTTCCTGCTTCCAGCCCTAGGGGAAGGAGCTGTTTGAGAGGAGGAAATCTGACCGTGGAGTACAGGCAGGGAGTGGGGAGGTAAGAAGCCCTGGAGGAAATGGAGATAAGCAAGGAATACGGACCACTCCCAAGGGGTAGAAAGGAGATGTGGAGAGAGGACACATGGCAAAAAACAGAAGGTAGAGATTTGGAGAATCATTGGGGCAAAGAAGACACCAATTAAAGGAATCCATATCATATGCCTGCCATCTTTCAGATAGTAGAAATCTGTGAATTTGTAGGTTGTAGAGGTAGCACTAGTGATGTATAAAGAATGAAAAGATTCTCCCGGGAGTCTTGAATAAGGGAGAGCAAACAAAAACAAGAACACACACACAAAAAAAAATGATTAAGGGCCTTTCTGAAGCTACCGCATGACAGATCTAGAATTCAAGCCCAGGTCTTTCTTAATACAAACTTCAGTATTTAATAAGTGCTCAATTGATAGTTGTTGAATAAATGAAACTCCCTGTTTATCTATAAGGATTTTGGAAGCAAACACTCTCTATGATTCCCTGGGGCAGCTCTTCACCTGTCCCAGGCCATGTGTATAGGACTGTTCCAGTAACTAACCACTAGACTCATTCCATGGCCAAGAGCACAGTACATGGACAGAGGGGTTTACCTAGCATTGGAATGACTGAATTATTACTCTGGGTATACAGAGCACAAAAGGATATTGTGAATATTTCCATTTGATCCTCATACTATGTTAAATGGGAACAATTATCTTTCCAGACATGCAAAAGCTGCATGCCTTTAAAGTTACTTTCCCAAGGCCACACAACTACCAAGCAGCACGGTACTCAGTTTCTAAATTCCAATCCAAGGCCCTTTGCATTACATAGCAAGAGAAGGGTACAGGAGGAGCACAGAGCAAGCCTGGAAACAGGAAGGGCTGGTGCACCAGGCAAAGAGGGGAGGGACTGGAAGTGAGGAGAGGGAAAGGAGCAAGTACAGGTCAGGAATGGATGGGGTTCATCAACAGGGATTAGGGGACTGAAGACCACACAGCTGGAAGGAACCTTAGACAGAGGGTTGCGGGAGGTGGTGTGATTCCTTCTTAATTAATATGATTAATTTATTTATTAATCATTAATTTATTTATTAATATGATTTATTTATTTATATAATTAATTTATTTATTCCTAAGTAACTCTTAGGAATGAAGAATAAAATGAACTAATGAAAGTGGACTATTCTTACAACATCTTTAAATATTTACCTTAAGGATAAGGCCACAATAAAGGAAGTCCACTGAGCCACTGGGGAGGGGAAGTGGCCCATGCCTCATAAATATATTCATAGGAGTGTTAGCATGAAAAGAATGCTTTGTTACAGAAAGCAAAGACTGGGAAAAGATATGACTTCTTAAATCCAAGTGCTACCAGGAAATACATGAGCTAATTAATTTTTCCAGTCCTTAACAAGATAGTAAAAGTAAGCAGGAAATACTTCAACCATAACAGACTTGGAATAAAGAGAAAAATTCACATAAAGATTACTTGGTACAGATAACCCAGAATACTACAGATGTGCCTCCACCATTTTTGAATTTTAAAGATGAACAGTAGTCATAAAACTCCAGGACATATCTTTCAACAAATTCTGTGTTATTTAAGAATAACTGGCCTGGTGTGGTGGCCCACGCCTGTAATTCCAGCAGCTGGGAGGGGGCGGTGCTGAGGCAGGAGGATTGGGAGTTCAAAGCCAGCACTCAGCAACAGTGCGGCACTAAGCAACTCATTGAGGCCCTGTCTCTAAATAAAACACGAAATAGGGCTGAGGATGTGTCTCAGTAGTCAAGTGCCCCTGAGTTCAATCTCTGGCATCCCCTCCTGAAAAAATATAAACAAGAATACCTGGGGAATGAGAGGAGGCGGTTCCAAGATGGCGGCCTAGGCAGACGCTGTGGTCAGTCTCTTCAGAGCCAGAGATTGAAGTAGTGGAAATACCATCTCCCAGCCAGCTTCTGGACATCATCCTACAGCTGCCCCGGCAGGAATTTCACTTGTGCGTGTAAGCAGGGCCACCAGGCAGCAGCCACTCCCACAAGCAGCACATCTTCGACAGCAAGTGGCGGCGGAGCTCAGCTGCGGCAGCTCAGAGCCCCAGCCCAGGGCTCGCCCCGGGCGGGGCCTGCTTCTATACGGGGTTCCTGGCTCCACCCAACCACGCAGGGCCCCTAGCAGCTGCTCCCGTGGACACACGGCCTCAGCCGCTAGCCACTGGGGAGCCCAAATTCAGGGCAAGAGTAGCTCCAGAGACCCCAGCAGAGGCAGCCCGCCACACTTCCGCTCCAGAGCTCCGGTGCACCGGCAGGAGCCGCAGAGGGCCCAGATACGCCCGCAGGAACCTGCTCGGGTGTCCAGCAAGAGGGAGACCAGGAACTGCCACCTCAAGCCACTGAGGATCCCAAACTCAGGGTAAGAGTCCCCCCAGACACTCTAGT
>CM053407.1:55587762-55606834 GCA_028644305.1 Xerus rutilus
CAGCCAACTTGACTTCAAAAGGGGCACCAGCCATTCGCCTGGCCTGGGGCTTGCTTTAAGAGTGGGCGTGAAGGTCACTGGGCTTGGCAGTGCCCAAACCCATGGCCTCCCTCCAGACCATGTCCCACTTGCAAGCAGGCAGGACACTGAAAGAGTGATTGCCCTATGGCTGGCTCTTCCCCAGTGCCTCCATGCGGGGGTATCCTAGAACTGCTAGGATTCGCAGATGACTGAACAAGCCCAGACTTGAGGACCACTATTACCCTTGCTGAGCCCAGGGTAATGCTCCAGGTAGTGGGTAAGTCCACCACCTTCCTGGTGGATACGGGGGCTACCTATTCTGTTCTGCCTGCCCATCCTGGTCCTTTATTTCCATCTCAGATCTCAGTTATGGGAATTGATGGTACATCTTCCTTTCCAAAATGAACAGCCAAACTGGCCTGCACCCTAGAGGAACATCCATTTACTCACTCCGTCTTAGTTATCTCCTCCAGTCCAGTTCCCCTCCTTGGCTGCGACATTCTCTCGTTCCTAGGACTGGCGGCTTCTTCCACCACTGGATCCCTAATTTTGCTCTTCTAGCCAGTCCCCTCCAGCAGTTTCTCCAGGCTCTTTTCTTTTATCCTGGTCTTTCTACTATTCTCCAGCAGATTTATTCCACTTGTGAGATATGCTCTACAGCCTCACCACAGGGAGGACTTAAACCCAAACTCCCAACTCACCAGATGAGAGGCCACCAACCAGGCGAAGATTGGCAAATTGATTCTACTCATATGCCAAGACATAAAAAACTCCGTTTTCTTCTCACTTTGATTGATACTTTTTCATGTTGGGTAGAAGCCTATCCCACCTCCAGGGAGACTGCACATACAAGGGCCTCCATCCTCATTGAGCAGATTATTCCCAGGTTCGCACTACCTGCCTCTATTTAGTCTGACCACGGTCCAGCATTCATCTCCCAGATTGTTCAACTGGTCTCCAAAGGGCTTCACATCACCTGGAAACTTCACATCACATCAACCTCAATCATTGGGTTTGCTCGTGAGCTGGTCGGAGAAATTGCCCAGGAAGTAGCCAGACAGATGCCAGCATCCTGTATTATCAAAGAGGTCAGAATGATGGGTCGAGAGATGGCAGCTAGGCAAAGGGGGGCTGGGCATCTGAAGTTACCTGTGCGTGCCCAACGGTCAACTGCTCACCACTCTGACGTCAACCAATCATCAATGAAACAATGACCTCTGAAATCGGCCCATACCTGTCACCAGGCTTCAGCCAACCAAGAAGAGACACCTCTTTGTGAGAATCCCCCTTCCCTCAACCTACCCATAAAAATGGCCTCTCCCAGTCTTGGGCGTGACTTCTCCGGCCCACACTGGAACCTCGCCCCAATAAAGCTATGCTTTTACCTTTTTGGCTAGTGGTCGTGATCTTTACTGCCGATCTGACCTTACAAAGACCATTGTCAGTCACTATACTCACCTCCTCATGTCCACCTCCATCCCTGTTCCCCTGTGCTCCTGTGCATTTACTTACACCAACCACAACCTAGTTCAACTCCGCTGGCTTCATTCACATTGCCTGTTTCCAACATGCTGAATGTAGTTGGAGAAAAACATCCTGTATTGAGTGGTATCTTTAAGTTTGTGGCCACTAACCTCGGATGGGCACTTAGGCTGCCATGTGAAAAGACTGACCCTTCCTTGGTCCATTCCCACACGTGACCCGTTCTCATGCCCCTGCTGTGCAAGACTCTTCCATTTTACTTCAAATCACCAACACCTCCTCCCTAAACCTAACTCTCAGGAGAAGAACCAGTTCATCAAGAGAGTAAAGCCGTCTTCACCGTACCTTCTATGGGTGCCCACACGCTCGGCCTCCAGGTCTTCCACCATGAATTCCTCATCTATGCTACTAGCAAATATCAGTCTCTTCACTACTGCATCAGACTCCTCTTCCTTACTCAGGGACAATGCTGCGGCAATTCTCTCTTTCTTTTTGGTCTTTCCAGTAGCACACAGAACTTTTTTTTTTTCCTAAACGGTCAAAGGCAGGCACATGCATCAGGCTTTTGCATTTCCTTTCTTTTGTTGTGAAGTTGTTCTCCTCTTGCCCACCCCACCCCCACAGCCGCAGGACTCTCCTCCCTAGGAACTACCAGATTTCTCCCAAAGATCCCTTCCCTGGCCACTCGGTCTAAAACTGTAACCCTTTTATGGCTGATGTACCTTCAGGTGACCCCAGTGAGCCTTTGCCCTTGCCGAGTCCTCCCTGCCCTCGAGCAAGGGGACCCTATTACTTGTTTCTAACTAATAAAAGATAGACAAAGTTAATAGGGGGTCACTTCACTTGATCAGATTACTTTATATAGCCAGTAGATAGGCTGTTGTTCTCATAATTATGTTATAATATAGAAGAGTCTATCCTAGCAGACTAGAACATGAGATTTTCCTTGTTGATTTGAGGAAGTAAATTGCCATTGAGAACAGAGATGACATGGGTGTTGAAAATAAATCAGGCCCGAGTCCTGTTCCCAGGTGTTGAAAATTGAACACCTGAAAAACGCTGAGGCAAGAGTAAAAAGTTTTATTTAAAGGATAACAGAAAGAGAAAGAGAGAGAGACCTCTGCAGAAGAGGGGGTCCAAAGTTGGTGCCCAGCACAGTGGAGATGTCCTGCCCCTTTTATAGATTTCAGATTTCCTTTTTTCTCATGCTCTCTCCTATCCTACCTACACAACCCAAAAGCTAGAGTGATCTAAGGGTGGGAAGGAAGCCACCCAGGGGTACCAGAAAGAAGGGAGCCACCTGGGACTACTCATTCGCAACTCCTTACAGGGAGGAACAATTCCCTGGGGGCAGGTAACCTTGACAACAGGTTGGAGGAGGGGGAAGTGCTCTGGAGGTATTAGCATTTTATTTCCTTTGAAGCAGCCTCATCTTCCTGACCCAGTCATTCATTACCTACACTGACTGTCCTTTTGCTCTGGCCTCACTATGTTGTAAGAAGGTCAATGGAACTGGAAGGCCTCCAGGATCTGAAGGCCGCCTCCACTGGCCTGCCATCAAAAAACTAGGGCCTGCAGTTATAAGACCATAAGAAAATAAATTCTGCCAATAACCTGAATGAGTTGAGAAGAGGATTATTCTCTAGTCAGGTCTCCAAATGAGAATGTAGCTAGCTCACACCTTGATTGCAGCCTGGGGAGATCCTAACCAAGGCCCCAGTTAAATGCTGTTCAATCTCTTGAACCCACAGGGACTGAGAGATAATAAATGTGTGTGCTGTTTTAACCGCTAAGTTCATAGTAATTTGTTAAGCAGAAAATAGAAAACTAATATACCCCTAAGCCCTGTTACCCTTTTCTGGGTTTGGGGTTTTTTTTTTAACCTTAGCATGCATAACCACTTAACATATTTTCTCTTTTTTTTTTTTTTTAATTTTTTTTTGTAGATGGACACAATGTCTTTATTTTATTGCTCTGTATGTGGTGCTGAGGATCGAACCCAGGGCCTCACGCATGCAAGGCAAGCGCTCTACCGCTGAGCCACAATCCCAGCCCCATATTTTCTCTTTTACTCATTTAACTTCCTTATAACAAATAAAATTTCCACTAAGGGATTTTGTCTATTTTTTCTGCCATTATATTCTTGGTACCTTCAAATTTTTCAAAAATATTTGTTAGTTAATAAGTACATAATTCTAAATTCTGTTTACCTGAGCAGAGAAATTCATTAAATGTACATGACTCTCAGTGACATAGATATAGAAAGGAAAGATTTCTTTTAATTTTTAATTTTTTTTTCAAAAAATGAATGTTCTCCACTCAGTGAAATATGGAAGCATATGTCTCGTTGGGAGGTGTGGGTTGAAAGAGTTAATGTAGGAAAAGCCTTAGTTCAGAGACTGGCACATAGTAGGTGCTCAGTAAAGGGTGGGTGTTGTCATAAGGTGGCTGGTACCAACTTTACACTCATTTCTACCAGGCAGCGGCTACTTCAAGGCCTACCCTGTCACCCCTAGCCCTCTTGCATTGATAGAAACCAGTAACATTTGAATAGAGTTCCCCTTTTTTCTCAATAAGTGGATTTTTAAAGAGATCAACCTAGCCAGGCATGGTGGCACATACCTGTAATCTCAGTGACTCAGGAGGCTAAAGTGAGAGGCTAAAGCAAGTTCAAAACCAGCCCAGCAACTTAGCAAGGCACTAAGCAACTCAATGAAACACTGTCTCTAAATAAAATACAAAATAGGGCTGAGGCTGTGGCTCAGTGGTCAAGTGCCCCTGAGTTCATTCCCCAGTATCCAGAAAAAATAAAAAAGATCAACCGAGAAGCCTCACTTTTTCATTTTTTTTTATTATTTATTTGTTCATTTGTTCTAATTAGGTATACATGACAGCAGAATGCATTTTGATTCATTGTACACAAATGGAGCACAACTTTTCATTTCTCTGGTTGTCCACAATATAGAGTTATACCATATATGTAGTCGTACGTGTACCTAGGGCATTGTTGTTTTATTTTTAATTTGTTATTATGGGAACAGTTAAGCATTGATTCAAAAGCTGGTGTGATGTCTAAGTAAGAGCTCTTACCAGTCTGGTTTGTTCCAGACTTGAATGATAATTTCTTAGAATAGCATTCCTCAAGGTCTTTTGACGTGACTCAATTTTTAAAAATATATTTCATATCATGTCTCAGTATACACAAATATCCACATACAAAATTGAGACAAGTTTCCCAAAATAACACATATCCTTTCTTATAACATGCTCTAATTGTTTCCCATTCCATGTAGCTCATTTCTTAAAATTGGACGGGAATCACTCATCCAGGATCAAGGCCCTGGAGACCCTTCCAGCAATTCTCCATGCAGACCAAGCCTCTATTGGCAAGCTTCTCCTTGGTTCGGATTCCTATGAATTGTAAATTGTTCTTCCTGGTAACACAACTTCTGGACAGGGCACAACTTCTGTGCTACATGGAAAGTAGGGCCATCTGCCAGCTAGGAGAGCTGGTGATGGGGCTGGCATTTTCTCATGAATCTGATGGGACCCACAGTGAGTGACACTGAGTAGAGCCACCCCTGTGCTGCAGCAGGGCCAGGACGGCACCAAGGCTGGATACTCAGCATCAGTTTGTGCTCCTATATTTCAAAGACGATGTAACATCCAAATAACTGTTACAAGTAATCTTTTTTTTTTAACCTTTTATTTATTTATTTTTATGTAGTGCTAAGAATCAAACCCAGGGCCTCATACATGCTAGGCAAGCGCTCTACTGCTGAGCCACATCCTCAGCCCTACAAGTAATCTTTAATCATGATCATGTCCCAGATGTTCTGTTTCTGAGTCACCACCATTTGGCCTTTGAGTCTCTGATTAGAAAATGTTTAAAAATCACTAAAACATTAACCACCTTACATGGTTCCAAATGGTATAACTTGTAAAGCTAATGAAAAATTATGATAAATAATTATCATATAGTGTGAACTAATCAGGGAGCCCAGAAGAGATGATGTCGATGAAGTACCTAATGGTACTTCAAAACGAAGTACCATTAAGTTAATAGTTATGGCATGAAATGCCACCTGCAGGTAAATCTGGGTGTAATTTGCCTTTGCAAGGAGTTTACTATTTATTTGGATGTGAAATGAAGCCTCAGGATGGGAGAAAATAAAGATGCTGCCCCTTCAAAATTGATTTGATTTGAAGTGTATTTGTCCTTTCTTAAGCATGTAGTTCAAGACAATTTTTTTTAATCCTCTTAGGTTTTAGCTCAGCTGTGCAACCCAAGGAGAAAGTGCTCCTGATGCCTTGCCCCTTGCTGCACTCGCCCACCCCACTGCTCTGACAGTTAAGAGTCCAGCAGGGAGGCAGGGTTGAGGGAGACAAAGACCTCAGAAATCAGGAGTGCTTAATTCTAGTGTGCTTCTTTCTGCTCTTTTTGGCTCTCCTCTCCTTTTTGGATCCCATTTTCCCTTACCTTCCCTCTGGACTTTGTCCCTTTTTATTGCGGCTCTTTCTTTGGGTCAGACGGCTTCACCCTCTCTTCTTTTTGTTTCCATCAAAACTTTCCATTTACTGGCAAGTGCCATCATTTCATTCTTCTTTAAGGCTGCATAATATTCCATTGTGTATATATACCACAGTTTGTTTATCCATCTATCTGTTGAAGGGCACTTAGGTTGGTTCCATAGTTTAGCTATTGTGAGTTGAGCTGCTATAAACATTGATGAGGCTGCATTGCTGTAGTATGCTAATTTTAAGTCCTTTGGGTATAGACTAAGTAGTGGGATAGTTGGGTCAAATGGTGGTTCCATTCCAAGTTTTCTAAGGAATAGTCATGCTGTTTTCCATAGTGGTTGCACAAATGTGCAGTCCCACCAGCAATGTATGAGTGTACCTTTTCCCCCACATCCTCGCCAACATTTATTGTTGCTTATATTCTTGATAACTGTCATTCTAACTGGAGTGAGATGAAATCTTAGAGTAGTTTTGATTTGCATTTTTCTAATTGCTAGAGATGTTGAACACTTTGTCATATATTTGTTGATTGATTGTATTTCTTCCTCTGTGAAATGTCTGTTCAGTTCCTTAACCCATTTATTGATTGGGTTATTTGGGTTTTTTGGTGTTGTTTTTTGAGTTCTTTATGTATCCTGGAGATTAGTGCTCTATCTGAGGTGCATGTGGTAAAGATTTTCTCTTATTCTATAGGCTCTCTCTTCACATTATTGATCGCTTCCTTTGCTGAAAAGAGGCATTTGCCAGTAAATGGATGGAGCTAGAGAATATCAGGTTAAGAGAAATAAGCCAATCTCAAAAACCAAAGGCCAAACGGTTTTTTTCTGATATGTGGATGCTAATTCACAAAAAAGTGGGGAGGGTTAGGGAAGAATAGTTACTTTGGATTAGGCAGAAGGGAGTGGAGGGAGGGGAGAGAGTTTGGGAGGTAGGAAGAATAGTAGAGTGAATTGGACATTATCACCCTATGTGCATACATGGCTAAACAATCAGTGTGATTCTACACCATGTACATCTAGAAGAATGAGAAGTCATACTCCACTTATGTATGATGGGTCAAAGTGCATTCTACTGTCATGTACAACTAATTAAAACAGATTTTTAAATGTATAAAATTAAAAAAAAAAACCCTTCCTGCCCATGTCTGTGGGACATCTATATTCAGTGGATTTTTCTGCTAGGTTAGCATTCTCTTGTCATCCTGTGGAAGCAACAGGAAATCCACATGAGGGAAACTCTTCAGAACAAGTGACCTGGTTTCTTCACCGTATAAATAGTGGTAGTGCTTGGGGAAATATTAGAAGAGACAAGAAACACATTAATCAGATTTAGTTTATCTTAAAGTAGAGACAAGGGTCTAATGAATCCTCAATTGCACATCACCCAGCTTCAACACTTATGAATATTTTGTTCTTGCTTAAACTATTCACTCCAACAGGTGTATAGTAGCTATGATCTGAATGTGTCTCCCTATATTCATGTGTTGGAAACTTAATTCCAAATGCAACAGTGTTGTGAGGTGAAGGAATGGGTTGCAGGGCTGGGAGTTAAACTCAATGCTAGAGCATTACCCACCAAGAACCAGGCCCTGGGTTCAATTCCCAGCGCTGCAAAATACAACAAACAAACAACAACAACAACAAAAAACCAACATGCACATGTGCACACACACACACACACACACACACACACACACAAACATGCAGGAATTGGTTCTCTCTCTTCCCTCTCTCTTGCCCTCCTTCCATGTAAGAACACATTTGTCCTCTTTTGCCCTGTGAAGATGTGGCAAAAAGGTTTTCATTAGATACCAGCAACCTCATTTTTGGACTTCCCAGCCCTCAGAAGTATGAGAGAATACATTTTTATTCTAAATTACCTAGTCTCAGGTACTGTTATAGCAGCATAAGGCAGACAAGACAACAGCATTTTAAAGAAGATCACAAAGTTCATATTATTTCACCTATAAATACTTCAATATATGTCTCTTATAGAATTAAATGTGGGAAAAAACTTTTGCAGAGGGGCTTCACTGAAACCATCCCTGTGATTCTTTGTGGGGAATAAAGATGTTATTATGATTTATTAAAGCACATTGTTCAAGCTGGGGATGTAGCTCAGTGATAGAACACTTGCCTGTCATGCATAGGGCCCTGGGTTCAATCACCAGCCCGACGAAAAAAACAAAACAAAAACATTGCCCATCATTCCTCTACACACTCTTGGTATAAAATTAGACTTTGTCTAAATAAACTCCATAATCTCTCACCATACACTGAAAATTAAATATCTGATCAATTTTTTTTCTCTATACAAAATATACTAGGCTGCTTTGAGACAAATCTGTGGCCAATCATAATGTATCTGAACTCTCTGAGATGACACTTTTGATGAATGTTATGTCTGATTCTAATGTATCACTCTATTTGTTGTTTCTTTTTTTCTCATCTACTTCAAATTTGTGTTACCTTGCTGTTTTTTAATAAGATGAGGCATTCAGATGAATGTTTCACAAGTAGTCCTCTGAAAAATGCATATATATATATGCACACATGCACATAAATTTATTACAAATTTTGCAGTTATAAATGATGTGTAACCCACAATGAGCAAACAATAGTAAAATACTTAATACTTAATATTCTTTACTGAAAATCTCCCATGTTGCCAATTGATTCTGACAGAAGACTTCATTGATTTTTTTTTTTTTTTTTTTTTTTTTTTTAGCGCTTTATGGCTATACATACTAGTTGGGTTACTTTGGTTGATTTTTGCCAAACTTTTTATCCATAGCTAATCTCTAGTCGTAACTGGTAAATAAGAATAGCTCATGATTATTGGCTGGTATTGGATTTACTTTAACAATAGGATAAAGATGAAATAACAAAGATGTATGTCATACGCAAAACTTCACTCATTCCTCAACAATATGAGCAATTCTCTGTTGAATTGTGTTTAGGTTTATCTACGGGGTGTCCTCCAAATGATATCCTGGATTCATTATGACAAACGTACTTTTTAAAGTATTGCTTAGTTGGGGCTGGGATTGTAGCTCAGCGGTAGAGCGCTCGCCTCGCATGCGTGAGGCCCTGGGTTCGATCCTCAGCACCACATACAAAGCAATAAAATAAAGACACTGTGTCCATCTACAACTAAAAAAGTATTTTTTAAAAAAAGTATTGCTTAGCTCAAAAGAAAGTACAGGAAATCATGCAGATTCAAGGGGCAAAATAAAAATAATGAGCTGAAGCCAGGTTAATAAACAGTAAATGGAAAACAAAAGCAAAACAAAAAAAGCTTTGGGTTTTCCCTGTTAGGTAGATGTTTCCACTTGCACAGATAACTAGAGAGAGAAATTTGAACCTATGCAAAATATGGCAAGTGAATCTAAGGCTCCTTCTTAAGCCAGGACCCTTAGGAGGGATATATACCCTTTGCGAAAGAGTAGAGCAGAAGAAAAAATTCACCTCCCAGCAGAGGAAGATAACCCAGAAATTAGACTGTCCCATAATGACTCTAGTAAAATTCTTTTATTTTCTCTTCAGAATTTGCAATCCCAGGCTTATTCTACCCGGTTGCAAAGATTATATTTATATCATTCATGCTGTCAAACTTCAGTATAAAAGTTAAAATGAAGTGGTGGTTGGTAGTACTACTTTATGCCCAAGCAGAAACTAGCACAGTCTCTGGGGGCCAATTTACATGTGATATATTTAAAGAAAATGATGTAATCAGAAAACAATCAATAGACAGAACCAGGAAGAGTGGAAGATGATTCATATGAAAATTTGAGAAAGGAAAAATATTATTGAAACTAAAAACAGTGAATGAATTATACATCTGATAAACAGATTAGATATGCTATAAAAATAGTAGATATATTCAAAAAAACTTATGCAAAATTAAGCACATACAGTTCATAAAAATAAAAATATGAAACTAAAGAGATATGAAAGAGTGGAAAGGCTTGACAAATGTTAAAAGAATGGAGAAAATGTAAACATAGCAGCTGAGAGTTTCAAAAATTCATAAGAAACATTGATACATATGAGAAGCACATGAAAAGAAATTCCTATATAGACATGTTGTAGTAAAACTACAAAAAAACAAAGATAAAGATGTTCCCACAAGCAGCCAGAGAAGAAAGCTTGTTTACAACTAATGGCAACTAGACTGATAGCCAACTTTTGTACAGCTGCAAAGGAAGAAAAACAATCTACTGAGAGAAAATAACCATTGACTTAGAATTATATATCCAGCAAACTGTATTTCAAGAAGATAGGTGAGATAACAAAATTGAGAATGTTTGCCACTTAAAGGGCCTGCACAGATGGAAGGACGTACTTTAGGAAGAAAAAACAGGTCCAACATGAAAGAACTATGACTAACAAAACTCACAAACGTGGGAGTGATATATACACTAAGGATATAAAATGCTAATAATTTTAGGGGTGAAAAAGACAACAAAACTCTACAATAACTTGGAAGTAAGGAGAGGAGATCTCGGTTAAAGTGATCTAATGTCCTTATACTGATAGGAAGGCTATTGCAATTTTGATCAAATTTCTACTTTGATAAGTTAAATATGCATGTTAAAGTTTCAGAGGAAACACTAAAAAAGTGAAAATTCCAGAGGGTAAAACTCCTCAAAAAATAAATAAGGAAAAATGGAATAAGGAAACAAGCAGCAAGAGAGCAAACAGTCAAGATCAGATGGTTTCATGGTGAATTCTATGAAACATTTAAAGAATGAATACGCATTCTTCTTAAATTATTCCAAAATACTGAAGAGAAAGGAATTCTTCCAAACACATCCTATGAGGTCAGTATTACCCTAATACCAAAACCAAAGAAGGACACAATAATAATAAAAAGGAAAGGAAGGAAGGAAGGAAGAAAGAAATAAGAAAAGAAAAAAAAAAAGAAAGGAAGATACATGCCAATATCTTTGATGGACATAGACACAAAAATCCTCAGCAAAATACTAACAAACTGAATCCAACAGCAGATTAAAAAGATTAATTACCATGATCAAGTGAAATTCATCCCAAGGATGCAAGAATGGTTCAATATCCACAAATCAATAAATGTAATACATCACATCAACAAAATGAAGGATAAAAACCATATGATCATCTTAATAGATACAGAAAAGGCACTGGATAAAATTCAACATCCCTTCAGGGTAAAAACTCTGAACCAATTAGGTGTACAAGGAACATATCTCAACATAATAAAGGCCATATACATATATATGAAGAAAGGACCTCCAAATTGGAAAAGATGAAATCAAATTATCACTATTTCTAGATGTCATGGTCTTATGTACAGAAAATCCCAAAGACTCCACCAAGAAACTATTAGAACTAATAAATTCAGCAAAGTTGTAGGATAAAAAAAAAATCAATATACAGAAATCAGTAGCATTGCTATATACCAATAGCAAATAACAGAATATATCTATCAAGGAAAGCAATCTCACTTACAATAGCTACAAAAAAATACAAAAGAAACACTAGGGAATAAATTTACCCAAAGATTTCTACTCTGAAAACTATAAAACATTCATGAAAGAAATTGCAGAGGACACACAAAAACATGGAGAGACATCCTGTTTTCATGGATTAGAATAATTAACATTGTTGATATATTCATGT
This sequence comes from Xerus rutilus, assembly GCA_028644305.1. Classification (NCBI taxonomy): domain Eukaryota; kingdom Metazoa; phylum Chordata; class Mammalia; order Rodentia; family Sciuridae; genus Xerus; species Xerus rutilus. The sequence goes on from CM053407.1 coordinate 55,599,444, forward strand.
ACTACCCAATGCATCTATAGATTCAGTACAATTTCTATCAAAACACTAATGATATACTTCACAGAACTAGAAAAATTAATTCTAAAATTTGTATGGAACCACACACACACACACACACACACACACACACACACAAAATCCGAAGAAACCAAAGCTATCCCAAGGGGGAGAAAACAGACACACACACAGACACACACACACAGAGCACAAAATGAAGCAGGCAGTATTACATCACCAGACTCCAAAACATACTACAAAACTGTAGTAAACAAAAAAGCATGTTATTGGCATAAAAACAAAAACATAGTCCCATGGAACAGAATAGGAAGCTTGGAAGTAAACCCACACATCTATAGCCAACTGATTTTCAACAAAAGTGCTATGGACACACATTGGAGAAAGGACAGTCTTTTCAATAACAGGGCTGAGAAAAATGAATATTCATATGCAGAGGAAAGAAATTAGACTCCTTTTACAAAAAGTTCAACTCAAAATGGATTAAAAGCTGGAATGTAAGAACTGACACGATGAACTTACTAGAAGAGAACATAGTGGAATTGCTTCGGGTAATGGGGATGGGTGTGAATTTTTTGGACAAGACTCAAAAAAAATGCAGGACACAAAAGCAAAAGTAGACTAATGGGATTATATCAAACTACAAGTCTTCTGTATAGCAAAGAAACAACCAACAAAAGACAGAAACAACCTACAGAATGAGAGAAAATAGTTGTGAATCATACATCTGATAAGTGGTTAATATCTAGAACATATGAAGGAAAAAAATAGCAAAAAACAAACAAAAATTTTATGTGCTGGAAATATATCCAGTGTAACAATGTTCAGAAGTGAAATTATTAGATGACGAGAGCTCTAACCTTATCAGTGGATTAAGCCTTTTGATGGATTGATAATTTGAATGGCTTACTGGGTAGTAACTGTAGGCAGGTGGGATATAGCTAGAGGAATTAGGTCAGTAGAGGCATAACTTTGGATATTATATTTTGTCCACACTCCTTGCTCTCTGCTTCCTGCCTACCATGAGCTGAGCTGCTTTCTTCAGCCATGCCGTCCCACTCTCATGTTTCTGCCTTGTTGGAACCAGTCAAGCATGGATTGAACCTCTGAAGCTGTGAACCCAAAATATGTTCTTGTCAGGTATCTTGGTCACAGCAATGAAAATCTGACTAATACAGCCATAGACACAAACACACATTTCCCCAAAGAAGATATACAAATGACCAATAGGTACACGGAACACTGCTCAACATCACTAATGATCAGAGAGATGACAATTCAAATCAAAATGAGATGTCGCATCACATCAGTTAGAATGGCTATTATCAAAAAGATGATAACATTTGCTGGCAAGGACATGGAGAAAAGGGAACTCTTTCATAGTGTGTTTAATGGTGAGGTTAGGGATAGTTTTTAGGAGGCAGAGACTTGTTTCAGTCTATTTTCTGTTGCTATATCTGAATACCACAGACTAGGTAACTTATAAAGAAAAGAGAATTATCTAGCTCATAGTTCTTGAAGTCCCAGAGCTCAGTGTTGACATCTACTTGGTATCTGGTAAGGGACTTACTGCTGGGTCACAATATGGTAGAGAGCATCATGTGAAGAGACCAATCAAACAAAATAGAGTTGCTTTAAAACAAAACCACTCTTTGATAACCCATTAATCCACTAATCCATTAATCCATAAATGGATTACACGATCCATGGGGCAAAACCTCGACAACCTAATCACCTCTTAAAGGTCCCATCTGGTTCTATCTCTTAATACCTCACAATGGGGATTAAACTTCAACATGAATTTTGATGAGGACATTCAAACCATAGCAGGACTCTTTGGGGGTAACTGAAACAGGAGTATTTTTTCCTCAACTCATACCCACCCATCCCTCTGCCTCTTTGGCCACATGCCCAAGCTCTAGTCACTTCCTCTTAGACAAGGGACTCTGCCCTTTGAGTTCTAAATCCATAGCCTCTCAGGTTCTCCTGAGCAACTCTGGCTCAGTCTGATAGCTAGCTGCCTTCCTGAAGGCTTTGATTAGTTGCATGGAAGAAATGTGAAATGCAAATATATGGACAGTTAAGGCCCCTGCAGCACAACAGCAGTGAACTGGATGGGCCCAGAGTTGGCCACTGCTAATCCCTGCACCACCCCATGTAGACTATGTAAACTCACGATGTATCTCTGCATTTATTTTCCTCATCTGTGCAAATGAAGAGACTGAACCAGATAATCATCTAGGACCTTTATAGCTCTAATATCCCTTGATCACGCTCTTCATTAAGTATGCATCAGATACATTCAGTTGCAGGCTTTATTTTCTCATAATATTAAACTCTGCTCTGTGCACACAGCCCCTATAACTTGCCATACACATGACATGTTCATTTGCTCATAAATCACAATTGTAATATTCCCTCTAATAACCTTGTGTGCAGTTTTTGTCCTTCTAAGATCTCATGTGAGATCTTAAAAACAAAAACACTTTTTTAAAAGTAAAAAAACTCAGCATCCTCCCCTCTGCTTTGGTATATCCCCTCTGGCTTTCCTCAGGTGTTCAGAAGCAGGAGGGCTATGGAGCTGGCTCAGGTCTTAAGTCCTCCACTCCAGGGACCTAACAGACCTTTCTCTGCCTGGATTTAGAAGCCAAGTGCTACTGACAATGCACCATTAAGAGCTGCAAATGACCTTTTAGTAGCTAAATTAAATGGCTGTTGTCCACCACAATCCCATTTGATTTAAGAGATGTTTTTGATGTGATTAATCACAGGGCAGTGCTTCACTAACTGTCCTCATTAAACTTTCAAGGTTCTGGACTCCAGTCTCCAGTGTATTTAATCCTGTCCACACCTTCTCCTCGACAGGTTTAGTGCCCATCATTCTCATGCAGAGGGCACTCCAAAGCCTATTGCTTTTAATAATGCCGGTTATTCTGTACCTATTACACCTCAGGTACAAACTCTGCCACCTGTTTCACTAGAATAGCAACTAAGACATAGAGCAGGCCTTCTCCTTAACTGACCACTCTACCCCTCACCCAGTCCTCAGCCTGGTGGAGGGCCCAGATGACTCCAGATATAAGCCCAAGAGCAGGGTCCCTATTGTTTTCTCCCATTGTCCTAGGTTTCTTCTTCAAATCTGCCAGAACATTCTCTCCCTCCTTAAGGCCTTGGGCATGGTCTTAGAGGTCTCATCTCAGGCTGACCACTGGCATCTCATGTCCCATTCAAACCATTCATACTCCATGTGCCCAAGACCATCAGTGTAACTCTACCCCCCTCACAGAACTGTGCCCAGCACATGACCTCAGTTAATTCTCATTTAATTTAACCCACGGAGGCCTGATATACAGCTGGTTGGCCCCTATAAGTTCTTGCAAGTGATTTCCAGTTCACATGCATATGCCATGCTAGCTATGAAAAATATTAACTATGACGTGGAGGTAGATGCCATTTACAGTTTATAAATGAGGAGACTGAGGCTCTGAGTTTTGTGTGAAGTGCATATGGCACAAGGCATCCACTTTGCTGGTGTAGACTGTGGTCTCCTTCATACAAACAGAAAGCCCAAGCAGAGAAACGTGTCTTTATCCTACAGAAGAGATTAGAAAGAATCTGTAACAATGAAGCCCTGAGCAAGAACCAGAAGTTGGCAGGAAGTTGATATAATAAGGTCATATAATAAGTTGATATAATAAGACAATAAGGAGATGGTCTGAGTGGGAAGTGATGTCTTCAAAATATGGTCTTCAGACATCTGGCACCAAAATTAACTGGGGACTTATTATTAAATAAGCAGATGCCTGTGCTTCATGCAAGACTCCTAGTCACATTTCCTATCTAAGAGGCTCCCATGGTGATCCTTACCCAGGCTGGCTGGAGAACCTGCATATATTTGCAGGATATGCAGATAATGCTTCAGCTATAGAGATGGAAGTGTCACCTATGCCAACCAGGAGTGAGGAGGGAACAGCCAGAATATTTTCTCACTTAAATCCTAAATATTTATCCTGTCTCTCCATATGGAGACCTCTTGGTATTCAAGGAAAAACTAAAAATAGAGGTAATAGAGGTGTGTCAGTTAGGTTTTGTTTGCTATCTCCAAAAAACAGAAAGCCCCTGTCAAACTGTCTTGTTCAACTAGTAAATGCAGTCTCCCGAAACTAAAAGTCCCAAAGAGGGTCAAGTTTCAGGATTGGCTTTGCCACGAGCTTCAGATCCCTTTTGCTGTCATTCTCCTTGAGAGTATGATCACTAACTTGGACTATAATATCCAAGCCAAGAGTCTTGGGAAACCTGAGAAATCTCAAGTGGCATTGGATAGGGGGCTTCCTGCATTTTTAATTTTTTTTTTTTTTTTTTTGGTACCTGGGATTGAACTCGACCACTGAGCCACATCCCCAGCCCTATTTTGTGTTTTATTTAGAGACAGGGTCTCACTGAGTTGGCTTCCTGCATTTTTAAATGTGGACATTGTCCACTACATCTTTTTTTTTAAATGCCTTTATTTTGTTTTTGAATTATTACTTTTTTTTATGTGATGCTAAGGATCAAACCCAGTGCCTCACACATGCTAGGCAAGTGCTCTGCCACTGAGCTACAACCCCAGCCCTGTCCACTGCATCTTTACACATATAGTTTCCTTTTGGCTTCAAAGACAAAGATGTATTTTCTAGTTCAATTACACATCCTTTATTGTGTTTTCAGAGTTTTAATCTGAATCTCAAACAGAACTACCAGGACTTCAGCCCACTTCTCCTCAAACTTTGATTTGGCTCATGAGTTATACCCTGTGTTCAAAGAAACCTACTGAAGGAATATCAGGGTGAATTAAGTGTGACATTAAATACTAAAGTGACCTTGGTACCCACACAAGCAACATCTGCTAATTTCAAAATGACTGTACTCTTCAAGGCAGGATAATTAAGGCTGAAGATTGTTGATTTATTTATTCTAACATTTAACAAATATTGATTGAGCTAATGTAGTGGCACAGGCCTATAATTCCAGTGACTCAGGAGGCTAAGGCAGGAAGATTACAACTTCAAGGCCAGCCTTGGCAATCTAGTGAGACCCTGTCTTAAAAGTGAAAATGGCTGGGGATAGAGTTCAACCCCTAGTACAAAAAAAAAAAAAAAAAAAATTGCTGAGCAATGAAATTCAAGGAAAACATAAGGAAGGAAAAAAAACAATAATTAAAGCAGAAATTAATAAAACTGAGAAAACAAACATTATAGAGAAATTAAACAAAAATGAAATTTGACTCTTTGAAAAGATCAACATAATCAACAGAATTGTACCTAAACCAACCTAAAGAGAGAGAACTCAAGTTTCTAAAATCAAAAATGAAAGACTAAATCCTTAAGCACATACTATAAACAACTGCACATGGACATATTAGACAACTTAGATGAAATAAACAAATGTTTAGAAAGACACAAACTACTAAAACTGACTGCAAAAGAAATGGAAAAATCTGAATAGACTGATAGAATATAAAAACCGAATTAGAGGGGCTGGGGCTGTAGCTCAATGGTGGAGCACTTGCCTAGCATGCGTGAGGCACTGGGTTTGATTCTCAACACCACATATAAATAAAAATAAAGTTCTACCAACAACTAAAAATATATTTTTTAAAAAAAACTGAATTAAGAAATTAAAACTAAGCATGGACCAAATGATTTTGCTGATGACTTCTACCTCCCACCCAAAGAGCTATCGATTCTTCACAAACTCTTGCAAAAAATGCAAAAGGAGAGAAAATTCTCATCTTATTCTGAGCCCAGTATTATCTGATAGCATACCACATAAAAACATCAAAATGAGAAAAAACTACAAATGAATGATTCTATATTCTTGTATTCTTGTATAAAATCTTCACAAAATATTAGCAAATTAGACCCATGAAACATACAAAAGGCATTATAGATATGTATATATATCTATACACCTACATAAATTAATATATAAAATATGTAAAAATATTATCTAAAAAGTACTTAAGACAAGTAGGATCTATCCCAAGAATATAAGATTGGTTTAACATCTAAAAAAAACCAATAATACGGGGCTGGGATTATGGCGCAGTGGTAGCGTGCTCGCCTAGCACACATAAGGCACTGGGTTCGATCCTCAGCACCACATAAAAATAAAATAAAGATATTCTGTCACCTAAAACTAAAAATTAAACATTAAAAAAAAAAACCAATAATACAACACACCAAAAAAAATAAAGAGAGGAACCACATGATTATCTTAATAAACACAGAAAAGACATTTGACAAAATTCAACACTCCTTCTCAATCAAATAAATAAACAAATAGGAATAGAAGTGAATTTCTTCCACCTGATAAAGGGCGTCTTTGAAAACCCACTATTAGTATCATACTTAGAAGTGAAACAATGGATATTTTCCTCCTTTGTATTCTGAATTGGTTTGCCAAGTGTACAATCTCTCCAGATCCTGAAAATACTGAAAGAAAAGTGGTTCAGTCAATAAATATATACTGTAAGAAATACATATGCATATACACAGACGCCAATTTGTTTTACACATTCATACGTAGAAATAAGAGAGAAGGTACACAAAAAATTTTCCAAGTCTCTTTCCGATTAGGAGATTATTATTTTTATTGTCTTATTTAAATCAGAAAAAGAAAACTCCTTAAAAGAAAATAAATTCAAGGAACTGTTTAAATTTCATGACACATGCAACACTATTAGAAAAAGAGCAGCTTGTCCTCACTCACAACCCTGCCTAGGTCCTTCCTTTGCTAAGAATTGACAGGTAAGCCAAACTTGCAGAAGTAAAGCCATTTTGGCTCAGGGGACGTTAACCTTTGCACACAAAATAAGAAGGATGTTTTCCCACACTTCTCCCAGGGAGGTGGGATTGTTTAAGGGTTAAGAGCTAACTCTTAACCTGATCAGGTTCTGTCCCTGTCCTGAGAGTGACCTAGGACACAGATGTGACCTCCTTAGCGTTCCTTTCCTGTGGATGAAATGGGCTGGTTTTAAAGGGCCTTTGGTTGAGTAAACAAGTTAATTCCTGTAGCTGAATTAGCATAAAACATGATGTAAAGTTTGGCTGTGCCAGATTACAAATTTGGCAGGTTTTGAGAGATAGCAAAAACCTCTGTTAGAGCACCTGTACTCAGCAAAAAGTCCCAGGATTAAGAGTTTTCATGGTATCTTGTTCCTGACCTTACCTGACACCTACAGTAGCTAATAGAAACCCTCCCTTCAAAAGTTACTCCCAGTTAGCTCTCCCTTGACATCCATGTGCCTTTAATTATACACTGTCAAAGTCATGAACAAGGCTCAGGACCTAAAAGTGCAGCAAAATTATGGCCGCTAAAATGGCCTGAGAATTTAA
>CM053407.1:55607334-55710424 GCA_028644305.1 Xerus rutilus
CACACTGCCCTGTTCTAAGGACCTATCCTGGGTGGACCCATCCAAACCTCACTTCTGGCTTGTAGGCAATAGTAAGAGATGAGGCAGAAGTTCTGTTGGCTCGTAGCAAATGCAGGCCAGATAAATGCTGAGAAGGCTTGGGAGTAAAGGTCTACTTTCAGGGAAGGAGCTGGGTGCTACCACAAAGGGCTATGTGCGTCTGCCTCTCCCTTCTCATAGGATACATTCCTACTCTCCCCCTGTTCACTCCCAGAGGTAAGGGAGAAAGTCTCCCTTTTTGAGTCAATTTGAAATCTTGGAAACCAGAGGCGTAAACCTGAATTCCACTGGGCCCTCCAATCTCCTCTTAAGATGTGTTTCAGTGCTCTTTCAGACAGACTCCTCAAGGGGCTAAGAGCACAGCAAAGGGTCCTGAAGTGGGCACATAAGTCAGGCTCCACTGGGATCCTTCTTGCAGAGCCATGACCAAGTCAGAATATCCAGAATGGGGCTCAAGCCAAGGGGTTTTCTGGGGACTAGCTAGTTTAATTCAATAGATATATCTTGCTTAAACATAATTTGGTATATACCAAGAATGTTTACAATTTGAAGAGATACAATGTTTTTAAAAAGACTTTTATAGTGAAAGTGATTTGGACTCATTGTAGAAAATTTGAACAGTAAAAAAGAGTAGGAAAAAGAAAATTAAAATCACACATTTTATTTTGGGAGACAACTTCTGCTAGTTTTTGTTGTGTTCCTTTCTAGCAGCCCAGCCATTTATTGGAATATTATAAATGAACACTGGATCCTTGTCTTAATGAACTGTGACCCTTACCTGGATCTGTAGAGGTTAAGGGCTCTATTTTAATTCTAAATGCAGATTTCTTAGGTTGAATATTCTATAACATAACAGCCACCTGGCATGCTGCCTGTTCATTCTGATAGTGCCAATTTGAGCATAACATGAAGGTGATAAGCTAAAAAATGACTGAAATTATGACTAAAACTACAACCTAGATCTTATTTTTCTGAGTGAACAGATTCAGATTGTACATTTTTATGCAGTTTTTTAAAAAGGCACAAACAGGAATGGGATTCAAATGTATTAGTGCAGTGAGCTTTTTATGATAAGTTGCTACTTCAGAGAAAACAGAATATGTCTTGAATACCAACTATTTCTGGCACAATGAAAAAATTCTTCACCTCTATGTTCACTTGATTTTGCACTCCTAAGGAGACTGGATGTGTTTACATAACTGAAAATTAAATCCAATGAGGATTCTATATCAACAGATCCTCTTTGCTTTTTTATTGATTTGCAGTTGACTGTACATATCTGTTTTAAATCAGGGTTACAGAAAAAAGTCAGGTAGGAAAATCTTAGACTTGAAAAGAAGTATGCGTGTGTTAGCAGGAATTGGAAACACTGACTAGTAATGCTCTAGGTTCAGGTGACTCTATTCTTGATGTAACAAAGTTTGGGAAAAGGTCTGAGAACAAAAGTGAAATCTTAACCACACAGATGAAATACCTGAAAAACAAAAGGAAAAAGAGTAAACTGTTCCTAAAGAAGGGATTTGGGGAACTCAGAAAATGTCAATCTCCCAGTACTGCCATACTAGTGAAATGACTGTGTCCTTTAAAAAAATATCTTGAACACATAATAGGTAGAATTTGTTTTACTTTATTACACCTCTAGGGTACTGTCAGCCTGCCACATCTGTCCACTAAACTGCCCCTTTCTCATTCCACACAGTTCTGATAGGATTGTCAATTCTGATTCCTCCTCTACCTGCTCCCTAATGACTAGGCACATGACATACTTTGGCCATGTCATAGGTCATTGGTTCAAAGAATGAGCATGTGATCAAGTAAAGCCAATAAAAGTCTTCAAGGGACTGGACCTGTGGATACTGGCGCATTTCTGATCTGTCTTTGGAATCTTGAGCTCAAAGGTTCATATGGGCTTGGAGCCCCTGGGGGCTATTTTGCTGGTGAATGGAGAAAACTTGACTGAGAACAAAGCAAATAGAGCTAAGCAGAAGGGGCATGCAGAAAATCAGAAGGAACAGAAGGAAGGAATAAAAGACAGTGATGCTACTTAAACATTTAAATCTAATTATGCCAGGGCCAGTACTAGCCTAGCTTGGCTTTCCAATTATGAGTCAATAAATGCTCTTTTGTGCTTAAGCTAATTGGATGTAGGTTTCTGTTATTTGAGGACAAAGACTTAGAAATTTTTTTGACTTCTATTTTGTAAATGTGGAGAAACAAAATCCCACAGAAGTGTTGCCAAGACTAGACAGTGAGGCAAGTTGGGGTGGGGGTCCAGGTTCTCCAAACATTTTGTGCCAAAGAAACAACCAGTGCAGGACTGGGGCTGTAGCTCAGTGGTAGACCGCTTGCCTCGCATGCGTGAGTCACTGGGTTCGATCCTCAGCGCCACATAAAAATAAACAACCATAGAATCATGGGACTAGAGAGCCCCCACTGCAACCCAGTCCTGGTTCCTCTAGCCCCACCTGAGCATCATAAACACTACCAGGCTTTGACAGCCTTGTGGCTTCTGGACCCAAATCTCTTCCTCTCAAGCCTCATGGGGCTTCAATTTTTCTCTTTTGTTTCCCTTTTCTCTTTAAGGAATAAAGATGGAATTTGTTTTTAGGATTAGCCCGAGGTAAAACTGGGCTTCACAAATATCTACACAGTAATGGGAAAATTAGGAATCTGTTACTACTCTCTGTTTCTCTTGAGGGACACATTGCTTCTTAACTTTTGCTTTTATCTGTTCTTACTTTTTTCTCTGGTTTTGGTTGGTCCTTCTCATCGTCAGTACTTATGACCTATCCAAGTTTACCCAACCCTCCAATTCAAGAATTCAAACAGAAACTAGTTCACTTAGATCAGGTGCTCTCAGGCTTCTTGGTGTGTGTACTCCATTACATTCTCAAAATTGAGACATCAAAGACCTTTTCTATGGGCTACTTTTATCAATATTTTTCATGTTCAAAATTAAACCTGAGAAAAATTTTAAAGATTTATGAATTTATTTGATGACAGTGCTAATGAACCAATTACATGTTAAGCTAAGCATTTTTATGAAAACTATATTTTCCAAAACAAAACCAAAAATGGTTTAGAGTGGAATTATTTTATATGTTTGTCAATCTTTAAAATACTGAGCTTACTAGAAGACAACTGGGATGTCTGCTTCCAGACAAGATGAAATAATGAGAACTATATTTACCCTCATGCTTGAAATAACTAAGAAACTGGACAAGATATATAAGATATAGCACTCAAAACATTAGGCAATGAAGGACAGTGATCTCTGAGAGATGAAAAACAAACCAGATAAACCTTACAACTACCCACACCTACTGCCTTAAGAGAGTTCTAGGCAGCAGTGCCAGGAGAACCCAGTAAAGCTGTTTCCTGAGTTGGAGATGAGCTGGAAGTATAGGCAAGCCACATTGCATACAGGACACGGAGCAGAATTGCAAAAAAGGTGAGAGCTGCATACAGAATCCTAAGCACTCAAAGAACACTTCTCAAGTATTCAGCTAAGAATTGGTGAATGAATACATGTGAGGAGACAATGCAAAGTTAATGAATGACCTGAAAAGATTACAAAGTGCACAAAAGGCTGAAAATCATTTCTACTCCCACCAGTTAGAGCAGAAAACCTCATTATTCATGGAACAACAGGTAGAGTACTTGGAAGACTATGTCTCGGTTATTGGGAGAAGTTAACCTGAAACTCAATGTAAAGATTGCTCTGGTCCTATATTTAAAAAACTAGGTGCAGTGGCGCACACATATAACCCCAGCAACTTAGGAGGCTGAAGCAGGAGTTCATAGCCAGCCTCAGCAACTTATTGAGACCCTATCTCAAAATAAAAAAAAAATAAAAAGGGCTGGGGTGAAGTGTCCCTGGATTCAATATCGAGTACCACAGTAAATAAATCAACAAACAAAAATAAAAAGCTTAAAAAGCAAGACCAAAAGGATCAAAGCATTTCCAAGTAATTTAATCACTTCTCAGAACAAAGTTCAGGAACATTTTATAGGAATACAAAATTTCCAGCACCCAACAAGGTAAAATTCAGTGTCTGGCATCTAATAAATAATTATTAAGCATACAAAAAAGTGTCTGGCATCTAATAAATAATTATTAAGAAAATAGAACTTAAAAGAAGGAGAAAAATCAAGCAATTGAAACAGAGCCAGAAACCGTGTAGATAATAGAAGTATTCAAAAAGAAGATTAAAAGTTATTTTAACCATACTTCACCTGTTCAAGGAACAAGCTAAAAAAACTGAACAGGTTAATTCGAGAAAATAACTTACAAAGAAGACTCAACTTGAAATACTAAAGAGGAAAACTACAACATCTAAAATTGAAATTCATTGGAAATTAACAGATACTGAAAACTTAATAGACACCTACAGAATGGGAGAAAATATTTACCAGCTATTTTTCTGACAGAGGATTAATATCTAGAATACATACAGAGCTCAAAAAACACCAAAACACCAAATAACATTGTTAATAACTGGGCAAATGAATTAAACAGACACTTCTCAAAAGAAATACAAATGGCCAACAAATATATGAGAAAAACGTTCAACATCATTAGCAATTAAGGAAATGCAAATCAAAACTACACTGAGGGCTGGGGATATTGCTCAGTTGGTAAAGTGCTTCTTGCCTTGCATGCACAAGGCCCTGGGTTCAATCCTCAGCAGCACCAAAAAACAAAACAAAACAAAAATAAAAACAAAACTACACTGATATTTAATCTCACACCAGTGACAATGGCAGTCATCAAGAATACAATACTGGAGAGGATGTGGAGAAAAAGAACATTTTTACATTGTTGGTGGGACTGTAAATTATACCACCATGGTGGATATCAGAATGGAGTTTTCTCAAAAGACTAGGCATGGAACCACCATATGACCCTGCTATACTCTTTGGTAGTTATCCAAAACAAAGTTATTCTACTATAGTGACATATGCATACCCAAGTTTTATAGCAGTACGATTCATAATAGCCAAACTATGGAACCATGTCCATCAACAGATGAGTGGATAAAGAAAATGTGGTATATATACAAAATGGAGTTTTATTAAGCCATAAAGAAAAATGAAATTATTTTCAGGAAAATGAATGGAACTAGAGACCAACATGTTAAGAGAAATAGTCAAAATGAAAAGGTCAAGGGTCATATGTTTTCTCTCATATGTGGAAGCTAGATAGGAAAAAGGAAAAGAAGGGACAGGGATCTTATGAAAATCAAAGAGAGATCAGTATAGCAAAGGAACTAGAGAGTGAGAGGTGAGAAGGGAGGGAGAAGTGCTCAGGAGTGATATTGACCAAATTATATTGTTATATCGTGTGTATATATATGAACATGTTATAATGAATCCCTTAATTATATACAATCATAATGCACCAATGAAAAATGTGGAAAGAGGAAAAAAGAATATTTTTAAAATTCTGAGCAGAGGAAACATGAAGAAAACTATATTAACCCACCACATAATCAAATTTTTAAAATAAGTTATAAAAAGAAGATCTTGAAAATAGTGAGAAAAATACCAAATACATTTATAGAAATGAACAAAAATCAGGACAAGTGAGGGTTTCTTGTCATGAACATGGAAAATCGGAAGGCATATGGAACTAGAAAAAAATCCCTACCAACATGAAAGTCATATTCCATGAAAATATGCTCCAAATACAAGCAAAATAAAGACCTTATCAGACATACAAGTGTTGAAAGAATTCATCACCAGCAGACCTGCCTAAAAGAAATATTAAAGTCCTTCAAGCAAAAAGAAAAGAATAATAGATAGAAATCTTGATTTACATGGGGAAGAACAATGTCAACAAATATAAAGATTTCTTTTATGTTAAATACCTTTAAAATAATACAAAATATTACAATGCATTGTGATCTATTACATTTATAGAAGCATAGCTGGGTGTTGTGGTGCATGCCTATAATCCTTGCATCTGGGGAGGCTGAGGCTGGACAACCACAAATTTGTGTCCAGTCATGGCAACTTAGTGAGACCCTGTCTAAAAGAAAAATGAAAAAGGTCTGGAGATGCAGCTCACTGGCAAAGTGCATGTGGGTTCAATCTCCAGTAGTGAAAAGAAATTTATAGAAGCAATATGTTATAACAATAGCACAAATGCTCAGGGGGAAGAAACAAAAAAATACTTATCCAAAAGTTCTCATACTATATGTGATATGTGTAATATCAGTTGAAAGTAGACTATAGTAAGTTTAAGATGTATGATATCCTTGATGTCAAAAAGATGACGGAATAGAGAAGATCACTTTCCTGGCTGCTCTGTGACATGAAACCAAGAAAGCAGATAAGCAGCTTCTCAGCAAGGTGGGTGGGAAAAAAAGGGTCTTTACTGGGATTTAATACTGGACAAAGTAGATCAAGGACTCAAGAGGTTGGATAAAATAAGGAAGAAATCCCCAGCACCACCATCACTGTCACTGCCTGAGCAGTCCTTCCACGAGCAAAGTGGAGGGATAAGGGAATTAAAGGAACCCACATTTTTAGGAGGACTGAGGCATGTTTGGGTATGGAAAGATCAGAGACCAAAGATGCTGCCCCACTAAACTGAAATACATGCTGCACAATATCCTTGTGCAAGAAAGAAGCTGCGTTTTCCCTGGCTTCCCGTAAAAGAGAAAGGAAGTGATTATTCTGCAACCGTGGTGTGGGGGCCAGTTCCTGGCAAACCTGAGTTTGGCCTGAATTACAGGGCTGGCAAACCCATGCTGCACAACATAAAGGGTGCCTACATGACCAGAAGAAAATCATATGTGGAGAGGGGTTTATACAGGGGAATATCGGTCATGGAAACCCACCCAGTTCCCTTCTTCCCCCTCCAACCCAGGAGGATTGAAGGAACAGCTGGGAGAGACATGCTTGGCCAGGAATTTGAAAGAGAGGGAGAAGGAGAGATTGAGTTTGGAGACTGAAACGGAGAGGCCAGGAAACGTGGGGTCTGCAGGTGACAGAGGAGACTAAGACTTGGCTCCTCCACCCCATGAGTGGAACCCTGGGCCCTGGAGGTGTGCTGACATAAAAATATTAAGACCAATCACCATTCACCAAAGAACTTGGACCCTACTGGACCCTAAAGCCCACCTCCAGGATCTCCACCAAGAGGATTTTCTCTCGCTCTCCAGCAACCACACACTGAGGGATCACACTCTAGCCCACTCTACCTAACACTGCTGAGAAGAGAAGCTGAGAATCTTCTCAACTCCAAAGAGAACAATTCTTTTTAATTTCCATTGATATTTTTTAAATTTTTATTATTATTACTATTATTTTTCTTTTGTCTTTTCCCTGTGACCTGAATTGGTCATGGACATGTATACATATTCTTATTTTTTTTTCTCATTTCTAGCATTGTTGAAGCCAGTTAATTTTCATGGATCAGTATTTTAAAGACAAGGATGTTTGATTAGTATATTTCAGTTTTGTTTTATATTCCTTTATTTTATTTATATATTTTTAAATGTTTTATCATTTTTTCTCTCACTTATGTTTTTCTCAATTCTTTTTCTTTTTTTTTTAAATATTTTTTTAGTTGTAGATGGACACAATGTCTTTATTTTATTGCTTTGTATGTGGTGCTGAGGATCGAACCCAGGGCCTCACACATGCGAGGCAAGCACTCTGCCACTGAGCCACAATCCCAGCCCCTTTCACTCTTCCTTTAACTTTTACTTCTATTTTTCCCCTCCTCCCTCATAAACATCACATCCTACATCACTACTGTTATCTCATTTGAAATTGTAAACCCTCTTGCAAACTTACTGTTTTTACTGTGGGCAATAACTGATCACATCATTTATGTTTACTGTGACAATTAACATTTTAGTTGTCATAGCAGTATCTATTTGGTTTAATGCTGTATATTGTTTGCACTGGTTGTTATTATTATTTGTCTTAACAATGAGGTACTTGGAACCTCCAGAGACACTATAAGTCCACAGGGTAGAAATTCTACTGCCTCAAATACATATTGCTAGAAGGGTAGACACAAAAGCAACATGAAAAAGCAAAGGAACAAATCACCTCAAACAAGCCAAGATACTTCAATAAGAGAATCCATTGACATCACAATTGAAGAAATGTCACAGATGAAGTTTAGAATGTTTATAGTTAAACTGATTGGTGAGGTAAAGGACAATGTAAGGAGTGAAATCAGAGAGAAAATACAGGAAGTAAAAGATCACTTCAAAAAAGAGATAGATAAACTGGGCATGGTGGCATGTAGGGCTATAATCCCAGCAGCTTGGGAGGCTGAGACAGGAGAATTGTGAGCTCAAAGCCACTAAGCAACTCAGTGAGACCCTGTTTCTAAATAAAATACAAAATAGGGCTGGGGATGTGGCTCAGTAGTCAAGTACCCCTGAGTTCAATCCCTGGTACCAAAAAAGGAAAAAGAATAAAAAAGAAATAGATATTCTGAAAAAACAAATAAACAAATCCTTAGAATGAAGGAATCAATAAACCAAATTAAAAATTTGATGGAAAGCATCACTAACACACTAAAGTACTTGGAAGACAGAGTTGTAGGCAATGAAGACAGAATATATAATTTTTCAGGGGAGTACTGGGGATTGAATCCAGGGGTACTTAAACACTGAGCAAAATCCCCAGCCCTTTTATGTACTTTTTTAGAGAGGAGGTCTCACTGAGTTACTTAAGTCCTCCCTAAATTGCTGAATTTGGCTCTGAACATGCAATCCTCCTGCCTCAGCCTCCTGAGCCACTGGAATTATAGGTATGTGCCACCATGCCTGGCTATAATCCTGAAAATAAAGTTGACCATGGAGAAAAGATGTTAAGAGACTATGAACAGAACTTCCAAGATATATGGGATAACATGAAAGACCAAAATAAAGATTTTATCAGGATAGATGAAGGTTTGGAGACTAAAAAAAAAAAAAAGAATGCACAATTTTTTTCAATAAAGTAATACCCCAAAATTTCCCAAACCTTAAGAATGAAATGGAAAATCAAATACAGGAGGCTTACAAGATCCCCAAAATACAAAATTACAACAGACCCACATCAAGTTGCATTATTATGAAAATGCCTATCATACAGAATATGGATAGGATTTTAAAAGTTGCCAGAGAAAAATGACATTTCATATGCAGAGTGAAACCAGCCAGATTTAAGCTAAGCCTAAACTCTGGGTGTTCTTGGAATAATATATTTCAAGCTAATGGATGCCAGCCAAGAATACTGTACTCAGCAAAATTAAGCTTCAGAAGTGACAATGAAATAAAAACCTTCCATGATAAACAAAAGGTAAAAGAATTCCCAATTAGAAAGCCTGAACTACAAAATATACCCAATAAAATATGTGATGAAGAAGAAATGAGCTGTGTGTAGTGGTGCACGCCTATAATCCCAGAACTTTGGGAGGCTGAGACAGGAGAATCGCGAGTTTAAAGCCAGCCTCGGCAATGACGAGGAGCTAAGCAACTCAGTGAGACCCTGTCTCTACATAAAACACAAAAAATAGGGCTGAGGATGGCCCAATACCCCAGAGTTCAGTTCCCAGTACCAAAAAAAAAAAAAAAGAAGAAATAAAAAATGAAAGTGAAAACCTGCAAAGGGAGAACTGCATTAAAGAATAGTCAATCAAAGAAGAAATGAATTCAAATTAAAAACCAGAAATAAAAAAAATGACAGGGAATAATAATCATTTCTCTATAATAATATTGAATGTAAATGGTTTAAACTCATTAATCAAAAGGCATAGACTGGCAGATTGGATTAAGAACCCAGACCCAACAATATGCTGTCTCCAAGAGACTCAAATCACAGACAAAGACATCCACAGACTGAAGGTAAAAGGATAGGAAAAAACACATTGTTTACATGAATCTTGAAAATAAGCAGAGGTTCTATCCTCAGATGAAGTGGAATTCAAGCCAAAGTTAATCAGAAGGGACAAAGAAGGGTGCTTTATACTGCTTAAGGGAATTATACATCAACAAGACATAACAATCATAAATATTTATGCCACAAACAATGGAGCATCTATATACATCAAACAAGCATCTATATACATCAATTTCAAGAATCAAATAGAAAACAACACAACGTCAGGAACAGTGACTGAATTATGGGTCTTGAACTATCTTGTGATAGAGGTGATGCTTCTCTTGGGAACTCTTGGTGCAAAGGTCGATTTGACACTGCCCAGTTACTATGGTGATGCCCTGTTAAATAGGAGTTCTGTGCCAGCCACAGAGGATCAGGTGCCAGCTGCTTGGGGGTAGAAAATTACAGGAGCAAAATGATAATCATAATTGGGCTGCTCATATTCATGACCTTGGTTCTGCTTACTTTGAAGAAACTTTCTCACAATAAATCCTTTTGATGTTTATAACTATATAATAAGTGTGCTGAGCTTGTTGTATGTCACTACCTCCCTACCAAGGAGTACCCAATCACTGAGACCCAGCTTTTTCTCTGTTTGTGTGTCTGTTTGTCTTTTCTCCATTCCCTCACCTCCTGGTCCAGGAACCTGAATTAATGGCTGTGCAGGATGTGGCAACACAATAATACTGAATAAACACACTCTCTTCTCAGCAACACATGGATTCTTCTCTAAAATAGACTATATCTTAGGTCACTAAGTAACTCTTAGCAAATACAAAAAAAATAGAGATAATATCTTGCATTATATCAGAACATAATGGAATGAAATTAGAAATCAATAAAATAAAAAATAGAAGCTACTCTAATACCTGGAGACTAAATAATATGCTATTGAACTACCAATGGAAGAAATATACTTGGAGGTAAATGAGAAGGGCAATACAATCTATCAAAATCTATGACACTATGAAGGTGGTTCCAAGAGGAAAATTCATTGCATTGAGTTTATTCATTAAAAGAATAGAAAGTCATCAAACAAAGAATCTAACATTGCATCTCCAAATCCTAGAAAAATAAGAACAAATCAACACAAAAAGCAGTAGAAGACAAGAAATAACTAAAACCAGAGCCAAAATTAATGAAATTTGAACAAACAAAAATTCAAAAAAATCAATGAAACAAAGTTTCTTTTAAAAGATACATATAATTGATAAATATAATTGATAATTGATAATGAAGAGAGAGAAAAATCTAAAATTACTAAAATTCATGATAAAAAATGAAATATCACCACAGACACTACTGAAATACAGATAACAATCAGAAACTATTTTGAAAATTTATACTCTATTAAAATAGAAAATATTAAAGACATTAATAAAATTTCTAGAGACAGATGATCTACCCAACTTGACTCAAGAGGACATTCAAAATTTAAGCAAATCAATTTAAAGCAATAAAATTGAAGATGCCATCAAAAGCCTACCAACAAAGAAAAGCCCAGGACCAGATGGATTCTCAGCCAAGTTCTATCATACTTTCAAAGAAGGACTAATACCAATCCTCCTCAAATTATTCCATGAAATAGATAAGGAGAGAACACTTCCACACTCATTCTATGAAGCTAGTATTACCCTGATACCAAAACCAGACAAAGACACATCAAGGAAATAAAACTCCAGAATAACATCCCTGATGAACATAGATGCAAAAATTCTTAATAAAGTACTGACAAATCACATATAAAAACATATTAAGCAAATATACTTTTTTCTCAGCAGCACATGGATCCTTCTCCAAAATAGATCACATGCTATGCCACAAAGCTAGTCTTAGCAAATACAAAAAAATAGAGATACTACCCTGCATTCTATCTGACCATAATGGAATGAAATTAGAAATTAATGACAGTTTTAAAAAAAGAAGCTACTCCAACACCTAGAGACTCAATAATATGCTATTGAATGATACATGGGTAACAGAAGACATCAGGGAGGAGATAAAAAAAAATTCTCAAGAGGTAAATGAGAACCCTGATACAACATATCAGAATCTCTGGGACACTATGAAGGCAGTGCTAAGAGGAAAGTTCATTGCACTAAGCTCATTTGCACTAAGCTCATTTACTCAAACAAGAAGAAGTCAACAAATCAATGACTTAACACTACATCTAAAAGGCTTAGAAAAAGAGGAATAAATCAACACCAAAAAAAGTAGAAGACAAAAATAATTAGAATCAGGGCTGAAATCAATGAAATTGAAACAAACGAAACAATTCAAAAACTGACAAAACAAAAATCTGGTTCTTTATAAAAATAAATAAAATTGACAAACCCTTAGCCACCATAACAAAAAGAAAGAGAGAAAAAACCCAAATTACCAAAATTTGTGATGAAAAAGATATGTCATGACAGACTCTGCTGAAATACAGAGGATAACTAGAAACTATTTGGAAAATCTATACTCCAGTAAAATAGAAAACCCTGAAGACACTGACAAATTTCTAGAGACATATCACCTACCAAAACTGAACCAGGAGGACATTCACAACTTAAACAGATCAATTACAAGCAAGGAAATAGAATATACCATCAAGAGCCTACCAACCAAGAAAAGCCCTGGACCAGACAGATTCTCAGCTGAGTTCTACATGACCTACAAAGAAGAACTAATTCCAATACTCCTCTAATTATTCCATGAAATAGAAAAGGAGGGAATCCTTCCAAACTCATTCTATGAGGCTAGAATCATCCTGATACCAAAACCAGACAGAGACACATCAAAAAAGGAAAATTTCAGACCAATATCTCTGATGAATACAGATGTAAAAATTCTCAGTAAAATTTTGGCAAATCGCATACAAATGCATATTAAAAAAATAGTGCACCATGATCAAGTGGGGTTCATTCCAGGGATACAAGGTTGGTTCAACATACAGAAATCAATAAACATAATCCATCACATCAATAGACTTAAAGATAAGAATCATATGATTTTATCAATTGATACAGAGAAAGCACTTGACAAAATACAGCACTCTTTCATGTTTAAAACACTAGAAAAACTAGGGATAGTAGGAACATACCTCAACATTGTTAAAGCAATCCATGATTCTCCATCATCCTAAATGGAGAAAACTGGAAGCATTCCCTCTAAAAACTGGAACAAGACAGGGATGCTCTCTTTCACCACTCCTATAGAACATAGTCTTTGAAACTCTAGCCAGAGCAATTAGACAGAAGAAAGAAATTAAAGGGATATGAATAAGAAAAGAACTCAAACTCATTATTTGCAGATGACATGACTTGGAGGATCCAAAAAATTCCACCAGAAAACTTCTAGAATTAATAAATGAATTCAGCAAAATTGCAGGATATAACATCAACACCCATAAATCAAATGCATTTCTATACATCAGCAATGAATCCTGTGAAAGAGAAATCAGGAAAACTACTCCATTCACAATAGCCTCAAAAAAAAAAAAAAAAAAAACCAAAAAACTTGGGAATCAATCTAACAAGAGTGGTGAAAAACCTCTACAATGAAAACTACAAGACACTAAAGAAAGAAATTGAGGAAGATCTTAGAAGATGGAAAGATCTCCCATGGTCTTGGATAGGCAGAATCAATATTATTAAAATGGCCATACTACCCAAAGCGCTATCCAGATTCAATGCAATCTCAATTAAAATCCCAAAGTCCTTTCTTATAGAAATAGAAAAGGCAATCACGAAATTCATTTGGAAATTAAGAGATCCAAAATAGCCAAAGCAAGCCTCAGTAAGAAGAGTGAAGCAGGAGGCATCACAATACCAGACCTTAAACTATACTACAAAGCTATAGTAACAAAAACAGCATGGTATTGGCACCAGAATAGACATGTAGACCAATGGTACAGAATAGAAGACACAGAGAATAACCCACATAAATACAGTTATCTTATACTAGACAATGGTGCCAAAAAACATACATTGGAAAAAAGGTAGTCTGTTCAACAAATGGTGCTGGGAAAACTGGAAATCCATATGCAGCAAAATAAAACTAAACTCATATCTCTTACCATGCACAAAACTCATCTCAAAGTGGATCAAAGACCTAGGAATTAGACCAGAGAACCTGCGCCTAATTGAGTAGAAATAGGCCCAAATCTTCATCACATAGGATTAGGCCCCGACTTCCTTAGCAAGACTCCTATAGTACAAGAAATAAAATCAAGAATCAACAAATGGGGTGGATTTAAACTAAAAAGCTTCTTCTCAGCAAAAGAAACAATGAAGTGAACAGACAGCCTACATTCTGGGAGCAAATTTTTGCTACATGCACATCAGATAGAGCATTAGTCTCCAGGATATATAAAGAACACAAAAACTTAATACCAAAAAAACAAACAACCCAATAAATAAATGGGCTATGGAGCTGAATAGAAACTTCTCAGAAGAAGATATACAATCAATAAACAAATATATGAAGAAATATTCAACATCTCTAGCAATTAGAGAACTGCAAGTCAAAACTACTCTAAGATTTCATCTCACTTCAATCAGAATGGCAGTTATTCAAAATACAAGCAACAATAAGTGCTGGTGAGTATGTCATGAAAAAGGCACACTCAAACATTGCTGGTGGGACTGCAAATTGGTGCAACCTATCTGGAAAGCAATATGGAGATTCCTTGGAAAACTTGGAATGGAACCACCATTTTACCCAGCTATCGTATTCCTCATCTATACCCTAAAAACTTAAAAACAGCACACTATAGTGATACAGCCATTTCAATGTTTATAGCAGCACAATTCACAATTGCTGAACTGTGAAAGCAACATAGATGTCCTTCAGAAGATGAATGGATAAAGAAACTGTGGTATATATACACAATGGAATATTACTCAGCAATAAAAGAGAGTAAAATTATGGCATTTGCAGGTAAATGGATGGAACTGAAGAACATCATGCTAAGTGAAATAAGCCAGTTCCAAGGAACAAATGGTAGAATGTTCTGTCTGGCTGGTGGATGCTGATACATAAAGGGGTGGTTTTGGGGAGCTTGGGAGAAATGGAGGAACTTTGGAGGAACGGGGGGCGGGGGAGGGGTGAGTGAGTGGGAGTAGCAAAAATGGTGGAATGAGATGGACATCCCTACCCCAGGTACATGTATGAAGACACGTATGGTGTGACTCTATCTTGTTTGCAACCAGAGAGATGGAAAATTGCGCTCTATATATGTACTATGACTTGAAATGCACTTTAAAAAATAATTAATAAATAAATATATACACAAATAAAAACATATTAAAAATATAGTGCACAATTACCAAGTGGAGTTAATCTCAAGGATGCAAGCTTGGTTCAACATATGGAAATCAATAAACATAATTCATCACATCAATAGACTTAAAGATAAGAATCACATGATTATCTCAATAGATGTAGAAAAAGTACAAAACTGAGCATCCATTCATGCTCAAAACACTAGAAAAACTAGAGATAGTAGGAACATACATCAACATTGTAATAACTATATATATTAAACCCAAGGCCAACATCATTCCAAATAAAGAAAAAAATGAAAGCATTCCCTCTAAAAACTGGAATAAGGATACTCTCTTTTACCACTTATATTCATAGTCCTTGAAACTCTAGCCAGAGAAATTAGACAGAAGAAAGAAATTAAAGGGAAACTAATAGGAAAAGAAGAGCTCAACCTATCCCTATTTGCTGAAGACCTGACTCCATATTTAGAAGACCCAAAAAAACTCCACCAGAAAACTTCTAAAACTCATAAATGAATTCAGAACAGTAGCAGGATATAAAATTAACACCCACAAATCAATACACCAATGACAAATCAAATGAAAGAGAAATTGGGAAAACTACAAAATAGCCTTAAAACCAACCAACCAACCAAAAAAACCTACTTGGGAATTAATCTGGAAAACCAAGTAAAAGCACTCTACAATGAAAACTCCAGAACACTAAAGAAAGAAATTGAGTAAGACTTTAGAAGATGAAAAGACCTCCCATGTTCTTGGATAGGCAGAATTAACATTGTTAAAATGGCCATACTACCAAAAGTGATATAAAGATTTAATGCAGTTTCTATTAAAATTCCAATGTCATTCTTTATAGAAGTAGAAAAAGCAATCATGAAATCCCTTTGGAAAAATAAGAGGCCCTAAATAGCCTAAGTGAGAAAAATAAACAGAGAGAAAAGAAGCAGGGGGCATCACAATACCAGACCTTAAATTATACTATAGAGGCACAGTAACAAAAATGTCATGGTATTGTACCAAAACAGATATGAAAACCAGTGGAACAGAACAGAAGCCACAGAGAAAACCCCACAGAAATACAATTATGCACCATCTACCAACCAGTGACTGTTCCTGCCTACATCCATCTAGAGTCAACAGCCAGGACCAGGAAGAACATCCCCAAGGTCCCTGCAGGCCTTGTTACACCAGAGGTAAGGTATTGGTAACTTGCAGGGACACTACAAGATTATAGAATAGAAACTGTAATACCTCAGGTCAGCATTGCTAGAGAGGAAGACACATAAACAACATGAAAAAACAAGAGAAGAAAATGCCCCAAACAAACAAAGATGCTACAATAATAGAATCCATTGACAGCACAGTACATAAAATGTCAGAGAAGGAGTTCAGAACATACATAATTAAAATGATCTGTGAAGCACAGAATAATATAAGAGAGCAAACACAGGCAACAATTGATCACTCCAACAAAGAGATTAGATAGCAAATTCAGCAAGCAAAAGATTACTTCAAGAAAGAGATAGAGACTTTGAAATAGAACCAAGCAGAAATCCTTGAAATGAAGGAAACAATAAACCAAATTAAAAAAAATTTATTAGAAAACATTACCAACAGAATGAAGAACCTCAGACAATGAAGACAAAATATATAATCTTGAAAATAAAGTTGACCACACAATGAATATGGTAAGAAACTACAAACAGAATATCCAGGAACTATGGATAACATGAAAAGACCAAATCTAAGAATTATTGGGATAGAGGAAGGTACAGAGGTACAAACCAAAGGAATGCACAATTTCTTCAATGAAATAATATCAGAAAATTTCCAAAACATGAAGAATGAATTGGAAAATCAAATACAAGAGGCTTACAGGACACCAAATGTACAAAACTACAACAGATCCACACAAAGGCACATTATAATGAAAATACCTAACATACATAATAAGCATAGAATTTTAAAAACTGCAAGAGAGAAGGAACAGATTACATACAGGGGAAACCAATTCAGATTTCAGCAGATTTCTCAACCCAGACCCTCAAAGCCAGGAGATCCTGGAACATCATATACCAAGCTCTGAAAGAAAATGGGTGCTAACCAAGAATCTTATATCCAGCAAAATTAAGCTTCAGATTTGATGATGAAATAAAAACTTTCCACGATAAACAAAAGTTAAAAGAATTTACAGTAAGAAATCTTGCACTAGAGAGCATTCTTGGCAAAATATTCCATGAGGAGGAAATGAAAAACAACAATGAAAATCGGCAAAGGGAGAAACTACACTAAAGGAAAAGCCAACCAAAGGAGAAATGAAGTTCAAAACTAAAAATAAATGAAAATACAAGCCATATTTCAATAATAACTCTGAATGTTAATGGCCTAAACTCATCAATCAAAAGATATAGATTGGCAGATTGAATTTTAAAAAGACTCAAATTATAGAACTCACATGGATGTTGGCTCAGGGCTATGCCTACAATGGAGAAAAGGACTGTGTTAGGAACATCAGCTGAAGATAAAAATTAGTTTTTGTACTATCCAATGAATTTCTTACCCTTATTCCTCTATAGCTATATAAGTAAGGCAATTATTTCTTTCTTCTTTCAAAATTTTTTCTTTGTTTTTAGTTTTCTGTAATTTGGATATGAGATGACTAGGTATTACTTTATTTATTCACCTATTTCTGTTTGGTACTTATCCTACTTGATATTCTCTCAAAAACTGTGCTTTTTATCTCATCTTAGTTTTTGAAAAATGTTCAGATAGTTTTACTTCAAATTTTTTTTTTGCTCTGTTTCCCTTTCTTCTTTTTGTATTCTAATTATGTATACTTTATTCTTTGATATTGTCCCACAGTTCTTGGGTTGATTTCATTTCCTTTGTATTTTTGTTTGGGAAATTTTTAATTGACTTGTCATCAAGGTCATGGTTTCTTTCCTTAGCCATAATTTAATTGATGGCATCAGAAGGCATTCTTCCTTTCTATTTCGTCATGTTTGATTTCTAGAATTTTGTTTTGATTATTAAAGTTTCCATTTTCCCTAACATAGTTTATAAGTTTTTGCAAGCTGTATACTTTTTTCCCATTAGAGTATTTAACATATTAATCATAATTACTTCAGTTTTTTTAGCCTGACAACTCAAACATGCATGATATGTTTGAGTCTGACTTTTACCTTCAGACTACATCTTAGCATGTCTTCTGGCCTGTCTTGTAATTTTTTGTTGGAAGCCAGACATGTTTTATGGAATAATAAAAAACGAGGTAAATAGGCCACTGATAGGAGTATTTATTTTACCTGGTGAGGACTTGTCTGGCGTTTAATGCTTACTTGCAGCTAGGGGCACCAGGGGCTTTTTCATCCTGTATTTTTTTAAAATCTCACAGTTTGAGTTTCCTTAAACACTACTTCAGGGAGAAAGAATCTGTATACTATAACTCTTTCAGCTGTAATTGACTGTTATTATACCAGATCCTTGCTGTTGTGCAGGTCAGATATGGGACAAAAGAGTTTTTGCTAATCTTATCCAATCTTTAAGTGGGTCTATATCTGAGGACTACAACTTTCACAAGTGTTTCATCAACGTGTACCATCCCCACTGGCTTCCATACTCCCATCTTTGCTATATTCCCAATATTTTTCTTTGAAACTTTGTCCTTAATTTACTTTATTTTTAATTCACAACCTAATCCTTTTAGAGACATGAAGTCTTTTTGGAATCTTCAGTGGGAAACTGGTAGGGTTTCTGGAAGGAAAATTATGGAACTGCAAGGGTTTCCCTAAGTCTGCAGGATCCCAAGGTTTCCTTAATCCCAAATTAGCCCATATTCTGTCTCCAGCCATTCTTCAAGATTATATATACCAGTTGACAGCTCTAGCAGTACATTGTTTGGTTCAAGAAATGTCATTTGATTTTCAGACATTTTTGTTACTGTAAGGATAAGATTGATGACTTTTGATTACTTAACATATCAGATAAAACATGAAGTCAGTATCTTAATTTTAAAACAATGTTTAAAAACTTGTTTAGATTTATTCTTTTTTTTTCATTTCTACACTCTTTTTTCCTTCTCTGGTTTTCTTTTCATTTTATCATGTATTTTATTTGAGAAATGCTTTTGTTCAATACAGAAAATCAGCGTAATTAATTCTACTTCATGTTTTTAATCTTATTCCTACATCTTCTGTAGACTGTTTTTATTTCTTCATGTAGAATAATTTATATAATTTTTATATATTGAGTAGCTTTATATATTGAATAGTTTATAGTTTATCAGATTTACATTGTATTATTTCTACTCATTCTTTCTTAAATAGTATAGATTCTATTGGATAATTAAAAATTAATAATAAAAAAGAAATACAACTATGTTAAACAATGCAAAGGCACCATAAACATACACTGGAGAAAAGATAGCCTCCACAACAAATGGTGCTGGGAAAACTGGAAATCCATATGTAGCAGAATGAAATTAAACCCCTATATCTCACCATGCATAAAACTCCACTCGAAATGGATTAAGTACCTAGGCATTAGACCAGAGTCCCTGAGCCTACTAGAAGAAAAATTAGGCCCAACTCTCCATCATGTTGGCTTAAAAACTGACTTCCTTAACAAGATTCCTAAAGCTCAAGAAGTAAAATTAAAAAATCAACAAATGAGATGGTATCAAATTAAAAATCTTCACAGCAAAGGAAACAATCATGAATGTGAAGAGAGAAACTATAGAATGCAAGAAAATCTTTGCCACCTATGCCTCAGAGCATTAATCTCCATGATATATAAATAATTCAAAAAACTTAACAAAAAAACAAACAGCCCAATTAATAAATGGGCTAAGGAACTGAACAAACACTTCTCAGAAGACATAAAATCGATCAACAAATATATGAAAAAATGTTCAACATCTCTAGTAATTAGAGAAATGCAAATCAAAACTACTCTAAGATTTCATCTCATTCCAGTCAGAATGGTAATTATCAAGAATACAAACAACAATAAATGTTGGTGAGGTTGTAGGGGGAAAGGCATATTCATACATTGCTGGTGGGACTGCAAATTCATGCAGCCAATCTAAAAAGCAGTATGGAGATTCCTTACAAAACTTGGAATGGAATTACCATTTGACCCAGCTATCCCACTCCTCAGTCTATACCCTAAAGACTTAAAAACAGCATACTACAGTAACGGAGTCACTTCAATGTTTATTTTTATTTATTTATTTATTTAAGTTGTAGATATCTTTACTTATTTTTATGTGGTGCTGAGGATTGAACCCAGTGCCTCACGCATGCAAGGCAAGTGCTCTACCACTGAGCCACAGGCCCAGTTCCACTTCAATGTTTATAACAGCACAATTCACAATTGCTAAACTGTAGAAGCAACCTAGATGCCCTTCAATAGATGAATGGATAAAGAAATTGTGGTATATATACACAATGGAATATTACTCAGCATTAAAAGAGAATAAAATCACGGCATTGGTGGGTAAATGGATGGAATTGGAGAATATCATGCTAAGTGAAATAAGCCAATCCTAAGAAACCAAAGACCAAATGTTTTCCCTGATTAGTGAATGCCAATCCATAATGGGGATGGGGGTGGGGAGCATGGGAGAAATGGAGGAACTTTGGATAGGGCAAAGGGGAAGGGAGGGGGCATGAGGGTAGGAAAGATGGTGGAATGAGATGGACATCACTACCCTAGGTACATGTATGAAGACACGAATGGTGTGACTCTACCTTGATCACAACCTCGGAAATAAAAAATTGTGCTCCATATGTGTACTGTGACTTGAAATGCATTCTGCTGTTTTGTTTTTTTAAAATTTTTTTTGTAGTTGTAGATGGACAACATGCCTTTATTTTGTTTGTTTATTTTTATGTGGTGCTAAGGATCAAACCCAGTGCCTCATGCATGCTAGGCAAGCACTCTGCCACTGAGCTACAACTCAAGTGCCTGCATTCTGCTATTCTAAAAAATAAAAATAAATTTTTAAAAAATTAAAAAATTAAAAAACAAAAAGCAAAGGCCAAAATGTTCTCTCTGATAAGTGGATGCTAATCCATAATGGGGGAACAGGGAATGGGATGAGTGGAGGAACTTCAGATGGGGCAAAGGGAAGGTGGGGGGGCATAGAGGTAGTAAAGATGGTGGAATGAGAAGGACATCATAACCTAGGTGCATGTATGATTGCACAAATGGTGTAACTCTACTTCATGTACCACCAGAGAAGTGACAAATTTTGCTCCATTTGTGTACAATAAATTGAAGAGCTTTCTTCTGTCATGTATAACTTATTAGAACTAATTTTAAAAAAAAGAACTGAATAGGTACTTCACAGAAGAAATATGATTGTCAACAAATATATGAAAAAATACTCAATATCTGTAGCAATTAGAAAAACACAAACTAGGGGCTGGGGTGGTGGCTCAGTGGTAGAGCGCTAGCCTCGCATGCGTTAGTCACCGGGTTCAATCCTCAGCACCACATAAAAATAAATAATAAAAGATATTGCATACAACTAAAAAAAAAAAAAAGAGAGAGAAAAACACAAACTAAAACTACCTTGAGATTTCATCTCACTCCAGTCAGAATGGCAATTATCAAGATTCCAAGTAACAATCAATATTGGCAAGGATGTAGGGTAAAGGTACACTCAGACATTGCTGGTCAGACTGCAAATTGGTGCAATCATTATGGAAAGCAGTAGGAAGATTCCTCAGAAAATTTGGAATGAAACCACAGTTTGACCTAGTTATCCTACTCCTTGGTATATACCAGAGGAATTAAAATCAGCATACTACAGTGATGCTGCCACATGAATATTTACAGCAGCTCAATTCACAATAGCTAAGCAATGGAACCAACCTAGTGCCTTTCAACAGATGAATGGATAAGGAAAATGTGGTATATATATACAATGGAATATTACTCAGCCATAAAGAAGAATAAAATTATGGCATTTGTCAGTAAATGGATGGAACTGGAAACCATGATGCTAGGTCAAATAAACCAATCCCCCCCCCAAACAAAGGCTGAATATTCTCTTGGAAATGCAGATGATACCATACAATAAGTGTGGGGGGGGATAGGGAGTGGGACTAGAACAGAAGTTCATTGGATTAAACAAAATGGGATGAAGGGTGGGCTGGGGTTGTGGCTCAGTGGTAGAACACTCACCATGCACATGTGAAGGACTGGCTCGATTCTAAGTACCACATAAAAATAAATAAAATAAAGGTATCACATCCATCTACAACTAAAGAAATATTTTTTAAAAAAGGGAATGAATGGAAGGGAGGGGGAATGGGAATAGGAAAGACAGTAGAATGAATCAGACATAACTTTCCTATGTTCATATATGAATACACAACCAGTGAAACTCCATATCATGTAGAACCACAGGAATGGGATCCTAAGTAGAGTAAGTTATACTCCATGTATAAATAATGTCAAAATACACTCTACTGTCATGTATAGCTAAAAAGAATACATGAAATAGTGAAAAAAAATGCTTCTTTACTGGATTCTCTTCAGATAAATCTGAATAGATGAATAATGTATACGTCTTATGCCAATTCAAAAAAAGTGTTGTGATTTGCACAGCAGTGACTGAGAAGAGTCAATTGACACTTGAAGGTGAATAAATCAGAAGATTAAAGGATAAATGGGTTGCAAATTCTACAACTCAAAATCCCAGTGTTCCCTCAAGGACAAGTGTTACTTGAGAAGGCTCTGTTGAATTTTTGGCATTCTTGCATTATCTCACTGGGAAGATGGAATGTAAACCATGTTTTTCAGCCACTATCACTGCTCTCTGAAGGAGACTCAATTATGTTCCTTAGGACTTTTGGGAAAGCTTAATTTCCCTAAGTTTAAGTGAATAGTTAATGTCAAAAGTCTTGGCATTAATGATTTCCTTTAGAGGAAAGAACAGCCCATGGCAAATATCCTTTCTGTGGGACTCTTCACCATGAACCTGGAAAGAGACCCACTATCACCACAAAGGCTTTGTTGAGATTTTGGCTACATCTATGATCTACTGTGAATTCTGTGGAGTACTGCTGAATGTTCATTAGCTATGAGGGAAGGAGGACTGGCAAAAGTGGGCAAGGTGGAGACTAGACATTTCTGGTGCTGGTGATAAAGATGTATTCCTTGGTCCTTCACTAGGTGCAGAACAGCCTCATGTTGAAGTAGGGTACCACTGAAAACACACAGAATCTCCAAGCTGAAAGTTACTTTTAACTTTCTGCTTCCCAGCACAATTTGATAATTTTCTAGGCATCTGAAATAGTTTTGAACAAAATGTAAATTAGCAAAGGAAATACCCAATAAGACTTATCTTTTGACTGGCTTGCATATTTACTAAAAAGAAATAGAGGAAAAGGGTTTTTTTCGTGAGGGGGATTATTATTATTATTAATATTATTATTATTATTATTAGTGCTGGGTATTAAACCTGGGGCTTCATGTATGCTAGACAAATACTCTACCACTGAGTCACATCCGCAGCCATTGTGGGGGGCTATTTTCCAAATAAAATATTCAAGCAAAAAAAGATGTTTGTTTTAAATCCTAAAACTAACAATCACCAAAACAAAATAAATAGCTATAGCTAATAAGCCAACAAAAATGATTTAAAATATTTACATCCAAAAATAGTCAGAAAACAAAAGATGTAAGGGGACAAATACCAACACTGCATTAAACTCAACCATATCAACAGTAACATTTTAAATCTAATCATATCCAAAAATCACATTTTATATAAATGGTTTAAACATCCTAAGGCAGAGATTGGAAGACCAGAACTTTTTCTTTTTTAAAGCAAGACCCATTGACATCCTTGCTATAAAAAATTCACTTCAAATATGAAGACACAAGTTGGTAAGAAGTAGAGGAATGAAAAAATATATACCGTGATAACACTAATCAAAAGAAAGTTTGAGTGACTATGTTAATATTAGTGCGGTGGTGCACACTTGTAATCCCAGCACTTTGGGAGGCTGAGACAGGAGAATCACAAGTTCAAAGCCAGCCTCAGCAAGGGCAAAGCACTAAGCAACTCAGTGAGACCCTATCTCTAAAAACACAAAATAGGAGGATGAGACTCAGTGGCCAAGTACCTCTGAGTTCAATCCCCAGTACCAAAAATATATATATATTAGATAAAGCAGATTTCATAGTAGAGAGAATTATCAGGGAGAAAGAAGGTCATTTCATAAAGATAAAGGGCTAAACTCATCAATAGTTCATAACAAGACTAAACTTGAGAAATAGATATGTCCATAATCATAGTTGGAATTTCAATACCCCTTCCTAATAACAGAACTCGAACAACACTATCAACCAACTTGACCCGACTGACATTGTATAATTTGCCAAACAATAGAATATATATTCTTCCAAGCATACATGGATCATTTGCCAAAATAGGCAATATTCATGGCCAAAAAATAAGTCTCAATAAATTTAAAAGCATTAAAATCATACAATGCATGTTCTCTAACTGCAATGAAATTAAACTAGAAATCAAGAAAAAGATTATCCAAAGTAAATTCCTACATTTTTTAGGGAGGAGGAAACTGAACAAAACATACTTGTAAATATTTTATGTGAGAGGTAATAGATCAAAGCGAAACAAGACAGTATTTTTGAACTGAATGAAACTGAAAACCAATCATACAAAAATTTATGGAATGAAGCTAATGTGCTTTTTAAGTGAACAACTGTAGTGCAATTTGCTTATATTAGAAAACAAGAAAGGCTTCCAATCAATGACCTAAGCCACCAATTTAGGAAACGTGAGGGGGAAAAAAGCAGAAGAATGGAATCAAATGTCAGAATATTAATCAATAAAATAAAAAATAGACAAAGTGAATTAAATCAAAAGCTAGTTCTTGAAGAATTGCAACAAAATTTATAAAACTCTAACCAGGAGGGAAATTTTCAAAATCAGGAATGAGGAAAGAAACATCACTTCGGATGATAGAGATATTAAAAATTAAAGAAAACAATGAAACATTCTATGCAGACATTTCATTCTGAAGTACTAAGAAAAATAAAAGCTGTGTCTATACAAAGACTTATACATATGTTCACAGCAGCTTTATTTGCAATTGCAAAAACCAGAAACAACCCAAATTATTCATCAACAGGTAAATGGATAAACAAATTGTAGTGTATCAATATAATGAATGCTATGCACCAATAAAAGGGGATGGATAATTTATACATGGCTACAACACAGATGCATATCAAAACAATAAAGCTAAATGAAAAAAGTCTGACCAAAAAAACTGAATACAATTTACATAAGCTTCTAGAAAGGGTAAACTAGTTTCTAGCAACAGAAAATTGATTAGTGGATGTGTAGAGATGGGGGAATGCCAAGAGGTCCAAGAGTAAGCAAATGCAAAGGAACATGAGGAAACTTACAGATATGAGAGACATGTGTACACAATTGATTAGGCTAGGTTTCATTTACATCTGTACATATATGTCAAAATTTCCCAAATAGCACACATTTGTTTATTTATTTATTTGAAGTACTGGAGATTGAACCCAGGGGCACTCTACCACTGAGCTACATCCCCAGCCCTTTCTATTTTGTATTATTAAGACAAGACTTCACTAAATTGCTGAGGCTGTCCTCAAATTTGTGATTTCCCCACCTCAGACTCCTAAGTTGCTGAGATGAGAGGTCTGCACTACTGAGCCTGGCTTCCAAATAGTATACTGAAAATATGTGCCGTAAGATATTGGAAGAGAAAGAAAATAGCTACTTTTTCATATGCATTTCTTCATTCAATTTGTTTCTTTATGTTGATTTGGTTAAAGTACAGGAAGAAAAACCAGGCTTACATAGATATGTTGTTGGAAAAGAGAAATATTTGCCTTTTCAGATAATTGTGGATATTCTTTGATACTACACCAAAACTTGACATGTGGTTGTTTTTACTTTTTATCCTACTACATTAAAATCCATTGTTTCATATGACACTTGGATGGATTTTTTACCTATATGTGATTTTAACCTTACAGACCCCCAAAAGTTTCAGGAAACCCAGAGACAGAAATGGTGTTACTTAACATCAGCATGTAATAAGAATCAATAAGGTCCCCGAATCTAAGAAGTGTCAAGATAAAATAAATAGAAAATACCACTATGTTATTTAGGACACAAAACTTCAAGTCATCAACACAGCAGACACATTTGTTGTAGCCTTCTTGATCATTGTACCCACTGAAAGTTATCTTCATTGGGTGTCTAAAAATTGTTTTTGATTCCCAGCACTTTGGGAGGCTGAGACGAGAGAATCGTGAGTTCAAAGCCAGCCTCAGCAAGGGCGAGGCACTAAGCAACTCAATGAGACCCTGTCTCTACAGAAAACAAAAAATAGGGCTGGGGATGTGGCTCAGTGGTCAAGTACCTTTGAGTTCAATCCCTGGTACCAAAAAAAAAAAAAAATGTTTTTGGTAACATAAACCAACATTTCAATGATGACAATTCCAATTAACCAAGAACAAGTTGAGTGCATTTAAACAAATTTTCTTCTCAAATTGAATCAAGGAATGGGGCAAAGATTCATTATGTTTTTAGAAGTATCCAGATCATTCTTACAGGCAGCCAGGGTTAGAGACCATCATAAAAACATTATATTCTAAGTCAATGTTTTGGTTTCCTCTGTTGCTCTCCCTTAATCCTCCCTTCGATGAGTACCTATGTTCAAAGTTCAACGCTACATGTTTTGGGAGACAGAAAAATGATAAGACAGAGACTTGGATTGAAGAGCATCTTATAACAAACCTAACTCCATTTTAAGTATATTTTCCAGGCACTGGCTGAATCTCCTGAATTTTGGTACCTGCCTAGGGAGGAGGAATAATGGATTGAATTCTTTGTATTCTTTTGTGTAGGTACTCAAAACCAGATTGAGTTTGATATAGGACAAATGGACTATATAAAGTTCTGTTGCCCAGGACTGCTGTGGATCAAGGCTATGCACAGGCTATGCACATTACATAGACATTATCTAATTTCATACTCACAAGAACTGCATGAGGCTCTACCATTAGCTGTTCTCAATCTCATTTTACAGATTGGGATTGGGGAAGTTAAGCAATGTACCCAAGGTCATACACTTGCTACAAAATAATCCCAGCTCTGCCTGATTTCAGAGTTCACCTGTGATCTTTATCATAGTGTAGAATGACTTTAGTTAATCTGTAAGATTTTTTTAAAATGATGCCACTTTGCAAATAATTATAAATTATCTCCATCATCCAAATGTGATCAAAGTAACAGAGGTCAATTTAATTATATTTACCAAATTTGTGGATACAACTTTGTACCATATTCAGTTTCTCTAAAATTGCATAAAACTTCCAGCATAATGAATAGAACTCTATGTATTGTTAGCTTTCCACGACTTTATAACAAAATACCTGAGATAAACAACTTATAAAGAGGAAAAGAATCATTTGCTCACAGTTTCAGAGGTCTCAGTCAAGGGTTGATTGGCTCTGTTGCCTGTAACCAAACAGTACATCATGGTGGGAGTGTGTGGTGGAATAACTGCCCACCTCACATCAGCCAGGAGGGAGAGAAAAACAGGAAGGAATAGGGACTCAACATCCTCTTCAAGGACATGGCCCCACTGACTTAATTTCCTTCCACTACACCCACTTGCTAAAGGTTATACCACCTTCCAAAAGCACCACAGGCTGGCAACAAAGTCTTTAACAAAAGGGCCTTTGGGAGACTCTTATCCAAGTCATAACACACATGCTAAATTTTAAGTTAATAATATTCTCAGTATGGAGCTGTTTACCTAGCATCCTAGTGAAGAATGTAATACCTCAGTGTTGTACTCACCAAACAACTTGGAAGTTCAAGGTTCCTAGGCCAGACAGACCTTATCTTAAGGATATAATTTAAATTCCTTTGCCCCACAAAGTTGTTCACCAGCCTTGTCTTCTCCCCCTTGCCTATGTATGTATGTCATTTTCTCCAGCTATACTAAATTGTTTGCATATGATGCTTATACTGGCCACTCTGTTATAGTATTTACCCTCCACAAACAGCTATTGGGTTTTTAAAAAATATTTTTTAGTTGTTGATGGATCTTTATTTTATTCATTTATTATTTATATGTGGTGATGAGGATCGAACCTAGTGCCTCACGCATGCTAGGCAAGCACTCTACCACTGAGCTCCAGCTCCAGCCCAGCTACTGGTTTTTAATTCTGTATAGTATCTCTTAGCATCTGAGTTAAATGAAAGGAGAACTAGCCAATCATGTTGGCCCATATCTGCAATTTCAACCACTCAGGAAGTTGGGGCAGTAGGATCAAAAGTTTGAGAATAGCCTGGGCAATGTAGCCCAGACCATCTCAAAGTAAAAAGAGCCAGGGATGTAGCTCAGTGGCAGAGTAACCCTGGGTTCAGTCCCTACTAATGGGGGGGGGGGTAGTTTTAATTTCTATACCCCTATCACCTAGCTCAGTGCATAGCATACATTGAAAAACTATCCATGGAAATAAAAGGAAAACTACAAAATTGGAATTTTAAAATTGCTTGATCTGTTTCTATTTCCTAGGCTGACCTCTTATCCTAACATCTTTCTCCAAACAGCAGAATTCATGTTATGAGAATTTTTCAGCCCCACTAAACTAACCCAGTAATTCTGGCTGATAGCAAGCGATAAATAGAAGGCAAAATAGCTGTCAGCTCGAAGTTGCATTTCCAAGCAAAACAAGTAAATGCATTTGCAAACACTGAGTATATATCTCAAGGTATAAAAACTGGTCATAGCCCCTTTGGCAATATGTCTGTTTTGTCTTCAAGCACACCTCTTCGTACATATGTTGGGGAAACCAGAAATTCTCATATATAAATAACTGATCAAAACTTATAGAGAAGTCTGACCAAGACTAAAATACAACTACAGAAATCCTAAAACTCTGTTAAAGAGGTTAATAAATAATTATAGAAAGTCAATTATTGTTAGCAGTACAAGTTAAATTTGGCTTTAAAGACAAAACGAAAACAAGCAACTAAGTTATGTCCCAGATCATTTGTTGACTATACAGAACTGAATAACATTATAAAAAAAGGAATAAGGAAAACATTTGGCATTGAGATTGGTAACTATTTTATAGGCAGAGGAGGCTTAAATATGTTGAGAGCGTAGATACTATTGAGAGCCAAGTACTACATTTAAACAGGATA
Source organism: Xerus rutilus (assembly GCA_028644305.1). Classification (NCBI taxonomy): domain Eukaryota; kingdom Metazoa; phylum Chordata; class Mammalia; order Rodentia; family Sciuridae; genus Xerus; species Xerus rutilus. The sequence continues at coordinate 55,636,786 of CM053407.1, forward strand.
AAAAAGACAGAGAGAAGAAAAATGGTACAAGATTGAACAGTCATTTGTGTGAGGCTTTTCAGGTTCAGTTCACATTTGGCTTCTTCAGGTACTAAACGTTTATTGTAAGGCAATAGAAGGCAAAGGATAAATGGAGACATGGAAGACCATCACCAAGGCCACCCTGGAGAAGCCCAACCCACACCCTCTGCTGCAGTTCCCTATTTACCAACGTGTGGCTTCACCCAAACCACTTCCATTTTGCAGCCACTGCCATAGCCTTCCCCACATGGTCATCTCTACTGTGGGACATATGACAGGGAAAGCAGGCAGCTAACTCCTGCAACACTGCACACCGAACTGTGGCATCACCGAATAGGCCACCCATCACCATCATACAGCCCATACTTCCAGTCCCATCTCTGAAAGTGGTTGCCTCCATCCTGGGAAACCTCCACTACCATCTTGGGTTACCTCCACTGCCGCACCTGCCATCTGTAGCTGGGGCAGCTTCTACCTTGGGACACTGACTGGGGCCTGGAAGCCCAACATCAAGGTACCTACAGGATTGATGGTACTGCTGCTGCCAACTAGGGGCATAGCCGTTTCCATCTAGGGACAACCAGGACCTAGAAAACTATCACCAAGGTCCCTATGTGGCCTGCTTGCACCAGAGGTATCTCTACTCAGTGTATTAACAGACACCATCCTTTTGCAGAGGCAATAGGGAGCCTTGCATGGGTGACAAAACTGTAAATGTCAAAATAGAAGCTAATTGGTTTATGGCTGCATATTGGTTGCACTGGATACTGTAAACACTGATATCCCCCTTAAAGGTGAAGTATTGGTAACCTGCAAGGAAACTATAAGATTATAGGATAGAAGCTGCAATACCTCAGATCTGTACTGCATGAGTGGAAGACACAAAACATGAAAAAACAATGGAGGAAAGTTCCCCAAAGAAACCAAGATACTACAACAATAAAATCCATTGACAGTGCAGTAGATGAAATGTCAGAGAAAGAGTTCAGAATGTACATAATTAAAATAATCTGACAATTAAAGAATGACCTAAATGAGCAAATACAGGCAAAAATTGGTCACTCCAAAAAAAGAGATAAGAGAGAAAATACAGGCAACAATTGGTCACACCAACAAAGAGATAAGAGAGCAAATACAGGTAGCAAAAGACTACTTCAAGAAAGAGATAATCTGAAAAAAAAAACAAAACCAAACCAGAAATCCTTGAAATGATGGAAACAATAAACCAAATTAAAAACTCAATAGAAAGCATTACCAACAGACTAGATCACTTGGAAGACAGAACCTAGGACAACGAAGACAAACAAAATGTACACTCCTGAAAATAAAGTTGACCACACAGTGAAGATGATTAAGAAACCATAAACAGAACATCCAAGAATTATGGGATAACATCAAAAGATCAAACCTAAGATTTATCGGAATAGAGGAAGGCACAGAATTTCAAACCAAAGGAATGCACAATCTCTTCATTGAAATAATATCAGAAAATTTCCCAAACATGAAGAATGAATTGGAAAGTCAAATACAGGAGGCTTACAGGACACCAAATGTACAAAATTGCAATAGATCTATACCAAGACACATTATAATAAAAATGCCTAGCATACAGAATAAGGATAGAGTTTTAAAGCCTGCATGAGAAAGGAATCAGATTACATATGGGGGGAACCAATTCAAATCTCAGCAAATTTTATAACCCAGACACTCAAAGCCAGGAAATCCTGAGACAACATATACCAAGCTCTGAAAGAGGATGGATGCCAATCAAGAATCTTATATCCAGCAAAATTAAGCTTCAGATTTGATGATGAAGTAAAAACCTTCCATGATAAACAAAAGTTAAAAGAATTTACAGCAAGAAAGACTGCACTACAGAACATTCTTGGCAAAATATCCCATGAGGAAGAAATGAAAAACAACAATGAAAATATGCAAAGGGAGAAACTGCACTAAAGGAAAGGCCAATCAAAGGAGAACACCAAGTCAAGTTAAAAACCAAAAATAAACCAAAATGATTAGGAATACAAAGCATGTATCAATAATAACCCTGAAATTCAATGGCCTAAATTCATCAATTAAAAGACACAGACTGGCAGATTGGATTTTTTAAAAAAGACCCAACAATATGCTGCCTTGAAGACACTCATCTCACAAGAAAAGACATCCACAGACTGAAAGTGAAAGGGTGGGAAATAACATAGCACTCACATGGACAGCATAAACAAGCAGGGGCTTCCATCCACATATCAGATAAAGTGGACTTCAAACCAAAGTTAATGATAAGGAATACAGAAGGTCATTTCATACTGCTTAAGGGAATCATACATCAACAAGGAATAACAATCCTAAATATCTATGCCCCAAACAATGGGGCATCTACATATATCAAACAAACCCTTCTCAAGTACAAGAATCAAAATAGATCACAACACAATAATACTGGATGATTTTAACACATCTCTCTTGTCACTGGATAGATCTTCCAAACAAAAACTGAACAAAGAAACTATACAACTCAATTAAACAATCAATAATTTAGACTTAACAGACATATATAGAATATTCCTTCCATCAACAATACACTTTTTTCTCACCAGCACATGGATCCTTCTTCAAAACAGACCATATATTATGCCACAAAACAAGTCTTAGCAAATACAAAAAAATAGATACTACCTTGCATTCTATCTGACCACAATGGAATGAAATTAGAAATCAATGACAGTTTAAAAAATAGAAGCTACTCCAACACCTGGAGACTCAATAATATGCTATTGAATGACACATGGATAACAGAAGACATCAAGGAGGAAATAAAAAAATTCTTAGAGGTAAATGAGAACTCTGATACAACATATCAAAATCTCTGGGAAACTATGAAGGCAGTACTAAGAGGAAAGTTCATTGTATTAAGCTCATTTATTAAAAGAATAAAAAGTCAACAAATAAATAATCTAACATTACAACTCAAAGCCCTAGAAAAAGAGAAAGAAACCAACACCAAAAGAAGCAGAAGACAGAAAATAATTAAAATTAGGGCTGAAATCAGTGACCTTGAAACAAAAGAAACAATTCAAAAAATTGACAAAACAAAAATCTGGTTCTTTGAAAATAAACAAAATTGACAAGCCCTTAGCCACCCTAATGAAAAGGAGAGAAAACTCAAGTTACTAAAATTTGTGATGAAAAAGGAAATATTACAACAGACACTATTAAAGTACAGAAGGTAATTCAAAACTATTTTGAAAATTTATACTCCAGTAAAATAGAAAACCTTGGAGACACCGACAAATTTCTAGAGGCTTATGACCTACCCAAACTGAACCAGGAGGACATTCATGACTTACACAGATCAATTTCAAGCAAGGAAATAAAAGATGCCATCAAAAGCCTACCAACCAAGAAAAGGCCAGGCCAAGATGGATTCTCAGCCAAGTTCTATTAAAAAAAATTAAAACCAATACTTCTCAAATTATTCCATGAAATAGAAAAGGAAGGAACCCTCCCAAACTCATTCAATGAGGCTAGTATCACCCTGATACCAAAACCAGACAGAGACACATTAAAGAAAGACAATTTCAGGCCAACATCCCTCATGAACATAGATGCAAAAATTCTCAATAAAATTCTGGCAAATCGCATACAAATGCATATTTAAAAAATAGTGCACCATGATCAAGAGGGGTTCATTCCAGGGATGCAAGGTTGGTTCCACATACGGAAATCAATAAACATAATCCATCACATCAACAGACTTAAAGAATCATATGATCTTATCAATTGATGCAGAGAGAGCATTTGACAAAATACAGTACTCTTTCATTTTCAAAACCCTAGAAACACTAGGGATAGTAGGAACATACCTCAACATTGTAAAAGCTATCTATGCTAAACCCAAGGCCAACATCATCCTAGATGGAGAAAAAGCGGAAGCATTCCCTCTAAAAACAGGAACAAGACAGGGATGCCCTCTTTCACCACTTCTATTCAACATAGTCCTTGAAACTCAACCAGAGCAATTAGACAGACAAAAGAAATTAAAGGGGTATGAATAGGAAAAGAAGAACTCAAACTATCATTATTTGCCAACAACATAATACTAAGAGGATCTAAAAACTTCCACCAGAAAACTTCTAGAATCAATAAATGAAATCAGCAAAGTAGCAGTGTACAAAATCAATACCCATACATCAAATGCATTTTTATACATCAGTGATGAATCTTCTGAAAGAGTAACTAGGAAAAGGACCCTATGCACAATAGCCTCAAAAAATATATATTTGGGAATCAATCTAACAAGAGAAGTGAAAGACCTCTACAATGAAAACTACAAAACTCTAAAGAAAGAAATTGAAGAAAATCTTAGAAGATGGAAAGATCTCCCATCTTGGATAGGTGGAATCAATATTGTCAAAATGGCCATAATACCCAAAGCACTATACAGATTTGGTGTGATTCCAATTAAAATCCAATGTCATTCCTTATAGATATAGAAAAAGCAATTATGAAATTCATTTGGAAAAATAAGACACCTAGAATAGCCAAAGCAATCCTTAGCAAGAACAGTGAAGCAGGAAGCATCACAATACCAGACCTTAAATTATACTACAAAGCTATAGTAACAAAAATGGCATGGTACTGGCACCAAAACAGACATATAGACCAATGGTACAGAATAGAAGACACAGAGACAAACCCACATAAATACAGTTATCTCATACTAGACAAATGCATCAAAAACATACATTGGAGAAAAGGTAGCCTCTTCAACAAATGGTGCTGGGAAAACTGGAAATCCATATGCAGCAAAATGAAACTAAACTTCTATCTCTCACCATGCACAAAACTCAACTCAAAGTGGATCAAGGATCTATGAATTAGACCACAGACCCTGAACCTAACAGAGGAAAATGTAGACCCAAATCTTCATCACATCAGATTAGGACTCGAATTCCCTAACAAGACTCCTAAAGCGCAAGAAATAAAATCAAGAATCAATAAATGGAGCTGGGCGTGGTGGGGCAAGCCTGTAATCCCAGCACTTAGGGAGACAGGAGAATCACAAGTTCAAAGCCAGCCTCAGCAATGGTGAGGCGCTAAGTAACTCAGACCCTGTCTTTACATAAAACACAAAATAGGGCTGGGGATGTGGCTCAGTTGTCGAGTGCCCCTGAGTTCAATCTCCAGTACAAAAAAAAAAAAAAAAAATCAATAAACGGAATGGATTCCAACTAAAAAGCTGCTTCTCATAAAAGAAACAATGAGGTGAAGAGAGAGCCTACATTTTGGGAGCAAATTTTTGCAACATGTAGATCAGATAGAGCACTGATCTCCAAGATATATAAAGAACTCAAAAAACTTAACAAAGAAACCACATAACCCAATCAATAAATGAGCTAATGAATCAAATAGACTCTTCTCAAAAGATATACAATCAATCAACAAATATATGAAAATTGTTTAACATCTCTAGTAATTAGAGAAAGGCAAACAAAACTAAGATTTCATCTCATTCCAGTCAGAATGGCAGTTATCAGAATACAAGCAACATTAAGTGTTGGTGAGGTTGTGGGGTAAAAGGCACACAAACCCTGCTGGTGGGACTGCAAATTGGTGCAACCAATCTGGAAAGCAGTATGGAGATTCCTTAGAAAACTTGAAATGGAACCCCCATTTGACCCAGCTATCCCACTCCCAAGTTTATATCCTAAAAACTTAAAAACAGCATACTATAATGATGCAGCCACTTCCATTTATAGTACCTCAATTCACAACGGCTGTGAAAAGCTGTGTGAATTGTGAATTCAAACTGTGAAAGCTAAATGTTCTCTCTGATAAGTGGATGCTGATCCATAATGGGGGGGGGGGGAGTGGAGGAACTTTGGTGAAAGGAGAGGGAGGGGAGGGAAGGGGGAATAGAGGCAGGAACAGTGGTGGAATGAGATGGACATCATTACCCTAGGTACATGTTATGATCGCACATATGGTGCAATGCCACATCGTGTACAACAGAGAAATGAAAAATTGCACTGCATTTGTGTACAATGAATCAAAATGCATTCTGCTGTCATATATATCTAATTGAAATGAATAAATTATTAAAAAAAGATTTAGCTGCCTGAATTTGGAATAGGCATTGAATTCGTAACTGGAGAATAAAATTGCTTAATGTTTTGGGGGGAAAATCGCTATTAAATCATATTTTAGAATATTTTCTTAGCTGTTAATAGATTTTTATTATTTATTTATTTATATGTGGTACTGAGAATCAAACCCAGTGCCTCACACATTCTAGGTATGCACTCTACTACTAAGCCACAACCCCAGCCCTAAATCATTTCTTAAAGGGAAAAAAATAAAACAATTCTTCATGTACAATAATTCATATGAAGCATAACTATTAGTTGGCAGAGAGGAGTTTGATCGTATTGTAACATCAATATTTAGCTAAAAATTTTTTTGTTAATTATCCTAGTTATTTGTTAATTATCCTACTTATTTGTTTTTCTTGTTGGGAATGGAGAAGAGAACTAATCTTTTTGCACAACCAGCACTTATCAGTTCCTGTGCTTTACTTATATTCTCATTAATCCTAATAGGCTTGTAAGACAGGTATTACTGTCAGTAAACTATAGCTGAAAAAAACCAAACCTCACACAGGTTAATTTGCTCAAGATTGTAATACAAGTCTGAAGCTAATGCACATATTCTTTTCAATAGGTCATAGTGCAGAGAGTTGAATATGGAGATGTTGATATGAATTCTGACTTTTTCATATGGCCAAAGGTTGGTGGTTTATATATGACCTCTCTACAACAAATATGGAAACATAATTTATCCGTTACACATGATGAAGTATTTTGATTAGTCAAGAGGTAACAAATGTTTATATAAAGATACTATTACAAAATATAGCTACAAGAGGTAAAGTATGGGTTCTATGATTGATTAGTTGTACAGTATTGGCAAGCTTCTTAACCTCTTTTGTGGCCTGTTTTTTCAAATGAGGAACTTGGATTAGGTAGTGTCTAATGTCCCATTAAACTCAAGTCATTCATCCATTCAGTCAATATACTGAGATTCTTCTATGCATCAGGCACCATTTTAGATAGTGGTAAATAGAGTTAGGAACTCATGTAACTGACATTCTATAAAATTCCTGACCTTATGACAGCCAATTCTCGAAAAAAAATGGCAATTTTCACAGTGGTGAAAAGTGGTGACAAATTTTCCAAATCACTTGGGAAATAATTTTTGAAAGTGTATCTGTACCAACTCTGAAATAATAGGAAATATATGCATATTGGTGGTTAGTCATCAGAGAGACTAAGCCATGATTATAAATGTGGAACTTTCAGTCCCACCTCCCATTCTGAAAGGGATGAAGGGCTACAAAAGGGAGTTAATAACAGATAATAACCACATGATGGAGCCCCTATAAAAATTCCTGAACTATAGAGTATGGGGTATTTTCAAATTGCCAAACAGGCAGAGGTACCTGGAGGGTGGGCGCATCCCAGGATCGAAGCTCTGTGTCCCTTCCCCCATACCTTACCCTAGGCATCTCCTCTATCATTTGTATCCTCTATAATATCCTTTTAATACATTGGTAAACAAAGTATTTCCCTGAATTCTGGGAACTGCTCTAGCAAATAAACTCAGGCAAGGGGTTGCTGGAACCCCAATTTATGGCTAGTCATTCAGAAACACACATCACAACCTGGAGGTTGCAACTGGCATCTGGTTGAGGGCTGTCTTGTAGGAGTGGGCCCTCAACCTATGGAATCTGATGCTACATCCAGGTAGATAGTGTCAGAATTGAGTTATAAACATACCTACTGGTGTCTGCTGGAAAATATGGTGTCAAGAATGTCATGCTGACTAGTGAGTGAAACTAAAATAAGATAAATATTTTGGTTTTTCTTATTCCTAATAGTCTCCTAGACCTCCCAGGAAGTAAGTGCTATGGAGAGCCAGTGTTATTAAGCATTTGCATTTGTGGTATCCTTTATTCAGGATAGTGGGAAAAAAGGTTGACAATTAGTGTTTTAAGTAATACAATGAATGAAAGAGTAGTAGTCATATTGCTCTCTTTTTGAAGTCTAAAGGGAGATTCATTAGAAGAGCCAATTCTAGCCAGGTATGGTGGCATATGCATGTAATCCCAGCAGTTAGGGGGGCTGAGGTAGGAGGATGAAAAGTTCAAAGCCAGCCTCACAACTTAATGAGGCCCTAGCAAGATCCTGTCTCAAAATAAAAACATAAAAAGAGCTGAAGATGTGGCTCAGTAGTTAAGTGCTCCTGGGTTCAATCCCTGATACAACAAAGTAGCCAATTCTAAGCTTAAAGCAAGTTTGAAAGGGCACTTTGATAGTCTCTGATTAATTTTAATCCCATGAACACTTGTACCAATCAGATAATACACATATTAGAATGCATAACCATGATACTATGACCCTTCACTCTAAATTCATATGGCAAAATCATTTGTTTAAAAACATCACGTTTCTTCTGTGAATTTTAATATTCCAGGCCATGGCCAGTTTTCTGTATTCAAATACAAACAAATAAGCAAACATTCATAATATAAAAGCATTTGGGTAATGAAAAGCCTGTGTATGTACTGCTACTCTTTTCTGAGAATCATCAAAAAATCAGAAGTGAGCCAGGGGCAGTGGTGCACGCCTGTAATCCCAGCACTTAGGGAGGCTGAGACTGGAGAATCCCAAGTCAAAGCCAGCCTCAGCAATGGCGAGGCGCTAAGCAACTCCGTGAGACCCTGTCTCTAAATAAAACACAAGATAGGGCTGGGAATGTGGTTCAGTGGTGGCGTACCCCTGAGTTCAATCACCAGTATCCCCCCCCCAAAATCCGAAGTGTTGAGAAGTTTAAAAACATATATTTTTTGCCCCTCATGTCTAAAGGCTGTAACTAAAGCTTATGCTACAGTAAATACAAAATTTAACACAGAAATGCATATGACTTAAAAAAGTCAATCATAGAATGTTTTATTTTAAACTTGCTGTTCAAACTTTCAAATACAACACATGTGGCGAAGAAACAACAGTTAACACACAACATTTGCCACAATTCTATCTTCAAACTGCCTTTTCTATAGTATGATATGTTACAATTTCAATTTCTTACATTCATGGTATTCTTAAAGGCAGTAATGCCAATTTTCTAGTTGAAAGAGTTCTATTAATGTTCTAAAACTGGTTAAAATGACAACTTTTCCCTTTTAGTATTCTACTGCTGCCCACATTAGTGACATAATTTAACATATTATTAGTAAGTCATTGAGAGGTATACTTTACTTCATAAATCAACTCCCAACTCTACATTAAATTGAACTTCAACCTAAAACAAGCATTTTCCTAACTCAACTCAGCTACTTTTCTCAAAAATACTTCCATTCTGAAATAAGGTTTTATTTTTTTTCTGAAATACAAGTTTCATCTTTTACTCCTAACAGAACTCATGCCGTACTTTTTTTTTTTTCAAAATATATTTTATATATTCTGTGCAAAATGTTAAGTTCTATATAGGTATGTACCTTATTTTGAAAAATTTATAAAATATATTTCCTAAAAACAACCTCAACATTAGACAATAGAGGAAGAAGAAACATATCAGACAAAGCCTAATTTTCACATGAGAAACTAAGTATGTTCTTAAAGCTCCAGTAATACATTCCTTGAAAAAACTCAGAATGCACTTTGGTCATTATTAAACATATTAGAACATAGGAAAACAAAACAAAATGCTGTTGTTTTCTGTAAAAAGAAAACATACTACACAATGAAGCTGAATTGAAGCTGGTTAAAAGGAATGGTAAGAGCAAAGTGATGTGACATGGCTCTGTTCTCCACACATTCCTGATTTTAAGATTATAATTTGGAAATTACAACTGCACCAATCAAATAAATTATTTACAATGAATTATTTCAAATTCCTTAAAACATGGTAAAAACATGAGGATATTCAATATAATACACTCTGCACCAAGAAAATTCTAGATTGTTTCAAATAAATTCTTTGTTTTAGAAACCATATGATCAATTAAAAAAAATCACAAAATATTTTACGTTTCATGTAATTCCTAAAACACACTTGATTGTACAAATACAACAACTTAAAATCAAGGCCCAATGTAAGATACTATCATATTTGCCCTATTTACCTAACATGCTAACATGATAAGTTCTCATTGGACACTTGGCAAATTATTGAAGGGGGAAGCAGTTAACTTTTCAGGTTAAAAGCATCTAAAATAGCCCTTATATAATGGAGGGTGTGTGTGTGGCCGTGGGTGGGTGAGGGGATGCACCAGACTAAGTTATAGAATAGAATTTGCAAGCTGAAGCTGTCTTTTCTGAAAATTTGGATATAATTTTATAACTAGCACTCAAAGGAATATTTCATTGGTTCTTAACCTTATTCTTAAGTTGTTCATTTAAGTGTGGTATGAATAGCATACACTATAGTGTACCATGGGAGAAAATTATTTCACTTGAGTAAACATAATGTACTTTAGTAATATCAGTAGGCACTTCACTTGTGAGATGAGTATATACCTCACTCAAAAGGATACCACATCATGCCCTAGTACACTATAACATATCCCATATAAAGATATACATTAAAAGTAACAATTTTAAAAAGTGCACATTTTGAGCATGCACAGTTGGAGCTGTGCAAACAGCCCAGTGTTTCAAATAAATACAATTATTACTAATTTTTATCAAAATATCTTACAGTATGGTAACCATTTACAATTATTGCTCCAATTAAGAGTTTTATCATCAAAGAGCACTTGTTGACCTGTTATGTAATACCATATATATTAATACTGAAGGGTGCTTAAACTGCAGCTTAACCAGTTTAGATCCTGGCATTGTTCCTAAATATTTCAAGAGAAAACCTGACTGGATGTTGATTTACCCAATAAAATGTTGTATGCATTTAGCTAAGTCCAATGTAATATTTCAAAGTTAAAGGATTTTTCCTTAAGTAAGGCAATTTCATGGCATTGATGGAGAAACAGTGCTTAGCAATGGCTTCTATTTTCATAACATCTTATTTTGTCAATTATTTATGAGCAATTACCAGGATCTCAAGTATATGGATATCAGTTTCATCACCCTTACAACAACTAAAAACATAAATGCTTAACAATAAAATATAAAGATTAAAATAAATGTAAAAAAACAGTGAACGAGTAAAATAAATATAAGAATTGCACAAGACAGTCTGATGTAAACACTTCAATTTCCCAGCGGAGACTCCTGAAGCAGAGTCAGTGACTGCTTTCAAGCAGCTTAGTCAGTACTTGTATTCTGGAAAAGAGGCTACATCTTCTTTTCTCTGAATTGTCATGATTTAATCTTCCACAACTAGAGAAAAAAGTAATAGAATTAATGACATTGGAGTCAAGTTTAGTATGAAACTTAAATTATACCATATACTATTTTTTTATCTAAATTTCATTCACAAACAAATACAGGTTCTAATATTTTAACTCCTCTATTCTTCTCTTTTCAAGAAAAACTCACCTTAAATACAAACAAAAGGGTGAAAAACATATTTCTCATTTTCTTTTACAGGGAAGTACCAATATATGACCATTCTACACCTTAATAGTTGTGCATATATTGGCAGATATATGCATTGCTATATAGATAAGTAATACTTTTTTGGCCAACAACAGAAATAGGATTCTTCCTCTCTTTATCAGCAAAATTAGATTCAAACTATATGAGGGAAAAACAAAAACATTTCCATTTATGCTGCACAACAGTCCAATATATAATGAATTCTGTTTCAAATCAGGAGTTCTATGAATATCAGAAGCCATGAATATGCATCATTCTTCCAAATTAAATATGAAACTATTTTTACAAATTGTATACAATCTTATCAAAATTACTCTATTGCTATGCATATGAGATTTCAAAAGAATGACAGGGTGAAAAAATAAGGCCACAAAAATGCAAAAGAATACTAAGACACACACACACACACATACCCCCCCAAGCTCTTACCTTTAAATTAAATCCAAGCAGGTCACTGATAACACCAGAAACAGCTGACAGGATGACAACCTGGGTGATGTTATAAAGCAGTGGGTTCATTGTAAGCCCATATAATCTAAAGGGACTGTCCAATTCCTAGCAGAAAAGGAAAAAATATTAGCTTCAAATTCAGCAAGAACTATCAGTTAAACTAATTCAGGACAATATACAGTGAGAATTGAAAAGAACACTGTTTCAAAATTACGAATGCTTTTTCAAAGTATAAACTTAGTTAAACTTGAAATAAGTAAATTTTAATAATAGTTTTAAATTTTTTTTAACAGAAAGTGACTTCCTTTAAAATAACTCTATAACTAAATTTGTAACCTCAACTGGTTACTAGACTGGTCTAGTAGCTATAAGGAGGATAGAGAAATTTTTTGTTCTAAGAGCTGGAATAGAAACTGAAATAGAACAGTATCTTTTTGCAGAAGAATTAAATGTAATTAGCCAAATTTCCAGACAGTATTAACACGTGTCAAAATGCCTCTTTTAATCAATTTATTTTCAAATGCACTAATTAATTGGCTAACTCAAAAATTTCAAGTTCTACTTATGCCAGATCCTGTGCTGGGCTCTGGAAAGTTAAAATGCAGTCCTAAAGAAACTTACAGTTTAGTAAGCATGCAAATAATTTGAATGACAGTCCTACAACAAAGAAACGTATAAAAAGCAGAAGCCTGGGGAAGGCGCTTCTCAAACTTAGAGGGTAAAAGAAATTAGATATACCAGAACACACATAACATGGCACATTTGAATTGCTATGGGTTGCTCAGCATTGTTCAAGCCCAAATACAAGGAAGTACTTTAAACTTATAAGACTGGCTACTTCAGGGTCCTTCGTTTATGGAGACTGTATAGACAGACTGACACTAAAGAAATTTAAGCATGTTAGAAAGATCACTGTGTCAGCCATGTGCAAGATAATTAAAGAGCAGCAATACCAGGAGCAGGAATATCTTTAAGGAGTTCCATGTACCAAAAACTCATGTGAGGGACAAGTGTCTTACACAGGGGAGCACTAACAGGGAAGAGGGAATGAATAAGATGATTATCTGAAAGGCTGAAATCAATGGACCTCTGAATTTCTTTGCTGTGAAACATGAGACAGAATGTCTAATCTATATCAGGGTCCAGGTTTTAGACTAGGAGAGTACATGTGATCAACAACAATCAGGATAGCCGGACACAGTGGCGCACATCTGTAATCCCAGAGGTTCAGGAGGCTGAGGCAAGAGGATGAAGAGTTCAAAGCCAGCCTCAGCAATTTAATGAGGTGCTAAGCAATCCAGTGACACTCTGTCTCTAAATAAAACACAAAATAGGGCTGGGGATGTGGCTCAGTCATTGAGTGTCCCTGAGCTCAATCCCTAATACCCCTCACCAAAAAAAAAAAAAAAAAAAAAGGATCAGGAGTTGTACTGTATTATAGGTATTTTTAAACTTTTCTCTGCTCTGAAATTATAGCTACTTGTTAAGTCTCACTTTTGTAGCCTCCTCTGGTCCAGCACAGGTCCTACGTTCTGAAGATACCCAACATGTATGTATCAAGCAAACACAAAACTATCAGTTCTATTTAGGTAGCTTTTTCCCATACAGCATTTTGGCAAAAAAAACAAATTTGCCTCTTATTTAGCTTACTATTTAAGTGTCAACATCTTCAAGACTCTTAAAGGAATTTGAAAAATAAAGCAATTTCTAATTTGTAATTACTTATTCTCTTATCCCCTCATCCACCTCTTCTGAACTCTTTCAATGATGAATATATAGTAAAGTGCATATTCTATACCCAATTAATTGTTTTTAGTTGACAGAATTAACCATACCATTGATACACAATTAATTTCAAACCATTCTTTGAAAACTTACAAGTAACTCTGATGCATATTCATTATAGTGACTACCATTACTTTTGAACTCAAACTAAGAAAGAGAATATTCTGATAAATATAAAGTGAAAAAATTCCCAAGTTAATATCAAATCTTCTTTTTTGAAATCCATTTTCTAGTGATGAGGAGGCATAAATTTCCAAAAATGCCACCTATACAATACTCTAAATATTGGCAAGTCTTAATATATAATTTTCAGAGAAATTATTTTGATTATTTGAGCAATGAGAAGTAAAATAAAAATTGCATGCCTATGTTCAAACATAATTTGGAAACAGTTTGGATAATCATGAAAACCAAATACAAGTTAAGATCTACACAAACTAAGATAAAATGTCTGAATAGCATATTCTACATTATATCTATTTTAAATTCTGTTCTTACCTTTAGTAGTTTAGTAGCCAGTTTTAAAACATTATTCACTAGTGTCAGTTCCTCCTTTTTGTTAGGTTTTTTCTCCATTTTCAAGTAGAGGTTTATCTTTTATAAAATATAGTAAACAAAAATATTTAAAATTATAACCAATACACTCTCTTTCTCTTATTTTGCCAGGAATTGAACCTAGGCCTCATGCATGCTAGGCAAGTGCTCTGACACTGAGCTATATTCCCAGCCCCCATGTATACATTTGAATCTGAAAGATATTCACCAAAATATTAATAGTGGTTCTTTGAATATTGAAATTACACCTGATTTGAATATTTTTCTTTAGACTTTACTGCAGAGTATCCTATAATCAACATTTTAGAATACTGAAGAAACATTTTTAAATGTTTCTAATGTGATTAAAAGCCAAGAAAGAAAGAAAGAAAGAATGAAAGAAAGAAAGAAAGAAAGAAAGAAAGAAAGAAAGAAAGAAAGAAAAGAAAAAGAGAAAAGAAGAGAAGAAAATTGGATGGCAGATAGTATTATTAAAAAGATAAGACACTTTATTCCCTGGGTCAAATCAACTTTAAAAATAAATAATAATGAATTTTAAAAATAAAATTATATTTCTCTAATAAGCCATTAAAAATAACTAGAATAAACTAAATTAATTTCTTTGTGATTTCTTAGTTTGAAAGTAATTAAAAAATATTTGGGTATTTTTATTATCCATTTTGTAATAGGCAATTTTAGGGTATCTGCCCTTTCCACAGTTCACTTCTTTGAAAATGCTAACTCCAAGCCTGTGGAAGAAACATCCTATAGCAGCTACACTTAGCCACTTGATCCCACCTTCCTATCCCCAATATTGCAACCACAATCCCTAATCAAAGCTAGTCAATGCACTGTATTAGTAGAATACAGTATCTGCCAGATATTGTAGGTATGTGAACTGAAAAGTTAGTAAGGTCCAGGGCAGAATTCATATTGAGATAAACCAAGATCACATGTAAGCCAAATTTATGGGGTAGCAAGTCTATAGAGAGGTTATGGGTCAGAAGATACAAAGAAGAGCAGAAATGAGAAACCATTCACCTCGAAGTTAGGTTGGAGGAGATGGCTGACTGTGTCCAACTCTATGAGGGCTAAGTATACTTTCTTAAGGAATCTCTCTTAGCTATTCTCCCTGCTCCCTTTAATTGAACTCATTTGAGGGGGTTACTGATTCTTTAAAATCAAACTATTCCTAAGGAAATTCAAACAAGCTTACTTGTAATATGTTTTTTATATAATTCTTAGAAAATAGTGAGAGAAAAATACTCAACAAAGTCACACAAAATAAAATAATCAAGAGTATGATTTAAACTTTCTATTGAGCAAAAATGCAAACTTATTCCAATGTGGCTCTGCAAAGCAAATATATCCCACTAATAGTTTAAAATTCATCATTTTTATAAAAATTACTTCTTGATAAGTGAAAACGGGACATAAGAAAAGATTAGATTTGAAATCTGAATCAAGGCAAAAACATTAAAGAAAGGTTTTGCCCTTATCAAATTTTAAGTTTTGTTTTATAATACAAAAGACCTTCAATAAATATATTCCCCAAAATGTGAAGTAAATGAAAATATTTTAATGTATTATGTAGAATGTAAAGATTAATTTGTAACATAACAAACTCACCTGTTCGGTAAGTAATATTGAGGTATTGCTATATTTTTTACTTGTTTCTGATCCAAGGGTAACAAATCTTAACAGAAAAAGTGTTAATGAGATGCACCAGATTACCAGTTCCCAATTGTAGTGACAATCAAGGAAGATCTCATGCACATGAAGCAGCTAAAAGTGTATGGAAAAAGGCAATATGAAGCAGCAATTATTATTCAAACCATTTCATTTTAAAAGAAAGATTAAACTTTATACTATTTATTCATAAATGCAGTATTACATTTTCAAAATATATCTACTAATTATGAGATATTTTAAGTACCTCAAAAGTATAAATAATAATGTAATTTATAGCCCTAGGTCCTCTAACCAAGTTTTGTCAAATCTTAATGTTTTATAATATTTCAGATTTTTGAAAAGTAAGATATTACAGATTCAACTGAAACCCCTTTAAACTTTTCCTTCACTCTGATTTCTAACTGCCCCTTAGGTAATAAATTTTGTGTTTATCTTTTCCATTCAGGTTTTTAATAGTATAGCTACATACATATGCTGAAACTATGTTATGTATATCTTAAATTTTATATAAATGTTATCACATTATTCACATCATGCTTCCATGTGTTTTTTAGTCTACCAAACCTTTTATTCAAGACTTACCCATGCTGATATATTAGCTCTAAATTTATTCATTCTAACTCATATAAACATTGCAGTAAGAGAATCAACCACAATTTCTTAGCCTACTCTTACCATTTAACAATTAGTTTTCCCTATTATAATCAATGCAGCAATAAACATTCTTATGTTCCCTTGTGCACGTATGCAAGGATTCTTCTAGGAATTAATATCTACTCGTTGGATAGTCACATCTTCAACTTTATCAGATACTTCCATTAGTCTCTAAAACAGCTGTACTGATTTATATTAGCCATGTGTCAAATTTTGTTTACCCTCATTTTTGTCTACACTTCCTTTCATAACTTTTAATAAGTTTTTATTGTATTTCTCCACAGGGTCTTACTTATATTGTGTTAGATTTGTTCTTGGGAATCTACTATTGTTTCCTTGTTGCTACTGAAAATGACATTCAGTTTTTGTACATGGCTGGGTCCAACAAATGATGGTTCATTGGCAAAATCTAGCTTGAGGCCTTTTTCTGTTTGTCTTTGAGTTATGAATAATTTTTTACTTATTTCCCCTTAAGGATGAAGAAGAGAAATAAGAAGGGGAAACAGGAATATCTCAGGGACTCTGTGTGTCAGGCAAAAGTCTAAAATGTTTACTATATGGCCCATTATAGAAGTTTATGGATTTGCTGGGAAATTCTGATTAATTTCACTTATTGACTTAGACATAAAATTCTTTAATTAATGGTACAGAGATAAAACCAGAAATTTTATAACAATATGCCATGACCAAGATAATTTATATTCTAACCATGAAATATTCTCAACCATGTATCAAATTCCGTTTTCCTCATTTTTGTCTGTACTTGTTACTAACCACCTTTTTAACATCTGCTAATCTTTAAGAGGGAGGAATATGTTTCACATGTTTACTGGTTATTGGTCAGTTTTGTTTCTATGAAAAAAATTAGAAACAAAATTGATTTCCTTATGTTGATATATCTGTTGATCTTGATCTTCTTAAAAAATACCATATTTTTAATCCATAGCCATAAAGCTGTATCTATAAATCTGTCTTCATAAAACCATCTGGATAGTCTACAGAGATGATTATAAAATCTATGATTTTGTTTCTTCCAAAGTTCATATCATTTACTCCCCTCATTTTGTTGGTTAGCATCCTCCATCAAAATGTTGATTAGAGAGGGTAAGTTTGTCTCAATTTAAATTAAATAACCCTAAGGTGACATTATGTACAATGGTTGGTCCAAATTTTGAAAAATACACTTTATCAGATTAAGGACAGTACTTCCTAACCCTTGTACCATAAATCTTCATTGAAAATTTACAAATTGTTTTCATCTATTGAGATCATTGCATGTTTTTGGCTCCTTTAATCAACTAAAGGAATTAATTAATGGGTTTCCTGAAGTTGAAGATCTCTGCATTCCAGGGATAAATTATCTCAGTCATGTCATTGTTTTTAATTTCTGGTTTTATCTCTGTACTACTGTTAAAGAATTTTATGTCTAAGCCAATAAGTAAAATTAATAAAAAGTTTCCCACTTTCATACTGCTCTCTGGTATTGGTATCAAGGTTATAGTAGCCTCATAAAATGAATTAATAGTTTCTCTTTCTATTCTCTTTTATTCTCCAGTCTTTTGTGTAAAATTAGGATCATCTGTTTCAATGTATGATAAAATTCACTTGTAAAATCATATGAGTCAGTGCTGGGGCTGTAGTTCAGTGGCAGAGCACTTGCCTAGCACTTGTGAGGCACTGGGTTCAATCCTTAGCACCATGTGAAAATAAACAAACAAAGGCATGTTGCCCATCTAAAGTACAAAATAATTAAAAAAAAAAAAAAAAAACAACACATGGGTCAGATGTAGTTTTGTTAATGGCATTTTTTGTTTTTGGTGGAACTGGGCATTTAACCCAATGGCACTCTATCATTGAGCTATACTCCCAGATTTTTTTTATTTTTATTTTAAAAAATAATTGAACAGGCTAGCCTCAAACTTGCAATCTTCCTGCCTTAGTCTCTTCAAGTTATTGGGATTACAGTGGTATGCCAGTGACCCCACCTTGTTAATGGCGTATTTTTAAACTACTAAATACTGCCTATAATTTTAGGTACCCTCAGGTTTTTAATTACTCATTGAGACAGTTTTAATAAATTATGCATTTCTACAAAATTGTTCACTCATATTTTCCATTTTAATGGCATTAAGACAATTCTTATAATTTGAAATTTTCAATTGTGCCAGTAGGTTACAGTTTAATACTATGCTTTTTCTTTGGAAAATTCATGTTTGTTTTAAACTACCAAAATGAGTAGGGCATGGTGGTGCATAACTGTAATCCCAGTGACTGAAAAGGCTAAAAAGCAAGAGGCTCAAAAGTTGGAGGCCAGTCTCAGCAACTGAGCAAGAGCTACAGCAACTGAGCAAGACACTGTCTCAAAATAAGAAATAAAGGCTGTGGCTGTAGTTCAGTGGTAAGGCACCCCTGGGTTCAATCCCTAGTACCATAAAAATAAAATGTTCAAGTCTATGAGTTTATCTGTTGCTACCATTGTTTTCTAATCTGAGTGTATTACAGCTAGATCATGTGGTCTGTATGGCATTAGTCTTGTTATTAGTTGAGAATCATTTTGTGGCCCAGTACATGGTAAAGTTTTTATAAACTATTCTTGTGCCTGAAAAGAAATCTCATTAATTCAGAAAAATTCATGACCTCTAGGTATAATGGTAAACGTCCATAATCCCAGTGACTCAGAGGCTGAGGCAGGAGAATCACAAGTTTGAGACTAGCCTCAGAACTTAATGAGATCTTGTCACAAAATAAAAAATTAACAAAGGGCTGGGGATGTAACTCCATGTTAAAGAACCCTTAGGTTTGATCCCTACTAACACACACACACACACGAAAAACTCAAATGTTATCTCTAAGTATTCTACTTTCTGCTATTCTTTCCTCCTAGAATTCCTATTAGACATATGTTGGATTTCCCACCTATGTCTCCATGTTGTTTTCACATTTTCCACTCCTTTGTCTTTGTCCTGGATTTTAGGTCATTTATTTTTCTCCCTATTCACTAAATGTATCTTTTGCTGTCTTGAATGTGTTATTAATTCTGTTCATTGTGTTTCTAACATCAACAACTGTATTTTTCATTTTTCTGAAGTATTACTTGGTTCTTTTTCAAATCTATCTCTGTTCTTTTCTCACAAAAAATCTTTAATCATTTTTAACAAAATTATAGTTTCTGATGAGTCTATTAACTGAAATAGCTGGAGATCTAATCCTGCTATTTATTGATATGCTGACTCATGTTGGATTTTTTTCTTCATGTGTTTTTAAACCTCAGGGGGCTTTATCTGTGGAAATCCTGCAATGTCTAGGCTGAAGTCATATCCACCAGAACAGTCTGGGTTTTGCTTCTGCTAGATATCGAGGAGCCTAGGGCCACTTTTTATAATAACTTCTTGATGCAGGAATTACAAGATAAGATATATAATGCCAACTTGAACCCTAAATCTGTAATAAAGGCAGACCTACAATTCTATATTTTTAAGAGAAACATTTCCCCCCTCCTTGTCATACAGAGTCATACAAAGCTTTCTTGTCTTCCTGTGTGATAGGCAGACTATTTTTCTTATCTACTTTTTCACTGAAGCTGTAGGCCTTTGAAGGTTTTGACTTCAAAGATATTCATACCAAACATATTCTTATATGAATATGTTTAAAATGGCAAGCTGAACAAGGCCTCATTGCTATCCTCATGTGGGCATAAAATTTCAAGTCTATAGGATACTGAAATTGACAACGCACCTCACTTTCTTATCCTGCCATAGGATTAATGCATATACATAATTACTCTGGTTTTCAGTTTTATCTTCATTTTTGATCTTTTACTGACTTGTGTGTTCAGATATGTGCATTAAAAAGCTCAAATAGGGGGCTAGGGTTGTAGCTTAATGGTAGAGCACTTGCCTAGTATGTGTAAGGCACTGGGTTCGAGCCTCAGCACCACATAAAAATAAATAAAATAAAATAAAGGTATTGTGTCCATAAAAAAATTTTTTAAAAAAGCTCAAATACAAAAACCAACATGTGTACACATGTGTTTATCTGTCTACTGTTCATGACACAGAAATAAATAAAATACATTTATTCATTCTACTGAAAAAAATAAATTGCAAAAAGTCAATTTCAAAATTTACCTGTCTAGGCTTATTTATATTATTACTTTATTTATTATTAGGAAGACTTCTGAAATAATATTTAATATCTCATGGTTTGATCTCTACCTAGAACAAGTTAACTCACCTGAGCACAACAGATAAATACAACTGAGATAGTCAACAAGAAAGCAGATGAAACTATTACATCAACTGATCTCTGAGGACCTCGACGCTAGGGAGGAGAAAAAAGGAGAACACTTTTAAATACGTTTACTAATTAGCAGTTAATTTCCATTTTTTCAATAAATGTGTTGATTCATCACTGCAGGTTGGTCATAGTTTAAAATGCTGAAAATATACCTAACTTGTCAGATGAATTTTAATTGCATAGTGTTAATATTTCCTGCCAATTTGCAATATACTAAAAATAGTGTCCATATAGCATAGAATTGTTAGCATACCTTTCAAATATTTTTGTCAAACACTACAATCATTTATTCAACAACTGTTTCTTGAGTACCTATTCAAAATGAGGCACTGTATTAGGCATAAGAAATATAGACAAAATCAAAACAGTCACAGTCTCTACTTTGACAGGAACTAGTAGGGGACTATGACATCAACTTGTAATATATATATATGTAAGCTGTGATAAGGTGCTATGAAGGAAAAGTAAAGATTGGTTGCTTTGAGATAACTCTCAGGGAGACTTAATTTAGATTTGGGGGCTATGAGTGTGGGCCTGAGATGACCTCTGTGAGAAAGTGATATTTACACCAAACTAAGGGGCAGAGGCAGGATGGCAGATATAAGAGTTCTAGGCAAGAAAGAAGAGCATGTGCAAGTGCATAAAGCAGGAAGGCTCACAGTGTATTTAAAGAACTAAAGCAGTTAGAGGGAAGGTTAGAGAGGGAAGTTGTTTCAAAATGAGACAAAAGTGGTGACAAAGTAGGGCCTACGTCATGAATAGCATTATAAACCATAGTAAGATTTTGTTTTTTATCCTAAAATCAATGGAGATCTTCCAAAAAGTTTTAAGAATTCTATGATTATATGAATTAAAGATTGCTTATGGCAGGCTGAAGAAAGCACTAGAGGGAGGAAATATGAAACCTTGGAGGCCAATTAAGAGACAAATGCAGCAGCAGAAGATGAATGATGAGTTCAATTAGGGTGGAAATAATGGAAACAAAGAGAAAAAAATACATTTAAGATATATTCTGGAAGCAGAAAGGACAGGAATTGATAATAACTTGGATACTGGAAATCAAGAGAGTATAAAGCTAGTATTAAGGATAATTTCTAGGTCTGGGCTTACATGTTTTCCTTACAGAAATGTAAGCTCCTAAGGGCAAGAACCTTAATTGAAACAACAGCGAAGGGCACATAGTTAACATTTAAATAATAAACGTCACTGCATAAAATCATCCAAGTATCAAAAAAAAAGCAGTATCTACTTAGGATTGCTAATGATGGGAAATAATTCTTTCTAAGTCAAGCAACAGAGATCACATCCATCCTTTCCATATATCCCTCACAGTGAGAAAAAAAATCTATTCTAATTTTTAGCATTTACCAATGAAAGGTAACAGACTAAATAGGAAAATGAATTTTTTAAAATATAAGAGTAGTGCAAACTTTCTCTTTTTAAAATTTTTTTGTTACTTCAAAATAAAAAACATTAAAGATCTTGATATGTAAGAGTTTACTTGTCTTTGAGTCAATTTTAATAAGATAGTGTTTTGAATAAACATCCTTGAACTTGCATGATTACTCCACATATAAGATTCGTTGCTGGGGGCTGGGATTGTGGCTCAGTGGTAGAGCACTTGCCTTGCATGTGAGGCTCCAGGTTCAATCCTCAGCACCACATAAAAATAAAATAAAGATATTGTATCCATCTACAACTAAAAATTTAAAAAAAAAAGATTCATTGCTGTTTA
This sequence comes from Xerus rutilus, assembly GCA_028644305.1. NCBI lineage: Eukaryota > Metazoa > Chordata > Mammalia > Rodentia > Sciuridae > Xerus > Xerus rutilus. The sequence continues at coordinate 55,659,571 of CM053407.1, forward strand.
ATACAATAACCAAAAAAATCCCCAGAAAAAAATTGTTTCTAAAACTAATTCAGATGTTTTCTTTTCCCTCTAGAATTTTCATATTTTAATTCCACAAACAAAAAATACTTAAAAGATTCAAGAAGATAAGAGTATGAAAAGAATGACTTAGAAGTACAAGTTAATATTTTAAAATAGTAATAGGTCACATCAGTAAGGAGACTCATTGGTTATGGATTTTTCAAGATTCTTTTTTAAGTGGTGGGCTCCCTCTGCTGGTTGTCATTACCATTCTAGGTGGAAACAAAATCCTTAATTCAGCACTTGAATGAGAAACGCTAAACTATACATCAACACACAACATACATAACGACGAAGAAATTGGAATTATTAGAGGAAGCCAGCACATTAAGAGTACTTTTATCACGATTATGTATTTCTACCTTAAGATAAGAACGAAGAGATAGCCACATTTTTATATTCTGTACTTTCTTCAGTCGGAAATGAGGAACCTCAGATTTTCGTGCCCTCCTTGCAGACGTTAAATGTCCAAAGAGTTTTGCAAAAAGCAATCGCTAAGAAAAAATAATTAAGATGAGGATTAATTTTCAAGTAGATTACCACAGAAAATCAAAATATAATATTATGATTTTTTTGCTTAAGTATTATAAAAGCAGAATAAAATAAGGTCAAAATGATTTAGTGAAATACTAAAATATTTCAGGAATACTTTGGACATTATGAAAAGGATATTATATTTTCTATTTAGAAGTCTATTTTATACCCACCTGTTTATAAGTTCTTTCTGCTACACAGAGCAAGAAAAAGAAAATCCATACAAGAGACACACGGACCACAAAACTTATTATAACCATAGAAAGAACCATGACATCTTCATTAGAACCAAATGCAATCACATAAAGTTCTGAAGCAGAATGTACTGTGAGTTGTTCCAAGTCTGTAGCTTGAGAGAGTCGGAAAACAAATGGGGTTAAACCCAGGATTAGAGAGATTACATTTCCAAAAATCTGGTATCCTATTCCTGGTATATGGCTGTTCACCTTGAGAGAGCCAGAGGGAGAGAGGAAAAAAGAAAAAAATATATATATAAATACATTTTATCTAAAGTAAAATTGAGCCTTTATTTTAACAACAGGGAATCATTTTGTTAAATTGTATTAGTTTTAACACATGAAAAAATAAAGTTTACTATACATAAACTATAAGTAATTTATGTCTTCAGTTTTTTAAAACTGTTAGATCTATAATTCATTACATAGATGCAAAAGGATTAACTGTCTCATATGTTAGATGTTTAAAATTCCTACACCTCATTATTTTAAAAGCTGCAAATATTCAAATATTGCAATATTATAAAATATTTCATACACACTTCAATTTGATTCTTTAAGACCCTGAAACTATACCTAATAAATGTCTACCTTGTGTTTTTCATTAGAGTTCAATATACAAATGTTTTCTTAAAACCAGTTTAAGAAAAACAGAGCATGACAAAGAATTAAATAGAGAGGAGAAGAAAATGTAGGGAGATTATTAAAAACGAGAAAAATTAAATATAAGAGTTTCCAATATGGTAGGCTGGTAGAACTGCAAGGATCTTAAATATCATGTAGCTAACTTTTCTCTGATACTTCAGGTAAATAAGATTATTCTAAGTTATGTACCAGTTCACAGATAGTTAGGCTATAGAACACCACTAGATGCAAGTCTCTAGAACTTCCCTAAGTTGATTGGTTTCAATTGTTCACGTTGAGATATGAAATAGGGAGCATATTAATTTCTAGACCCAGTTATTTTTATTCTTGTTCTGCAAAAAGTAAAGACAAGACTTCCAGCATTAAAATACACCAAAGAAATTCAGAATTGCAAGTTAAATCATACCTAGTTGTCCAAAGAAATCAGAAAAAATTTTAAAATAATTATCTTATAAAGGAAATAATTTAATAGAAACTAAAATTAAAATCCATAGTATTTGTACTATACCCCTTCAAATTTCCTAATATTTTGACCAATGTCAGCATTAGTTCTATATATTTAAGAAAGCAATCAAGAACAAATATAAATATTCTCGTTCAATTTTTTAAATTATAGCTTCTAATAAACATATGAAACAGCAAGGACAATACAGAAAAATAAGTCTCCATGAAGTTTCTCAATTTTATCCACTGAAAGCAAAAAAGAGAGTAACATAAAGCAGGAAAATTTTACATTGTATCATTTATTCTTAATCAGAGAAATGAAAACCCTAAAAGATTAGAATAATTTTATACCAAATCATTGTTTAAATTATAGATGGAGCCAAAAACACACAAAATTACTATTTTTTTTAGGGTGAAGGCAAGAGACAAGCAGGTTATTAATATAACATTTCAGTAATTATTTTATATATTGACAATCACTAATTTAACCCTTGAATTGAAAGAATAAAAACTTAAAACTCACTCTGTTCATTATCATTCCACTGATTTCAAGTACAGACATGTCAGCTTTCTTACAGTCATTGCCTTCCCATACTATAGCACTTATTTTTTCTAATCCTGGGTGGGAGCTATGAAGCCAGGGCAAATGACTCTACAAAAAATAAAACAAATTGGCAGATCTATATATCACATTTCATAAATTAAAAGTATGCATATAAAGTTATAGCTATATACACAATTTTAACTGTTAAAAATAATCGATATATTTATCATTTTATAAATGAAACATATCTGTGCATTAGCTCTAACTATACACAGAGTTATAATAAATTCTAACTTAAACTTAATTTATACATTGAACAGATGGCATAAGAAATTATATAGTTATAAAGATGTAGAACTCTTGTAGAACTTTATATAGTTATAAAGATGTAGAACTCTTGCATAATAGGTATTAGGCAAATTGTCATTCAAAACTATATTAATATGTGTCAGCGAAAATACTTGCCAGTCTAGATAGCTTCCAATATACTAATATTAAAAGATAAATGGATGTCAAATTGTCCATAATGATCAGTGTCTAACTTATGATCAATGAGTGCAAAAGAATATGATAACTGAGGTTTGAACCTCTTTGAAAGATTAAATAGTGATACTATCTCATTCTGAAAGAGATTCTTCCTTGTACTTATCTTTAATATCTGATTTAGTAACTTTTCTGATATTATAATCTAGAATTTCTCCAAAGGATCAATTTAAGTTTTTTTTTTTTTTTTGGTCCAGATTAGAGAAAACTTTGTAAGATGAAGCACAGAGAACTAGAAGTATTATCTGAAGTAGGATAAAGTATCTCTCAATGTTTCAAAGAATAGAAAACAAATGAAAAGAAAAATTGAAAACTTTAGTATGAAGAATCAGATGCTTAAGGTTGTTTTAGATCTAGAATCGAATAAAACCTCAAAATAGAATAGCTGAATTAAAAGTAGCAAGATAATTAATGAAACACTAACCTCAACATAATTAGATCTTGAGAAGAAAAGTAACACTAAAAGATATCAGACCCAAAATAGGATGAATTTATTTGTGTATATCACAGTATTTGTGACTTACAATTTTTTTTACAGACTGATATACTTCCCATATTTTATAAAAAGGGTAGGTTTGCCATTCATAGCAAACCTCAGGAAACTAATGAATAGATCTTTGACATTTTAATATTTAAATTTCATAACATCTCATTAAAATAATGCCTAATAATGAACAGACTATGCTGGTTATATTATTCTTTGGAGAGCAAAAAATATGATTAAAATATGGTAAAGAAATGTTTCTGTAAATTTAAGAAATACGATTTTTCCTCTAGTAGGAGTAAAGTTGAAGATTCATTTCAATTGAAGTTGACAAATAGTAATAATATGTAAGAAAACACAGGTAGAAAACTTTATCTTTTCTAAACATATGATTGCAATATATATTTACTTTTATGCTGTATATTTCACTATTTGAGAACTTTAAGAGCTGGTAGATACTAGTCATTAACTACCAACTTAATTTCATCAAATGATGTTTCATAATTATTCCTGAAACATTCTAATTTGAGATAGAAGTAATTTGCACCAAAATGTTACCAAACTTTCTCTGAAAAATTTAGTAATAAAAATAATGGAAAGAAAAAACTAGAAACAAGATCCTGAATGGAAAGAGAGTTAAGCCTGGGAGTCAACAGATTTTAACCACAGAATTATAGACTTTTTTAAAAAAAAATTCTTAGTCTGTAACAGGAGTTAAAGGTCTTCTCGATTACCTTAAAGAAAGGTATATCAATAAGATGGATTGACCTGGAGACAGAAATAGGATATTAAGAAGTTCTTTACTGTCCTTCCAAAAGTACTTCGTTTGTACCCAATTACTTTACCAGTTACTCTAACCAGCTTTTGCTATTATTTTCTTATTCTAGAAAATCAAAATGTAAGAAATAGCAATTAGAATTTTAGAAGTTAATTAAAAGAACTCCCCCTCTTATGAAAAAAAGTCTTGTTGGAACATGTGAATGGAAAACAGAAGAAACACCCCGCCCCACCTTTTTAAAGGATGGGGGAAACACGGCAAATAACTGCATTTTACAATTTTATCATATAGGGTTTTCTTGTTTTCAAACTCAAATTTAGAGCTCATTCAGTGATTTTTCTTCAAGAAAAATCTAAAATGTTTTATTTCTTATGCATTCAAAACTGCCTGAAAACCTTAACCCTTAAAAGATGGCATGTCTTTATTTCAAAAAAATTCACCTTGACAACTGCTTCACTGGTGTTTCCAACTGTGAGAGTGTAGCCATTAAAATCTAGCTTCACCTACTGAAAAGTGTTACTTGATCATGGCTTTATATTTTATTATGTACCCAGCCATGACATTCTCCTATGAGTACCTTGTTACTATTTACAAAGAAAATAAATAACAAAACTATACATTTGGAAATATCCTGATTAGAACATGTTGTTTCTTCACAAGGATAGATTTTATTTCTTTATGGTGGGCAGGAAAGAGGCCTGCAAATTTAACGCAGACCTTGGTCAACCAAGAAAAATATCTGTTAACTTTTCATTAAAGAGAGCTAATTTCTATATCTGATTACTAGTAAAACTGAAAACATGATCCTATGGGTGGTGGTGGGGGGCACTGAGAATAGGCAATGTGTGTGTAAAAATCAAGCCTTTTCTTTAACCCCCAAACAAAACCAATATAAGCCTACAATACCATAATTAAACAGAGAGAATAGAATATAAAAAATTTTTCAATTTTACCAAAAAGAGTAATGCAGGCCATTTATTCTGTCTAAACATCATGAAACTTTTTAAAAATCATTTTAGGAAAGCCTAATTGCTGTGCTTTGAAAGAAATTTTAATTTTTTCATGTATTCGGTCAGCTAATGTTTGTTAAACACAAACTATATACCAAGTAATGTGTGATACAATAATAAGGCAAAATACCCATGATAACCACTTCAATGCTCCTGTAGTATCTCAGGGGAAAACAACTTCCTTCATCTTAATTCCAGGTATTAATCTCAGAGACTTAGGTGAGTACTCAGATGACTCATCCAACACCCTATATTTTCATGAATTAATCATTATTTTCACTTTTTTTTTTTTCAAATGTAGAGACCCTTCACCTATTCCCTATGGCCGACCCCTGAATCTTGACACCATACTGCATTGCTAGACTTCTGAAATGAGTCACTGACCATAACCTCCAATCATTCCAAGTTTCAAACCTTCAATTCTAAAACATTTGTTTCCTTGAACACACTCACCTTTCAACTTGTAAGCGCCTTCCTGGTTTCATTTGCTTCTCAATCTGACTTATCTAGACTCCCACTAGACCCATTATTTTAATCATCATCTCTCCTGTCCTTTGAATAGCAATTATTTATTGAGTACCTAATCTGTGTGACTTTAGGCACACTACGCAACTCAGTGTCTCAATTTTTCTCATTTATAAAATGTAAAATAAACTACACTGCCAAAGACTGTGAGAACTACATGAAACAATGCATCTAGATTACGTTGCACAGGCTTGGCATACAGTAAATGCTTATTAAATGTTTGTTGTTGTTATGATATTTAGGATATCCTAGAGAATATCATATAACTGTGTTGAATTGGGAAACTGCAAATTCATGGTTTCAGATTCCAGCCAGACCCTCAGAAATGTGGCTGTGATTCTTTTAATGTGTTCATTATACATATACATATTCTCATTCCCATATCTCCACTCCCACAAATGATAACTTCAAGCCATAAGCTCCCTATCAAATCATTTCCCTTCTTTTGGTCACTAGGCCCCTTGGCCTTTTGTACCTAACAAAATAGATATCATCAGACAATAACTGTCTCATGCTCTTGCCTGCTTCATGCACTCATCTGCTTCCTTTTATCCCAGCAGAAACTGCGTTCCTCTCTGTCAAAAGCTGTTTTCTGACTCTCCTCCAGAATCCTAAGAAACCCTCATTTCACCAATCAAGTTTTTCTTCTGTACTCTTTCAATTCTTCCCTAGTTCTTCTCTTACAAAATAAATATGCTCATTATCTTGCATATTAGGGGATAAAGACCAAAACACTCATTCATCCTACACTGCCTCATTTTCTCCAAACTTTCAAACCATATTTCATAAAACCTTTTTATTCACACTCTTCAACCCCCTGCAGTGACGCTTCCTTTGTCACTTTTTCTACATCCAAAGCCAAAACCAGTATTTGTTAACTGAATGTTTCAATTAGAGACTAAGTTAGCTTTACCATATTTTACCTTTCCTAACCTCTACCTGCTCCAGATATTTGAACAAATAAAATATTATAGGTAAAACTGAATACATTTTGTATCCTTCTCTGCTAGATTCTCTTTATTCCCTAGATTCATTATCCATAATTTGGTTTTTATTATTTCCTTGCATGTTTTCATATTCCTACTGCATATGCTTTTTATTCATACACAAAATATAATTTTGCATGTTTTAAAACTTTAAATAGTACACTGTATAGTTCTGCCAATTGCTTTTTTTCATTAAAACTAAATTTTTAATTGAAAAGTTATATTTACAGAATTTATTCGTGTTGATATATATAGTTAAGTACAATTTTATCATATGCTGTGATTTATTAATTTTTCTGTGGTTGGATCTTGTGTTATATTCAATTTTTTACTATCATACACAATGAACACATCCCTGTGATCATCTATCTTCTAAAGTTTCACTGAAGTGGATGAAAGGATCCTAGAGTATTCAGACCTTCAATTTCACTATATAATGACAAACTGTTCTTCAAAGTAAAACTGAACAAATTTACACTAACATAACCATTCACTAAGAGTTCTTCTTTCTTCACATTCTTGCCAATACTGAAATTTATCAGACTTCCAAATTTTGACAATCTGAGCAATATGAAATGGTATCTCATTGTTGTAATTTACATTTGTCTGACTACCAGCAAAATTAACTGTTTTTACTTACATTTCTTACTCATCCAGGTGAGTTGCCTGTTCATTTTTCTATTGATTCGTCTTTTACTTCTCTGTAGGAGTTTTTAATGTGCTCTGTACAGTAAAACTTTAATAGTGATTGTGTTAGAAATATCTTCTCCCAGCCTGTGGTTTGTTTTTTAACAATCTTTATGCTTTACAGACTAAATTTTTAAATTTTAAGGTATTTATATTTATCAATTCCTCCATTATTTTGTATGCACTTTTATCTTATTTTTAAAATTATCTGTTAAACTGAGACAACAAAGACTTTTTGCCAACATTTTCTTCTCAATGTTTTAAATTTTTTTAACATATATTTTTTAGTTGTAGGTGGGCACAATATCTTTATTTTTATGTGGTGCTGAGGATCGAACCCAGTGCCTCATGGATGCTAGGCAAGCACTCTACCACTGAGTCACAACCCAGCCCCCTCAATGTTCTCAGTGTTTTAATTTTTATGTTCCTTCATGCTTAGGAACTCTGTTGAATAAATTTTTATGTATGGATATCATTTGACCTACCTTCATATAGTCCATCTTTTTCCCACTGAGTTATAATGTCATTTATGTCATATACTGGGGATCCATATAAGCTTGTGTCTATTTCTAGATTTTCTATTCTGTTGCATTAGTCTATTTGTTTATACATCCACACCAAACTTGTTTTTCTTTTTTTTCCCTGTTACTAGGGATTGAACCCAAGAGTACTTTACCACTGAGATCCATCACCATTCATTTTAATTTTTAAATTTTGAGACAAAGTCTTGCTAAGTTGCCGAGGGCCTAACTAAACTGCTGAGGTGGATCAAACTTGTGATCCTCCTGCTTCAGCCTTCCAAGCCACTGGGATTACAGATGGTAGCCACCACATCCCGTCCATATCATACTATCTTGAAGTTTTGAACGTAAAATGAAACTAGCAGGAAAAATCTCCTGTTCTTCAAAACAGGTTTTGCTCTTCTTGACATTTTGCTATTTAATATGGACCTTACATCAGTGTAAGTCCAACCAAAAATAGTCAGAAAAAGTGAAGAAACAAGCTGTTTGAATTGTGACAGAAAAAGCAGTCATAATGGGCATCTCTGCCTGATACCTGCCTTGAATAAAAATGCTCCTAAAATTTTATTTTAGGTATTTATTTAGGTATGACAAGTTTTTAGAAGTGCTATAAACTGAATGTTTGTGTCCTTGCCTGCGCACCCACTTGCAGGCCAAATTCATATGGTGAAGCCTAAATCCCTTAAGTAATGGTATTTGGAAGTGGAACCTTTGGGAAATAATTAGGTTAGTGGGTAGAACCCTTATGAAAGAGATCAATGCCCTTATAAAGGCAAAAAGAAACCAGAGCTAGCTCACTGTATTAGGGGAGGATATATGAACACTACAATGATCTACAAACCAGGAAAAGGGACTTCTGCCAGATTCAGACAATGTGGTACTCTGATCTTGGACTTCCAGCTACCAGAACTGTGAAAAAATAAATGTTGTTTTAAGCCACATAGTCTGTGGTGTTCTCTGATAGCAGAAGGTTCTTTAATAATTACCTTTCATCAGATTAAGGAAATTATCTTCTATCTCTAGTTTTCTAAGAGGTTACTTGATTTAGTTGACAGGATTTGATGAGTGAGAAGGTGAGAGAGAGTAAGGATTTTTAATAACCATCACATTTCTGTACTGGTGAGTGGATGGACAGAAATGACACTCATCGGGATTTTGAGTGCAATAAAAGAAAAAGAGTTTCATGGGAAATTTGATTAAATTTAAGATACTGATGGTACATTTAAATGAAGATATCCTATAGAACTAACTACACATTGTTCCATACAGTACCCTACTCACATGTGGCTTTTCAGCACTTGAAATATGGCTACTCCAAAATGAAATATGCTTTAAGGGTTCACTTTCGATTTGTAGATTTAGTATAAAAAATGTAAAATCTTTATTATTTTTCATACTAGTTTTATGTGAAAGGGATAATACCCTGTATATATCCAGTTAAATATAACATTGGAATTAAGTTCACCTTTTTAAATGTTTTTAATGAGACTAATAATGTGATTCTTATATTTCTACTGGACAGCAAGACTACAGACATTTGATAACACAAATGTCATATTCATGAAATGAAGATTTGTGAATCATAATCTCATAGGTACAGTTCAGGCCAAGGTGTACATGAATGTGACCATGAAGTGTGTTGCATGAGAAAAAGTTTAATTTATTTAAAACACAGTTTGACTTACAAAATTCCATTTACCAATAACGTCTCAGGAATATATATGTGTGCAAGATAAGAGACACAACCAAACATAACTACCAAGATTCTATATTCTAATGAAGTCAGACCAAAGCTCACACAAAAAGAATGTTATTTTAATTGAATGTAAGCTTTTTCTTTATCTCTGTAAAATCTGTACATACATTCAAAGGAGCTCAACTGAAAGCCCCACATAACTCAACACTGTAAACCAACCTGATGAAAAGGGTCGTCTCTATATTCTTTTTTCACACATGGATTAATTTGAGGATTTTCCACATCTGTCTCACTGGTACAAGATGAACGGCATTCTGCACAATGTAACAAGTCTTCCCATAATACATCTTCTGTTTCAGATTCTGGCCTTGTGCTCTCAGAATCCTGTCTGGAACTTGAACAGCGAGAGCTGCAACTAGTACCCGATTTAGGGGCATCCTGAAATCAAGATATTCTTTGACATTAATACAATTTATGTACCCTTTCCAACTCAAAGGATTCTATCAGAACCATATATTGTTACTTTTTCTAAAACAATAAACACACTGTCAAAGGACAGTGAGAGAAATAAAACCTTAAACATACATATTAATCTTTAAGGAGTAACAATGCCCTCACAACAAAATGTATTTCATTTCATATTTCAGCTCAGGTGTTCTTTCACATGCAAGAGTTGTGCCCGTTTCTCTTATATTTTACTTATTTTTAATTTTTTAAAAAAATTTTTAAATGAAGTTCAGAATTCAGGTAGGCAGAGACTAGTCCAAGATTATACAGTCTACACAATGAATATTAACATACTTCAGTGTTTGTTTGTTTGTTTGGTTTTTGGTACCAGGGATTAAACTCAGGGGTACTCAACCACTGAGCTACATCCCCAGACCTGTTTTGTATTTTATTTAGAAACAGGGTCTCATTGAGTTGCTTAGCACCTCACCATTGCTGAGGCTGGCTCTGAACTCATGATTCTCCTGTCTCAGCCTCCCAAAGTGCTGGGATTACAGGCGTGCGCCACTGTGCCCGGCCACACTTCAATGTTTTTAATAGAGCTATTTTCTTAATCTTTTTTAGCAAGTGTAGATTTCATTCACAATGCCTTCATTTCTTAAACAGAAGTTTAAAATTGATAGGTAATCTAAACTAAGAGGGTAACTGCCAATTTGTGTTCTTGAGATAATATATGGTATAAAAGTCAAAAGCTAAAAGACACAAGTAATTTCTAATAAATTTATTTAATCCCATTTTTTATTAATTTATTTAAATGCATTTCAAGTCATAGTACATATATAGAGCTCAATTTTTCCATTTCTCTGGTTGCAAACCGGACAGAGTCACACCATTTGTGTCTTCATACATTCACCAAGGGTAGTGATGACCATCTCAATCAACCATTTTAATACACCCATTCCTCTCCCCCCCCATTTTTTAATATACAAAATAAAAATGAGTAAAATTTTGATTTGAAATTTTTAAAAGTTTAGTTAAGAATGGTAATAGTCATCCTTATAACCAACTATGCTCAAATTTTTGGACTTGTTTTTAGCTGTCCTCTGTCACTAACAATTGTCAATCCTACTATTAAAATGTTTTATATTTATCCTTTTGTCTTTCCCTTGCTATCATCAGAGTTCAGACTTTATCATTCACGCCTTAATTGTTACAAGCTCTTCCTAATTGACAACGCCCCCTTCTTTTCAGATTAACTTTCCTAAGGTATAGTTCTTTCACTTTTTTAAGAAACTTCCACTATGGCTTCCCATTACTTTCTTGGATAAAGTTCAAATTCTTTCCATTTAGCCTACTTGTCTTCAGTGCTACTTTTTGACCATAGCCTTTCCCTCCAGTGATAGTGGGCTATTCTCTAACTCCTAAACAAGGCAGTTCTTTGCCACTTTAGCCTCTGATTATGTCCCTAACACTTATCATTAGTCCTGCCTTCCTTTAAAGATATGTTGAAAATTAAATAAGCACTGTACCTTTAAGTACAAAGTTGGCACAAAGCAGGAGTTCAACAAGTGTTAGTTTAAAGCTGCCTACCTAGAATACTACCTGGTCTCCAAAGTGAGTTATATTTATATTCATTTGACAGCAGAATTTTGCATTGCTTTCCAGAATCTGTAATACTATCTTAATTAAATGCATTTAATATTCTCCAATAGATCATAATTCTCAAATACTCCTTCCTTGGAAGAAACCAACACTTTTTCCTTTGGCCATCCTCAACACAGGTAACAAAATACCTTGAATGATTAGAATGGGCACCATGAATCTATTATATTTAGTGTATTGACAGATGTTTATGGGAAAAGTAAAAATTTTTTGAAGAGATGACCAGGAAAATGAATTTAAGAAAAATAAGTAAAACAGAAAAGCAAAAATCAGTCTGCTTTGTTTTACAAAAAAACTCCAAAAATACTTCAGACTCACTAATATCAGTTAAAATATTTGAAACCCAAGAAGTTTTCATTATAACAGAATAGCAAGGCACAGAAAGTACTGAGTTTCCAGTTAGTGATAATTCAAAATTTTAAATACAACTAGTTTATTATCTACCATTAAATTCTAATATAGACTTACTAATTACATATAGAAATTGGTAGCACAATTAAAGAGATGATGATTTTTAATTTATTTTTAAAAATCAGTCAATTTTGGGTGATTTAATGATTGATTTCAGGAATAAGGACACATTTGTAATTCTTAAGTAAGTGTATTTTGCCAAAAACTAGTAAGTGTGTTATTTTACAAATGTAAAGCCTAAGAATTATTTTCTATAATTATTTTCTATAATTGCTTACATTTCAAACAGAGTTTTCTCTGCCATATTTAGGTAATTAAAGACATTTTAAATTTCACTACAAACAGCTGACTAAAGCCTAAAACTAAAACATTTTAGAGTTGAAAAAAATAGTTCAAGTTAGCCACATCTCATCTGATTTGTTCTGCTCATCTCAAATCTTTCAACAGATGACTAAAAATAAACATAATCAAATTTAGAAGAGGCAGATTATTTACTTGAAGGAAATAATCACTTATAACAGAAATTCCTTGTGTCAGACAATTTATGTATAATTTTACTGAACCCTAACAATGCATTGAAGTCAGTCTTTTCTCCCCACTGTAAGAATGTGGAAACTGATATAGAAGTTAAAATATTTTCTCAAAGCCACTTAAGTGATCTGACTCCAAGCCCATGGCTCCTTCATCATGCTTCCCATCAAATGCTACCTTTATTAGATGAAAAGCTAATCTATAATAGGGAGCAAAAATTTTAAAATGCAAGTAAAGTTAAAGCAGGGTAAAGTAGCAAAAAAGAACATATGCATAAAAGAAGCTATCCATTCCTCAGGACATCCCCTGCATCCCAGATAACCAAGAAATTCCATCACTATCTTCCCAATAGGAGAACTAGATGAAGCCAACCAGATACAATAGAGAAAGGAAAAAACAGGAGTAAGTGAAAGTCTATACAAAGAACCACAAGATCCCCATCTTAGATCTAGCACTCTTGGTGCCAAACACTATGGCAGCCTTGTATATTACCACTCCTATCCTACCAGAAGATTGACTGATTCTTCCTGAAAAAGCGAGATGCCCCTTAAAACTGCATCTATATAAATATCACCATTTGGGAGGCTTACAACACATTGCTGGGTTCCTGACCCATCATCTTACAGTAAAGTCCACCAGTCCCATCCATGCACAAGAACTTCCCCAGATGTGTTTTAAATTTCTTTTTCATTTATTAGTTGGGATATTTTTGTAAAGAGAAAGTGAATTCAATTATTCTATCTTTGGCCACCAAATTTCACCTGAAAAGAACTTAATTAGTAGTCTTTGATAATTTCCTTGTTTTCTATCATGTAAAGAGTTTCCAGTTCATTTTGTATATTTCCTACAACATATAGGAACAAGGAATTGGTCAGTTCTTCAGGGAGACCTGATTTTTTGTCTGTCTTTGTGTGTGTGAGTGTGTGTGTGTGTGTGTGTGTGTGTGTGTGTTCAAAAAGAAAAGTGATGATGGGCACAAGCTTGGTGCTAAAAATGTTTACTGTGTTGTGGGCTTGCCCAATGGAATTTTTGTACCTCACTTCTAAAGAAAAATATCACCAATAATTTGAAGAGATTATAGATTTATACTATAAATAAAATGCAAAACTACAAATCTTTTGTAGTGCACAAACAATACTACAAAACTTTTCTATATATATACTTTACTTTTTAAAAAGAGATTTTATTTTGCTGTTGAAAAAAAAAAGGTCCTTTAAAGTTAGTTTCACTTTAAGAATCAAAGTTTTTAGAACAGAACACAGCCAATATTTCTAGTTTAAAGTCTTTACTTTGCAAAGGAACAATCCAAAGACCAGATTTTATTTTTTTATGCCACCTTTTATATCATTTGAAAAGATTTAAAACTACCAATGCCTATTAACCTAGACTTAATACTTAGACTAAAATCTAAAAGGTTTTAAGAAACTTATTTAAAAATCAAGATTAGTAGAATACCAGGACTGAGTCAAGAGACAGTATATCCTTGCAGATTTTTTAAAAAACATCACAGATTTCAAAAATAAAAATTTGTAGAATAAGGTTCTGCCCTTCAAGAATCTCAATAGTTCAAAATACAGCTGCAAACTAAGAAGAACAAAAAAACACAGAGTGAGAAAACTAACTCTAAACCCAAATAATTTCTTCTGTAGGAAAGGGGTCAAGTAGCCTTTGAGCTTCCTCCCAGCACCAATGAACATAGTGGTGTAAAGTAAGACTGAATTTCACAAGTTTGATTGTTTGGTTTAGGAAAAGAAGACAGCACTTCAGATGATATGTGTGTTTGTACTGTTGTCTGTAATGACAGCCAAACATGAAACACAACCACAGTCACAAGATTAACCAGAGATAAAAACAGAGCAATGTGCAAAGAAGTAACTCTCTTCTAATCTTAACACCTTGAAAGTATTCATATTGTAGTCCAGCATAACATCTGATTTTTTAATAAGTTTAACCCAAAATCTTCAAGAAAAAAATACTAATGTACTTCAGTAAGAGTAGAAGATAATGTTGACCAAAAAAATAACATAAGGAGTAATTTGCTTTAAAGGCAGATAATGAAATTTTCTGTCCTTAGAACAGAAACTAAAATAAAATAGAATGAAATTCTTTTTTTATTTATGTAGTTTTAAGCTCAAGAGATGTGGTAAAGTTGGGAAAGGGTTTTAGAGAAAAAACAAAAATCAATAGGGAAAAATAGAATCAAAGAAGAAAAAAATTGCCACTATATGGGGAACTCCTAGTTAAAAGCTAGTAACAATAACATGAAAAGTCAGAAAAATGACTTTACAATAATTGAGAATATATAAATATTTTTAAATTGTGGAAAAGATTGACAGAGGAGTTAATAGATTGTCTCCACAGGATGGTCTTCTTTAAAAATAAACAACAACCTGAATATATGAGTCTTCACAGTCTTCACAGATGTTGCACAAACAGCGTGTGGCTGTTTGTCAGTGTCTATAATACATAAATCTAAACTTACTATCAAGACTATAAAAATAACAAATATAGGTAATACTTATTTCAACAATAATTATCAATTATAGAAAGAAGGTGTAAGTAGGAACATACAAATTTGATAAGACCAAAATTTATACCTCATTGGGATAATGTTTCTTATAATGGTGTGACTTTCTGTTCCGAAGAATGTGGTCAGAAGTCCTGTCCACGTGACGGCGTAATGAGTATCCTGTTTCAGGACCTTCCTCACTGGACACTTCATCAGACACATTTGTTATTGTCCTTTGGGTGTCCTAAGTTGGGAATACACAAAGAGGATTATAAGCAATTTCTGACTATGCCTTTAGTTTTATTTAATATGGCAATATTTCTTTTTTCTTTCTTTCTTGTTTTTGGTACCAGGGATTGAACTCGGGGCCACTAGACCACTGAGCCACATCCCCAGCCCTATTCTGTGTTTTACGTAGCGATAGGGTCTCACTGAGTTGCTTAGCTCCTCGCTGTTGCTGAGGCTGGCTTTGAACTCATGATTCCCCTGTCTCAACCTCCCAAAGTGCTGGGATTACAGAACATGGCAGTATTTCAAACTATACATACATACACACATACATACATACACACAGAGAGATTTTCAAAATTGCTTCAACTATGTCAAAGTGAGTAGTACCTTATTTTCTGCAAAAGCTTATTTTTTCTTTTCTTTTTAATTTTTCATTTTTGAAGAAGTATCTTAAATTAGTAACTATACTCATATTTTACTTGGATTGGGAATGTAGCTCACTGGCCTTAGCATGTGCAAGACCTTGGCTTTGATCCCTAGTACCACAGGGAAAAATAAAATAAAATGTATATTTCACTTTTAAAAATAATTCAATAGTCATTTTCAAATATTGTTCCATGACATTTTAGTTCATAAAATGATTTGAAACAGTCTACAAAATTAAGAAATACAAAATACGACAGAAGCAGAACAGGATAGAAGAAATTGAGACCTGAGAAAAACTTACACTATTTTTTTTCAAACAAAAAATAAGCTATCGATTGTAAAATATGCTACTGACTTAATCATGGTCTACAGTGCAGCAAGAGGTAAATGGTGGTATGTATATCAGACAGACATTATGTATAAATCAATTTTTAAGAGACATTCAGATTTTAGAAATTCTGAAATTGAAAAACTATAGGCCTGAGATGTAGCTCAGTAGGAGGTGTTTTGCCAAGAAGGCACAAGATGCTGGATTAAACACCCAGCACAAGAAAAAAGGAGAAAGGATGGTAGAATGGAAGGAGAATGGAAGGGTAGAAGGACAGAAGGAAGGAAGGGTGATTCCAGAGGCATAAGTTCTATGATAACTTCATATTCCTCTCAATGTTAGTAGGTAACAAATACATGAATAAGTGTTTGAAAACTGCAAGTAAAAATGTATTGACTGAGTGATGACAGTGATATGAAGCTCACATTGACAGCTAAATAGTCTAAAATCATGGTAAGTAACTACATTAAATTATAGGCCTATGCTGTAACACAGCTAATACTGGATAATAAATGTACACTCAAATGGTAACATACTTCACCCAAAATTACAGATCCTCTTTATCTACTTCACTAAAAACTGCTAATGTTCACATTCCTAAATGTAACAGAAGTAACACCTTTTAACTTGACTATATTTTTTTTAACTGTAAGAACTTTTAAAGTTTAAATTTATCCAGAAATTTAAGCAAAATAAAGAACCAGTCATTACATTAGGCTCTGTAACAATAAATCCATAGTCTCTTTAAGTATTCTTTTGGAAAAGTAAACAAATAATTATTATCTTTAACATATAAATATGTCCTCAATGAGATTTTGTTTTCAGAGCATTATTACTAATAGAATCCCTTGGGCAAGATGGCTGACTAGAGGTGCCTGGCAAGCTTCCCTCCAAAACAAAGACAAAAAAACAACTATTTCACTGTTTGAGGAAGAATGCAGAGGAGACACCAAGAGCACAGAGCTAAAAAAGGGAACTAAGCACAGGGTACTGATTCTCCTGTGTTTCAAGAACCCTTAACCAAGAGGGACTTTATTTGACAAGGAAAGAATAAGGACCCCAGCGATCTCCAGGCACATCACAGGCACCTGAAGCATTTGTTGCTAGAGAGGCCTGCAGTCCTCACATGCTCTGAGCCCATTTTAGAGATTACCACACTACTGCTTGCTCCAGGGAAAGACAGCCTAGCCCATGTTGTGTCCTTCCATGCCCAGGTTCTTGCTGAACAGTTCCATCTTGAGATCTTTCTCACCTTTCCACATCTCCAGAAAGCATCTGGGCAGCCCTGTCCATACTCCTGCTGCTCTAGCAAGCAGCTGGGTGATCCTGCTAACCGACCTTCAGCACTCTGGGAAGCAGACAGGCAGCCTGGCTTGCACACCAAGCAACACCAAAAGCAGCCAGGCAGTGTACCATGAACAGGTCGACTCCCACAGGCCCTACAAAGTCATATGCACAGCCCTCAAACACTGATGGGCACCCTGTCTGGACACTTGGAGGTACTCTACCCAGGCACCTACAGACACTACTGATGTTGATTATAGCTGAAGAAGCCATATGGAAACCACACTAAAATGTATACCTGGATGCAAACACAGTCTACTCAACTGACACTCTAGGATATATCACCAGAAGAAATCTTTTATTATGAAAGCTGCCCTATAAAAGTGGTATAGGCAACTAATCCATCAGATGAACAAAGATCCATGTAGGGACACAAAAGTAATAAGGGAGCTTGATGCCTCCAAAGAAACACAATAACTATAGCAGCATACCTGAGACCAGAAAAGGAAATCAACAAACTGTAAAAGAATTAAAATGATTTTAAGGAAACTCAATGTGATACAAGAGAACACAGATAATCAATTCAATGAAATTAGGAAGACAATTCAGGATAAGAAAAAAATTCACCAGAGATAAAAATCATAAAAACAAAAATCTTAGATAAATAACTCAATAAATGAAATAAAAAATTCATTTGAGAACTTCAAAGCAGAATAGAGCAAGACAAAGAAAGAATTTCTGAGCTTGAAGACAGGTCTTTTAAAATGAGAGAGAGAAGTGAAAAGAAAAATTACAAAGAATGAAGAAAGCCTACAGGACTTAATGGGGAGCACCCCAACTTTCACTTTATGAGAGTTCCAGAAAGAGGTGAGAAAAGGCATAGGAAAACCAGTTCAATGAAATTAATGCTGAAAACTTTCCAAATGTTGGAAAATATAGATATACAAATTCAAGAAACTCAAAGGACCCCTTAATAGATTCAACCAAAAATAAAAAAAAAAAAACCACTTCAAAGCATATTTTAGTTAAGCTATTAAAAGTATAAGAGAATTTTAAAAAATCACAGAGAAAGGCTCAAGTCCCATAATGGAATCTCCATTAGACTAACATCAGACTACTCAGAAGAAGCCAAAGAGAATGGTATGACATATTTCAAATTCTGAAAGGAAAAAACTGCCAACCATGAATACTGTATCTAAAAAAGCTATCTTTCAGAAATGAATAAGAAAATCTTCCCAAGGCAAGCAAAAACTAAGGAACTAGTTCTACAAGAAATACTTAAGGGAGTTCTACATCAGAAATAAAAGGATGTTAACTATCATAATGAAAACACATGAAAGTACAAAATTCACCAATAGAACACAGAGAAGAAGAGAAAGAAAATCAAACCTGACCAATATAAAAAAACCACTAAAACACAAAGAATGAATAGAAGAAAGGAACAAAAGATGTACAAAACAACCAGAAAAAAATTAATAAAATTATAGTATGTTTTTACTTGCCAATATTAACTGTGAATGTAACTGGATTAATTTCTCAATTAAAAAATATAGGCTGGTTGAATGGACTTTAAAAAATGACCAAAAGATATAAATATATGCTTTCTATATGAAATTCACTTCATCATTACCAGTGAAGACGCAATGATGGAAGGACAAAGGATAGAAAAAGACATACCATGCAAATGAACATCAAAAGTGAGCAGGAATAACTATACTTTTATCAGATATAATAGACAAGTCAAAAAGTGTAAAAAGAGAAAAATAAAGTCACCGTGTAATGATAAAGGGATCAATTCAACAAGAAGAAAATAACAATTGTAAATACATATGTACCCAACACTGGAGTACCTATAATATAAAGCAAATATTATTAGCTCTAAAAGGAAAGATAGATTCTATTATGATAATAGTTGGGGTCAACACTAGTTAGTGTCTGGGAAAGTTTGTTGTTCTGGGTAGTGAGGTAAGAAAGACTCTGAACAACTGTCTTTCACCACATAATTGTAGCCACCACATAATCACTGCACCCTGTTTCTTCAGTCCCAAAATTTAGTTTATAACCTTTTGTTGCATACTTGTTATATGGTATAATTCTGTTCATCACACTCCTTCAAAGGTAAACAGAGCAGTAATGTATTTGTCAGTGGTATAGGGATGCACATTTGTTTTCTCATGCACTAATACCAAAATCAGACAAGGACACAATTAAGAAAATTACCAATTAATATCCTTAATGAACACAGATACAGAAATTCTCAATAAAATATTAACAAATCAAATCCTACAGTGCTTCCAAAAGGTCATACAATATGATCAAGTGGGTTTTCTCCTAGGGTTGCAAGAATGCCTTAACATATACAAATCATCAACAATGAAGGACAAAAAACAGATGCTCATCTCATTAGTGCAAAACGAACAGTCCACATAACATAGAATTCCACATAACTTCATGATGAAACCCTCAAAATATTAAACATATAAGGAACATACCTCAATACAATACAGGAGAGGTGTGTGTGTGTGTATGTATGTACATTATACATATATACATATATATACACACACACACACACACAAAATAAACTCACAGCCAACATCGTAGTGAATGGGAAAAAGCTGAAACTGTTTCCTCTAAAATCAGAACAAACCACACAAGAATGTTTATCTTTGCCATTCTTATTCAATGCAAGATGGAAGTCTTATTCAATATAGTTCTGAAAGTCTCAATCAGAGCAATAAGGCAAGAGAAAGAAAGAAAAGGCATCCATATGGGAAAGGAAGAAGTCAAATTATCCCAATTTGTAGACAATATAATTTTATATAGAAAAATACCTTAAGATTCCATAAAAAACTGCTAGAATTAATTCAGTAAGGTAACAGGATTTTTAAAAAACTGCCTTATGATCCAGCAATCATACTACTGGGTATATATTCAGAAGAAATGAAGTGAGTATGTTAAGGAAACAACTGCATTTGCATATTTACTGCAACACTATTCACAATAGCCAAAACATGGCATCAACTGAGGTGTTAACAGATAAAAGAAAATATACACACAATAAAATATTATTCTGCCATAAAAAAACTCTGTCATTTGCGCAACATGAACAGAACTGGAGGACATTATGTTAAGTGAAGTAAATCAAGCACGGAAAAGATAAATATCGTACATTCTTAATTATATGTAGAAACTAAACAGTTTATTTTACAGAAGTAGAGAATAGAATAGTGGATACCACAGCCTGGTAAGAGGAGAAAGTGGGGATGGAGACAGAATGGTTGAGGGGAATAGGGGTACAGCTGGATAGGAGAAATAATTTCTAATTTTCTACAGCACAGTAGAATAATTATGGTTGACAGAAGTTAATTTAATATTTTAAAATAGAGAGTAGAAAGCACTTTGATTGTTCCCAACAAAAGAAATGGTAAATGAGTGAGGTCATATTACAAATTGTATACATGTATTGAAAATAACCTTGTACCCCATAAATATGTATATTAATTATGTGTCAATTAAAAATGAAAAGTTTTTTTTCAGATTAAATACAAAACAGATATTACACCAAAAGTAGTAAATACAGGATAAACAAGATATTTTTATAGAAATATGAATGAAAGTGTTGTAATTCCACTTTTACAATAATTTAAATATTCGGCTTCATTCAAATTATTATACATATATAGAAATAGAGAAAGAAAAAGTAAAGTTTAACAGGCCAACTATAAAGTGCTTTAACATTTTGGGAAAATTCAAGCCATCAATCAGTTCAGAAGGTATAAGTTAATATTGGCAATTACATTTAATCATAGTACTTATCTGATTTTAGCTTCATCAGTACTATTTATACAGCCTCATAGAATAAATTCTGAAGAAAACGTTTAATTCAAAGGCAACTACCATATCTAAATCATTTCATATTGGCTAATATAAAATCACACAAGGATATTTTAAAAATTGCACTTACTTTGCTGGGAACATTCCTCAGTGTGCCTGTGATCCAGGCCGTCTCTTCTGGTTTAATAGTTTCATACGGAGGTTCATGGTTTTGCATTCCATCTTCACTGCTTTTAACAGTCTTTTTTCCATCAAGAGATACATAGCCATTGTCAGTCTCAGTTGATTTATCAATTGAATTCTTTGCTTTCTTTGATCTGAAAATAAAAATATGTACAAGCATGTTATATGAATTTAGCTTATTTTAAATAGTTACTGAGAGTAACCTATCATAGAAATATGATGTTGATAACTACATTGTGGTAGTTATTTCTCATAATTTTAACAGCTACCTTTATAAGAAATAACTTATAAACATAATGTCAGCTAAAATAAACAAGTATATTAAAATCCTAGTTCAACTTACTATTGATTTTGAGGTCTTATTCTAAGCAACATGGCCTAATTTATCAAACAATTCTTAGTCAAAATCACCTGGTCTTTGAGCAAGGTATAAGATCAAGTATTTGCCCATTTTATTATATATTTTTATAATATTATTATTTAAAATTATAATTCATTTTGATACTTTTTATTTCAAAAGCTGAGTAATTATCACATTAAGTTGCAATTAGTGGTTTAACTTAGTTTTTTCCTTTTTGCTTCTGGAGATTAAACCCAGGAATGCTTTACCACTGAGCTACATTCCCAGACCTTTTAATTTTTTATTTTGAGACAGGTGTTGCTAAGCCAAATCAATCTACAAGCTAAGTTGCTGAAAGTCTCACCAAGTTACTGAGGCTAGCCTCAAACTTGTGATCTTCCTGGCTTGCACCTGACTTAACTTAGTTTATTTGGGGGGGGGGGGCAGGGAGACAGGTACTACTGGAGATTGAACTCAGGGGTACTCAACCACTGAGCTACATACATCCTCAGCCCTATTTTGTGTTTTATGTAGAGACAGGGTCTCACTGAGTTGCTTAGCGCCTCGCCATTGCTGAGACTGGCTTTGAACTCACAATTCTCCTGTCTCAGCTTCCCAATTAACTTAGTTTTAATATTTTAGTTTAACTAAGTACTTACTTTAGCATACATACATGAATATATCTGATAAACTCATTTTAATATACATTGGAAACATAGAACTTTTTGTAACATAAAAATATATATGCAAAAAAAGAAAACTTACAGTAAGATTCTAAATAATGGAAGAAGTAAAAATGAGTAACAAAATGAATAAGTAACTTCTTTCACTCACTGAAACACTCTCTGGAAAAAGATATTAGTACCCATGCAGCTAATAAATACCTAAAAGGCTAGAATAGTGGACATTAATTTATAGGAATCAAATTTTTTTCTATATATAAAATATAACATGGGAAATACTAAAGGCATTTTTTATTAATAAGCAAATGCACGAGAAGTTCTCTTCAGAGACTATAGTGGTTGAAAAAATGGCTATCAAATTAGTAAATGGTTAGTAGAAATATGTAAGTCCCACGCAAAATTAAAATGTGCTCAATGCAGATTAAGTCTATCATAAAACTCTATTTAAAAGCAATTATATTTGAATAAATCCCCTTGAATTTTCAAAGAGTACCTGTTTTCAAGAAAGGAAAAATAAAACTAGCAGATTGCTTTCACATAAGATTTAAAAAATTAGGCTTTTTTAAAAAAATAGATACTAGTTAGCTGTACTGGAATTCATTTTTTAGTACTGAGGGGGGGTCTTATAATTCACCTATTCTAAATGCCCATCCTAATGTTAGAAAGAAGAACTATTTCATCCTAATGTTAGAAAGAAGAGCTATTTTTAAAAAAAAGATAGAAGAGAGAGATACAGAGAGAATCCAAGCCAAGTTAAAAAACTAAAACATATATTACTGTAATACAAGGTTTCAACTTCATCAATGCCATGTTACTGTAAATTATTAAATTTTGGAAAACTTTCCTAAAAATTACAAATAGTAAAAACTTACCCAGGATATAATTGCTTAGTTTTTATAATGCATGCAGTTTTATAATGCATGATAAACTTTATCATAAGAGCACAATCACAAATTGATGAAACATTATTAGTGTAGCAGTGACAAAATGACAGAACATTGTTATTTGCATTATCCTTTTTCTTATTAAATTAGTACCTTTCATCAGTCACACTCACTATTTCATTAATAGCTTTCTAACTTTTTTATATCATATGCATATGTAAACTAGCAATATAACCCTTAAACGTTATTCAAAATAATAATATAATTATATAATGATATATTATATAATAATATATAAGATTGAGTTAGGTTCTGTATGGTTTTGAAATTTGCTGTTAATTTATTTTCCTATTTGTTAAATCTTCACTGATGGTATAAACTATACAAAAAGCCCAGTGTACAAAAGTAGAATTTCACACTACCGTACACATTTTATTTCACACAACTCGTACAACTTATTAAATTCATTTTAATGCTGATAAAAACAAATTAGTTAACAGAATTAAAATAGTACTTAAGAAATATGAAAGCCAAAAATCAAATCCTAAATTAATACACTTTGCTAGTATATATTCATTCTCATATATATTTATACATAACTTTATGTATAAATATATAAGTAAACTTATATACCATAAGTAAACTTTATGGTATTCATTTTCCCATTACTATAGTATTATAATTTATCAAAACAAAATCCATTTTTGAGCCTGTCATATTTAAAGTCATTAATATTCATTATCTGAGACTGAAGTAGCAGAAAAGGGATGCTCTATGCTATAGAAAGCCTTAAATGAATACAAACCCTGATAAAAAGAAAGCAGCGTGCCAGAGATCTCTGAAGACAGCGCCAACACTGTAAGTAGTGCTTGTACCGTGGCTCTGAACTGCTCCTTCTTGTGTGTTATCTGTGGTACTAGAACCATCTCCTTCCCTATGTACTTCCAAATGGGCTGCTTTTCTTAATTTCCTTCATCAGAAGAAATTAAAGAAAGGAAGGTAGCTTTAAAATTTTAACAACCACTTTTTAGTAGTGCACTCAAAATTTTAGAAAACAAACACAGGAAATTTGATACATAATAAAATTCAAATTTATTAGGTAAAATGTAATCCAAATATCATACTGCATATTCAAGACCAATTTCTATAAATATTAAGGTATTGTTCCTTGCTCATCCTGACAGGTCAGTGGCAGAAGGTTGTAAGGATCACACTGGAGAGATATTTACAAAAGTTATTTCTTCCCTATTTGAATGTCACTTATCTGTAGGTAAAGAAAGAAAATTCAGATTGGAGAGAATTATAATCTAAGTAATCAACAAAGCTATTTATCTAATGTAGGTATTACCTTTAAAAAATGATATGGGCTTAAATCTTAACACTGAAAAACTGCAAATGTCACAATCTCTTATCAACTATATTCAAAAGATACAAAAGAGGATTCTTCCAAAATATCATTAAAAAAGAATTCCAATGTGGTTTGTGAGACTTGCTATGTTTAATTCCCACCCCCTCACTCCCAGCACTTGGTATTAAACCCAGGGGTACTTTATCAGTGAGCTACATCCCTGACCCTTTTATATTTCTTACTTTGAGATAGGGTTTCACTACGTTGATGAATTTGGCCTTGAACTTGAGATTCTCTAGCCTCAGATTTCCAAATCGCTGGGCTTACAGGCATGTGCTGCCACACTGGCCTTCTATGTTTACTTAATTAAGGGCAATATTAAGCTTCAAACATCATTTAAAAAATAGAGCTTAGTTGAATTTTTTCTTGGTTGTAATTTTTGTAATTTTGTAGAAATACAAAATTTTCTAATTAGTAGGAATTTTTAGTAATTCCAGCTAACACACATTCCCAATATTGTTCTTAGGTGAACAGAAATGGATTTTAAGAAAACAACTAGGAAGGCACAGCCATGACCTTGAAGTAAATAAAGAAAATAAACTGCTTGTTAATTGATCTGAGAACTTAGATCAATTACTTGAAAGAGCACTTTTACAACATTTTATTCTATGAAGGTAATGAGCATAGTCAAGAATAATCCTGAACTCAAATTATAGAAATTAAAAAAAAAAAAAAAAAGTGAAAAGGATCACTTTTCAATAGACAGTACCTTCTTCTTTTACCACCTGTACTTATAGGTTTAGGTGTTCTTGTTGAAACAATCTGGCAATGCACAGTTCCCAAGAGCAGCATCAGCCATACTGGCCCTATAACTTCCGTCAGAGGTATACTATGTGGGCTAGAAGCGGAACAGAATAATACTATTGCAGCAACTACAAAAAGGGAAAGAAAATACATTTAATTATAGATCTGACATTCACTTAGTCAAAAGTTTTTAAACTGCTCTTACTTCTTGCCAGATTTTTTCTACATTTAAATAAATTTAAAATGTTACTCTACACAACTCTTTAGACTATTTTCTTGTTGCCATAGCCTAATCATGGTATTCAGTAATACATTCTTGGAATAAGATAACACTCAATATCTTCTCTAAAGTACATACCTCAACACCACATAGAAAATCAGATACATACAAATTTATGGGCATAACTGATTAGGTAAGTCAGACAATAAAAAGAACCATACCAACAGTTACTACAATTATTTCTTTATTTTACAAATAAGGAAGTCTAGTGATAATAAGTGTGTAATAAGGCTATAAAAAGTCTGTATATAAAGGTGTATCCATACAAAATTAATAGCATAAATTTACTTGGGCACATTTTCCAGGGTGAACAATAAACATAAATGCAACCATTACCACATGAAGGAGAAATCCTGTTTTTGCCTGCCCTGCATCCCTTAGACTTTCTGAATATAAACTCTACCTTTTGGGGGTCTCCTTCCTTTTTATCTGTCACTGAAAGTCTTATTTTTCTCACCTCAGGCATGGGCATAAAACCTAGGCTTGTCACAACATAACATTAACAACTCTGGGCATAGGAGTAATTTAAAAAAAAAAAAAAAAAAGCTTGAAGCCTAAGCAGAGGTAATCAGAATCTTCTTCAGGGATTAATACAAGTGCTTAAAGAAGGCCATTCTCCTAAATTACAAACACCAAGGATTACGGAATTGTGAAAATGCCAGTGGCCACTTCAGCCTCACCCAGAAAAGGCCAACTTAAGGGTATAACCAGCAAGGAAAGCAGAGTCAACAGAAAAAATGTGAAGACATTATCTGAGCCTCCATATCCAGCCATGCCTGAATCCAGTGTCTATGAGTATATAGTTCTGTTTTGGAACAAGTGGAAAATTTGAATATTAGGACATTTTTGTACATTTTGTTTAGCGTGATCATTGTAATGTACATATTACAATGAAATGCCTATCACTGAATTCATGGGTAAAATGTCATAATAAACATAAATCAACATTTACTTTAACAAAGTATCTGGTAACAATACCCAGAAAACGTTTGGTAAGAAAAATTTTTAAAAACTGTCATGGAATGCATTAACAGAAAAATCAATATTTTAAAAACAATTAGAATTTCATACATTATAAGAATCTACAATAAGAATTTAAAATAAGAAAAGTTTCATAAATACGTTCACTTCAGCATTAATTATAATAAAGCAAACAGTTTAAATGCCAAATATCAATGCACAAAGAAATACTTTTTAGTAATTTAAAATCATACCCATAGACTGACACTTTGATATTAGACAAAAAAAATATATAATTGTTTTTATATAGTACTCTCAACCATATAAAAATGTTATAAAGTCAACTGAAGGGCAAGATTATGGACGGGTTTTTTCCTTTAGCTTTTTCTACATTTCCAATTTTTTTGCCATGAATATCTATAATCAGAAAAAATAGGGCTGTGTGTACCCTGTTGGTAGAGCACTTGCCTAGAATGTGTGAGGGGTAGGTTCATTCCCCAGCAATGCAAAATAAAACAAAAATTCTAGTAATAGTCACAAAATCCTCACAGTCTACACACACACACACACACACACACACACTCTTTCTCAAACACACACAAGCACGCCCCTTGAGCTAGAAGAAATAACTTTAAGTCTAATTGTTATTTTCATTAGATCTCTTAGATCTAATGAAATGTATCTCTTAGAGTCTGTTGATAAACATACAGAAATAATCATTCGGGACTAAAATAATGTTATTTTTTTAAAGTAACATTAAAGAGAGAAAGGGCATCAACCAAATTAAAATAATTGCTTTGTTAATGGGATGGAATGTGAGTTGTTTCTTCATTAGTCTCCAAGTAGTCTATAACGTTATATATGTCATGTATAATGGTGCTACGACTGTGCACCAAAATGCTGCTGTGTTGGGAGGCAGTGTAACTGAGTAGTTAGCGTCTGGCTCTGAGTCAGAAGGCTTAGAGTTGTAACTGTGGGTGCACACCTGGTGATTGTGTGGCTTTGAGTTAGCAGATCTTTCAAGTCCCATATCTAAAGGCTAGGAATATATTTCATTGGGCTGTTGTGAGAATTAACTAAGAATCTGAGAAAGTACTTAGTGCATGGTATATAAAATTTCAATACAGAATGAGGCTAGTTCAGATCAAATTAGTAAAAGATACAGAAAAATGAACTATGCTTTAGGCAAGAAAAATGAACTTGTATAGGTTATATTAATAATAAAAAAAAAAGACTGGTGTGTACATTTGGTGGCAGGTACATTTTGAAGAGTTTTTTTTTAAGTTTGTTTGTTTTTTTCCTCAACTTTAGAAAATCCCCTCAGAGCTAGATGCAGTGGTGTAGCTCTATAATCACAGCAACTCCAGAGGCTGAGGCAGGAGGACTGCAAGGCCACCTTGGGCGACTTAGCAAAGAACCTGCCTCAGAATAAAAAATAATAAGGACTGGTAGCTCAGTTGTAAAGTGTCCCTGGATTCAAACCCCAGTATGAAAGAAAAGAAAGAAAAAAAATTCTTTAGCCATACACAGATATAAGTTTTTGTATAATCATATTGAAAAATAACTGCCTTGTTTTCTCAACTGTTTTTTAATACCGAACTAGCTTTGTTTTATTAACATATTCTTACTCACTTCATTCTAAGTAATAGTATGTGTTTAGAACAAAGCCTTAGTGATCCTAAAAGTACAACATCCCTGAAAGTTAAACACAAATTGCAGGGCTGACGATATAGCTCAGCTGGTATAGTGCTTTCCTCACATGCACAAGGCCCTGGGTTCAATCTCCAGCACCACAAAAAAAGAAAAAGCAAATTGCATTTCCATCACTTAATTATACCTTGAAGAAGATAAAGGACAAGAAGCCAGAAAAAGATGACCTTTGATGTTACTTGTAACCACCAGCGGAAGAAAAAGGGAAAAAATACAACTCGAACAATTCCCTTTCTTGTCAGAGAAGTCCAGGGACTTTCAGGCTTTGCCTTAGCAAATGCAGACCCTGAAAAAAAGTTAAAATACAATGATAGACTACATTTATTTTCCTACAGAAAAAAATGTCAGTGTTTGAAAAATTAACACATATGTAATTTTATTCTATACTACAAGTGAGAAGCATCCAATTTAGGGTAGTAGTCACTTTAAAAAATATTCTGCTGGTGTGCCACCGCACCCAGCTCATATGCTTAGTCCTTTTGTCCTTATTTAGAGGGGAAAAAATTTTTAGGCTCCAACACGCACATTCTCAATATTTCAATTAAATATTATATTAACTCAAATACTTTGAAAAAGATTATTAGTTGAAATAATAGAATTTCTCCCACATATTTTATAAATATAGGACAGTATTCAAATGTCAGTTTCAGTTAGGAATTACAAATTACCACTTTAATTTTTATAACAAAGTCCTAGGCTTTGCTAAGCAAACATGAACTGCTATCTTTTATACTTATTTCTTTAAGTGATATTTAGTGGGAGGAAAAGCTACTCAATGGTATTTATCTTCCATTCTCTCTTTTTTCATGCTATTCCCGTTCTCATGTCAGCTCGAATTGCTTTTACTTTTACAAGCGTACATATCTAACCTATTTTAAAATTGCTTCTTCAAAGTCCATGTCTCCTTATTTTAAGCATTTATTTATTGAAGACTCACCTCTTACAAGATCAACGTCTATGAGGTCTGGTTTCACATGTGCTGTTTTCTTTGGTTTATTCCTTAACCCCTGCAATATATTAAAAGTAGTACTGAAATTTGTACATGTTATTCTTTTAGTCCAGAACAGCATAAAAGAACTAACTTCTGAAGATTTCGACTTAAAATAAAATCTTTAAGTAATACACCAAACAAAAAGATACATTATGTATTTGTTACAAATGAAACATAATTATAATATTGTAATAAATTTGTTTTTCTAAAAGGATATGTTTAGGGATATGTGTAACATGCAAAGACAATTCATTACTAATAGTAAAATTTTAATACAAAGACAATGACTACACCAAGCAAATTTGGGTGTATAGTCTAGATGGTCCAAGAGACTGCACTGGCCCCAGACTGTCATCAGGAGAGTGTTCAGGATGGGGTGAGCACTAGCCCTAAAGACCCTCAAGATGTGATGTTGAGGTGCTGTTGCAGAAAGCAGTAAATCATAGAGCTAAGAACCAGACAGACATAAACTTCTCGGCAGATGCTAGCATGTCACAGGGGTATCAGCTGAGCCCCAGAGAGGATTATGTACATTTTAAGGTTGCCAACAGAAGATACAGTTTTTGTGAATTGAATTAATTTAAACTTGAAATTATTGAACACTGGCTCAAAATAAATTCCTGCTATCAGTGTAGAGTGGGTGGGGGTTTAGGGGTCAAAATTAGTGGGGGAAAATAAATTATGCTATTACTTAAGATCTAATATGTTAAGAATTATAAGCTTAGGTTAAATTCCTCAGAAGACATTCAATTAAACAACCAACTGTGCAGTAAATATTTTCTTTGGTCCTAATCCAAGTAACAATGACTGATAAAGTTAAAATCAGATTTAATAACTGTTTATATCTAAAACCAGAGGGCAACACTTAAGGTCAGAATTGATATGTCTAAACCAATTATGAATTCAAAATGCAATTAATCTTTGAACTTTTTCACATGCTCTGTGCAGCTGAAATTGCAAATCACCCAAAGATACAAAACAAAAAAGGGGGCGGGGATAAAGTGTCAGGTTTGAAGATAAAGCAATATATAGATAGCTAATCCTTATATTCTCAGATTCTGTATCTGCAAATATACTTATTATTACTTGTATCCCTAAATCCATATGCTTAGTACTTTTTTATTTTATTTTTTGGTACTGGGGATTGAACTCAGAGGTACTCAACCACTGAGCCACATCCCCAGCACTATTTTGTGTTTTATGTAGAGACAGGGTCTGAGTTGCCTCGCTTTTGCTGAAGCTGGCTTTGAACTCACGATTCTCCTGTCTCATCCTCCCAAAGTGCTGGGATTACAGGCGTGTGCCACTGCACCCAGCTTATATGCTTAGTCCTTTTGCCCTTATTTACAGAGTAGAAAAAATTTTGAGGCTCTAACATGCACATTCTCAGCTGAGGCCATACAAGGCAACACTTTGCCTTTTTGTTTCAGCTCTCATTACTGTAAAAAAGTTTTCTTGTCACAATCTATTTTAGTTTTTTGTTCTTCACAGTTTTGTGCTTTTTACTGGCATTTTAAAAAAATGACCCCCACACACAGTGCAGTGTTCCTAAGTGCAAGAGAGCTGTGATGTGCTTTCCAGAGAACATGTGTGTCAGATAACCTCCATTGCATTCATTCATTCATTCATTCATTCATTGTACCAGGGCTTGAACCCAGGGGTGCTTAAGCACTGAGCCACATTCCGAGCCCTTTTTATCCTTTATTTTGAGACAGGGTCCCATTAAGTTGCTTAGGGCCTCACTAAGTTGCTCAGGCTAGCTTTGAACTTGTGATCCTCCTGCCTCAACTTCCCAAATTGCTGGGATTGTAGGCATGCACTACCATGCCCAGCAAAACCTCCCTTTGAGACCTGAGTTATAGCATTACTGGCCATGAGTTTATTGTTAATGAAAATCAACAATGTATCTTAAATAAGGGACATTAACACAGAAACATTCACAAAACAAAGATATATACTGACCAGGTGACAAAAGTGTTGTGACCAAAGGCTTACAGGAACTTTTTTCCCTTTGGGGCAATGGTTCAGTATTCACCACCATTCAGTGTTTGTGGTAACTTTTAAGAATATAACTTCTGGGCTGGGGTTGTGGCTCAGTGGTAAAGCGCTTGCCTAGCATGTGTGAGGAACTGGGTTCGATCCTCAGCACCACATAAAAATAAGTAAACAAAATAAAGGCATTCTGTCCATCTACAACTAAAAAAAAATTTTTTTAAAAAAGAATATAACTTCTATGAATAATGAGAATCAATTACCTCTGTACTTCACTTCCATTTTAATGTAACTGTAGAGTAGCTGACAGATTATAAATCATTCCCAAGATTTTGTAAATTGGAAAGGGGATTCTAATAATATATACATTTAAACAAAAGTTTATTAATAAAGCACTGTTTTGATCTGGTGTAAAGTTTTTTATAGTGGTATTTTACCTTTGTTTATGCCAAAAATTAAAAATAGTAATATGTTTTCATTTACTTCTATTATAAGTCTTTCTCTAACTTAAAATAACCATTATTGTCAGTGTTTTCTGACTAATCTGAGACAGTTTATTGTAAACCTAAAATTTTTATCAAGACTCTTTTAAGAACTACAAGTTCTTATAAGAAAAATAGTAAATGGTCTTGATTTATACAACTACGCTGGTTTTCAACACGCTCATTCTACTTGACCTTGTATATACATGGTTCATTTCCTATTTTTACATCCTAATAAAACATTTATTTTGAGCTATATTACAGAACCACACCATAATTGCCAGTTTCAATAAAACTTCCTTTTCAAGGTAGCCTATCAGAATATTTAAAGGGCTTTAAAAAAAAGGAAAAACTTACAATGATAAATTGAACATTAATAATTTTAGTTACAAAAATGAAAAATATTGGAGTTGGGGATGTAGCTCTGTGGTAGTTTTTTGCCTAGCATGCCCCAGGCCCTGGGTTCAATTCTCAGCATTGGGGTAAGGGAGCAATAATGTGAGCATTCATAAAACATGATTTTAATTAAGTAGACATTTTAAGTTGGAAAATTTTAAATTGATTTGGGGTAAACTACATTCATACAAAGTATTACTAACTATAATTATAGACCTTCACAAAGTTTAAGCAAACAATTACTAACTATAATTATAGACCTTTACAAAGTTTAAGCAAACAAAAAATGAAAGTTTTTTTTAAAAAGAATGAAAATTTTGAAACTACTAATATATCCACAAACTAGAAAATAGAAACAAACAGTACAAATGTGATCAACATGCTGGAGTCAAAATGAAATATTCTTTTTTGAACGTACATTTAAACTCATAGTATGCTTCCATAGTTTAGTGACTCAAACAGTATTAAGTTTTGTATTTTTAAAAAATATCCAAGTATACAGATAATATTGACCTCCAAAATTAACAGGGCTGTTTAAGTTTACAAAGTGCTTTTATTTAGTAATCTAGACTTCCTATGCATGGAACTACTGTAATACTTAGATTCCATCAAGGACAGAAATATCAGTTTCACTTTCTAGAAATCCTGTTCCCCCCTCCATCTTTTTTCCTCTACAAAGATTTCATAAGCTTTTTGTTGACGCTTTTAAAATCTAGTAGACATAGGGAAAATTCTGCATTTAAGTTTGTTGTGTTTTTTTTTCCAATCGACACATAAAAATTACACAGATTTATGGGTACCATGAGATGTTCTGATGCAAGCATATTGCATAATGTTTAATCAGAGTAAACATATCTACTTCCCCAAGTATGTATGGGGAAACATTTATGGTAAAACATTCAGAATCCTCTCATTTTGCTTTTTAAAATATACAGTACATTATTGTTATCTATAATCACCAAACTTTGAAACAGCACACCAGAATTTCTTACACTTATCTAACTGTAACTTGGTACTACTCATTAATCAAACTTTACCCCTTTCCCACTCTCTAGCCTCCAGTAACCACCATTCTTCCCTCACCTTCTATTAGATCAATTTTTTTTTAGATTCCACATGAG
The DNA here is from genome assembly GCA_028644305.1 of Xerus rutilus. NCBI lineage: Eukaryota > Metazoa > Chordata > Mammalia > Rodentia > Sciuridae > Xerus > Xerus rutilus. The sequence continues at coordinate 55,693,104 of CM053407.1, forward strand.
TAAATTCATGTGGTTCTTGTCCTTTTGTGCCTGACTTATTTCCTTTAACAAAATGATCTCTAGTTCCATCCATGTTGTCACAAATGACAGGATCTCATCCTTTTTATGGCTGAACAGTATTCCTTTGGATATATATACCACATTTTCTTTACCCATTCATCAATTTTTGTACACTTAGGCTCTTTTGTTTTATTGGCTACTATGAATAGTGCTACAATGAACTGAGAGTGCAGATATTTCTTTACGTATTGTTTCATTTCCTTTGGATATATACCCAGCAGTATGTATCATAATGAGCCACAAACTTTTAATTTTAACAAAATTAAAAATTCTGTTTTTAATTTTTTGAAGAATCACCATACTGTCTTCCATAATGGCTGTACTAATTCACATTCTCACAACCATAAGCAGGGATTCCCTTTTCTCCACATACTCTATAACACTTCAGTCTTTTTGAAAAGAGCCATTCTTACTGGAGTGAGGTGATATTTCACTATGGTTTTGATTTGCATTTCTCTAATCATTTGTGAGGCTGAACATTATTCCACATACCTGCTGACCATATGCATGTTTTCTTTTGAGAAAAGTCTATTTAGGTCTACTGCCCATTTTTTAACTGAACTATTTGGCTTTTTGGGTTGTGTTGTTTTGTTTTTGTTCTGCTATTGAATTTATTTTACTTCCTTGTATATTCGGGATATTAACCCCTTGTCAGATTACAGTTTGCAAATTTTCTCTCATTCTATAGGCTGTCTCTTAACTCTGCTGCTGTGCTTTTTTTGTGTGTTTTTGACATATTTACTTTTTAGTTATAATTTCAAAAATGCTTAAGAAAAATAGTTTGTACCTTTATAAAGGATTTTACACTTTAGGAAATTCAACTACAGAATTTTAACTGAAAAGATAACATTTCCAAGAAATATATTTACATGGCTTTCTTTGATTTCTTTAATAATCGCTCACTACTTTGGCAAATAATGAGGTATTTACACAAGACAGATTCAACACATTTGGTAAACAGTTCTCTAAACAGAGTACTTTGCATTTTACCAAATAACATTAACGTACTATAATTATGTGCCTATCTTCCTTACAATAAACACAAAACCATTTTACACTATAAATAATTTGTCTCCACTAGAATGCTTAAGAAGAATGGAATGTTCTTTTTTAGGCCTTGTCAACAAATTGACTCTATTTTTCTGAAACAAGGTTTCACTATGTTACCAAGGTTGGCCTTAGAACTCAGGATCCTCCTTCCTCAGCCTCCCAAGCAGCTGAGATTATAGGGTACATACTACTACCACACCAGGTCCCACTCTTTTAATTACTATTACAAAGTACTATTTTTAAAGAAAGACATATTTCACGAAGAAATTAAAGGTTCTAGTCTTTCCTAAGGTGATCCTATCAATGGCACCAAGTAGCAAATAATATTATCCTTCCTTACACTAACTTCTATTTGGGCTTAAAATGAAAGAAATTAGCTAGGTGTGGTGGCACATGCCTATAATCCCAGCTATTCGGGAGGCTGAGGCAGGAAGATTGCAAGTTGAAGGCTAGCCTCTGCAACTTAGCCAGACCCTGTCTCAAAATAAAATAGATAAAAAGGGCTGGGAAGGTCAATCCATGCTAGAGCACCCTTGGGTTCAATCCCTAGTACCATCAAAAAAAAAAAAAAAAAATTACATAAGTAATATTGGTAATGTTTTAATTTGTGATGAATGGCTTCCAAAAACTAAAAAATTACATAGGCATATATTTCTTAAAGTCCTTAAATTTCAGGAAGCATTCAAATGTGCCAATTAGTAACATGGCCTCTCAGGGTATTTACTGTCCCATTTTCCAGTAAGTTAAAAGTTTTCTAGTCATCAAAGAGAATAAAAGGCATTAAGGCATCTAACTAGACTTTATTACTTTTTATTTGCTTGACCACTCCAACTCTTACTGAAGCTACTCTCTCCAGACTATTTGCTCATGGAAGTCTAGTTCTCTTTCCTTATTTTTTTTTTTATTTTTATTTTTTAGTTGTTGATGTACCTTTATTTTATTCATGTATTTATATGCGGTGCCAAGGATCGAACCTAGTGCCTCACATATGTGAGGCAAGTGCTCTACCACTGAGCTACAATCCCAACCCTCCTTATTTTCTTGAATCTCTTTTTTTACTTACTCATTAAATGTTGGTGCTTCCCAATGTTCTGCTCTCATTCCTTCTTTTTCATCAATGAAAATCTATTCAGCCCTATGACTATATCAATATAATATATATAACACATACCTATACATATATACATTGTACATAATGAGGCCTCCCAAATTTCTTTCCCAAGTACAACACGGATATATTTCTAGAACAGAATTCTAAATTTGCTCCTCTTCTAGTATTTCCTATCCTACTTACCACTGCTGGAATGAACTTGTAAAATAAAAATTTCCACTTAAAATCTTTCAGTGTCTCCCCCACTTTTTTCTGGATTATGTCTAAAATTCTTGGGTTAAGCATTCAAGGCCCTTCATAATTTGACTTCTATTTTCTTTCCTAACTTTATGCATAATCATCCTAAAATCCTTCCTCAATCCAATCTACTACTAAGTCAAACTCTTTGAGTGTTCCTGATTCAGTCATGTTTCTTCTTTTTTATATATTTTCATACGTTCTTCATCAGTCTGGAATGTCTTCACCATTTGCCTCCCCAAACTCTGTCAAACTCTGTTCAAAAACCACTTCCTCTATTAAATTTCTCCTAACCTCCCCAGGCAGTCTCCCTCTGCATTCTCTATAGAGACTTCCACAGGTGTCTCTAAACTTATCTCATTTTTAATTACATATCTCACCTATGAAACTGTAACCTACCTCATATTTCTATCCTCATGGCTTAAATCCTATATTTAACACATATTACAACTTTGTTAAAGGTATTCATTCTTTTTATTTTTGCAGTGCTGGAAATAGAACCTAGGGCTTTTCATATGCTAGACAAGTGCTCTTCCACTGAGCTACATGCCCCATTCCTAAATCTATCAATTCTTCATAAAAAAAAAAAAAAGTATAAAGGTTAAAATTAACAAATGTCAAAGAATCTTCCTCTTTATAGGTAACTAGGTTGTTTAAATATTGGCAGATTTTTTTAACAGATTGTGAAGTAACTATAGGCCTGGTTTTCAATATAACATAAATCTTTCTGAAAACAGAATGTCAAACTAAACAGTCTCTGGTAGGGCCCAAATTAAATTCAGCTCGTGCAGGAACACACTGATTAGTATCTTTGCAAATGAAAAAAATATAAAAATCTTATTATTGAAAAAAAATGCTAAGAAACAACAAATTTAGTTTAAAAATGGTTTTCATGCCAGCAAAGTAGCCTATGAGAATATCTTATCAATATATGAGGTATGTTCAAGAAGAAAATGCCTACTATAAAAACATTTAATTAATGTTTTATTTTTCCAGATTCTTTTTAAAAATGACCAACTTTTCAGTGACTCTTTTTGCGTCCAAGTCATTCTGTTAGTAGCACCAAAAGCAGATCTCAAGCAGAGCAGCATTTGCACAGGATCATTCAGGCGAAAAAAATCCTGAAACACTTACCAGTTTAATAAACTGTACAGAGCAATGACAGCATCATAAGGGAGGAAAAGTAAACTAGAAGTATAAGGTGAAAAGTGAAAGGGGAAAAAGCTAACAAAAAATAACCATTAGAAATTAAATTTTAAAAGAATGGAAAGATGCTAAAAAGCTCAAAAAAATAATCAGCAGTAAAGACACATGATTATGCTGTTTTAAAAGAGTTTACTTGTTATTCAAAGAATAAATGTTAATTTATACCTTAAAAGTATATGGAAAGACATTAAATAAAATGTGACTCATAATCAATTCATAGAATATATTTCAGAATAAACAAAATGAAATAAACTTGTTACCTTGATTTCTCTTTGTTCAACAGATTTTTCCCATATTTGTTGATCATATGCTCCAATCTATGAAGAAACGAAGACATTCAACAATCATTGCTCGTACTCAATTTTCCAGTATAAGCTACTCAGCATTCACTCAGCACAGATTAAATCTAGTTCTGTCTCAACTTTTGGAATAAATACTGTATAACAGTGGTTCTTATAGTATTATTTAAGAGATAACAGTATTACCATCACCTTGGAACTTACTAGAAATGCAAATTCTTAGACTTCACCCCAGAGTTACCAAGTCAGAAATATGGGAGTGAATGGATCTCAAAAATCTGTTTTATAAATCCCTCTGGATCTTCTGATATTTGAAAAACTCCTGCCCTAGGGAATCCTTTATTTAATTAATTTATTTATCCTTTGTTTTAATTTATTTACTTACTTATTTGGTATTGGGGCTTTAATCTCAAAGTGCTTTACCACTGAGCTGTTATCACCAGCCCTTTTTATTTTTTATATTGAGATGTGGTGTCATTAAATTGCTGCTTAGGGTCTCATTAAACTGTTAAGGCTGGCCTTGAACTTGGGAGCCTCCCCAGTCCCTGGGAATACAGGTGTGCTCAGCAGGAATCTTTTATTTTAAATAAACACAATTGGTGTGGCACTAGCACATTTGAGAAAAAATTTCCCAGTGCTAAGTCATTTATGGAATTATTTTCTAAAAAAGACCAATATTAATATTGCATAGAATTACAAATCCATAAACATGTAGACCACAATTGCCACTTGAAGTTTAAATTGGAGCCAGGCACAGAGGCACAAGTCTGTAATACGAATGATTTAGGAGGCTGACGGGAGGATTCAAAGTTCAAGGTCAGCCTCAGCAACTTAGTGAAGCCCTAAGCAACTTAGACCCTATCTCAAAAAACAGAAAAGGGCTGAGGCTGTAGCTTAGTTACATGGTGACTCTGGGTTCCATCTCCAGTACAACACACAAAAAAAGTTGAAATTAGAACATAAAGTTGTGAAATAAATGAAGACAAATTTAAAAATTTTTAAATTTTTAAAAAGGAGTTAAACTTCCTTATAGCTTCTATGTCTATTACTCTTAGATGTAGTAAATTTCTTTGAACAACAGGATGAACAAACCATTTTTACTGTTCTACCCAAGTTCTTTGCTTGAATCCTGTTGTATCCAGGTTCTACTAATTTTGTAACCCATTAAGACAATAAAATGGACAAATAACCTATGACAGGATCTTCATTATTTGTATTAATTGAAAATTAGGATTCTAAGAAATTTAAAATATTTGTGATAATTACACTTACGGGAATAAACACAAAGATAGACAAAGCTGTTTTAAGGAAATTCAGGAAAGGGTATTTTCTTCCTTAAATCATTTTACCCCAAATTCCTTTTGTCTACACATTATTTTTGTAATCTCCTTTTAAGAAATGAGAACTTGAGAATACCAATGTAGACATAAAGGAGGTCAAATAATTTACTAAATAACTCCAAGAGACCTTCATCTCTATTATGTTCTTTTGTACATAATCTTACTCATACTAATCATTCTAGTTCTGCAAATCCTGTCCTCTTTTCTATGACTCCACCTTATTTTTAAAAACCACATGATAATACAATATAACATGAAAATGAAAATTTTATAACACCTAGACCAAGCTATCTAGACTGAACAACTCACTTACATGTAACTAAAACTTCTACTCATCTCTATAAACAGGGAAAAGTAGACCTAAGAAAGTAATAAGCACCTGGTTAGGTCTAATGGTAGAGTTGACCTGCAGTAACCAACCGTAACTATTTTAAATTCTGAATTTAATCTAAGCATCTTGGGTAAAACCAAAAAAGGTTAAGTAAGGGAATATAGATTCCACATGAATATTTCTGCTTTAAGTCAACAATTCAGAATGATTGGGCTTAATACAATCATTATTAATTTTTAAAATGTGTAATCACTTCAATGCCCTGTACACTTCTTGGTGAAACCATAACCAAAACTAATAAAGAATAGGTACTAATATGTTTTAGTGGTACTTGGCAATAGTTTATTTTCCTACACAAAAGAATGCTTAAATTCTCTTTAAAAGAACATTAGTTTTATTTCATGGTGACACAAAAAGATGGAAATGAAGACATATGTTGCATAATCATAAAATCAGGAAAAGTAAAATAATGCATATGTAATAGACCAAATAAAAAATGCATGTCAGTGAGGCACAGTGGCACATACCTGTAAATCCCAGAGATGTGGGAGGCTAGGCAGGAGGATCACAAGTTCAAAGCCAACCTCAGTAACGTAGCAAGGCCCTAAACAACTTAGCAAGACCCTGTGTTATATTTTAGATAAGAAGTATCCCCCCAAAGCTCATGTATGAGTCAATGCACAAAGGTTTAGAGGTGAATAATTGGGTTATGAGAGCCTTAACCCAAGCAGTGAATTAACTGAATGGTAACTGTAGGCAGGTATGGTATGGTTGGAAGAGGTGGGTCATTGGGAGATGTGCCTTTGGGGTTTATATTTTGTCCTTGTTCACCAGAGCTCTCTCTGCTTCCTAGTGTGATGTCTTTAACTACTTCCCTCCATTAAACTCTTCTGCCATGATGTGCTTGCTGCTGCACCTCGAGCCCTGAGGAATAGACCTGGCTACCTATGGGCTAAAACCTCTGAACTTAAGAGCCGCCAAATAAACTTTTCCTCCTCTACGTGTTCTTGTTAGGTCTTTTGGCCATAGCAGTAAAAAAGCTGACTAAAACATCCTGTTTCAAAGTAAAACATTTTTAAAAGGGGGAGGGGACTGGGTACGTGGCTCAGTGGTAAAGCACTCTAAGGTTCAATCCCTGGTACCAAAAAAGAATGCATGCCAGTACAACTCTTGCATGATACTGAAAGCACCAAGGTTTAAAAAGGTACAGAAAGTCTAAGAAACCTTGTAATAAAGCAGTGGGGAAAAATTGAAAAAGCTTTTGGAAAGCTGAGATACTTTACTTGTAAATAGCAGAATTCAACTCTAAAAAAAAAAGGTGGGTGGGTAGATATTCCTATAAAAATTTCATAGGATAAAATGGATTGTTTTACTGGAGAAACACTTTTATTCAAAGATTGAACGGGTGAGAGTAAGGACAACTTACCCTGTAATGGGTTATTATGGGTCTTAATTTTTTTTTAACTAGGTGTCATTTTTTTATTCTTATATATATATATCATATCTTATATAAATAAAATAAAGGTATTATGTCCATATTTTAGTTGTAGATGGACACAACACCTTTATTTATTTATTTTTATATGGTGCTAAAGATGGAACCCAGTGCCTCACACATGCAGGCAAGCACTCTACCACTGAGCTATAACCCAGACCCCCTTTATTTTCTTTTTTTTAAACTGGAGATTGAACCCAGGGAAGCTTCACCATTAAGTTACATTCTCAGTTTTTGTTTTTTGTTTGCTTTTAATTTTTACTTTTTGATGCAGGGTTTTGCTATACTGCTGAGGCTAGCCTCAAATTTTGATCCTCCTGCCTCAGCCTCCTTAGTCACTGCGATTCCAGGCATGTGCCACCACACCTGGCTATGAGTGTCATTTTCAAATACAAGTGAAAGTAAGTGGAGGCATCAATTCCCCTTTGCAGCACACTTCTTTTGTTTTAAACATACCCACAATTGATCTTTTAGTTATAGAAGCAAAAACATTGCTTTCTTGGAGAAAACTGAGGGTGCAATTAACCTAAATGCATGGAATTCAGAAGGAGATTGCTTAGGGCTCTGCTTAGTGATATCAATGCCTTAACAAATCACACTTACGTATGAATCCAGACTGAACTACCAGAAACTGTTTGTTTCTTCAGATATGTGTGTATGTAGTAGATCAGAGGCATCATAAAATCAGGGTGACAGCAGAATCCTAGAAAGGAAGTTAAAGAATTCTAAAGACCCCTTCTAACCTAAAGCCTCACTTTATTTCAGGCTGAAATCTAGCAAGACAGATGATCACAACACCTGTGGCATGGGTTCAATTTTTTTTTCTCTCTTTATAAAAGAGAATCCTATTGTCAATCATTACAGAGTAAGAAAAGAAGACATGCTTTGACTAGTGAAGAAAAGAACCATCTTTTCAAGTCAGGTCATGGATCAGAACAACTTGCAGAGCTGTACTACCAAAATCAAAAATAAACAACAGGGTTTCCAGTTTCCATTTTACCTTTGGCATGCAAATACTTGGCAGACTTGACTAAACCACAATAAACTAGATAGCTATTTCGTTTTTGTATTTCTGCTAACTAGAATTAAATCACAAGGCTAAGTTCAATCATAGTTCTTTGTGAAAAGTCAGGAAGAAATAACTATATAACTACACTATTTTCTTAATGCAATATAAAAAACTAAAAAAAAAAAGCTCAATAGTAATATTTATCTAATAAAACAAAATTTAATCAGATGTCATCAAATTGAGAAAAAAGATAACATAATATTTTGATTACTTCCAAATTTCATCTAATTCCCAACTGTTCTCCTTTGCCTTACTCCTAATGCCTCCAATGTTTGGGAGTTTAGAAAAGTGTCTATATTTTATGGGAACAAAAGGGTGTACATTCAAATAATGCTTTGTTAGTAGCTACTTAGAAATACCAGGGTAATTCATGAATGAGTAACTCAACAGATGTTCAGCCATATTCTTCATAAGTGACTGTTTAAAGCAGGAAAAAACAACAACAACATTGTTTCCATATTGTAAGAGGAGACTCTGAAATCCTAATTCATATTTTGTAGCTCATAGTTTTGTACATGTTAAGAATGTGAAGTTCATTCCCTGGTGACTAGCTATAGCAAAGAATTTTATCAGTGCTCTTGTTATTAGTCTCCAAGATGTATGAATATAGTAAGCCTGTGTTACACTCATAACGAACCGAAGTTGACCTATATAGTCAGCTTTTTCTATTCCAGGTCCCAGATGACTAAGTACTTTGCTCTTTACAAATTCATCTTATATCTTCAACAACAGATCTGGCAATCCTATACTGATCTCTTACAACATTCCTTATAATGAAAGCAAGAATAATTCTAAATTTACTTCCTCCAAGTTGTAATTCCTAATAACTATGAAATTACCACTCTGGCAGAACATGTACCAACTACATCCCCAAGACTGAATCCATAAAACACAAATATCATTTTTTGTCTTCTCCATTTCTTTTACCTTTTTCTCAGCTAATTTATTTTCCCTTTCCTCTTATCTTTATAAGTAAACTTTGAGCCATTGCAGAGGTCAAGACTGACAAAAACAAATCAAAAACAAAAAAAAACAAAACAACAACAACAACAAGGGAGCAGCATTCTGAAGGTGGTTAAGAATAACATTAAAAAAGAAATTGAGATACTAGAATTTATTAATATCAAGCAGACTAAAATAGAAATTACTAATCTTTAGATGCTTCTTGACAAACTAAAGAGTGTTATAAAAGGAAAGTAAACAAGTTACAAATATAAATTAATGTAGCTAATATGCTATATTATATAGTATATGTAAATATATGTAGCAAATATTTAGAAGGATACATGACAACCACTAGTAGTGATTTTCACTGATAAATATGGAAGAAACTAGTACTTTTCCTTGCTGTTTTATATTCATTGATACTGTATTTTTTTAAAAAAATCTACACATATTGTTTTTATAAACCAAGATTCTAAACCAAGGCTGTTGGATTCCAAGGTAATATGAATTATTTGTCTAAGAAATGAAATGTGATTCATAGTCTTATCACTGAATAGTAACTTTATAAGGAATCATTTACCTCCTCCTATATCTTCCTATATACTGAGATAAAATGCAGAAAAGAAGAGAGGAAGACAGCAGGGAGGTATCTGAGGAAAAGAAGACTGGTAAGGAAAGGGATAAGAAAAGGAGAGGATTGGTAGGTAGAAAACAATGACTGCTTTTGTCCAGGTATTGACCAAAGTTAGCTCTGGATCCTAAGAAAATAATTTTGTAATTAATATGATGGTATCAGAAGTACAAATGTTAAAGCCTAGATAATTAGATTATGAAATGGGAACCAGGTACCACTTAGGAATTCTAGAAAAGTCGTACCTTTGAAAGCAATTTAAAAGTTACTCTTTACTGTCCCCCGCCCCCTCCCCCTTCCTACCCCTGTGACCAAAGTTCCTCCATTCTTCCCGTGTACTCCCCCACATTATGGATCAGCATCCGTTTATCCACTAGCTTTATGTATGACCGCATGTATGTTGTAATTCTACATCACATACAACCAGAGAAGTGAAAAGTTGTGCTCCATCTGTGTACAATGAATCAAAATGCACTCCACTATCATGTAAACCTAAATAGAATAAATAAATTTAAAAAAATAAAATAAAAAAATAAAAGTTACTCTTCGGCGATTGGATTACTCCTTAGGTCATCACATTCAGAAGAGCAGTAGCTCAGGTATCAAGAGGCTATAGAGAAGGTATCTTGCTTCAAATGTAGTTATCAATAGTTTAATTAGATTAAGTACTTAGATAAAGGATTAAGTTTCACAAACATAAGCATGGTGAAGAGTGGCCATGATTTGCCCATTTTAAAGCATCTATTTTCCTCAACTAATGAACACATATAATACTGTACGTCAAAGACATCATTTTTCCTAACACTTCCAAGCTTAGTTTTAGTTTTCTGTATGTATTTCATGTAAGAAATTCTGAGAAGCAAATTTTTGATTCTCATAAACATCAAGTGTTATTCAAAATGTAGTACACCTTTGCAAGAATGTATTTGTTAAAAGCACAAGAAAATCTCCAAGGCAAGAGGTTAAAGAATCTCTTTAAAGAGTTCACTCTATCTCTTTCATTATTTATTTATTTGGCACTGGGAATTGAACCCAAGGGCACTTAACCACTAAGCTACATTCCAGCCCTTTTTATTTTTTATTTTGTTAACAGGGTCTTGCTAAGTTGCTTAAGGCCTCCCAAGTTGCTGGGATTATAGGCAGGCACTATCTTAAAAAGAATAAAACAATAAGAAAAGCAAGAAAATGCACCTATTCTTGATGGCAATTCCATCTCTGAATTGATATTAACATTATTTTTTCTGTGACTTTTTTTGTATAATGTATCACTTACCATAAAACCCTAATAAGTAAAGCTTATGCTATTAATATACCTAATATGAACATTTCATATTACATTTCATATTGTAATTAAATTTTAAAGCTGTAAAACCAAAGGTAATTAACTTTTGAGTATTTTTATTAATATAAAAGTTACTGATCAGAAAATATCTTTTGTCATATTCACAGTGCTTTTTTTTTTTTAACCCTTTGTTATTCCCACTACCTTAGTCAATCAGCCTTTAATGTTTGCTGACACTGGGAAAGGCGTTGGACTATGCAAAAACCCTGGGTTTCTGTCCCATCCTTTCCACTACTAGACTTCCAGGTTTGGGCCTTACTTATCTCTAAGATTCCGTAAAATGGAGACCAAAAAAATATCCCGCAGAAATGTGAAGAGAAAGCTTCTGTGTACCATAAAAATATTAGTTCTTTCCTTTCTTAGATCTTAAGCTCTTCAGTCCTCAGTTACCTCATTTTTAAACTGACAAAGCTGAACTATATTTAAATATTAATCATGATTTGGATAGCCACAGGGTTTTTTTGGACATCAGAATGGAAAAAGAATATTCAATGCTAGGTGAGAGCAAGTAGAAGCAACAAAGTAGCAGGGCAAAAGGTACAAAGAAAGCAAACTAGATTTGTAGATAAATGTCCTTTTCCTAATTAAAACCAACATAATATTTTTGGTAATTGCCATAGTTTATGAATAAAAACAGAGCTGTTGACATCCAAAATCTCATTTGTCCAGAATAACTAAAATATGTGGCTTGCACTGCCATAATCATCTACCTGCGTGTTTAATAAAAAAGAAAATAAATGAGTTAAGTAATACAATAAAATTAAAGTTACAAAACAAATTAGTGGATGTGAGAATACTAATCATCAATGAGAGAAAACTTGTAAGTCTCAAAACAGTATTGTACTAGTGGACACTTTTAAATTATTCCTAGCACTTCTGTTCATAATGCTAAAACATACAGAAGAAACATTTAGAGGTCACTTCAAATCACTAAAATTAATAACCTTCAGATCAATCTCTACCCAGAATTAGTAGAAAATAATTATTTTGACAATAAAAAAAGTATAATTCCTGGGTTGTGGCCCAGTGGTAGAGCGCTTGCCTAGCATGCGTGAGTCACTGGGTTCGATTCTCAGCACTGCATATAAATAAATGAATAAAATAAAGGTCCATTGACAACTAAAAAAAAAATTTAAAAAAGTATAATTCCAAAGTAAAAGTCTCAGAACTTTTAATATCAAATAAGTCTTCACTACTTCTTGATCATAACTACTGCCTCTCAAACAAATTTGTCTATTAAACATTTAGGAGTGTCTGAGTCCTATAGTTTCTCCTACAAAGGCTCATTTCTAATCTACTGTATGGGACAGCAATTCCCATTATTACTCCATTTATATACTACCCTATTCCACTCTTTTGTTTCTTATAAATATTTTGTTGTGATTAACATATTGCTCCTATTGAATGCCTATTACATATATCCATACACAGCTCTCCTAAAGAAGTCAGAAGCATGTAGAATTAATATACTCAGGTGACTTTAATGATGAGGCTCAAATGAGGAAAGGAACTCATATAATTACACAATATAACCTATGAATGATGATGATGTCAGACAAAAAGTTATGGTCTGAGAAAATATCACAAGCTTGTAACTCTTTCAAATGCTTAACTACCAAAGCATTTTATCAAATCTCTACTCTTCTGAGTCAATCTTTTCTTAAAAATTAAAAAAAAGTACATGAGGCAAAACACAAAAGTCTTTTAACCCCATCATTAAAAACATACCAATATAATTCTAGTGTTACTTGGAGGGAACCATAAGCATATAATAACCAATATAAGATATCTTTAGGGATGGGGATATAGTTCAGTTGGTAGAGTGCTTGCCTCACATGCACAAGGCCCTAATTCAACCCCAAGCACCACAAAAAGATATCCTTAGTTAGGGAAAGAAATCTAAATCATGAAATAAGTATTATTAAGTTTTTATATTGATGACTGAACCCATGGGTGCTTTACCACTGAGCTGCATCCCCAGTCCTTTTTAGTTTGAGACAGGGTCTTACTAGAACTGGTGAGGGTCTCACTAAATTGCTGAGGATGGTGTCCACCTTGTAATCCTCCTTTCTTGGCCTGTTGAGTAGGTGGAATCACAGGTGTGTGTCGCCATTCCTGGCAGTATTATTAGTTATAAGCAAAGAGTCTTCTTTGCAACCCCTTGTAAACCTCTTTGCTTTAACTGTCATTTCTTTTTTATTTTGTTATGAATTACTTTCAGGATTATATCATAACAAAGTGTTACTGCAGAAAAGTAAAGCTGCTTGAGTAGATTTTAAAAAATACATTTAAAAAAGTCTTTGGGGAGAGAATATGACTTTTCAAGGAAGAAAACACATTTCTAAAATGCAATGATTTTTAAAATATGTATCAAGCTGGTCTTTGGATCAAAACATGAAAGTCTAAAAACAAATTCTCACCTATAGATATAAAATACAGCTAACTATAAAGATTCCATTTGTCAATTAATTCAGTAATTAATGGGTTTAAAATCTTCCCATCATAATCTAAAACCACACCCTTCCCTGCATTAACCCTAAAAATGAAGGGCCATTTGCATATCATCAAATCATGACCAAGTTTCTATTGCCTAGAGAAAGCCAGTTAATGATATAGTAAAATACTGACTCAAATTTAGAAAAAGTTAAGAGTATTCTTTAATTCAATGAAAACAAATGATTATTATACAACCTGCCTCTAAGGAGCTAAAAATCCCAAGGAAAAAATGTTAGAATGACATAAAGACTTAGAAAGGATTCAAATCAGAATCAAGTAAGAATTTCTGTGTATCAATAAGAGATGGTCTGAAAGCAGTGTTTGTGAGGTGAAATGTATAAGAAAAGGAAATTTATTTGATATGGCAAAGAAATGAAGATAACAATTTCAGGCTTCAGTACCTGAGACTCCCTTATACATTAACCATGACATGGAACAAAAGCAGGTTTGAAAAAGACACCCAGGAATTATAGCTAGAATTCAAGATAGTTGACAAGGTACAAAACCTGGAACTTGGCTACAAAAACTAGGTGTCTGTACATTGTGTGGTCAATTTGATCATCTAGAGGAAAAGCAGCTTAAAGGAAACCAAGAAGAAAATACTTAAAAAGGATAAATATTCAAATGGAGGGGGAAAGAATCAGTCAAATAAGGAGACTTAGAAACATTAATCAGGTAGGAAGACAACTGGGACAATATACTATAATAAAAGCCAAATGAGAAGAGTTTCAAGAAAGAAGGTAAAGTAAGAAAAGCTAAAAATACTGAAACATGTTTCAATGGTAAAAGCTGTTAAAGGCATTAAAGTCAAATCATCTTGATCTCATTTAAATAGTAGGCAGGTAAAATTTGGAAGTTTGGGAATTTGGGAAATGAGTCATAAGATTTGGAAGCTTGGTAATTTAGGTAACAGGGGAACAATAAAGAAGAACAGAAACAACCAACTGGGAGACAGAATACATTCTCAACTAGAGTGAGTGATCAGGAACACCACTCGGAAGAACAGATGCAGTTGAGCTGGTATTAGAAGTCATCTGATTTATGCTTATATTCTTCCTCTTTCTATCAAGTTTCAACAGTCCAGGATCAGAAGTGAAATTTAAATATTCCCACATACCCTACCATCCAATACCTATAATATGCTAGGTATAATGATATATACTTGACAATCTCTCACATTTAATCTTTTTGGCTTCCTTTCCCTCTTTCCTCTTTTGCTTCTCCTGAACAATTCAGTGCTAAAGCCATTAGATGTGGCAGAGGCATGGAGGCCCAAAGCAGAGTGCCAGAGCCAGTAGAGAGAGAGCTAGACACATGGCCAGGAATGCGGTATCAACCCAAATAGGATGTGAAGGAGAACGCTTTAGAGTGAGGGAAGTCAGAGCCTGAACAGGGAGAGGAGTACAACCACATTATCAGGGTGACCCAGCACAGGGTACCAAAGTTTATGCAGGGTAAAGGGGACATCTGTACAGCAGGATATCCTATTTTGAGCTACTGGAGCACAAGAAAGATGAAAGAGGGTCTAGAATAAAGAACTTGGATGACATGAAAATGTATTCACATACAGGATGGGCGATCACACATGAGATGGGAGACTGGTTGAATACATGGGGATTGGTGTCCTAAAAGCCTGAAAGTGTTCCTATTTACACAGAAATCTCTATCTTGAAAGCTATTAAAGGAATAAAGAGGTTAGTTGAGCAACTATTAATGCTAGTAGGGGAATCAATTAATAAATATGGCATATAGATAACAGAATACTATAGACACTAAAAATAAGTTTTTAAAGATATTTAGTGATGTGACAAAATACTTTGCTACACTAAAACAGAAGTATAAAAATATGATCCTATAGCTATGCTCCAGAGTTCCTGTGGCCCGGCAGGAGCCGCAGAGGGCCCAGATCCACCCTTAGGAACCTCCACGGGTGTCCAGCCAACAGGAGACCAGGGACTGCTACCTCTAGCTACTGGGGAGCCCAAATTCAGGGTAAGAGTCCCCACAGAGACCCTAGCGCGAGGCTGCCCAGCCCAAGGACAGCCTGGGCCTGCCCCAGATCCGCTTCAGAGTTCCTGTGGACCAGCAGGAGCCGCAGAGGGCCCTGATCCGCCCTCAGGAACCTCCACGGTTATCCAGCCAAAGGGAGACGAGGGACTGCTACCTCTAGCCACTGGGGAGCCCAATCTCAAGGCAAGAGTTGCTCCAGAGACACCAGTGCCAGGCAGCCCTGCCTAAGGGCAGCCCTGCCTAAGGGCAGCCTGGGTCCACCCCAGTTCCGCTTCAGAGTTCCTGGGGTCCGGCAGGAGCTATAGAGGGCCCAGATCCACCCTCAGGAAACTCCACGCGTGTCCAACTAAGGGTTAACCAGAGTCTGATTGCTACCAGCCACAGAGGAAGGCACACCCAGGGTAAGAGTGGCCTCCAGAGATCCCAGCGTGAAGAGGCTCCACACAAGTATGCTCTGGGCCCACCTCAGTTCTGCTCCAGAGTTCTTGTGGTGAGACAGAGGCCCAAAACTGCCCATAGGGAATGCCAGGGGTGCACAGTTGAAGACAGACCAGAGCCTGCTAGCCTCCAGCCCCAAAGGAGCTCACACTCACTGTAAGAGTCACACACAGACTCACCAGCTTGTGACCCTGCCTAAGTGAGACCTGAGCCCCCTCTAGTTCTGCTCCAGAGTTCCTGTTCACCAGCAGGACTGCAAGAGAGGGGCCGCCTCAGGAGCCCAGCCAAGGCCACTCCCACTGCACTCTAGAGGTACATCCACTACCTCCGCCACCAACTTTAGTGACAGTAGTGCCCATCTAGGGACACTGGGAGAACAGAAGTAGCTCCGAGGCGAGACACAGGTAATCTGGAGTGTCAATACAAGATTATAGGATAGAAGCCGCAATACCTGAGATTGGTATTTCAAGAAAGGAAGATACACAATCAACATGAAAAAACAAGGGAAGAAAGTGCCCCAAATAAACCTGGATACCACTGTAACAGAATCCATGGACAGCACAGTAAATGAAATGTCAGAGAAAGAATTCAGAATATACATAATTAAAATGATCACCAAACTAAAGAATGACATAAGTGAACAATTACAGGCAAAAATTGACCAATCCAACAAAGAAATAGGAGAGCAAATAAAGGCAACCATTGATCATTGGAACAAAGAGATAAGAGAGCAATTACAAGTAGGAAAAGATTACTTTAAGAAAGAACTAGAGATCGTGAAAAAAAACCAATCAGAAATTCTTGAAATGAAGGAAACAATAAACCAAATAAAAAACTCAATAGAAAGTATCACCAACAGACTAGATCACCTGGAAGACAGAACCTCGGATAATAAAGATAAGATACACAATCTTGAAAATAAATTTGAACATACAGTGAAGATGGTAAAAAATCATGAACAGAACATACAAGAAATATGAGACAGACAGCATCAAAAGACCAAATCTAAGATTTATTGGGATAGAAGGCGGTGCAGAATTTCAAACCAAAGGAATGCACAATCTCTTCAATGAAATAATATCAGAAAATTTCTCAAGTATGAAAAATGAAATGGAAAATCAAATACAAGAGGCTTACAGGACACCAAGCATACAAAATTTCAACAGATCTACACCAAGGCACATTATAATGAAAATGCCCAACATACAGAATAAGGATGGAATTTTATTTTTTTTTATTTAATTATTTTATTTAAATGCAT